>CM056725.1:41154335-41754335 GCA_029844215.1 Przewalskia tangutica | reverse complement strand
TTTTAAAACCTTTAAAACCAAGTGTTACTCTTCCTTCAAAACGATTATAAATCTTTTGAAATACATCAAGTTCTTTATTATAACAAGCGATTACAATTCACATCGATTACCTTTAAAACCACAAAGTATTTTCTTACCTACATAAAGCCGTTATAACCAACTTCCCATAAAGCCGTTATAACACTTTATGTTTTAAGACACTCAAACACGCTTAACACGTACGCTCACCGTACTACATAGTTCACACATATCATGCTAGAAGAGATAGGAAGAGGTTCACATACCTCGCGACGATTATCGACTAATAGCAAAACGCCCGAGTACCTCAAACCGTCGGCTACTCCTTAGTCCGTAAGATTACGTCACACGTAGCACTTCAATCTATAAGGCCACAAGGCGCTATTAAAAATCTAGATCTTAACGTAGAACATTCTACGTAAAATTCGAAAGACCTCCCCGCAACAGCGTAAAACTCCTCTTCATCGAGGTGGCTACCAAGCCAACGAGGGGTTAACACGTCTAACCTGACGCTGCACAATTCTACTATACAAGAATACTACACAAGTCTACTGTAATACACCCTATGTAATTCTGATGATTCAGATCTTTATTCTTGAGCTTAAGTCAAAAGACATTGCCAACAACTACGTTGATTCTATATATAGTATACAACACTATATTTCAACACTTATGTAATTTCCAATTACAATAGGGGACAAGATATTTACCTCGATAAGCCCAAAATTATCCGTGTTTAAAGTCGCTCCCGAGCAAGGTTTAGCTCCTACCCGAGTGCTCCAATCCTCCAACAACCCTTAGAAGTTCTAACCAACTTCTACTCCAAAACTTCAACCAACGGTGAAGGTTTCCTTAGGGTTCGGTTTGAGACTAAAGGACAAAAGGTAGTATTTAGGACTCACGTATAGAGGTAACTTTGGAATACTACAAGGTATAAGGCTAAGGTATTTTGGGCATTATAACAATACTTGGAGGAGTATTTCAATACCACAAAAGGGGGGTACCACACGAGAACAACACCCTAAGGGAGGGGGGGGTGTTCTCGGCTTTAGGCTCACAAAGGGGGAAGGTTTCGGCCAAAAGGCCTTCACAAGGGGGAGAGGGGCTCTTGGACGAGAGTCAACAAGAGGGAGGGGAGGGGTTCTCAAGACTTAGGCAAGTGAAGAGTGGATGAAGAAGTCTTCAAAGAGAGGGGGTATTTATAGCAAAACCAAAGGCCAACCAATGGCCAAGATCAAGCCATGTGCAAGGCAAGTGTAAGGCCAAGATCAAGCCAAGTGCACCCACAAAACACTCCACAAAACACTCCACAAAACAAGCCACAAAGCAAGGCACAAAAGGAGGGACCAATCGGCCAAGGCCAAGCCTCCTCTTTGCCGTCCAATGAGGGTGACAAGTGTCACCCTCCCGTTGGTCCAAAAATGTTCCGTCGCTCGTAAAAATCCGCAAAAATACTAAATGACATAGCCGGAATTTCTCCAACGTAAGCTGTGGAAACGTTTCGTCATAAAACGACTCTAATCGGCACTTGTGCCCAAATTTCGAATCCAATGCCTAACTTAAGGCTCAAATTTCGTACGTACGTCCATACGTACATACTCTGGAAATACGGGGTATAACAGGAATAGCTATCAAGGTTGAAGTACTTTGGAGCATTTTGCTATTTGTCGATAATCGTCGCGAGGTATGTGAACCTCTTCCTTCTTTTGACATGATTCTATGTATGGAATATACATGTGGTATTAGTTCATGATTCCTTATACTCTTAGAGGTTAAGAAGTATGTATGTTGATTTACTCTATGTAAAGGTTATGTCTGAGTTATCATAAGTTCTTACCAAGTCTTATGGGGGATGTTGGGAAGAGTCGTTAGGAGGTATTTGGAGCCAAGTTGACTTGGCTAATTTACGGCACGAATGAGAATAAGTATCGAACAAGCCATTGCAGCGTTAATAAAGGAAAATGTAATGACGATAAATTATATTAAAACAAGTAGAATTCTCCATCTGCATAGAAGCTAAGATAAGACAAAATTGTATTATATTTTCTAGATCATGGTTGCTTTAATGAGATCAGTATAAACAAGTATAACCTATTCACACATATAAGGCATATGTTGCTTAAATTAAAGAGTTTACGTTATGAAGTGTTAAGACTATGAACTACGAAACTTGATTCTAAAAGATAAGAGACTTGAAGTATTTTGAAAGTATACGATACTTGGTTTTCGAAAGTATAAGTCTCTTGGTTATAAAAAGAATGTATTTGCCTAAAGTATAAAGTTAGTATAACGACTTTATGGGAAGTGGGTTATAACAGCTTTATGGAAAGTTAAAAGAGTGGTTTACTCTAAGTATGATAAATGTTTTGAAATAAAGAAAGGCAAATGGATTTAAAAGCATCAATTGCTTAAATTTTAAGGAAAGAAGTCACTTGATTTAGAAGCCGAAAAATGTATTTCTAAAAGTGTAGTGACTTAGGTAAAATGTAAACAAGCCTTGATACTACGGGTGTTAGTATCTTGGGTTTTATATGAAAAAGAGTCTTTTGAAAAGAATGTAAGCACGTAGTACTTTGGGTTGAATTCCCGGATTTTTATGTGTGAAACGAAATTGCCATGAGTTTATAAAAATGGAAGTCTAAAGGTTTAATGAACTTGTCTATGTTTGCTTGTGATAGCTTTGAGTGCAAGTATTATATGTTTACGTTGTCGTGACTCTCAGTTGGAGGGCCGACTGTCTTGTTGTAAGTTTACTTGGACGTACCGACAGTGATGTGGGATTCCACGGGTATGCTTCCATTATGATTGATCATTGGACATGCTTATACGATGTGGGATTCCGAGGCATGTGACCAGGAGGCGGGTTAGAGTCCCGGATTTATTTTATTACCCATGGCCATGCTTATACGATGAGGGATTCCGGGGCATGCGACCATGCTATGTACGACTATTACTCCATGGGCTAGCTCCCCATGAAGACATGTACCCACGATGAGGGATTCCGGGGGCATGTTATATTATTACTCCATGGGCTAGCTCCCCATGAAGACCTGCGCCAACGATGAGGGATTCCGGGGGCACGTTATGGCCATGCTTATACGATGAGGGATTACGGGGCATGCTGTTATACCCCGTATTTCCAGAGTATGTACGTGAGGGCGTACATACAAAAGTTTAAGCCTTAAGTTAGGCAAGGGACGAAATTTGTGCACAACTAGCAAAAAGAATCGTTTTCCGACGAAACGTTTTCCGGACTTTGCGAAGGGAAAAATACGGTTGCAACATTTATAATTTTTGCGGATTTTTCCGAGAGATGAAATATTTTGGACCAACGAGAGGGTGACAAGTGTCACCCTCAAGTGGGCGGAAGTTGGGACGAAAACATGGCACGTTTTGCCTTTCTTTTTTTGTCAAGGAGTTGGTAGGATATTTTGTGTAGTTGATGAGCAAGTGGGACCCACAAACTCATCTCCAAATCTTCATCCTACACTTGCCCACCACTTGGCTTAATCTTGGCCATTGAATGTCCTATAAATACCCCTCTAATGCAAGACTATTTCTTCATCCTCACTTGAAATTCCAAGTCTAAAAACCCTCTCCCCCTTAGTGTAGTTTTCGTCCAAGGCTCTCCCTCCCCCTTTGAGAGGCCTTGGCCGAAACATCCCCCCCCCTTGCCTAGTAGTTTTCGTAAAATACCCCCCTTGGTAGAAAAGTATTCTCCAAGTATTGTTACTATTCCAAAATACCTTGGCCCAAATACCTTGTAGTATTCCAAGGTTACACCTATACTAAAAGCCCAGAAATACTATTATACTTCCTTTAGCCACTAAACGAAACCCTAAGCAAATCTTCATAGCGAGTTGAAGTATTAAGAAGAAGTTGTGTAGAACTTCTAAGGGTTGTTTGGAGCGGGTTGGAGCGCCCAGAGTAGGAGCTAAACGTTGCTCAGGATCGACATTAAAACTTGGATAATTTTGGGCTTATCGAGGTAAATACTCTTGTCATTCTATTGTAATTGGAAATTACATACTGTAGTAGTATAGAAATGAGTATAAGATATATAGAAGGATGGTATAAGAGAAGAGAATTGAATTGAAATCACATCAAAAGAATATTAAGAAGAAGAAGATCGAATCAGACTTACATGGGATTGTATTTATGAGACTTGTGTAGATTGACGGTAGGGAAGTCTTGCCCAATTTTCCGTAGAGAATTAAGGAATCAGATTCAGAATTTTTCTGCAGAGTAGTCTAGATGTTGATAGACTTATTTGACCGATATAGGTTGAAGTACTGCGAGTAGCGTATTCTACTCGAAGGGTGGAATAGGCTAGCAGGATTACAGTACTTTGGAGCTTTTTGCTAATAGTCGATAATCGTCGCGAGGTATGTGATTCTTCCTATCCTCTTGAGCATGATATTTTAAAAGAATATATATAGTACGGTAGACGTACGTGTGTTAACTGAACGTGGTTTTACTTCGATGTCTTTTGACTTGAGTTTTAAATAATATAAGAATCTTGAAGTATTTCAAAAGAATTAAGAATCGTTTTTGAAAGAAGAGTAATACCTGGTTTTAAAAGCTTAAGAGTTATACTAGCTTTATGCGAAGTTAGATATAATGACTTAAGAGAAATAAAAAGAATGGTTTATTGATTTTAGAAGTTAAGAGACTTAATCTTAAAAGATAAGAGACTTGACTTAATCGAATTGATATGAAAGTTGTTTAGATGTGTGAAACCTCATTCGTGAGTAATGAGTACTTGGTTTTTAAAGAATAATGTTTCTTGATTTCGGAAATGAGAATAAGTATCGAATGAACCACTGCCGTGTTAATAAAGGAAAATGTATTGACAAATAAGTAATTATATTAAAACCAGTAGAAACCTCCATCTGCATAGAAGCTAAGATAAGACAAAATTGTATTACATTTCCTAGATCATGACTGCTTTAATAAGATTGTTATAAACAAAAATCCCTCATAAGGCATATGTTGCTCAAAATGTTTTAAAAGAGAATTACGTTGTTAAATGATTAAGACTATGAACTATGAAATCTTTCGAAAATAAGAGACGTGAATATTTGAAATTAGGCAAACTTGAACTTTGGAAAAGAATGTTGTAACTTGATTTTAAAAGGAGAAGTGTTTTGGTTTAAAAAGGAAGGTATGGGAGTTGTTTTGGTTTACTTAAAAATGTTAGTCACTCTACTTTTTATAATACGGGCATCGAGTGACCTTTGTAAAAGAAATGGATCCTTTAAAAAGAATTTAACGTACGTAGTACTCTGGGGTTAAAAACCTGGAGTTTGGCATAAAATGAAAGTACCTTGAGTTGTGTGTAACTTTCCTATGTTTGCGTGTGATAGCCTTGTCGTGCTAGTATTGTATTTCTATACCACCGCGTCTCTCAAAGGAGGGCCGGCTGATTTGTTATGATATTACTTGGACGTACGGGCAGTGACGGAGAATTCCACGGGTACGCTCCTGTTGATAGTGTTATTCCATGGACTAGCTCTCCATGAGGTTTTTACTGATTCGGCCTTGGTATCTGGTGGTTGGCTTTCGTACTTGCCCCTTCTCGTGGTTGATTCGGCCTTGGTACCTGGTAGTTATCCTTCGCACTTGCCCCATTCAGTTTAGTGGCGAAGTCTCGTGATACAGCCTTGGTATCTGGTAGTTAGCCTCAGACTTGCCGGTCATTACGTGACACGGCGCGAGTATCCGTAGTTGGCTTCGTGCCCCATATCGCCGTGGCGGAGTCTCGTGATACGGCCTTGGTATCTGGTAGTTAGCCCTCGTACTTGCCCCGGTCAGCTACGTGACACGACCTTGGTATCTGGTAGTTGGCTTTCGTACTTGCCCCGTATCAGCTCCGTGGTTTGATTGTATAGTATTGTTAGTACGGCTTTGGTATCTGGTAGTTAGCCTTCATACTTGCCCCGTACGGTTTTATGACTCAGGTAGGACTTGGAGTTCATGTGTACCCTTGGTGTTATTATATCATAGACTGCCGGCAGTGAGGAAGGTATTCCACGGGCATGATTGAGGTTGAGGGCGTGAGACCCATAGTTATATTTGAGTGATGACTTTGAGGGCGTGAGTCCCTGACTTACATATCGCTTATTTATTATGGATCGTAGTTTGGTTATCATACATGTCTCTGCTTTATATAGACTACTCGATTTCATTTCTGATTTTCAGCCACATACTTGGTACCTGTTGTACTGACCTCCTTCGGGGGGCTGCGTTCATGCCGCAGGTAGAGGTACACCAGTCGTTGATCCTCGCTCATAGGATCACAGTTCAGCGTATTGGGAAGCTCCGTTTCTCTGGAGGCTTATCTTTTGGTATAGTCCCCTGTCACTGTAGGTACTTGTACATTCAGGGGTATGGCGGGCCCCGTCGTCATGTTGTATAAAAACTCTTAGAGTGCAGTCTGTTGTGGCGGTGGTTTGTAAGGATGTAATCGCTCCAGTTTTAGTATATATGCAAAAAGGTAACCGGTTGGTTGGCCTGTTTTTATTCATATCTCTTGTTTAATGTTTAAAGTTTTTATTTCCGCTGATTTTCTCTGATGTTGTATCACTAGGGTGCCCGGGGTAAGGCACCAGTCACGGGCCCGGGATCGGGTCGTGACACATGCGGCCACATTATATATATATATATATGTGTGTTGTGTATGTGTACGCCGACAGTGAGGTAGGATGCCACGGGCGCGTCACATGGTTATATGTGTCACGACCGAACGGGCGGATCGTGCCTTACCTGCACCCTAGTGATACAACATCGAGTAATCAGCGAACATAAGACGATAACATGAAATAACAAGAAGTATGAAACAATAGTGCGAGAAAACACGCTTACGGCATATATATAAATCAATTTAAAACCGAACGATTACATCCCATTACAACTCGCCCACAGCGATACTGCACCTTCTAAGAATGATACGACAACAATGGCGGGACGGGCCCGCCATACCCCGAATGTAAATACCTACAACGACAGGGACTATACCGTGATAAGCCTCGGAGAAACGGAGCTTCCATACGCGAATCGTGACCAAGGCGAGGATCAACACCGGTGTACCTTTACCGCGCATGAACGCAGCCTCGGGCGAGGTCGATAACAGTACCAAGTATGTGAAACTGAAAATATCGTAAATGAAATCATAGTAGTCTATATAAAGCGAGACATGTATGATAACCAAAACTACGATTCACAATAAATAGCGATCATGTCAAGTCGTGACTCACGCCTCAAAGTCATCATAAAACCGCACGGTAAATGCGAGGCATAGCCGACTACTAAAACCTACGACAACAAGGTAGTAAACTGTATCATGAGATCTGTATAGAACGACACATGATCAAAGCCGCCACTCGCGCATGTATCTAATGTGCGCGTCAGCCTGGAACTTCCGTAGCTCGCACGGGCCACTCGATGGCCCGCATGAGGTATTCCGCATCGGGGTAGCTACTCCCAGCGTCTGGACTCGCCGTCCGCGTAGCCACAAAGACCGCATGACCACAAGGGCGCATACTAACACGGAACTCCGTAGTTCCGCATAGGCCATCTGACTGCATAAGGTATTCTCGAATCATAGGTCACTAGACCGCTGAGTCTACCCGCGTCGGAGCGCAGCTTAACCCGGAATCATGGTGATATAATATCAACATGGCGACTTATCGTTAAACAACCTAAGCACAACAAGGGAAAACCCCTTTACACAAACATCACAAGATACTAACTCACGTAGCATCCTAACATGTTTACTTATCAAGTCAACAAGAAAGTATTACAAGACTATCACAAATCAATACAATCAAGTTATTCACACAATGTACTTTCTACATTATGTTAACAAGTTCGGGTTTTTAGCCCCAAAGTACTTCATGTATTACTCTTTTAAAAGATCCGTTTCTTTCACAAAAGTCACACAATACCCGTAGTATAAAAAAATGAGTGATTATCTTTTGAAGTAAATCAGAACACTTCTCTTTGTAAAATCAAGTAACAACATTCTTTTCCCAACGCTCAAGTTTGCCTAATTTCAAATGTTCACGGTTCTTATTTTAGAAAGGTTTCGTAGTTCATAGTCTCATTCATTTAAGAATATAATTCTCTTTTAAACCATCTGAGAAACATAAGCCTTATATGTGAGTAGGATATTCTTGTTTATAACAATTTTATTACAGCATCCATGATCTAGGAAATATCATTTTGTCTCATCTTAGCTTCTATGCAGATGGAAGTTTCTACTGGTTTTAATAATACTTAATCAAAATATTTCCTTTTATTAACGCTGCAGATGGTTTGTCGATACACATTCGATTTCGAAATCAAGAAACATCCTAAGCCGTTATACCTAACTTCTCATAAAGCTAGTATAACTCTTAAGTTTTCAAAACCAAGTATTACTTCTTCTTTCAAAATGATTCAAAAATCTTTTGAAATACTTCAAGTTCTTTATTATCACATAACCACCGATTATAGTTCAAATCGATTACCTTTTAAAAACCACAAGTATTTTCTTACCTACATAAAGCCGTTATAACCAACTTCCCATAAAGCCGTTATAACACTTTATGTTTTAGACCAATCAAATACATTTAACACATGTACGTCTATCGTACTACATAGTTACACACATTTCATGCCAGAAGTGATAGGAAGATGTTCACATACCTCGCGACGAGTATCGACTAATAGCAAAACGCCCAAGTACCTCAAACCGGCTACTCCTTAAGCCAAGTAGATCGCGCCACGCATAGTACTTCAACCTATAAGGCCACAAGGCGCATTAACATTTAGATCTCTTCAGAGAACATTCTACGTAAAATTCGCAAAGACCTCCCCGCTGACAGTAAATCTCCTCCTCTATCGAGGCCGACTATCAAGCCAACCAGGGGGGGGTTTATACATCTAACCGGACGTGTACAATTCTACTTCACAGTAATGCTACACAAGTCTCATGTCTGATCCTATGTAATTCTGATTCTCTTTCTTAATATTCAGGCTTAAGTCAAAAGACATTGCCGCAAAGCTAGGTTCCGTTCTATATATAGTATACTTCAACTATATAATCTTACAACATGTAATTTCCAATTACAATAGAAGGTCAAGAGTATTTACCTCGATAAGCCCATAATTATCCAAGTATAAAGTCGATCCTGGGCAACGTTTAGCTCCAACTCCGTGCGCTCCAACCCGCTCCAAACTACCCTTAGAAGTTCTAACCAACTTCTACATACTACTCCAACTAACCATGGAGATTTTCCTTAGGGTTTCGGTTTGGTGACTGACGGGAAGTATAATAGTATTACGGAGCTTTTCGTATAGGTATAACCTTAGAATACTACAAGGTATACGGCTAAGGTAATTTGGGTATAGTAACAATACTTTTGAGAGTATTTCTACCAAGGTGGGGGTGTATTTATACGAGACAACACCACAAGGGGGGGTGTATACCCCTCGGCCAACCCCACTGTGGGGTACTCGGCCAAGGGGAGGGGCTCTCGGCGAGGGCCTCACCAAAGGGGGGGGGGGGTGTTGGACGAACACCACAAGAGAGGGGGAAGGGATTTTAGACTTAGCACAATTTTTGGATGAAGAAGTTCATTAAAGGGGAGGGGTATTTATAGGTCAAGCCATGTCTAACCAATGGCCAAGATCAAGCCAAGTGTGGTGCAAGTGTAGGGCCAAGATCATGCCAAGTGCACCTTATCCATCTACCACAAAATATCCTACCTACTACTTGACAAAAATGTCAAGGAAAATCGTCCAAGGGACGCCCACAATTTCCGCCAATGAGAGGGTGCCAAGTGGCGCCCTCTTGTTGGTCCAACACGTTTCGACTCTCGGAAAAATCCACAAAAATTAGAAATGACATAGCCGGAATTTACCCTACGCGAGTTGTGTAAAACGTTTCGTCGAAAAACGACTCTAACCGGGTGTTGTGCACAAAAATAATTTCCGCCAAGCACTTTAAGGCACAAACTTTTCTACGTACGTCCTTACGTACATACTCTGGAAATACGGGGTATAACATTCTCCCCTCCTTAGAAACATTCGTCCCGAATGTTCCTTCTAAGTTTCAAACCAAACGTGCGCCAGTATAGTCTTCACTACTATAATTACCTGAACAAACCTGCCACAACTGGCCACAACAACACCTGCACAAAATACTTACATCCAAGTCCACGAGGAAACACCTCTAACATCACAACGCTCCCATCCAAGGGTCTAAAATATAATTCCTTCGCACTTTCTCCATACAAAAGAAATGGTCACATCTCTGCTCGCAATACATGCTCGCTTCTCCCTTTACTCGTCGTGATACCACTTTTGTCACTTTGCCGCGAGGTTCTAGTGTCACTCCGGCGACCTAACAAATGGTGCCGGCCGCATGCGATCCACGAGGTCGTACACTCGAACTCTTACCACATTTCGATCATCGCCGTTTCCAAAACTCGGGTTACTATCTCTAACGTGGTCATCATTAATCGGGAACACTGATGGATCTCCGATACTTTCCGATCATAACAATACGAAATACCGGACATACTGCCTCCTAAGTCGGACGACAAATGCTAACATATAGGCAACCTGGCCTATTCTTCACATGAACTCAAAAGGCCCAAAGTAACTCGGGCTAAGCTTCCTCTGTTTTTCCAAAACTCGTCATACCCTATCCGGGGTGGTATCTTCAAGAAGACCGATCGTCAACCTGAACTCTAAGCGTCGTCGCCGATTATCCGCACGATTTCTCTGAGCTGCCAGAACCTCTTCTAGACAAGCTTTACCCTATCCACAGTCTGCTGGAACAAGCCTGAACCAACTATCTGAATCTTGCCAACATCAAACCAATCGACCGACAACTTACACTTCCGCCCTGCAAGGCGTCATAAAGCGACATCCGAATACTGAAATGGTAGCTACTAAAACACTCCCTCAACAGGAGACAACAATCCTTACAGCTACCCCTGAAATCCACACACCGCCCGGGAGAATACGATCACGAGACTCACGAGTTCCTAATCTGCTGGTAAAACTTCGGAAAAAGAAGTAGTAACTGGCTCCACTGTCTGTCATAAGGTAGAGGTAGGCACCCCGTGCAGCCTTGCAACCTTTCTGATATAACGCCTCGCAACATACCACCGAGTACACGGTTTGGACTAAAAGATAAGGCGGTGACCTCATCGGCCCGACCATCGATCAACGCATCCACAAACTCGTACGCTGGTTAACTAAACTTGGGCCTAACACCCTCATAACCCTAACACAAAGCGGGACCACCACAAACTGACCCCACCACCAAACAGGCCGCGGGTTGACCCGCAACGTGGCCTCAACCCGACCCACTCTCGCGTAAAACACTTGCTCCCCGAACCGGAACAATTTCACTAATTATGTTACGAAAACCTAGCGGTCTTCTTAGCTCAACTACCCTCTTTCATACCACACTACTCAGGGACTTATCCCACAACCATAGCTCACGTGCACTATGCACTCCTATAAGGGTCAAACATAAACATACGTCTTTTACTCGAGATGGCCTTACCTCTAAGGTCTCTGCGTATAAAACTCTAAGGCTCACACCTTCTCTATCCCCCAAATCTTACTTGGTTAACTAACCATGATTTCCTAATCACAATTTACACCATGCTATCTGAACATAACACTTAAGGTATACTCACCTTATCACATATACCAAACTCTAGAGGGTTAAAGATATGCCTGCATCTACTGCTTCACTCCCCTTAGTCGTTCTAATCAAACCTGCCCCGTAGGGCGCATAGCTAAAGAAGATGACAAACTACCCACCGATCCTGAAGGCTAAGTCCTCCTACTAGGACACTCTTCTCGACATCAGACCCTGACGGTCATAGGTACAACAAGTACCATCTAAAAAGACGACATTCCCCGGGATGACATCTGCCACACTGTGAACCGGAAGCCCTGGAGTTCTGACCAACTCCTGCATACCCCGAACGTCCTGAAATCCGTGGAAGACCACTCTGCACTGGCGGAGGTGCATATCTAATCTGCTGGTGAGGCGACTTGCCTCGAAAGTTACCAAAGGACCTTGCTGCTCTGGCCCTCTTCTGCTGTCCTTCGTTAACCCGTTGATCTCTACGTTTCTTGGCTGGCGCCTGACAAGCCCGCATACGTGCCATGCTCAAGCCTAAGCGAAGAATTACTCGCACAACCCTTTCTAAGATATTCATCAAGACTCGCGGTACTCCGGATACTCTCCGTAGCCAAATCCATAGCTAGTAATGCGGTTGTCTCTTCGCAATCTATATTATCTGCTTTCGTGGCCGCGAAGGTTCAAATGTCATGGCCGCAGAGGAATCGCCGCCGTGCTAAACTCACTGGGTGGTGACGAGCATAACTCCCGAACGAAGCACCTAACTCGTGATGGTTGGGCTGTGCCTCGTAACCCTCTCAGACTTACTCGCAGCCTCCTCGGCCGCCTTGCCTCACGCCCGGTTGCCTACGCGAGGCATAGCGGTAAGGGAAAGAAATACGTGAGAGGTCCAACTTACAACACGACTCTAAGGCACGATCTCGAGTGAGAAGAATAGAAACCAATCCTAAATATCCTATAGCCTCACGATTATTGGTGTGGTGCACAACACACCGATAATCAAGACTTCTTGGATACGGTCAGTAGACACTTTCCGAGGATTAATCGCTCGATACCACTTTTGTCACGACCGAACCCGGTCCGGATCGTGCCTTACCGGGCACCCTAGTGATACAATATCGAGTAATCACGAACATAAGACGATAACATGAAATAACAAGAAGTATGAAACAATAGTTCGAGAAAACTTGCCTTACGGCATATATATAAATCAATTTTAAAACCGAACAGTTACATCCCATTACAACTCTGCCCACAACAGTATTACAGACCTCTAAGAATGATACGACAACAATGGCGGGACAGGGCCCCGCCATACCCCTGAATGTAAATATCTACAACGACAGGGGACTATACCACTGATAAGCCTCCGGAGAAACGAGCTTCCCATACGTTGAATTGTGACCCTAAGGCGAGGATCAACATCGGTGTACCTTTAGGCTGCGGATGAACGCAGCCCCGGGCGAGGTCGATAACAGGTACCAAGTATGTGAAATTGAAAATACTGTAAATGAAATCATAGTAGTCTATATAAAGCAGGAGACATGTATGATAACCAAAACTATAGTTCACAATAAATAAGCAGTCATGTCAAGTCAGGGACTCACGCCTCAAAGTCATCATAAAACCGCACGGTAAGTGCGAGGGCATAGCCGACTACTAAAACCTACAAGACAACAAGTCGTAAATCGTATCATGAGATCTGTCTGCACGTCACATGATCAAAGTTGCCACTCGCCGCAGATCTAATGTGCGCGTCAGCCCCGAACTTCCGTAGAGCCCGCATGGGCCACTCCAATGGCCCGCATGAGGTATTCCCGCATCGAGGGTAGCTACTCCCGGCAGCTGCCCCGACTCGCCGTCCGCATGGCCACAAAGACCGCATGACCACAAGCGGCCGTGATACTAACACGAACTCCCGTAGTTCCGCATAGGCCATACAGACCTGCATAAGGTATTCTCGAATCATAGGTCACTAGACCCGCCTGAGTCTACCCCGCATCGGAGGGCAGCTTAACCCCCGGAATCATGAGTGATATAATATCAACATGACAGCTTATCGTTAAACAACCTAAGCACAACAAGGGAAAACCCCTTTACACAAACATCACAAGATACTAACTCACGTAGCATCCTAACATGTTTACTTATCAAGTCAACAAGAAAGTATTACAAGACTATCACAAATCAATACAATCAAGTTATTCACACAAGGTACTTTCTACATTATGTTAACAAGTTCGGGTTTTTAGCCCCAAAGTACTTCATGTATTACTCTTTTAAAAGATCCGTTTCTTTCACAAAAGTCACACAATACCCGTAGTATAAAAAATAGAGTGATTATCTTTTGAAGTAAATCAGAACACTTCTCTTTGTAAAATCAAGTAACAACATTCTTTTCCCAACGCTCAAGTTTGCCTAATTTCAAATGTTCACGGTTCTTATTTTAGAAAGGTTTCGTAGTTCATAGTCTTATTCATTTAAGAATATAATTCTCTTTTAAACCATCTGAGAAACATAAGCCTTATATGTGAGTAGGATATTCTTGTTTATAACAATTTTATTACAGCAGCCATGATCTAGGAAATATCATTTTGTCTCATCTTAGCTTCTATGCAGATGGAAGTTTCTACTGGTTTTAATAATACTTAATCTGTCAAAATATTTCCTTTTATTAACGCTGCAGTGGTTTGTCGATACACATTCTGATTTCCGAAATCAGTAAAACATCCTTAAGCCGTTATACCTAACTTGTCATAAAGCTAGTATAACTCTTAAGTTTTCAAAAACCAAGTATTACTTCTTCTTTCAAAATGATTCAAAAATCTTTTGAAATACTTCAAGTTCTTTATTATCACATAACCAGCCAGTTATAATTCAAATCAGTTACCTTTTAAAAACCACAAGTATTTTCTTACCTACATAAAGTTGTTATAACCAACTTCCCATAAAGCCGTTATAACACTTTATGTTTTAGACCAATCAAATACATTTAACACGTATGCGTCTATCGCATTTACATAGTTACACACATATCATGCTAGAAGAGATAGGAAGAGGTTCACATACCTCGCGACGAGTATCGACTAATAGCAAAACGCCCAAGTACCTCAAACCGCGGCTACTCCTTAAGCCAAGTAGATCGCGCCACGCATAGTACTTCAACCTATAAGGCCACAGGCGCTTATTAACATTTAGATCTCTTCAGAGAACATTCTACGAAAATTCGCAAAGACCTCCCGTTATACCGTATTTCGAGTATGTACGTGGGGCGTGCGTAGAAATTTGAACTTGTGATTTAGGCTTGGCGAATTCTTTTGTTCACAACACCCGATTTGAGTCGTTTTTCGAAAACGTTTCCACACTTTCGTAGGGGAATTTCCGCTATGTCATTTTTAATTTTGCGAATTTTTTCCGAGAGGCGAAACATTTTGGACCAACGGAGGGTGACATGTGTCACCTCACATTGGAAGCAAGCGCAACCCTTGGCCGAATGGGCTACTTTTGGCCTTGATTTGTGCCTTGTTTTGTGCCTTGTTTTGTGGAGTGTTTTGTGGAGTAGGGTTAGGGTGCACATGGCTTGATCTTGGCCCTACACTTGCTTTGCACTTGGCAAGATCTTGGCCATTGGTTGGCCTTGGCTTGTGCTATAAATACCCTCTCCTTTGATGAATTCTTCATCCTTTCCACAAATCTTCTAAGTGTTAAAATCCCTCCCTCTCCTCTTGTTGACTCTCGTCCAAGAGCCCCTCTCCCCTTTGAAAGGCCCTGGCCGAGAGCCCTCTCCTCCCAGTGGTCACGAGAACCCCTAGCCTAGTTGCTTAAGTATACGACCCTCCTTTGTGGTGTAGAAATACTCTCAAAAGTATTTTTATAATGCCCAAAATAACATAGCCGAATACCGGGTTGTATTATAAGGTTATACCTATATGAAAAGCCCGAAATACTATTATACTTCGTCGGTCCACAAAACCGAAACCCTAGGAAAATCTCCATAGTCAGTTGAGTATTGTGTAGAAGTTGGTTAGAACTTCTAAGGGTGGTTTAGAGCGGGTTGAGCGCCTGAGTTGGAGCTAAGCGATTGCCCAGATCGACTTTATACTTGGATAATTATGGGCTTATCGAGGTAAATATCTTGTCCCTCTATTGTAATTGGAAATTACATGATTGTTAGACTATAGTTGAAGTATACTATATGTAGAACTGAGCGTTGTTGTCGGCAATGTCTTTTGACTTAAGCCTGAATAATAAGAAACCTCTTCGAAAGAAGAGTACTGAACTGTTTTTACATAGGGTGTACTGATAGACTTGTGTAGCTTTTTGTGAGGTAGAATTGTGCACGTCAGGTTAGATGTATGAACCCCATGGTTGGCTTGATAGCGGCCGATAGAGGAGGAGATTTACTTGTTGCGGGGAGGTCTTCCGAATTTTACGTAGAATGTTCTACGAAGGGATCTAAATGTTAATAAGCGCCTTGTGGCCTTATAGGTTGAAGTACTACGTGGCGCGATCATCGCTAAGGAGTAGCCGACGGTTTGAAGTACTTGGAGAGTTTTGCTATTAGTCGATACTCGTCGCGAGGTATGTGAACCTCTTCCTATCTCTTCTAGCATGATATGTGTGAACTATGTAGTACGGTAGACGTACATGTGCTAAATGTATTTGATTGGTGTAAAACATAAAGTGTTATAACGGCTTTATGGGAAGTTGGTTATAACAGCTTTATGTTGGTAAGAAAATACATGTGTTTTTTTTTTTTGTAAGGTAACTGGCTTGTTATGTGTTAATAAAGAACTTGAAGTATTTCAAAAGATTTTTGAATCATTTTGAAAGAAGAAGTAATACTTGGTTTTTGAAAACTTAAGAGTTATACTAGCTTTATGGGAAGTTAGGTATAACGGCTTAAGAATGTTTTCTTGATTCGAAATCAGAATGTGTATCGACAAACCACTGCAGCGTTAATAAAAGGAAATGTTTTGACTAATTAAGTATTAATAAAACCAGTAGAAACCTCCATCTGCATAGAAGCTAAGATGAGACAAAAGGAAATGTTTCCTCAGATTACTGTTTTGTACTTCATTTGTTTCATGTATGTGTTTTATGTTCCGCTGATTACTCTGATGTTGTATCACTAGGGTGCCCGGGGTAAGGCACGATCACGCCCAGTTCGGTCGTGACAAAAGTGGTATCAGAGCGATTAATCCTCGGAAAGTGTCTACGTATCGATCCAAGAGTCTTGATTATCGGTGTGTTGTGCACCACACCAATAATCGAGAGGCTATAGGATATTTAGGATTGGTTTCTATTCTTCTCACTCGAGATCGTGCCTTAGAGCCGTGTTGTAAGTTGGACCTCTAACGTATTTCTTTCCCTTACCGATATGCCTCCGCGTGGCAAAACTTCGGCCCGGGAGGCGGCAGCCGAGGAGCTGCGAGTAGAGTTCAGAGGGTTACGTGGCACAGCCCAATCATTACCTAGGTAATGCTTCATTCGGGATTTCTGCGACGTCACTAGCCCCGAGTTTAAGCACGGCGGCGGTTCCATCTGCGCATGATATGTGAACCTTCGCCCACGATCGAACAGAGAATATAGATTTCAAGAGGCGACCGTTACTAACTATGGATTTGACTACGGAGAGTATACCGATGTACCGCGAGTCTTGATGAATATCAACGAAAAGGTTGTGCAAGAGTAAGTTCTTGAGGCTTGAGCATGGCACGTATGCGGGCTTTTGCGCGGCAGCCGAGACGTGTAGATCGGCGGGTTAACGAGGGCGAGAAGGCGAGGCGAGCAAGGTCCTTTGGTAACTTTCGAGGCGAGTCGCCTCACCGCAGATTAGATTTGCACATCCACCATGCGAGTGGTCTTCCACGGATTTCGGGCGTTCGGGTATGCAGAGTTGGTTAGAACTCCGTGGCTTCCGGTTGATTTGCACGTCATCCCGGAATGTCGTCTTTTAGTTGGTACTTGTTGTACCTATGACCGCCGTGGTCCGATGTCGAAAGAGTGTCTGGTAGAAGGACTTAGCCTTGAGATCGGTGGGTAGTTCGTCACCTTCCTTAGCTATGCGCCTCACGGGCAGTTTGATTAGAACGACTAGGAGAGTGAAGCGATTCGTGCATATCCTTAACCTCAGAGTTCGGTATGTGTGATAAGATGGGTATATCATAAGTGCTATGTTTTGATAGCGGTGTGTTAATTTTGTGATTAGAAATCTTGGTTAGTTAACCAAGTAAGATTTGGGGATAGAAGGTGTGAGCCTTAGAGTTTTATACGTAGAGACCTTGAGGTGAGGCCGTCTCGAGAAAAGGTGTAGTGTTATGTTTGATCCAGATCGGAAGTGCATAGTGCACGTGAGATACGTTTGGGATAGGTCCCTAAGTGTGGAATGAAAGGGGGTAGTTGAGCTAAGAAGACCGCCAGGTTTTCGTAGCGTGATTAGTGAGTTTTCCTTCGTGGAGCTAGCATTGGCGTGCGCGTTGGGTCGGGTTGAGGCCACGTTGCGTCAACCCGCGAGTTTGGTGGTGGGGTCGGTTGTGGTGGTCCCGTCTTGTGTTAGGGTCACGAGGTGTTAGGCCCAAGTTTAGTTGACCGGTGCACGAGTTCGTGGACGCGTTCGACTGGTTGGGCGATGGGGCAGCCCATCGTGTTCTTCGGGACCGTTCACTCGGCGATGTTGTTTTAACGAAGGTTGTAAGGCTGCACGGTGCCTACCTTCACCTTATGGCGCACGATGGAGCCAGTGGCTGTTTTTGTTTCGTAAGTTTTACCAAACATGTGTTAAGAACTCGGGTGAGTCTCAGATCGCATTCGCCTCGGGCTGCTTGGATTTCGAGGATAGTTGTGGGATTGTTGTCTCCTGTGAGGGAGTGTTTAAGCTACCATTTCAGGTGTTCGGATGTCACCTTTTGAAGCCTCAGGGGCGGAAGTGTAAAGTCACGATCGATTGGTTCGATGTTGGCAAGGTTCGCACGATTGGTTGAGCTTGTTCCAGCAGACTGTGGATAGTGTGAATCTAGTCTAGAAGAAGTACTGGCAGCTCAGAGGAATCTTGCGGATAATCGGAGATGACGCTTAGAGTTCAGTGCGGTCGGTCTTCTTGAAAGTACCACCCGACGGTGTGACGAGCTTTGGAAAGCAGAGGAAACTTAGCCCGAGTTACTTTGGGCCTTTGAGAGTTCATGTGAAGAATAGGCCAGGTTGCCTATATGTTAGCATTTGTCGTCCGACTTAGGAGGCAGGACGTCCGGTCTTTCGTATTGTTATGTTCGGGAAAGTATCGAAGATCCATCGAATGTTCGATTAATGATGCCCACGTAAAGAGATAGTAACCCGAGTTTTGGAAACTAAAGCGATCGTCGAAATGTGGTAAGGGTTCGAGTGCACGACGGCTTGATGATCGCACGGCCGGTACCATTTGTTGGGTCGTCGAGCAAGGCTCGCGACAAAGTGACAAAAGTGGTATCTTTTTGGTGATGTTAGAGGTGTTTCCTCGTGGACTTGGATGTAAGTTTTTATGCGCGGGTGTTTCGTGGCGGATGTGGCAGTTGGTTCTCGTAAGTATAGTAGTGAAGACTATCTTCGCGACGTTGTTTTGAGACTTAGAAGGAACATTCGGACGAATGTTTCTAAGGAGGAGAATGTTATACCGTATTTCGGAGTATGCGTGGGGCGTGCGTAGAAATTTGAACTTGTGATTTAGGCTTGGCGAATTCTTTTTGTTCACAACACCCGATTTGAGTCGTTTTTCGAAAACGTTTCCACTGACTTCGTAGGGAATTTCCGCTATGTCATTTTTAATTTTTGCGGATTTTTTCCGAGAGGCGAAACATTTTGGACCAACGGGAGGGTGACATGTGTCACCTCACATTGGAAGCAGGCGGCAACCCTTGGCCGATTGGGCTACTTTTGGCCTTGATTTGTGCCTTGTTTTGTGCCTTGTTTTGTGGAGTGTTTTGTGGAGTAGGGTTAGGGTGCACATGGCTTGATCTTGCCCTACACTTGCTATGCACTTGGCAAGATCTTGGCCATTGGTTGGCCTTGGTCAGGCTATAAATACCCTCTCCCTTTGATGAATTCTTCATCCTTTCCACAAATCTTCTAAGTGTTAAAATCCCTCCCTCTCCTCTTGTTGACTCTCGTCCAAGAGCCCCTCTCCCCTTTGAAAGGCCCTGGCAGAGCCCTCTCCCCTCACAGTGGTCGAGAACCCCACCCCTAGCCTAGTTGCTTTAGTATAATACCCCTTTGTGGTGTAGAAATACTCTCAAAAGTATTGTTATAATGCCCAAAATACCTTAGCTGAATACCTTGTAGTATTCTAAGGTTATACCTATATGAAAAGCCCGAAATACTATTATACTTCCCGTCACTACAAAAGCAAAACCCTAGGAAAATCTCCATAGTCCGTTGGAGTATTGTGTAGAAGTTGGTTAGAACTTCTAAGGGTGGTTTAGCGGGTTGGGCGCTGAGTTGAGCTAAGCGATTGCCCAGATCGACTTTATACTTGGATAATTATGGGCTTATCGAGGTAAATATCTTGTCCTCTATTGTAATTGGAAATTACATGATTGTTGACTATAGTTGAAGTATACTATATGTAGAATCGAGCGTTGTTGGGCAATGTCTTTTGACTTAAGCTGAATAATAAGAAACCTTTTCGAAGAAAATCGAACTTGTCACGACCGATTCGGCCCGTGGATCGTGCCTTACCTCGCACCCTAGTGATACAACATCAGTAATCACGAACATAAAACAATACGAGACATATTATGAAATATGAAACAATAACTGAGAAAACTTGCCTTTCGGCATATATATAAATAACAACTTTTTCCAACATGAGCAGTTTTAATCCCTTTTACAAACCTCGCCACAACTGCATTTCTGCACCTCTAAGAAATGATACGACAACAATGGCGGACAGGCCCCGCCATACCCCGAATGTAAACACCTACAACAACAGGACTATACCATCGATAAGCCTCCGAGAAACGGAGCTTTCCCACACGTGAATTGTGACCCTAAGAGCGAGGATCAATGATCGGTGTACCTTTACTGCGCAGATGAACGCAGCCCGAAGGAGGTCGATAACAGTACCAAGTATGTGAAATCGAAAATAAATCATCAGAAATGAAATCATAGTAGTCTATACAAAGCGGAGACATGTATGATAACCAAACTACGATTCACCATAAGTAGCGAATATGTCAAGTCGGGACTCACGCCTCAAGTCATCACTCAATTTTACCATGGGTCTCACGCCCACAACATCAATCGTGCGTGGAATACCTTCCTCACCGCCAGCTTTATGATACACAAACACCAAGGAATACACATGAACACGGTCCCACTGTGTCCTAATAAAACAAGACAGGTAAGTACGAAGGCATAGCCGACTACTAACACCCACGATCAACAAGGTCATAAACTGTTTCATTATATCTGTCTAGACCGTCACATGATAAAAGCTGGTCACTCGCTCGCAGTATCAAATGTGCGCGTCTAGCCCTGGAACTCTCAGCAGCTCCGCATAGGCCAACCTCATAGGCCCGCATGAGGTCTAACCCCGCATCGAGGGTAGCTACTCCCAGCATCGCCCGGACTCGCATCCGCACGGCCACAAAGACCGCGTGACCACGCGCGTAGAACTAACACGGAACTCCGTAGTTCCGCATGGATCCTGGACCCGCATGAGGTATCCTCGAATCATGGTCCTGCACCGCTGAGTCTACCCCGACGGAGGCGACAACCTCCGGACACAAGTCAAGGTGGGTGGTACAATACCAACATAACTGATAGTCAAACAACTTTAAAGCGCAATCGAGGAAAACCCTTTACACTAACATCACAAGATACTAACACACGTAGCATCCTAACATGTTTACTTCTCAAATCAACAAGAAAGTATTATAAGGCTATCACAAACCGATACAATCAAGTTATTCACACAAGGTGCTTTCTACTAACAAGTTCGTATCTAACCCCAATGTACTTCACACATTAAATCTTTAAAAGATCTGCTTTTTTCACATAAGTCACACAATACGTAGTATAAAATAGAGTGACCGTCCTTTTAAGAAAACCAAAACTCTTACCTTTGTAAAATCAAGTAACAACATTATTTCCCAAACGTCCAAGTTTGCCTAATTTCAAATGTTCACGTTTCTTATTTTAGAAAGGTTTCATGTTCATAGCCTTATTCATTTAAGAATATAATTTTCTTTTAAACAACTGAGAAACATAAGCCTTATATGTGAGTAGGATATTCTTGTTTATAACAATCTTATTACAAAGAACCATGATCTAGGAAATATCATTTTGTCTCATCTTAGCTTCATGCAGATGGAAGTTGCTCTCGGGTTTTATTAATACTTAATTAATCAAAACATTTCCCTTTATTAACACCGCTTGTGGTTTGTCGATACACATTCGATTTCCAAATCAAGAAACATTCTTAAGCCGTTATACCTAACTTCCCATAAAGCTAGTATAACTCTTAAGTTTTCAAAACCAAGTATTACTTCTTCTTTCAAAATGATTCAAAACTCTTTTGAAATACTTCAAGTTCTTTATTAACACATAACAAGCCGCTTATAGTTCAATTCTTACCTTTTAAAACCACATGTATTTTCTTACCAACATAAAGCCGTTATAACCAACTTCCCATAAAGCCGTTATAACACTTTATGTTTTACACCAATCAAATACATTTAGTACATGACGTCTACCGCATCTACATAGTTCACACATATCATGCTAGAAGAGATAGGAAGAGGTTCACATACCTCGCGACGAGTATCGACTAATAGCAAAACGCTCAAGTACTTCCAACCGTCGGCTACTCCTGCCAAGTAGAACGCGCCACACGTAGTACTTCAACCTATAAGGCCACAAGGCGCTTATTAACATCAAGATCTTATCGTAGAACATTCTACAAAAATTGGCGACCTCTCCCGCAATGGCGCAAATCTCCTCCTCTAACTGGTGGCTACCAAGCCAACCAGGGGGTTATACATCTAACGAGCGGGTACAATTCTACTCCACAAGATTACTACACAAGTCTCATGTAATACACCCTATGTAATTACAGTTGATTCGATTCTTCAGCTTAAGTCAAAAGACATTGCGCGATTAAGCTTAGTTCTATATATAGTATACTTCAACTATATAATCTAACAACATGTAATTTCCAATTACAAATAGAGGACAAGATAATTACCTCGATAAGCCCATAATTATCCAAGTATAAATGTCGATCCTTAGCAACGCTTAGCTCCTACTCCGGGTGCTCCAACCCGCTCCAAACAACCCTTAGAAGTTCTAACCAACTTCTACTTAATTACTTCAATCACTCAATGAAGATTTCCTTAGGGTTTCGGTTTGAGACAAAAGGACATACTGTAGTATTTCCTGCTCTACGTATAGAGGTTTCTTTGGAATACTACAAGGTATACGGCTAAGGTAATTTGGGTATAGTAACAATACTTTTGAGAGTATTTCTACCAAGAGGGGGGGTGTATTCTACGAGATCAACAAGGCAAGGGGGGGTACCTCACGGCACCCCACTAGGAGGGGTGTACTTCGCCAAGGCCTCAGGAGGGGTGCACCTCTGGCCAAGGCCTCACAAGGGAAGAGGAGGGACGAAACCAACGAGGAGGAGGAGGTTTTCAAGACTTGGAAATTATGGAATGGATGAAGAAGTCTTCAGGGAGGGTATTTATAGGCCAAGCAAAGGCCAACCAAGGGCCAAGATCTAGCCAAGTGGGGGCAAGTGGAGGCCAAGATATGCCCAAGTGCCCCTAGACCCTACTCCTTAAAACCTCACAAATATCTACACAAATATCAACCAACACTTGCTCATCCATTCGCCCTAACGCCTTCAAGTCCTCCAGCGAGGGTGCCATGTGTTGCCCTCTCGTTGGTCCAAACCGTTTCGTCTCTCGTAAAAATCCGAAAAAATAATAAATGACATAGCCTTAATTTACCCTTCGTAAGTTAGGTAGAACGTTTCGTCGAAAAACGACTCTAACCGGGTGTTGTGCACAAACATATTTCGGCCAAGGGTGCCACATGGGGGTGACACGTGTCGCCCCCCGATTCGTCCAAAATATTTCGTCTTCCGAAAATATCCATAACGGCCAAAATCTCAAAATCAAAGCGGGCCCCACAAAACCGTAAATTTCTCCCGTGGGCCCCACGTGACCATTTCCGAAAATAAAATTCCATAATTCTAATATAATCTAAGAAGTCCAAAAACCAAATCTGGGAATCCAATTCCCATTAACGAACCTTTTTCCTTCACAAAAAACCGGAAACTTTTCCGTGGAAAAATCACCTCTTTCTTCCTTTCCAATCTTTCTGTCGTATTCTCGTACGTACGTCCTCGCATACATACCCTGGAACTACGGGGTATAACATTCTTCCCCCCTTAGAAACATTCGTCCCGAATGTTCCTTCTAAGTCCCCAAACATACATGTAACGCCCCGAAACCGGGACCCGTTACTGGTGCCTTACCCCGGGCACCCTAGTGATACAACATCAGAGAGAACCAGCGGAAATAAAAACTTTAAACATGAAATGAGAGATATAATAAGTAAACAGGCCAACCAAACAGTTGCCTTGATATATACATAAGACCAACAGTTATCCTTTTACAACCCCGCCACAACAGTTCTGCACTCTCTAAGATTGACACAACTATGACGGGACAGGGCCCCGCCATACCCCTGAATGTACAAGAACCTACAACTCAGGGAAACATACCAAAGATAAGCCTCCGAAGGAACGGAGCTTTCAATACGTTGAAATGAGATCCTAAGGCGGGGATCCACGGCCGATGTACTTTACTGCGGATGAACGCAGCCTCAAGGAGGTCGATAACAGTACCAAGTATGTGAAATCAGAAATATCAGAAATGAAATCATACTAGTCTATATAAAGGGAGACATGTATGATAACCAAACTACAGCTTCACAACATAAAAAAATCATGTCGATCGGGACTCACGCCTCAAGTCATCACTCGAGTTCGCATCACGGCCGCGTGCCCGGAATCTGCGACGGTGTAGACATGTCCATGATGCAACAATAATACCAATGCCCACGGCCACATGCCCCGAGTCAGATCGGTAGACACGTCCATGTGACATCAACAACAAGACAAAGAATCCAAATGGAAGCATACGCGCGCTACGCATCGTGTCGGTATGTCGAAGGAAACAATAAGACAACATTCCAAATGGGCGCATACCCGCGCTACGATCGTGGTCGTGATGTCCAAAGGGAAACAATAAGACGACATTCCAAATGGACGATACCCGCGCGCTACGCATCGTGTCGGTATGTCCAAAGGGAAACAATAAGACAGATTCCAAATGGGCGCATACCCGCGGCGCTACGCATCGTGTCGGTATGTCCAGGAAATCCTGGCGATAATCAAAATGGAAACATACCCGTGCGCTACGATCGTGTCGAGATATCCAAAGCGATTAACAAAAGACATCAACCAAAATGGAAGCATACCCGCGCGCTACGATCGTGGTCGAGA
The DNA here is from genome assembly GCA_029844215.1 of Przewalskia tangutica. Classification (NCBI taxonomy): domain Eukaryota; kingdom Viridiplantae; phylum Streptophyta; class Magnoliopsida; order Solanales; family Solanaceae; genus Przewalskia; species Przewalskia tangutica. Next base: position 41,729,118 of record CM056725.1, on the reverse strand, counting down.
TGTCCAAAGTGATTATCAAAAGTAACACTATTAATGCGAACGCACTGCGGAATTTCTCCGTCATTGCGACCCGTCCAAGTAAGTTCTCAACAAGTCAACCGACCTCTATCGAGACGCCAGAACACGTAAATACCACATTTGCACAACAAAGGCTATCATCACAAGCATAGGCAAGTTTCACAACAACAAGCATAGGCAAGTTTCACAAAAACAAGCATAGGCAATTTTCGCAACAACAAGCATATGCAAGTTTCACACAACTCACAGTACTTTCATTTTATGGCAAAATCCGGTTTTAACCCCAAAGTACTACATACGTTAAGTTCTTTTAAAAGAGATCCATTACCTTTATAAAGTCACCCGATACGTAGTATTAGAATGACAATCCCACATTCCTTTTCAAAATCAAGTAACAACATTCTTTTCCTAAGTTCGAGTTTGCCTAGTTTCAATTACTCAAGCTTTCCATTTTCAAATGGTTTCATAGTTCATAAACTTAATCACTTGATTCCTTTTAGAACAATTGAGTAATATAAGTCTCACGTGAGAGTAGGTTATTCTTGTTTACAACATTCTTATTACAATGACCATGATCTAGAAAATGTAATATCATTTTGTCTCATCTTAGTTTCTATGCAGATGGAGGTTTCTACTGGTTTTAATACGATACATCATTATTCAATACATTTTCCTTTATTAACGCTGCGTTGGTGCAGCCGATACACATTACGATTTCGAAATCAAGAAACATTATCCCATTAAATAAAACCAAGTACTCATTACTCACGAATGAGGTTTCACACAAACATTCACATTAAAACAAATAAGTTAAGTCTCTTATCTTATAAGATCAAGTCTCTTAACTTCTTACATCAGTAAACCATTTTCTTTACCTCTTAAGACATTATACCTAACTCCCATAAAGCTAGTATAACTCTTTTTAAAACCTTTAAAACCAAGTGTTACTCTCCCTTCAAAACGATTTATAAATCTTTTGAAATACATCAAGTTTCTTTATTAGACAAGCCAGTTATAATTCACATCAGTTACCTTTTAAAACCACAAAGTATTTTCTTACCTACATAAAGTCATTATAACCAACTTCCCATAAAGCCGTTATAACACTTTATGTTTTACAACAATCAAATACAATCCACACGTACGTCTACCGTACTACATAGTTCACACATATCATGCTAGAAGAGATAGGAAGAGGTTCACATACCGCGACGATTGTCGACTAATAGCAAAACGCCCAAGTACCTCAAACCGCCGCTACTCCCTAAGCCAGTGGATCACTCCACACGTAGTACTTCAACCTATAAGGCCACAAGGCGCTTTATTAACATCTAGATCTCAACGTTCCATAATCTACGTAAAATTAGACCTCCGCCACAACAGCGTAAATCTCCTCCTCTATCGAGGCCGGCTACCAAGCCAACCAGGGGGGGGGGGGGTTTACACGTCTAACCGGACGTGTACAATTCTACTACACTGCAATACTATACAAGTCTACTGCAATTCAGTCCTATGCAATTACGCCTGTCGATTCTTTATTCTTCAAAGTGAGACATTGCCACAATACTAAGTTCAGTTTTATATATAGTATACAACAACTATATATTCAACACTTATGTAATTTCCAATTACAATAGGGGGACAAGATATTTACCTCGATAAGCCCAAAATTATCCGAGTTTAATGTCGCTCCTGAGCAAGGTTTAGCTCCTACTCCGTACGCTCCAATCCGCTCCAAACAACCCTTAGAAGTTCTAACCAACTTCTACTTAAATACTTCAACCAACTATGAAGATTTCCTTAGGGTTTCGGTTTGAGACTAAAAAGGACAAAAGGTAGTATTTCCGTATTCTACTTATAGAGGTAACTTTTGGAATACTTCAAGGTATAAGTCTAAGGTATTTTGGGCATTATAACAATACTAGGAGAGTATTTCTATACCACAACAAGGGGTATTAACCGCAAACAACGAGGCACGGGGGGGGGGTACCCCACGGCTAGACCTCACAAGGGGGAGAGGGAGACCTCTCGGCCAAGGCCACTTTCAAGGGGGAGAGGGGCTCTTGGACGAGAGTCAACAAGAGGGAGGGGAGGGGTTTCCAAGACTTGGAAGATTTGGATGAATGAAGTCTTCAAAGAGAGGGGGGGTATTTATAGGAAAGCCAAAGGCCAACCAATGGCCAAGATCAAGCCATGTGCAAGGCAAGTGTAAGGCCTTGATCAAGCCAAGTGCACCCTAACCCCTACTCCACAAAACATGGCACAAAACAAGCCACAAAACAAGGCCAAAACAAGGCACAAAACAAGGAACCAATAGGGCCAAAAACGTGAGCCAAAAGATCAAGCCAATTCGTGAACCACATCTTCCACTTGGACGCCCACTTGCTTCCAATGTGAGGGTGACACATGTCACCCTCCCGTTGGTCCAAAATGTTTCGTCTCTCGGAAAAATCCGCAAAATTTAAAAAGGACATAGCCGGAATTTTCCCTACGAAAGCTGCGAAAACGTTTCGTCTAAAAACGACTCTAACCGGGTGTTGTGCACAAAGGTCATTCGGCCAAGCCACCTAGGCGGGGGTGACACGTGTCACCCTCCTATTGGCCCAAAGTAAAACATCTTCCGAAAATATCCACAATGGCCAAAATCTCTAAAACAAAGTGGGCTACAAAATCAGTAAATTTCTCCGTGGGCCCCACGTGACCATTTCCAAAATAAAATTCCATAATTCTAATATTCCAGAAGTCAGAATACCAAACTGGGACTCCAAGTCCCATGAACGAACCTTTTGCCTGCCCCAAAACCGGACACTTGTCCGTGGAAAAATCACCTCGTTCTTCCGTTCCAAGCTTTCTGTCAGATTCTCGCACGCACGCCCCACGCATACTCGGAAATACGGATATAACATTCTTCCTCCTTAGAAACATTCGTCGAATGTTCCTTCTCAAGTCTTCACACAACTGCGCTAGTATAGCCTTCACCGCTATACGCATTTAAAACAATCATGCCACACCCGCCATAAAAATAACAAACGCACCAATACTTAAACCCAAGTCAACGAGGAAACACTCTAATCATCACAAAACCCCTTACACGAGGTCTAAAATATACTCCCTTCACACCTTCATTTCACAAAAGAAACGATCACACACGCTCACTTCTCCCTATCTCGTTGTCGCTTTCCGAACACTCGAACTCTTTCTAGTGTTCGTACCACACTCCACAACACTGCTTTCCAACCTCGAGTCACTACCTCCAAACTTGGTCATCTCACTAACTTCGATCTTCTAAGGCCGTTCCGGCCTCCACGATCCGCTCGGTCGAACATATCCACCAACTCATACGATGGTCATACAAACTGGGCCTAGCATCCTCGTGACCTACCACCGCGGACCACCCAGAACCGACCCCACCCCAAACCGGGTTACGGGTTGACCCGCAAATGGTCCTCAACCCGACCCCCAACCGCGCCAAACTCTTGTTCCCCGATCCGGAACAATCTTACTATTTCACATCATGAAAGCTACCACTTCCATCTCATACTACCCATGGACTTATCACACAAATAAATCCCACGTATACTACCACTCTGATAAGGGTCAAACATAATATAAATCTTTAACTCAAGACGACCTTACCCCTAAGGTCCCAGTCGTGACATATTCTAAGGTTCATTATACGTATACCACAGGCACAAGCCCTAACAACTCTCTGAGTCGACTAGTAGCTCTCGCTACTTCTTTGCCCTTCGGGCGGTACTTTCGCAGAGGCATAATCGTAAAACGAAACACGTCGGAGGGTCCAACTTACAACACAGCTCTAAGGCACGATCTCAGAATGAGAAGAATGGAAACCAATCCTAAATGTCCTATAGCCTCCTGATTATAGATGTGGTGCACAACACACCGATAATCAAGACTCTACTAGACACGGTGCAGAGACACTTTCCGAGGACTAATCGCTCGATACCACTTTGTAACGCCCAAACCGGACCCACATCGTGCCTTACCGGGCACCCTAGTGATACAACATCGAGAGAACCGGAAATAAAAACTTTAAACATGAAATGAGAGATATAATAAGTAAACAAAGCAACCAAGCAGCTTGCCTTCAGATATATACATAAGACCAACAGTTATCCTTTTACAACCTCGCCACAATGCATGCACTTAAGATTTACACAACTATGACGGACAGGGCTCGCCATACCCCGAATGTACAAGAACCTACAACTCGGGAAACATACCAAAGATAAGCCTCAAGGAACGAGCTTTCCAATACGCTGAAATGAGATCCTAAGAGCGGATCCACGATCGATGATTTCTACCGCAGATGAACGCACCGAAGGAGGTCAAGATAACAGTACCAAGTATGTGAAATCAGAAATATCAGAAATGAAATCATACTAGTCTATATAAAGCGGGAGACATGTATGATAACCAAACTACGATTCACAACATAAAAAATGCGTCGATCGTGGACTCACGCCTCAAGTCATCACTCGAGTTCGCATCGTACGCATGTCCATGATGCAACAATAATACCAATGCCCCATGGCCACGCCGGAATTGCCGGTGTAGACACGTCCATGTGACATCAACAACAAGACAAAGAATCCAAATGGAAGCATACCCGCGCTACGATCGTCGGTATGTCCAAAGGGAAACAATAAGACAGATTCCAAATGGACGATACCCGCGTGCGCTACGATCGTGGTCGAGATGTCCAAAGGGAAACAATAAGACAAAGATTCCAAATGGACGATACCCGCAGCGCTACGATCGTGTCGCGATGTCCAAAGGGAAATCCTGGCGCGATAATCAAATGGAAACATACCCGCGCGCCACGATCGTGTCAGATATCCAAAGCGATTAACAAAAGACATCAACCAAATGGAAGCATACCCGCGCTCACGCATCGTGTCGGTCAAGATGTCCAAAGTGATTATCAAAAGTAACACTATTAACGAACGCATCTGCGGAATTTCTCCGTCATTGCCGCCCGGCCCAAGTAAGTTCTCAACAAGTCAACCGACCTCATCGAGAGCGCCAGAATACGTAAATACCACATTTGCACAACAAATGCTATCATCAAAAGCTTAGGCAAGTTTCACAACAACAAGCATAGGCAAGTTTCACAACAACAAGCATAGGCAAGTTTCGCAACAACAAGCATAGGCAAGTTTCACACAACTCAAAGTAATTTCATTTTATGGCAAAAATCCGGGTTTTAACCCCAAAGTACTACATACGTTAAGTTCTTTTAAAAGAGATCCATTACCTTTATAAAAGTCACCCGATACGTAGTATTAGAATGACAAACCCACATTCCTTTTCAAAATCAAGTAACAACATTCTTTTCCTAAGTTCCAGTTTGCCTAGTTTCAATTACTCAAGCTTTCCATTTTCAAATGGTTTCATAGTTCATAAACTTAATCACTTGATTCCTTTTAGAACAATTGAGTAATATAAGTCTCACGTGAGAGTAGGTTATTCTTGTTTACAACATTCTTATTACAAAGCATGATCTAGAAAATGTAATATCATTTTGTCTCATCTTAGTTTCTATGCAGATGGAGGTTTCTACCGGTTTTAATACGATACATCATTATTCAATACATTTTCCTTTATTAACGCTGCAGTTGGTGCTGTCGATACACATTACGATTTCCAAATCAAGAAACATTATCCCATTAAATAAAACCAAGTACTCATTACTCACGAATGAGGTTTCACACAAACATTCACATTAAAACAAATAAGTTAAGTCTCTTATCTTATAAGATCAAGTCTCTTAACTTCTTACATCAGTAAACCATTTTCTTTACCTCTCTTAAGACATTATACCTAACTCCCCATAAAGCTAGTATAACTCTTTTTAAAACCTTTAAAACCAAGTGTTACTCTCCCTTCAAAACGATTTATAAATCTTTTGAAATACATCAAGTTTCTTTATTAAACAAGCCAGTTATAATTCACATCAGTTACCTTTTTAAAACCACAAAGTATTTTCTTACCTACATAAAGCTGTTATAACCAACTTCCCATAAAGCCGTTATAACACTTTATGTTTTACAACAATCAAATACAATCCACACATGTACGTCTACCGTACTACATAGTTCACACATATCATGCTAGAAGAGATAGGAAGAGGTTCACATACCTCGCGACGATTGTCGACTAATAGCAAAACGCTCCAAGTACCTCAAACCGCGGCTACTCCTAAGCCAAGTGGAACAATCCACACGTAGTACTTCAACCTATAAGGCCACAAGGCGCTTATTAACATCTAGATCTCAACGGTCCATAATCTACGTAAAATTCGAAGACCTCCCGCCACACAGCGTAAATCTCCTCTCTATCGAGGCGGCCACCAAGCCAACCAGTGGGGTTTTACGCCTAACCTGGACGTGTACAATTCTACTACACTGCAATACTATACAAGTCTACTGCAATTCATGCCTATGCAATTATAGTTCCTCGCTTCTTTATTCTTCAAAGTGAGACATTGCCACAATACTAAGTTCGCTTTATATATATAGTATACAACAACTATATATTCAACACTTATGTAATTTCCAATTACAATAGGGGGACAAGATATTTACCTCGATAAGCCCAAAATTATCCGAGTTTAATGTCGCTCCTGAGCAAGGTTTAGCTCCTACTCCGTACGCTCCAATCCGCTCCAAACAACCCTTAGAAGTTCTAACCAACTTCTACTTAAATACTTCAACCAACTATGAAGATTTCCTTAGGGTTTCGGTTTGAGACTAAAAAGGACAAAAGGTAGTATTTCCGTATTCTACGTAAAGAGGTATCTTTGGAATACTTCAAGGTATAAGGCTAAGGTATTTTGGGCATTATAACAATACTAGGAGAGTATTTCTATACCACAACAAGGGGTATTATACGAAAACAACTAGGCTAGGGGTACCTCACTAGACCTCATGAGGAGAGGAGACCTCTGCCAAAGGCCACTTTCAAGGGAGAGGCTCTTGGACGCGAGTCAACAAGAGGGAGGGGAGGGGTTTCCCAGACTTGGAAGATTTGGATGAATGAAGTCTTCAAAGAGAGGGGGGGTATTTATAGGAAAGCCAAAGGCCAACCAATGGCCAAGATCAAGCCATGTGCAAGGCAAGTGTAAGGCCTTGATCAAGCCAAGTGCACCTAACCCTACTCCACAAAACATGGCACAAAACAAGCCACAAAACAAGGCCAAAACAAGGCACAAAACAAGAACCAATAGGCCAAATTCGTGAACCACATCTTCCACTCGACGCCCACTTTTCAATGTGAGGGTGACACATGTCACCCTCCCGTTGGTCCGAATGTTTCGCCTCTCGGAAAAATCCGCAAAATTTAAAAAGGACATAGCCGGAATTTTCCTAAGAAAGCTGCGAAACGTTTAGTCGAAAAAACGACTCTAACCGTGTTGTGCACAAAGGTCATTCGCCAAGCCACAGGCGGGGTGACACGTGTCACCCTCCTATTGGCCCAAAGTAAAACATCTTCCAAAATATCCACAATGGCCAAAATCTCTAAAACAAAGTGGGCTACAAAATCAGTAAATTTCTCGTGGCCCCACGTGACCATTTCGAAAATAAAATTCCATAATTCTCTAATATTCCAGAAGTCCGAATACCAAACTGGGAATCCAATTCCCATTAACGAACCTTTTTCCTTCACAAAACCGAAACTTTTCCGTGGAAAATCACCTCTTTCTTCCTTTCCAATCTTTCTCGTCAGATTCGCACGCACGCCCCACGCATACTCGAAATACGGGGTATAACAATACAAGCGTCGATATAGTCTCTACTACTATACTTATGAGAACAATCCTGCCACACCTGGCCATGGAAACACCTGCGCAAAGACTTACATCCAAGCCCACGAGGAAACACCTCTATATCACCACAAATACCTCTTCCCGGGGTCAAAATATACTTCTCGCCATCGATACCACTTTTGTCACTTTGTCGCGAGCCTTGCCCGACGACCCAACAAATGGTACGGGCCGCCATGATCCTCGAGGCATGCCCTACGGCCTTCTCGGGATGTGCCATACGGAGAGCCACTTCGCCGTTCGTGGTAGAGGCTCGCCTCTTTATACGCCACCCCGAACATAACAATACGAAGACGGATGTATCGCCTCCTAAGTCGGACGGCAATTGCTAACATATAGGCAACCCGCCTATTCTTCACATGAACTCAAAAGCCCAAAGTAACTCGCTAAGTTCCTTCGCTTTCCAAAACTCACACACCGTCCGGTGGTACTTTCAAGAAGACCGACCGTCAACTCAACTCTAAGCGTCGCCGCCGATTATCCGCACGATTCCTCCGAGCCGCTGAACTTCTTCTAGACGAGCTTTACCACATCCACCGTCACCGGAACAAGCTCAACCAACTATTCGAACGCCAACATCGAACCAATCGACCAAGAACTTACACTTCCGCCCTACAAGGCTTCATAAGGCGACACGAACACCGAAATGGTAGCTTAAACGCTCCTTCCACAGAACCAACAATCTCACAACCACCTCAAATTCACACACCGCCCGAGGGGAATGCGATTCTGAGACTCACCTGAGTTCTTAACCCTGCCTGGTCAAACTCTTAGAAAACGAAAATAGCCACAACCTGGGCTTCACTGCCTGTCATAAGGTGAAGGTAGGCACCCCGTGCAGCCTTACAACCTTTCTGATATAATCAACACCGCAAGTACATGGTCTCGATCGAAAAACACGACGGGCTGCTCCCATCGCCCGACCATCGGTCGAATGATCCACGAACTCAGACGTTGTCAACTAAACTTGGGCCTAACACCCTCGTGACTTAACACAAGGCGACCACCACAACCGACCACCACAAACTGCCGCTGGTTGACCCGCGCATGGCCTCAACTCGACCCACTCGCAGAAACACTTGCTCCTGGTCCGAACAACTTTTCTAATCACGCTACTACGAAACCTGGCGCTTCTTAGCTCAACTACCCTTTCATTCCACACTACTTAGGACCTATCCCCAAACATAGCTCACGTGCACTATGCACTCGATAAGGATCAAACATAACACTACACCTTTTCTTGAGATGGCCTTACCTCTAAGGTCTCCACGTATAACACTCTAAGGCTCACACCTTCTATCCCCAAAATCTTACTCGGTTAACCCACCATGATTTCTAATCACAACTAACACACCGCTATCGTAACATAGCACTTAAGGTATACTCACCTTGAAAGTTACCGAAGGACTTTGCCGCTCGCCCTCTCCTCTCGCCCCTTGGTTAACCCGTCGATCTCTACGCTTTCTCGGCTGTACATAAGCCCGCATACGGGCCATGCTCAAGCCCAATGAAGAATTACTCTTGCACAACCTCTCTTAGGTAGTCATCAAGACTCGTGGTACATCGGTATAATCTTCCGTAGCCAAATCCATAGCTAGTAATGTGGTCGCTTTTGCAATCTATATTCATCGCTTTCGGCCGTGGAACCAAGGTTCAAATATCATGGACGCAGTAGGAACCGCCGTCACCGTGCTAAACTCTGCTTGGGGCTAGTGACGTCGCAGAAATCCCGAATGAAGCACTACCTAGGTAATGATTGGGCTGTGCCTCGCAACCCTCTCAACTCAACTCGCAGCCTCCTCGGCCGCTTGCCCTCACGGGCGGGTTGCCCTACGCGAGGCATAACGATAAGGGAATGAATTTCGTCGAGGTCCAACTTACAACATGACTCTAAGGCACGATCTCGAGTGAGAAGAATAGAAACCAATCCTAAATATCCTATAGCCTCACGATTATTGGTGGCACAACACACCGATAATCAAGAATCTTGGATACGATGCGTAGACACTTTCCGAGGATTAATCGCTTCGATACCACTTTTGTCACGACCGATTAGGCCCGTGATCGTGCCTACCGGGCACCCTAGTGATACAACATCAGAGTAATCAGCGGAACATAAATCAATCCGAGACATATTATGAAATATGAAACAATAACTGAGAAAACTTGCCTTTCGGCATATATATAAATAACAACTTTTTCCAACATGAGCAGCTTTAATCCCTTTACAAACCTCGCCACAACTGCATACTGCACTTAAGAAATGATACGACAACAATGGCGGGACAGGGCCCCGCCATACCCCTGAATGTAAACACCTACAACAACAGGGGACTATACCACTGATAAGCCTCCGGAGAAACGGAGCTTTCCCACACGCTGAACTGTGACCCTAAGAGCGAGGATCAATGACTGGTGTACCTTTACCTGCGGCATGAACGCAGTCCCCGGCGAGGTCGATAACAGGTACCAAGTATGTGAAACTGAAAATAAATACTGTAAATGAAATCATAGTAGTCTATACAAAGCAGGAGACATGTATGATAACCAAACTACAGTTCACCATAAGTAAGCAGTCATGTCAAGTCAGGGACTCACGCCCTCAAGTCATCACTCAATTTTACCAATGGGTCTCACGCCCACAACATCAATCGTGCCCGTGGAATACCTTCCTCACTGCCAGCTTATGATACACAAACACCAAGGAATACACATGAACACGAGTCCCACTGTCCTAATAAAACAAGACAGTGGTAAATGCGAAGGCATAGCCGACTACTAACACCTACGCATCAACAAGGTCATAAAATGTGTCATGATATCTGTCTAGACCGTCACATGATAAAAGCTGGTCACTCGCCCGCAGTATCAAATGTGCGCGTCTAGCCCTGGAACTCTCCGCAGCTCCGCATAGGCCAACCTCATAGGCCCGCATGAGGTATAACCCCGCATCGAGGGTAGCTACTCCCTAAGATCGTCCCGACTCGCATCCGCATAGCCACAAAGACCGCGTGACCACAAGGGCCGTAAACTAACACGAACTCCGTAGTTCCGCATGGATCCTGGACCCGCATGAGGTATCCTCGAATCATGGTCCTGCATCACCGAAGTCTACCCGCGTCGGAGGGCCTTAACCTCCGGACACAAGTCAAGGTGAGTGGTACAATACCAACATAACGGCTGATAGTCAAACAACTTTAAGCGCAGTCGAGGGGAAAACCCATTTACACTAACATCACAAGATACTAACACACGTAGCATCCTAACATGTTTACTTCTCAAATCAACAAGAAAGTATTATAAGGCTATCACAAACCGATACAATCAAGTTATTCACACAAGGTGCTTTCTACTAACAAGTTCGGGTATCTAACCCCAAAGTACTTCACACATTAAATCTTTAAAAGATCTGTTTCTTTCACATAAGTCACACAATACCCGTAGTATAAAATAGAGTGACCGTCCTTTTAAGAAAACCAAAACTCTTACCTTTATAAAATCAAGTAACAACATTATTTCCCAAACGTCCAAGTTTGCCTAATTTCAAATGTTCACGTTTCTTATTTTAGAAAGGTTTCGTGGTTCATAGCCTTATTCATTTAAGAATATAATTTTCTTTTAAACAATCGAGAAACATAAGCCTTATATGTGAGTAGGATATTCTTGTTTATAACAATCTTATTACAAAGAACCATGATCTAGGAAATATCATTTTGTCTCATCTTAGCACATGCGGATGGAAGTTGCTCTGGTTTTATTAATACTTAATTAATCAAAACATTTCCCTTTATTAACTGCTTGTGGTTTGTCGATACACATTCGATTTCGAAATCGATAAAACATTCTTAAGCCGTTATACCTAACTTCCCATAAAGCTAGTATAACTCTTAAGTTTTCAAAAACCAAGTATTACTTCTTCTTTCAAAATGATTCAAAACTCTTTTGAAATACTTCAAGTTCTTTATTAACACATAACAAGCGATTATAGTTCAATTGATTACCTTTTAAAAACCACATGTATTTTCTTACCAACATAAAACCGTTATAACCAACTTCCCATAAAGCCGTTATAACACTTTATGTTTTACACCAATCAAATACATTTAGTACGTATCGTCTACCGTACTACATAGTTCACACATATCATGCTAGAAGAGATAGGAAGAGGTTCACATACCTCGCGGCGAGTATCGACTAATAGCAAACGCTCAAGTACTTCCAACGCCGGCTACTCCTTAAGCCAAGTAGAGCGCCACGTAGTACTTGACCTATAAGGCCACAAGGCGCTTATTAACATCAAGATCTTATCGTAGAACATTCTCTGAGAAAATTGGCGACCTCCCCACATGACGGCGCAAATCTCCTCCTCTGCAGGGCGGCTACCAAGCCAACCGGGGGTTATACATCTAACCCGACGGGTACAATTCTACTCCACAAGACTACTACACAAGTCTCGCATGTCTGATCTATGTAATTCTGATTCGATTCGATTCTTGGGCTTAAGTCAAAAGACATTGCGCGATGCTAAGCTTAGTTCTATATATAGTATACTTCAACTATATAATCTAACAACATGTAATTTCCAATTACAAATAGAGGACAAGATAATTACCTCGATAAGCCCATAATTATCCAAGTATAAATGTCGATCCTTAGCAACGCTTAGCTCCTACTCCGGTGCTCCACCGCTCCAAACAACCCTTAGAAGTTCTAACCAACTTCTACTTAATTACTTCAATCACTCAATGAAGATTTCCTTAGGGTTTGGTTTGAGACAAAAGGACATACGGTAGTATTTCAGGCTCTACGTATAGAGGTTTCTTTGGAATACTACAAGGTATACGGCTAAGGTAATTTGGGTATAGTAATACTTTTGAGAGTATTTCTACCAAGAGGGGTGTATTCTACGAGATCAACAAGGCAAGGGGGTACCTCACGGCACCCAGCTAGGAGGAGGGTGTACCCGCCGGCCAGGCCTCTAGGAGGGGGTGCACCTCGGCCAAGGCCTCATGAGGAAGAGGGAGGGACGAAACCAACAAGGAGGAGGAGGTTTTCAAGACTTGGAAATTATGGAATGGATGAAGAAGTCTTCAGGGGAGGGTATTTATAGGCCAAGCAAAGGCCAACCAAGGGCAAGATCTAGCCAAGTGGGGCGCAAGTGGAGGGCCAAGATATGCCCAAGTGCCCCTAGACCCTACTCTTAAAACCTCAAATATCTACACAAATATCAACCAACACTTGCATCCATTCGGCCCTAACGCCTTCAGTCCACGGCGAGAGGGTGCAAGTGTTGCCCTCTCGTTGGTCCAAAACGTTCGTCTCTCGGAAAAATCCGCAAAAATACTAAATGACATAGCCGTAATTTACCCTTCGTAAGTTAGGTAGAGCGTTTAAAAACGACTCTAGCAGGGTGTTGTGCACAAACATATTTCGGCAAGGGTGCCACGTGGGTGACACGTGTCGCCCGATTCGCCCAAAATATTTCGTCTTAGAAAATATCCATAACGGCCAAAATCTCAAAATCAAAGCGGGCCCTACAAAGTAAATTTCTCGTGGGCCACGTGACCATTTCCGAAAATAAAATTCCATAATTCTAATATAATCTAAGAAGTCCACAAACCAAATCTGGGAATCCAATTCCCATTAACGAACCTTTTCCTTCACAAAACCGGAAACTTTTAGTGGAAAAATCACCTCTTTCTTCCTTTCCAATCTTTCGCCGTATTCTCGCACGTGCGTCCTCGCATACATACCACGGAACTACGGGTATAACATTCTTCCTTAGAAACATTCGTCCCGAATGTTCCTTCTAAGTCCCCAAACATACAAGCGTCGATATAGTCTCTACTACTATACTTATGAGAACAATCCTGCCACACCTGGCCATGGAAACACCTGCGCAAAGACTTACATCCAAGCCCACGAGGAAACACCTCTATATCACCACAAATACCTCTTCCCGGGGTCAAAATATACTTCCTCAGTCACTGATACCACTTTTGTCACTTTGTCGCGAGCCTTGCCCCGACGACCCAACAAATGGTACCGGCTGCTTGCGATCCCTGAGGCATGCCCTACGGCCCTTCTCAGGATGTGCCATACGGAGAGCCACGGTTCGGGTCTGTTCCCGTGGTAGAGGCTCTGGCCTCTTTATACGCTCAGCCCCCCGAACATAACAATACGAAAGACCGGACGTACTGCCTCCTAAGTCGGACGGCAATTGCTAACATATAGGCAACCTGGCCTATTCTTCACATGAACTCAAAAAGCCCAAAGTAACTCGGGCTAAGTTCCTTCTGTTTCCAAAACTCGTCACACCCTGTCCGGGGTGGTACTTTCAAGAAGACCGACTGTCAACCTGAACTCTAAGCGTCGTCGCCGATTATCCGCACGATTCCTCTGAGCTGCCAGAACTTCTTCTAGACGAGCTTTACCCTATCCACAGTCTGCTGGAACAAGCCTGAACCAACTGTCTGAACCTTGCCAACATCGAACCAATCGACCGGCAACTTACACTTCCGCCCTTACAAGGCTTCATAAAGCGACATCCGAACACTGAAATGGTAGCTTAGCGCTCCTTCCACAGGAACCAACAATCCTCACAACCACCGCGAAATCCACGCGCGGCCCGGCGAATGCGGTCGAGACTCACGCTGAGTTCTTAACCCTGCCTGGTTAATCTCTTAGAAAACGAAAATAGCCACAACCTGGGCTTCACTGCCTGTCATAAGGTGAAGGTAGGCACCCCGTGCAGCCTTACAACCTTTATGATATAATCAACACTGCAAGTACATGGTCTCGATCGAAAAACACGGCGTTGCTCCCATCGGCCCGACATCGGTCGAATCGTCCACGAACTCGTCGCTGGTCAACTAAACTTGGGCCTAACACCTCGTGACCTAACACAAGGCGGGACCACCACAACCGACCCACCACCAAACTGCGCGGGTTGACCGCGGCATAGCCTCAACTCGACCCACTCGCGTAAAACACTTGCTCCGGTCCGAACAACTTTTCTAATCACGCTACGAAAACCTAGCGCTCTTCTTAGCTCAACTACCCCTTTCATTCCACACTACCAGGGACCTATCCCCAAACAGAGCTCACGTGCACTATGCACTTCTGATAAGGATCAAACATAACACTACACCTTTTCTTGAGATGGCCTTACCTCTAAGGTCTCCACGTATAACACTCTAAGGCTCGCGCCTTCATCCCCAAAATCTTACTCGGTTAACCCACCATGATTTCTAATCACAACTAACACCGCTATCGAACATAGCACTTAAGGTATACTCACCTTGAAAGTTACCGAAGGACCTGGCCGCCCGGCCTCTCCGCTGTCGCCCTTGGTTAACCCGTCGATCTCTACGTTTCTCGGCTGCTGTACATAAGCGCATACAGGCCATGCTCAACCAATGAAGAATTACTCTTGCACAACCCTCTGTAGGTAGTCATCAAGACTCGTGGTACATCGGTATAATCTCTGGTAGCCAAATCCATAGCTAATGTGGTCGCCTCTTGCAATCTATATTCACTGTTCGATCGTGGGCGAAGGTTCAAATATCATGGGCGCGAGGAGCGCCGTCGCGTGCTAAACTCTGCTTTGGGGCTAGTGGCGTCGAAATCCCGAATGAAGCACTACCCTAGGTAATGATTGGGCTGTGCCTCGCTGACCCTCGAACTCAACTCGCGGCTCCTCGGCCGCCTTGCCTCTGGGCGGGTTGCCTACGCGGAGCATAACGATAAGGGAATGAATTTCGTCGGAGGTCCAACTTACAACACGGCTCTAAGGCACGATCTCGAGTGAGAAGAATAGAAACCAATCCTAAATATCCTATAGCCTCACGATTATTGGTGTGGTGCACAACACCGATAATCAAGACTTCATGGATACGATGTAGACACTTTCCGAGGATTAACTGCTCTGATACCACTTTTGTCACGACCCGATTCTGGGCCCGTGACTGGTGCCTTACCCCGGGCACCCTAGTGATACAACATCAGAGTAATCAGCGGAACATAAAACAATACAAGACATATTATGAAATATGAAACAATAATCGAGAAAAACTTGTCTTTCGATATATATAAATAACAACTTTTTCCAACATGAGCAGTTTTAATCCCTTTTACAAACCACGCGGTACTACGGACCTCTAAGAAATGATACGACAACAATGGCGGGACGGGGCCGCCATACCACGAATGTAAACACCTACAACAACGGGGACTATACTGATAAGCCTCGGAGAAAGCGGAGCTTTCCCAATCTTGTGACCCTAAGGCGAGGATCGATGGCGGTGTACCTTTACTGCGGCATGAGCGGCCCAGAAGGAGGTCGAGATAACAGTACCAAGTATGAAATGGCGAAAATAAATATTGTAAATGAAATCATAGTAGTCTATACAAAGCGGGAGACATGTATGATAACCAAACTCTGATTCACCATAAGTAGCGATCATGTCAAGTCGTGGACTCGCGCCTCAGTCATCACTCAATTTTACCAATGGGTCTCACGCCCACATCAATCGTGCGTGGAATACCTTCCCATCGCCGGCGATTTATGATACACAAACACCAAGGAATACACATGAACACGGGTCCCACGTGTCCTAATAAAGCGATGCGGGAGTGAAATGCGAAGGCATAGCCGACTACTAACACCCAGCAGTACCAACAAGGTCATAAAATGTGTCATGATATCTGTCTGACCGTCACATGATAAAAGCCGGTCACTCGCGCGATATCAAATGTGGCGTCTAGCCACGAACTCTCGCGACTCGCATAGGCCAACCTCGTAGGCCCGTGAGGTATAACCCGCATCGAGGGTAGCTCTCCCGGCGTAAATCACGGACTCGCGATCGCATAGCGCAAACCGCGCATGACCACAGGCCGTAAACTAACACGGAACTCCGTAGTTCGCATGGATCCTCGGACCCGCATGAGGTATCCTCGAATCATGGTCCCGGATCACTGAGTCTACCCGCGTGGAGGCGACAACCTCGGACACAAGTCAAGGTGAGTGGTACAATACCAATATAACGGTGATAGTCAAACAACTTTAAGCGCGATCGAGGAAAACCCCTTTACACTAACATCACAAGATACTAACACACGTAGCATCCTAACATGTTTACTTCTCAAATCAACAAGAAATTATTATAAGGCTATCACAAACCGATACAATCAAGTTATTCACACAAGGTGCTTTACTAACAAGTTCGTATCTAACCCCAAAGTACTTCACACATTAAATCTTTAAAAGATCTGTTTCTTTCACATAAGTCACACAATACGTAGTATAAAATAGAGTGACCGTCCTTTTAAGAAAACCAAAACTCTTACCTTTGTAAAATCAAGTAACAACATTATTTCCCAAACGTCCAAGTTTGCCTAATTTCAAATGTTCACGTTTTTTATTTTAGAAAGGTTTAAGTTCATAGCCTTATTCATTTAAGAATATAATTTTCTTTTAAACAACTGAGAAACATAAGCCTTATATGTGAGTAGGATATTCTTGTTTATAACAATCTTATTACAACCATGATCTAGGAAATATCATTTTGTCTCATCTTAGCTTCTATGCGGATGGAAGTTGCTCTTAGTTTTATTAATACTTAATTAATCAAAACATTTCCCTTTATTAACACCTTTGTGGTTTGTCGATACATTCGATTTCGAAATCAAGAAAACATTCTTAAGCCGTTATACCTAACTTCCCATAAAGCTAGTATAACTCTTAAGTTTTCAAAACCAAGTATTACTTCTTCTTTCAAAATGATTCAAAACTCTTTTGAAATACTTCAAGTTCTTTATTAACACATAACAAGCCGCTTATAGTTCAATTGATTACCTTTTAAAAACCACATGTATTTTCTTACCAACATAAAGCCGTTATAACCAACTTCCCATAAAGCCGTTATAACACTTTATGTTTTACACCAATCAAATACATTTAGTACATGCGTATGCGTCTACCGTACTACATAGTTCACACATATCATGCTAGAAGAGATAGGAAGAGGTTCACATACCTCGCGACAGTATCGACTAATAGCAAAACGCTCAAGTACTTCCAACCTGGCTACTCCTTAAGCCAAGTAGAGCGCCACACGTAGTACTTCACCTATAAGGCCACAAGGCGCTTATTAACATCAAGATCTTATCGTAGAACATTCTACGAAAATTCGCAACACCTCCCCGCACAACGCAAATCTCCTCCTCTAATCGGCTACCAAGCCAACCAGGGGGTTATACATCTAACCCGAACGGGTACAATTCTACTCCACAAGATTACTACACAAGTCTCATGTAATACATTCCTATGTAATTCTGATTCGATTCTTCTTGGGCTTAAGTCAAAAGACATTGCATGATACTAAGCTTAGTTCTATATATAGTATACTTCAACTATATAATCTAACAACATGTAATTTCCAATTACAAATAGAGGGACAAGATAATTACCTCGATAAGCCCATAATTATCCAAGTATAAATGTCGATCCTTAGCAACGCTTAGCTCCTACTCCGGTGCTCCACCCGCTCCAACAACCCTTAGAAGTTCTAACCAACTTCTACTTAATTACTTCAATCACTCAATGAAGATTTCCTTAGGGTTTCGGTTTGAGACAAAAGGACATACTGGTAGTATTTCCTGCTCTACGTATAGAGGTTTCTTTGGAATACTACAAGGTAAACGGCTAAGGTAATTTGGGTATAGTAACAATACTTATGAGGGTATTTCTACCAAGAGGGGGGGTGTATTCTACGAGATCAACAAGGCAAGGGGGGGTACCTCACGGCACCCCACCAGGAGGGGGGGGTGTACCCCTCGGCCAAGGCCTCTAGGAGGGGGTGCACCCGCCAAGGCCTCACAAGGGAAGAGGGAGGGACGAAACCAACCAGGAGGGAGGGAGGTTTTCAAGACTTGGAAATTATGGAATGGATGAAGAAGTCTTCAAAGGGGGAGGGTATTTATAGGCCAAGCAAAGGCCAACCAAGGGCCAAGATCTAGCCAAGTGGGGGCAAGTGGAGGGCCAAGATATGTCCAAGTGCCCCCTAGACCCTACTCCTTAAAACCCTCACAAATATCTACACAAATATCAACCAACACTTGCTCATCCATTCGGCCCTAACGCCCCTTCAAGTCCACCAACGAGAGGGTGCCAAGTGTTGCCCTCTCGTTGGTCCAAAACGTTTCGTCTCTCGGAAAAATCCGCAAAAATACTAAATGACATAGCCGTAATTTACCGGTCGTAAGTTAGGTAGAAGGTTTCGTCGAAACACGACTCTAAGGTGTTGTGCACAAACATATTTCGCCAAGGGTGCCACATGGGGTGACACGTGTCGCCCCGATTCGCCCAAAATATTTCGTCTTAGAAAATATCCATAACGGCCAAAATCTCAAAATCAAAGCGGGCCCCACAAAACCGTAAATTTCTCCCGTGGGCCCCACGTGACCATTTCCGAAAATAAAATTCCATAATTCTAATATAATCTAAGAAGTCCAAAAACCAAATCTGGGAATCCAATTCCCATTAACGAACCTTTTTCCTTCACAAAAACCGGAAACTTTTCCGTGGAAAATCACCTCTTTCTTCCTTTCCAATCTTTCTGTCGTATTCTCGTACGTACGTCCTCGCATACATACCCTGGAACTACGGGGTATAACAGAACTGTTTTTACATAGGACTGTATTACAGTAGACTTGTGTAGCTTTTCTGTGAGGTAGAATTGTGCACGTCCGGTTAGATGTATGAACCCCCCCTGGTTGGCTTGATAGCCGGCCTCGATAGAGGAGGAGATTTACGTTGCGGGGGAGGTCTGCGAATTTTCTCGTAGAATGTTCTCTGAAGGATCTAAATGTTAATAAGCGCCTTGTGGCCTTATAGGTTGAAGTACTACGTATGGCGCGATCTACTGGCAAGGAGTAGCGGTTTGAAGTACTTGGAGCGTTTTGCTATTAGTCGATACTCGTCGCGAGGTATGTGAACCTCTTCCTATCTCTTCTAGCATGATATGTGTGAACTATGTAGTACGGTAGACGTACATGTGCTAAATGTATTTGATTGGTGTAAAACATAAAGTGTTATAACGGCTTTATGGGAAGTTGGTTATAACAGCTTTATGTTGGTAAGAAAATACATGTGGTTTTTTTTTTTTTAAGGTAACTGGCTTGTTATGTGTTAATAAAGAACTTGAAGTATTTCAAAAGATTTTTGAATCATTTTGAAAGAAGAAGTAATACTTGGTTTTTGAAAACTTAAGAGTTATACTAGCTTTATGGGAAGTTAGGTATAACGGCTTAAGAATGTTTCTTGATTCGAAATCGAATGTGTATCGACAAACCAACTGCAGCGTTAATAAAAGGAAATGTTTTGACTAATTAAGTATTAATAAAACCGAGAAACCTCCATCCGCATAGAAGCTAAGATGAGACAAAATGATATTTCTAGATCATGGTTTTGTAATAAGATTTTATAAACAAGAATATCCTACTCACATATAAGGCTTATGTTTCTCGGATGGTTTAAAGAGAATGATAGTCTTAAGTGATTAATACTATGAACTACGAAACCTTTCTAAAATGAGAAACCTGAACATTGGAAATTAGGCAAACTTGATCATTGGAAAAGAATGATTGCTACTTGATTTTACAAAGAGAAGTAATTGATTTACTTTAAAAGGATAGTCACTCTATTTTTATACTACGGGTATTGTGTGACATTGTGAAAGTAACGTATCTTTTAAAGAGTTAATGTATGAAGTACTTTGGGGATAAAACCCCGAACTGGTTGGCATATAGTAGAAAGTACCTTGTGTGTATAACTTGATTGTGTTGGTTTGTGATAGCCTGGTAATACTTTCTTGTTGATTGATAAGTAAACATGCTAGGATGCTACGTGTGTTAGTATCTTGTGATGTTGCGTAAAGGGGTTTCCTTTGTTGTTCTTATGTTGCTTAACGATAAGCTGTTGTGTTAGTATTTTACATCACTCATCTCTTGAGATGATTCCGGGGGTTAAGCCGCCTCCGACGCGGGGTAGACTCGGGGTCGATGGACCTATGATTCGAGAATACATCAAGCAGTTCCAGTGGGCCTATGCGAAGCTACGAGAGTTCCACGTTAGAGTGCGTCCTTTATGGGCATGCGGTCCATGTGGCCATGCGATCGCGAAGTCGGGGCGATGCGGAGTAGCTACCCTCGATGCGGGAATACCTCATGCGGGCGATGAGATTGGCCTATGCAGACGCGGAAAGTTCGTGGCTAGACGCGCATTAGATCTGCGGGCAAGTGGCGGCTTTGATCATGTGACGGTGCAGACAGATCTTATAATCTGATTCATGACCTTGTTGGTACTGTGGGTGTTAGTAGTCGGCTATGCCTTCGTACTTACCCTGTACGGTGTTATTATGGCACAGGTGGGACCTGGTGTTCATGTGTGTTCCTTGGTGCTTTTATATCATAAACTGCCGGCAGTGAGGAAGGTATTCCACGGGCATGATTGATGTTGTGGGCGTGAGACCCATAGTTATTATTGAGTGATGACTTTGAGGGCGTGAGTCCCTGGCTTGACATGACTGCTTATTTATTTTAAACTGTAGTTTGGTTATCATACATGTCTCCTGCTTTGTATAGACTACTATGATTTCATTTACAGTATTTATTTTCAGTTTCACATACTCGGTACCTGTTGTACTGACCTCCTTCGGGGGGCTGCGTTCATGCCGCAGGTAAAGGTACACCAGTCATTGATCCTCGCTCTTAGGGTCACAGTTCAGCGTTTGGGAAAGCTCCGTTTCTCCGGAGGCTTATCAGTGGTATAGTCCCCTGTTGTTGTAGGTGTTTACAGTCGGGGTATGGCGGGCCCCGTCCCGCCATTGTTGTTGTATAATTTCTTAGAGGTTTGTAGTACTATTGTGGGCAGGGTTTGTAAAAGGGATTAAACTGTTCATTTGTAAGAGTTGTTATTTATATATATGCCGAAAGGCAAGTTTTCCTCAGATTACTGTTTTGTACTTCATTTGTTTCATGTATGTGTTTTATGTTCCGCTGATTACTCTGATGTTGTATCACTAGGGTGCCCGGGGTAAGGCACCAGTCACGGGCCCAGGTTCGGGTCGTGACACCTCCCCCCCCGCGTAAATCTCCTCCTCTATCGAGGCCGGCTATCAAGCAAACCAGGGGGGGTTTATACATCTAACCGGACGTGTATAATTCTACTTCACAGTAATGCTACACAAGTCTACTGTAATACAGTCCTATGTAATTACAGTTCAGTTCTCTTTCTTAATATTCAGGCTTAAGTCAAAAGACATTGCCGCAAAGCTAGGTTCCGTTCTATATATAGTATACTTCAACTATATAATCTTACAACATGTAATTTCCAATTACAATAGAAGGTCAAGAGTATTTACCTCGATAAGACCATAATTATCCAAGTATAAAGTCGATCCTGGGCAACGTTTAGCTCCAACTCCGTGCGCTCCAACCCGCTCCAAACTACCCTTAGAAGTTCTAACCAACTTCTACATACTACTCCAACTAACCATGGAGATTTTCCTTAGGGTTTCGGTTTGGTGATTTGGAAGTATAATAGTATTACTGAGCTTTCGTATAGGTATAGCCTTAGAATACTACAAGGTATACTGGCTAAGGTAATTTGGGTATAGTAACAATACTTTTGAGAGTATTTCTACCAAGGTGGGGTGTATTTATACGAGACAACACCACAAGGAGTGTATACCCTCGGCCAACCCCACTAGGGGTACTCGCCAAGGGAGGGCTCTCGGCCAAGGGCCTCACCAAAAGAGGGGGAGGGGGGTGTTGGACGAACACCACAAGAGAGGGGGAAGGGATTTTAGACTTAGCACAATTTTTGGATGAAGAAGTTCATCAAAGGGTATTTATAGGTCAAGCCATGGCTAACCAATGGCCAAGATCAAGCCAAGTGTGGTGCAAGTGTAGGGCCAAGATCATGCCAAGTGCACCTTATCCATCTACCACAAAATATCCTACCTACTACTTGACAAAAATGTCAAGGAAAATCGTCCAAGGGACGCCCACAATTTCCGCCAATGAGAGGGTGCCAAGTGGCGCCCTCTTGTTGGTCCAACACGTTTCGACTCTCGGAAAAATCCGTAAAAATTAGAAATGACATAGCCGGAATTTACCCTACGCGAGTTGTGTAAAACGTTTCGTCGAAAAACGACTCTAACCGGGTGTTGTGCACAAAAATAATTTCGGCCAAGCACTTTAAGGCACAAACTTTTCTACGCACGTCCTTACGTACATACTCTGGAAATACGGGGTATAACAATATGTTACACCTACGGCTGTCGGCAGTGATGTGGGATTCCACAGGCAGGAGATATATATATGTATTATGTATGTGTACGCCGACAGTGAAGTGGGATGCCACGGCCGTGTCACATGGTTATATGTTACACCTACGGCTGTCGACAGTGATGTGGGATTCCACAGGCAGGAGATATATATATGTATTGCGTATGTGTACGCCGACAGTGAGGTGGGATGCCACGGGCGCGTCACATGGTTATATTTTACACTTATGACTGTCGGCAGTGATGGGGGATTCCATGGGCACGCTTTGATATTTGTGTGACTTGATCGCGTCCCAGATTGGGCCGGGTAGTATATGCGTCCCTCCATAAAGGGCCGGATTGTGTTATGAAAGATAAGTAAGTCATATGGTAATGAACTTAATGATTTCTCCTAAGTATGTACGTAAGATTTGGCTATAACTCTTAATGGAATGGAAAATATAATGATGTGCAATTAAGTTCATGAGTGGTAATGACACGGCAGGATCTGGTATGTACTTTTTTATACTTGCCCCTGTCATTCTTTTGTACAGTTATGATCTGTTTACTGTACTTTATTTCCGTTCCATATTAAATTTTTGTTATCGACGCCCGAAGTGCGTTCATGTCCGCAGGTTTAAATGTGGCGTGTTTGGTTATTAAATTCGGCCTTGAAAAAGGTGGCAAAGTATGTAGAAACAAAGGAGGGCCGGCTGATTTGTTATGATATTACTTGGACGTACCGGCAGTGACGGAGAATTCCACGGGTACGCTCCTGTTGATAGTGTTATTCCATGGACTAGCTCTCCATGAGGTTTTTACTGATTCGGCCTTGGTATCTGGTGGTTGGCTTTCGTACTTGCCCCATCTCGTGGCTGATTCGGCCTTGGTACCTGGTAGTTAGCCTTCGCACTTGCCGCTCGGTTTAGTGGCGAAGTCTCGTGATCTGACCTTGGTATCTCGGTAGTTAGCTCGTACTTGCCGGTCACTCGTGACCGCGGCCTTGGTATCCGGTAGTTGGATTTCGTACTTGCCCGTGACGCCGTGGCGGAGTCTCGTGATACTACCTTGGTATCCGGTAGTTAGCCCTCGTACTTGCCCCGCCACGTGACACGACGCGGTATCGGTAGTTGGCTTTCGCACTTGCCGTATCGACTCGTGGTTTGATTGTATAATATTGTTAGTACGGCTTTGGTATCTGGTAGTTAGCCTTCATACTTGCCCCGTACAGTTTTATGACTCAGGTAGGACTTGGAGTTCATGTGTACCCTTGGTGTTATTATATCATAGACTGCCGGCAGTGAGGAAGGTATTCCACGGGCATGATTGAGGTTGAGGGCGTGAGACCCATAGTTATATTTGAGTGATGACTTTGAGGGCGTGAGTCACTGACTTACATGACTGCTTATTTATTATGGAATGTAGTTAGGTTATCATACATGTCTCGCTTTATATAGACTACTATGATTTCATTTACGATTTTTGATTTCCATACTTGGCACTTGTTATCGACCTCCTTGAAGTGCGTTCATGCCGCAGTAGAGGTACACGATCGTTGATCCTCGCTCATAGGATCACGGTTCAACAGATTAGGAAGCTCCGTTTCTCGGAGGCTTATCTTTTAGTATAGTCCCATCCTTTGTAGGTACTTGTACATTCAGGGGTATGGCGGGGCCCTATCCTGTCATGTTGTATAAAACTCTTAGAGGTCTGTAGTACTGTTGTGGGAAGGGTTTGTAAGGATGTAACTGTTCCAGTTTTAGTATATATGCAAAAAGGTAACAGGTTGGTTGCTTTGTTTTTATTCATATCTCTTGTTTAATGTTTAAAGTTTTTATTTAGTTGATTTTCTCGATGTTGTATCACTAGGGTGCAGGGGTAGGCACGATCCACGCCCGGATCGGGTCGTGACAAAAGTGGTATCGAGCAATTAGTCCTCGGAAAGTGTCTACTGCATCGTGTCTAGTAGAGTCTTGATTATCGGTGTGTTGTGCACATCTATAATCGTGAGGCCGCAGACATTTAGGATTAGTTTCCATTCTTCTCATTTTGAGATCGTGCCTTAGAAGTGTTATAAGTTGGACCTCCGACGCATTTCGTTTTTACCGATTATGCCTCCGCGCAAGGCAACCGGGCCCAGATGGGCAAGCGTGAGAAACCGCTAGTTGGATACGAGAGAATGCGAGGGCGAGCCCGTCATTACGAGATAGTGCTTGACGGCGAGTTTTGCGCGCCGCCACCTCGATAGAGTTTAGAAGCGCGGCAATGGCCGCCGAGACCACGATGCACGAGCCTCGGTCCACACCTGGAGGCGAAGAGATGGGTTACAAGGAGATGGCCCAGTTATTGGCCAGGATAGTGGCAAGGCACGAGGATAAGCTGGATGCAGCGATTCCGGTACCGGTAGTACCCGTAGTTCACCCAAGAGCGGATAGTTTGAGACTGCGGGACTTTCTGAGTTGCAGCCCGCCAGTGTTTTATGGATCGAGGCCTGAGGATGATCCGCAGGAGTTCATCCGACAGTTACAGCGGATCATGAGAGTGATCAAGGCTTCGGAGACCGAGTCAGTGGTCTTAGGTTCGCATCGGCTGCGTGATACTGCAATGATCGGTAGTTTGATTCGTGGGAGCTGTCCCGGGGGGAGCAGGCGCCTCCAGCTATTTGGGACGAGTTCTCGGAGGCATTTCTTGCACATTTCTTGCCCCCACAGACAAGGAGGGCTCGGGCCGACAGATTTTTGGTGTTGAGGCAGAGCGGGCGTACGGTTCGGGAGTACAATGTGGAGTTCGACTCATTGGCTCGGTATGTCCCCGCGTTAGTAGCCAGTATGGAGGACAGAGTGCACCGCTATGTCACAGGGCTCGACGATTATTTGGCAGAGAGTTGCGCGGGTGTAGCTCTTCAGCCGGGCATAGACATTGCCCGCATGCAGGCTTATGCACTTGGGTGTGAGGAGCGGAGAGGTCGACGGAATGACCAAGATCAGCAGAAGAGGCGAGCAGCAGGTCCTTTGATAACTTTCGAGGCGGACCGCTCAGTGAACTAGTTATGTACCTCCGCCAAGACAGAGTGGTCCTCACGCCTCTCGGACGCCGGGATATTCGGGAGCAGTCGTGGCTCCTGTGTTTGATTTTCGGGGAGTAGGAGTGCTCGCGGATGAGTCGCCCTTGTCTCGGTGTGGCGTTGTGGAAAACTTCATAAGGGAGAGTGTCGTACTAATTTGGGAGATTGTTATTCTTGCACCAACAGGCCATCTGGTGAGAGCTGTCCAGGCGAGTATGCGGTGGGATAGCACAGACTACGAGATCAATTGCGGGTTCTTCACCTTCCATAGCTAGGTAGGATGCTCATACACGTGAGCCACGGCAGGTCGCGGTAGAAGTTCCCAGTTTTAGCGGTCCTTTGAACCGCCTATCTTTTCAGGTATATCCTTGACCCTCTAGAGATCAGCATGCGTGTTATGATGATTATATGTTGAGTACTATGTATAGATAGCATTGTGTATATTGTGGTTTAGAGACATGGTTAGTTGAAAGAATAAGTATGGGGACAGGGAAGGTATGAACCTTAGAATATTACACGTTGAGACCTTAGATGTAAGGCCGGCTTGAATAAAAGACTTTACGATTAATCTTTGTCGGAATGCATAAGTATACGTGGAGTAATTGTGGGAAAATTTCTTAGGTTGTGTAAAATGAAAGTGGTAGCTTTCATGACTTGTATAGGTAAGATTTTTCCGAATCGGGGGAACAAATGTTTAGCGCGATAGCGAGTCGGGTTGAGGACCAATCGCGGGTCAACCCGCGTCCTGAAATGTAGTGAGGTCAGTTCGAGGTGGTCCCGCCGGGTGGTAGGGTCACGAGGGTGCTAGGCCCAGGTTTAGGTAACCATCGTATGAGTTCGTGGATATGTTCGACCAGAATCGGATCGTGAAAGCCGGGAATGGCCTTAAGGGAGATTGAGGCTAGTAAGATGACCAAGTTTGGAGGTGGTGACTCCAAAGTTTTGGAAAGCGATGATCGAGTATGGTACGCACACTAGAAAGAGTTCAAGTGTTCGAGAAAAGTACGACGAGTAAGGAAAGAAGTGAACATGTGCTGAGAGAATAGAAATGATCATTACTTTTGTGAAGTAAAGGTGCGAAGGGGGTACCTTTTAGACCGGGGGTGGAAGCTTTTGTAATGCTAGAGGTGATTCCTTGTTGACGTGGGATAAGTATTTGCGTGTGTGTTATTTGGTGGCCAGGTGTGGCATTGGCAACTTGTTATGAGGAACTTTACCGTTATCCGTCTTAAGAAGGAACATTCGGGACGAATGTTTCTAAGGAGGGGAGAATGTTATACCCCGTATTTCCAGAGTATGTACGTAAGGGCGTACGTACAAACGTTTAAGCCTTAAGTTAGGCAAGGGACGGAATTTGTGCACAACTAGCAAAAAGAATCGTTTTCCGACGAAACGTTTTCCGGACTTTGCGAAGGGAAAAATACGGTTGCAACATTTATAATTTTTGCGGATTTTTCCGAGAGATGAAATATTTTGGACCAACGAGAGGGTGACAAGTGTCACCCTCAAGTGGGCGGAAGTTGGGACTAAAACATGGCACATTTTGCCTTTCATTTTTTGTCAAGGAGTTGGTAGGATATTTTGTGTAGTTGATGAGCAAGTGGGACCCACAAACTCATGTCCAAATCTTCACCCTACACTTGCCCACCACATGGCTTAATCTTGGCCATTGAATGTCCTATAAATACCCCTCTAATGCAAGACTATTTCTTCATCCTCACTTGAAATTCCAAGTCTAAAAACCCTCACCCCCTTAGTGTAGTTTTCGTCAGGCTCCTCCCCTTTGAGAGGCCTTGGCGAAACATCCCCTTGCCTAGTAGTTTTCGTAAAATACCCCCCTTGGTAGAAAAGTATTCTCCAAGTATTGTTACTAGTCCAAAATACCTTGGCCCAAATACCTTGTAGTATTCCAAGGTTACACCTATACTAAAAGCCCAGAAATACTATTATACTTCCTTTAGCCACTAAACGAAACCCTAAGGAAATCTTCATAGCGAGTTGAAGTATTAAGATGAAGTTGTGTAGAACTTCTAAGGGTTGTTTGGAGCAGGTTGGAGCGCCCAGAGTAGGAGCTAAACGTTGCTCAGGATCGACATTAAAACTTGGATAATTTTGGGCTTATCGAGGTAAATACTCTTGTCCTTCTATTGTAATTGGAAATTACATACTGTAGTAGTATAGAAATGAGTATAAGATATATAGAAGGATGGTATAAGAGAAGAGAATTGAATTGAAATCACATCAGAAGAATATTAAGAAGAAGAAGACTGAACTGTACTTACATAGGACTGTATTTACAGTAGACTTGTATAGATTGGCGGGTAGGGAAGTGCTGCCCAATTTTCCGTAGAATTAAGGAATCTGTATCTAGAATTTTTCTGCAGAGTAGTCTAGATGTTGATAGACTTATTTGACCGATATAGGTTGAAGTACTGCGAGTAGCGTATTCTACTCGAAGGGTGGAAAAGGCTAGCAGGATTACGATCTTTGGAGCTTTTGCTAATAGTCGATAATCGTCGCGAGGTATGTGATTCTTCCTATCCTCTTGAGCATGATATTTTAAAAGAATATATATAGTACGGTAGACGTACGTGTGTTAACTGAACGTGGTTTTACTTCGATGTCTTTTGACTTGAGTTTTAAATAATATAAGAATCTTGAAGTATTTCAAAAGAATTAAGAATCGTTTTTGAAAGAAGAGTAATACATGGTTTTAAAAGCTTCAGAGTTATACTAGCTTTATGGGAAGTTAGGTATAACGACTTAAGAGAAATAAAAAGAATGGTTTATTGATTTTAGAAGTTAAGAGACTTAATCTTAAAAGATAAGAGACTTGACTTAATCGAATTGATATGAAAGTTGTTTAGATGTGTGAAACCTCATTCGTGAGTAATGAGTACTTGGTTTTTAAAGAATAATGTTTTACTGATTTCGGAAATGAGAATAAGTATCGAATGAACCACTGCCGTGTTAATAAAGGAAAATGTATTGACAAATAAGTAATTATATTAAAACCAGTAGAAACCTCCATCTGCATAGAAGCTAAGATAAGACAAAATTGTATTACATTTCCTAGATCATATCGCTTTAATAAGATTGTTATAAACAAAAATCCCTCATAAGGCATATGTTGCTCAAAATGTTTTAAAAGAGAATTACGTTGTTAAATGATTAAGACTATGAACTATGAAATCTTTCGAAAATAAGAGACGTGAATATTTGAAATTAGGCAAACTTGAACTTTGGAAAAGAATGTTGTAACTTGATTTTAAAAGGAGAAGTGTTTTGGTTTAAAAAGGAAGGTATGTTAGTTGTTTTGGTTTACTTAAAAATGTTAGTCAATCTTCTTTTTATAATAAGTGCATCGAGTGACATTTGTAAAAGAAATGGATCCTTTAAAAAGAATTTAACGTCGTAGTACTGGGGTTAAAACACGAGTTTGGCATAAAATGAAAGTACCTTGAGTTGTGTGTAACTTTCCTATGTTTGCGTGTGATAGCCTTGTCGTGCTAGTATTGTATTTCTATACCACCGTCTCTCAAGGAGGGCGGCTGATTTGTTATGATATTACTTGGACGTGCGAGCGGTGTGGAGAATTCCAGTGCGCTCGCGTTGATAGTGTTATTCCATGGACTAGCTCTCCATGAGGTTTTTACTGATTCGGCCTTGGTATCTGGTGGTTGGCTTTCGTACTTGCCCCATCTCGTGGTTGATTCGGCCTTGGTACTGTAGTTAGCCTTCGCGCCTGCTCGCTTTAGTGGCGAAGTCTCGTGATCTGACCTTGGTATCCGCTAGTTAGCCTCGTACTTGCCGGTCGACTACGTGACACGCCCTGGTATCCGGTAGTTGGCTTTCATACTTGCCCCGTGACGCCGTGGCGGAGTCTCGTGATACGCTTGGTATCCGTAGTTAGCCTCGTACTTACCGGTCGACTCGTGACACGGCCTTGGTATCTGGTAGTTGGCTTTCGTACTTGCCCCGTATCAGCTCCGTGGTTTGATTGTATAGTATTGTTAGTACGGCTTTGGTATCTGGTAGTTAGCCTTCATACTTGCCCCGTACGGTTTTATGACTCAGGTAGGACTTGGAGTTCATGTGTACCCTTGGTGTTATTATATCATAGACTGCCGGCAGTGAGGAAGGTATTCCACGGGCATGATTGAGGTTGAGGGCGTGAGACCCATAGTTATATTTGAGTGATGACTTTGAGGGCGTGAGTCCCTGACTTACATGACTGCTTATTTATTATGGACTGTAGTTTGGTTATCATACATGTCTCCTGCTTTATATAGACTACTCTGATTTCATTCTGATATTTTGATTTCACATACTTGGTACTGTTATCGACCTCCTTGCCGCGTTCATGCCGCAGGTAGAGGTACACCAGTCGTTGATCCTCGCTCATAGGATCACAGTTCAGCGTATTGGGAAGCTCCGTTTCTCTGGAGGCTTATCTTTTGGTATAGTCCCCTGTCACTGTAGGTACTTGTACATTCAGGGGTATGGCGGGGCCCTGTCCCGTCATGTTGTATAAAAACTCTTAAGTCCTGTAAATCGTTGTGGCGTGGTTTGTAAGGATGTAGCTCAGCTTTTAGTATATATGCAAAAAGGTAACGGTTGGTTGCTTGTTTTTATTCATATCTCTTGTTTAATGTTTAAAGTTTTTATTTCGTGATTTTCTCGATGTTGTATCACTAGGGTGCCCGGGTAAGGCACTACCACGGGCGGATCGGTCGTGACACATGCGCCACATTATATATATATATATATGTGTTGTGTATGTGTGTGAAGCGGTGAGGTAGGATGCCAGGCGCGTCACATGGTTATATGTTACACCTACGGTACAGCGGTGATGTGGGATTCCACAGGAAGGAGATATATATATGTATTATGTATGTGTACGCCGACAGTGAAGTGGGATGCCACGGCCGTGTCACATGGTTATATGTTACACCTACGGCTGTCGACAGTGATGTGGGATTCCACAGGCAGGAGATATATATATGTATTGCGTATGTGTACGCCCGGCGGTGAGTGGGATGCCACGGGCGCGTCACATGGTTATATTTTACACTTATGACTGTCGGCAGTGATGGGGGATTCCATGGGCACGCTTTGATATTTGTGTGACTTGATCGCGTCCCAGATTGGGCCGGGTAGTATATGCGTCCCTCCATAAAGGGCCGGATTGTGTTATGAAAGATAAGTAAGTCATATGGTAATGAACTTAATGATTTCTCCTAAGTATGTACGTAAGATTTGGCTATAACTCTTAATGGAATGGAAAATATAATGATGTGCAATTAAGTTCATGAGTGGTAATGACACGGCAGGATCTGGTATGTACTTTTTATACTTGCCCCTGTCATTCTTTTGTACAGTTATGATCTGTTTACTGTACTTTATTTCCGTTCCATATTAAATTGTTGTTATCGACTTCTTCGGGCTGCGTTCATGTCCGCAGGTTTAAATGTGGCGTGTTTGGTTATTGAATTCGGCCTTGAAAAAGGTGGCAAAGTATGTAGAAACAAAGGAAGTGTTGTCCGATTTTCCGTAGAATTTAGTGACTTTGCACTTAGAATATTCTACGTTCGAAGCTAAAGGTTAATGGACGTATTATGGCCATTATAGGTTGAAGTACTAAGTATAGCGTATTCTACTTGAAGGATGGAATAGCTATCAAGGTTGAAGTACTTTGGAGCATTTTGCTATTTGTCGAAAATCGTCGCGAGGTATGTGAACCTCTTCCTTCTTTTGAAATGATTCTATGTATGGAATATACATGTAGTACTATTTCATGATTCCTTCTACTCTTAGAAGTTAAGAGGTATGTATGTTGATTTACTCTACTTAAAGGTTATGTCTAAGTTATCCAAAGTTCTTACCAAGTCTTATGGGGGATGTTGGTAAGAGTCGTTAGGAGGTATTTGGAGCCAAGTTGACTTGGCTAAGTTACGGCACAAATGAGAATAAGAATCAAACAAGCCACTGCAGCGTTAATAAAGAAAAATGTAATGACAATCAATTGAGTTAAAATGAGTAGAATTCTCCATCTGCATAGAAGCTAAGATAAGACAAAAGTGTATTACATTTTCTAGATCATGGCTACTCGATTAAGATCGTTATAAATAAGTATAACTTATTCACATCGCACCAAAGTATATGTTACTTAATTTATAAGAATTTACGTATGAAGTTTTAAGACTATGAACCTCAAATTTTTAAAAGGTTAAGGGACTTTATTTTTCAAGTTATGGGACTTGATTCTTAAAGGAAGAAATGAATTGATTTAAAAGTATAGAATACTTGATTTGGAAAGTATTGATTTCTTGCCATTCTAAAGTTAAGAAACTTGTTTTCTTAAAAGTTAAGAGACTTGAAGTATTTTGAAAGCTATGTGATTTGAATTGAAATTATAAGTTTCTTGGTCATAAAAGGAATGAATTTGTCTAAAACATAAAGAGTTATAACGGCTTTATGGGAAGTTGGTTATAACAACTTTATGGAAGATTAAAAGAATGGTTTTCTTCAGTAATGTAACGACCCGTTCCGGGGCCCGTTACTGGTGCCTTATCCCGGGCACCCTAGTGATACAATCATCAGAGAAAACCAGCGGAAAATAAAACTTAAACAAGAAACAGATATATGAACATAAAATAGGCCAACCCAACGGTTACCTTCCAATAACATAATAAATACAACTCTTTCAAAACGAACAGTTTAATCCCTTTTTACAAACCCCGCTTGCAGTACTACTGCACCTAAGATTTACAACAACTATGACGGACAGGGCCGCCATACCCCGAATGTACAAGAACCTACAACTCAGGGAACACATACCAAAAGATAAGCCTCGGAGAAACGGAGCTTCCCAAAGCTGACCGAGATCCTAAGAGCGAGGATCCACGGCCGATGTACCTCTACTGCGGCATGAACGCAGCCTCAAGGAGGTCAAGACAACAGTACCAAGTGGAAATCAGAAAAATCGTAATGAAATCATACTAGTCTATATAAAGCATGAGACATGTATGATAACCAAACTACAGTTCACAACATAAAAGCGATCATGTCGATCGAGGACTCACGCCTCAAGTCATCACTCAAATATAACTATGGGTCTCACGCCCACAACATCAATCATGTTCGCATCATGGCCGCATGCCCCCGGAATTCTGCATCGGTGTAGACATGTCCATGATGCAACAATAATACCAATGCCCCATGGCCACATGCCCCCGGAATTCTACCTCGGTGTAGACACGTCCATGTGACATCAACAATAATACACTGGGTGATCAACCCTGCCGCATGGCCACATGCCCCCGGAATTCTACCTCGGTGTAGACATGTCCATGTAACCACAATAACAATATATCGGGTAATCAACCCGACCGCATGGCCGCATGCCCCCGGAATTCTGCATCGGTGTAGACATGTCCATGTGACATCAACAACAAGACAGTAATCAAAATGGAAACATACCCGTGGAATTCTCCATCACTGCCAGCACGTCCAAGTAAGTTCTCAATAAGTCGACCGGCCCTCTATCGAGAGACGCGGTAACACAGAAATACCACATTTGCACAACAAAGGCTATCATCACAAGCATAGGCAAGTTTCACAACAACAAGCATAGGCAAGTTTCACAACAACAAGCATAGGCAAGTTTCACACAACTCAAAGTACTTTCATTTTATGCCAAAGTTCGGGTTTTTAACCCCAAAGTACTACATACGTTAAGTTCTTTTAAAAGAGATCCATTACTTTTATAAAAGTCACCCTATACCCGTAGTATTAGAATGACCAACCCACATTCCTTTTCAAAATCAAGTAACAACATTCTTTTCCTAAGTTCCAGTTTGCCTAGTTTCAATTACTCAAACTTCTCATTTTCAAATGCTCAAGTCACTTATTTTAGAAAGGTTTCATAACTCATAGTCTTAATCTCTTTTAAAACAATTGAGTAACATATGTCATATATGTGAGTAGTTTATTCTTTGTTTATAACGATCTTATTACAGCAGCCATGATCTAGAAAATGTAATATTATTTTGTCTCATCTTAGCTTCTATGCAGATGGAGGTTTCTACTGGTTTTAATACAACACATCATTATTCAATACATTTTCCTTTATTAACGCTGCAATGGTCTGTCGATACACATTCTGATTCCCGAAATCAGTAAAACATTATCCCTTTAAAAACCAAGTACTCATTACTCACGAATGAGGTTTCACAAACATCCACATTAAAACAAATAAGTTAAGTCTCTTATCTTATAAGATCAAGTCTCTTAACTTCTAACATCAGTAAACCATTTTCACCTACATAAGGTCGTTATAACTAACTTCCCATAAAGCTATTATAACACCCTATGTTTTAAACCAACCAAATCACTTAGCACATGTACGTCTACCGTACTACATAGTTCACAACAATCATGCTAGAAAAGATAGGAAGAGGTTCACATACCTCGCGACGATTTATCGACAATAAGCAAAACGCTCCAAGTACTTCAACCCGTCGGCTACTCCTTAAGCCAAGTAGATCACGCCACACGTAGTACTCCACTCCTAAAATGGTCATAGTACTCCTATCAAACCTTTCTTATCATTGAAGACTTATACCAATAAAAAGCCCTCAAAATCTACGGAAAATTCGGCAGCACTTCCCCCGTTTATACTCACTTTTCCATCTTTTACCAAGGCTCGAATAACCGTAATATATATACCATATATATATATAAGGCGTAATAATTAAACAACATAAAGAAGGGGATTACACGCCCAAACGGTAACGCGGTTTACTATCACGCCTTCATAACAACAATAAGTAAAAGAAGGGGATTACGCGCCAACCGTGCGCGTTTACTATCACGCCTTTATAACAATACAATAATTAAAAAGGGGATCACACGCCCAAACTAACGCGATTGAAAAATCTTCCTTAATGAAATGTAAATACCCAATGTAAATACGATCCAAAGTAAATACAAATCCTTAAGTTGGGGTCCTTGGCCAACTTTGTCCATTTTACTTATCCAATTTACTCATTAGTCACCCAACTTATATTTCCATTCTTAATATAAGTTATAGTTACTTTGTTATTAGCTTCTTAGCAAGTAAGATACGTTTTTACCATTTTAATGGCAAACGGCCAATCCTTTCTTTTAACAAGTTAACAAGATCCAACTCTTCCAAACTTACTCCATATATTATATAATCCATAATATACTTATAATATATGTATAACAACCAATTCACAAAGAGGTTTAAGTTCCACTACCTCAAATAGCCCAAAAATATCCAAGTTCTTAAAGTCGCTCCAAGCAAGTCTTAGCTCCAAATCTTTACGTTCCAATCCGCTACAAGCAACCCATAGAAGCTCCTAACCAACTTCTCTTCAAGATTCAACTCCAAAAGTGAAGAACACTTAGGGTTTCAAGATGACAACTTTCGGCCAAGGCATCCCTTCAAGGCTAGGGGTGTGAAATATTTTCCAACTCTTGGTACACAATCTTCCTAACACCTTGGGAAGAACACTTGAGAGTTTAAGAATTGTTGGACAAATTTTGCTCAAGAAATGGGGGCAAACCGAGAGCTCTAGGTCAAGGGAGAAGGAGGGTTTTCAAGTCTTCAAATGTCTAAGTGTGGAAGATTTCATCAACTAAGGGTGCATATATAGGACAACCAGGATAGGATGAAGGCAAGTGTGTGGTTGAGATTGGGGACAAGTGTGGGTGGGACCCACAAGCCACTTGTCCACACAAAATATCTAGCAAGACTTGGCCACTTGTCTTGCCACTTGTCTAGCTAATTTCGGCCAAGGGCCACCTAGGGGTGACACGTGTCGCCTCACTAGGCCAAAATATTTCATCTCCCGAAAATATCCATAATGGCCAAAATCTCAAAAACTAAGCGGGCCCCACAAAACCGTAAATTTCACCCGTGGGCCCCACGTGACCATTTCCGGAAATAAAATTCCATAATTCTCAAATATTCTAAGAAGTCCGAATACCAAATCTGGGAATCCAATTCCCATTAACGAACCTTTTTCTTCACAAAAAACCGGAAACTTTTCCGTCGAAAAATCACATCTTTCTTTCTTTCCAAAATTTCTTGCGTAATCTCGCGCACATCCTCACCTATATACCCGGGAACTACGGGGTATAACATTCTTCCCCCCTTAGAAACATTCGTCCCGAATGTTCATTCTAAGTCTCCAAACGTACTTGTGTCGGTATAGTCTTCACTACTATACTTACAAAACCGATCATGCCACCAATGGCCAGAATATAACATGTGCGCAAAACTCAAATCCAAGCCAACGAGGAATCATTTCTAATCTTACAACAGCTCCCACTAGCTTCAATTACTCTAAGGCCATTCCCGGCCTTCACGATCCGATTCTGGTTGAACGCATCCACGAACTCGTACGATGGTTACCTAAACTTGGGCCTAGCACCCTCGTGACCCTACCACCTGGCGGGACCACCTCGAACTGACCCCACCTCAATATGGGCTGCGGGTTGACCCGCAAATGGCCCTCAACCCGACCCCTAAACGCGCCAACTCTTGTTCCCGATCCGGAACAATCTTACTAATTCACGTCATGAAAGCTACCACTTCCATCTCACACTACCCATGTAATTATCCCACAATATTTCCCCGCATACCAAGTACATCGGCAAAGACCAACCGTAAAATCACCCACTCAAGACGGCCTCGCCTCTAAGGTCTCCACGTATAAAACTCTAAGGTTCACACTTTCCATGCCCCACACTTATCCTTCCAACTAACCATGTTTTCTAACTTACAAACAACACAACGCTATCCGTACATAGCACACAATAATAAGATCATCATATCGCGCAACCCAAACTCGAGAGGGATAAGGATATACCAAGCTACCGCTCACTCTAATCATAGGCACGCCTGCGGTATGCTATGAAGGCGATGAACCACCCATCGATCCGGTGGTGAGTCGTAACATCCGTGCTACCCTTGGTCGGACGATTCCTCGCAAAATGGCCTGCTGCCGCAAAAATAACAAGCTCCTCGCACCACGACACTCCCCGAAATACGGTCTACCACATCGACCACACCGAGGTAGGGGTGACTGCATCCGCCAACACTTACTTCCTCGAAACTCGAACCTGGAGCCACGACTGCTCCGAATACTCAAGGTTGTGGAGGACCACTCTGCACTGGCGGAGGTACAAAACTAGTATGTTGCTGAGGCGGTCCGCCTCGAAAGTCACCAAAGGACCCTGTTGTTCTGGCCCTCTTCTGCTGATCTTGGTCATTCCGTCGACCTCTCGTGCCTCACATCCCGGTCATGAGCTGCATGCGGGCAATGTCCATGCGGTGAAGAGCTACTCTGAACATGCCTCGACATGTAATCATCGAGCCTGTAACATATCGGTGCACTCGATCCTCCATACTAGCTACCAACGCTGGGGCGTCGCCAATGAGTCGAACTCCACATTGTACTCGAACCGTCGCGCTCGTCTAAGCATCAAAAATCTGTCGGCCCGTGCCTCCTCATCTGCGAGGCAAGAAGTGCGTGAGAACGCCCGAAAACTCATCCCATACTGCTGGAGGTGCATGCTCTCCCCGGGAAAGCTCCCATGAATCAAACCAATCGACTGCGGTATCACGCAGCCGATGCGAACCAAAGGTCACAGACTCGGTCTCTGAAGCCTTGATCACCCGCATGATCCGCTGTAACTGCCGGATGAACTCCTGCGGATCATCCTCAGGCCTCGACCCATAAAACTCTGGCGGGCTACAACTCAGAAAGTCCCGTAGCCTCAAACTATCTGCTCGGGGGTGAACCACTGGTGCTACTGGACCTGGAACTGCTGCATCCAGCCTATCCTCATATCTGGCCACGACCCTGGCCAGCAACTGGGCCATCTCCTTGTGACCCATCTCCTGCGCCCGGTGTGGGGTGGAGGCTCAGTGCTGCGGTCTCGGCAGCCATTCTTGCGGCTCTAACCTCTCTTTGGGTGGCGGCGTCCAAAACCCGTCGTCAAGCACAACCTGTCTATGCGGGCTGCGCGCTCGCACTCCTCAGATCTCACTAGCGGTTCCTCGGTGTCTTGCCCTTCGTGGCTCTGGTTGCGCGGAGGCATAACTGGTAAAAACGAGATACGTCAGAGGGGTCCAACTTACAACACAGCTCTAAGGCACGATCTCAGAATGAGAAGAATGGAAACCAATCCTAAATGTCCTGCAGCCTCCTGATTATAGATGTGGTGCACAACACATCGATAATCAAGACTCTACTAGACACGGTCTGTAGACACTTTCCGAGGATTAACTGCTCTGATACCACTTTTGTAACGACCCGTTCCGGGGCCCGTTACTGGTGCCTTATCCCGGGCACCCTAGTGATACAATCATCAGAGAAAACCAGCGGAAAATAAAACTTAAACAAGAAACAGATATATGAACATAAAACAGGCCAACCCAACGGTTACCTTCCAATAACATAATAAATACAACTCTTTCAAAACGAACAGTTTAATCCCTTTTTACAAACCCTGCCCACAACAGTACTACAGACCTCTAAGATTTACAACAACTATGACGGGACAGGGCCCCGCCATACCCCTGAATGTACAAGAACCTACAACTCAGGGAACACATACCAAAAGATAAGCCTCCGGAGAAACGGAGCTTCCCAAAACGCTGACCTGAGATCCTAAGAGCGAGGATCCACGACCGATGTACCTCTACCTGCGGCATGAACGCAGCCCGAAGAGGTCGATACAACAGTACCAAGTATGAAGCGTAAAAATCAGTAATGAAATCATACTAGTCTATATAAAGCGGGAGACATGTATGATAACCAAACTCTGATTCACAACATAAAAGCAATCATGTCGATCGGGGACTCACGCCTCAAGTCAGCACTCAAATATAAATATGGGTCTCACGCGCATAACATACATCATGTTCGCATCACGGCGCATGCCCCCGGAATTCTGCATCGGTGTAGACATGTCCATGATGCAACAATAATACCAATGCCCCATGGCCACATGCCCCCGGAATTCTACCTCGGTGTAGACACGTCCATGTGACATCAACAATAATACACTGGGTGATCAACCCTGCCGCATGGCCACATGCCCCCGGAATTCTACCTCGGTGTAGACATGTCCATGTAACCACAATAACAATATATCGGGTAATCAACCCGACCGCAACGCATGCCCCCGGAAGTCTGCATCGGTGTAGACATGTCCATGTGACATCAACAACAAGACAGTAATCAAAATGGAAACATACCCGTGGAATTCTCCATCACTGCCAGCACGTCCAAGTAAGTTCTCAATAAGTCGACCGGCCCTCTATCGAGAGACGCGGTAACACAGAAATACCACATTTGCACAACAAAGGCTATCATCACAAGCATAGGCAAGTTTCACAACAAGCATAGGCAAGTTTCACAACAACAAGCATAGGCAAGTTTCACACAACTCAAAGTACTTTCATTTTATGCCAAAGTTCGGGTTTTTAACCCCAAAGTACTACATACGTTAAGTTCTTTTAAAAGAGATCCATTACTTTTATAAAAGTCACCCTATACCCGTAGTATTAGAATGACCAACCCACATTCCTTTTCAAAATCAAGTAACAACATTCTTTTCCTAAGTTCGGTTTGCCTAGTTTCAATTACTCAAACTTCTCATTTTCAAATGCTCAAGTCACTTATTTTAGAAAGGTTTCATAACTCATAGTCTTAATCTCTTTTAAAACAATTGAGTAACATATGTCATATATGTGAGTAGTTTATTCTTTGTTTATAACGATCTTATTACAATGACCGTGATCTAGAAAATGTAATATTATTTTGTCTCATCTTAGCTTCATGCAGATGGAGGTTTCTCTTGGTTTTAATACAACATCATTATTCAATACATTTTCCTTTATTAACGCTGCAATGGTCTGTCGATACACATTCTGATTCCCGAAATCAGTAAAACATTATCCCTTTAAAAACCAAGTACTCATTACTCACGAATGAGGTTTCACACAAACATCCACATTAAAACAAATAAGTTAAGTCTCTTATCTTATAAGATCAAGTCTCTTAACTTCTAACATCAGTA
This sequence comes from Przewalskia tangutica, assembly GCA_029844215.1. NCBI lineage: Eukaryota > Viridiplantae > Streptophyta > Magnoliopsida > Solanales > Solanaceae > Przewalskia > Przewalskia tangutica. The sequence goes on along the minus strand of CM056725.1, from coordinate 41,688,740 downwards.
AACCATTTTCACCTACATAAGGTCGTTATAACTAACTTCCCATAAAGCTATTATAACACCCTATGTTTTAAACCAACCAAATCACTTAGCACATATACGTCTACCGTACTACATAGTTCACAACAATCATGCTAGAAAAGATAGGAAGAGGTTCACATACCTCGCGACGATTTATCGACAATAAGCAAAACGCTCAAGTACTTCAACCCGTCGGCTACTCCTGCCAAGTAGATCACGCCACACGTAGTACTCCACTCCTAAAATGGTCATAGTACTCCTATCAAACCTTTCTTATCATTGAAGACTTATACCAATAAAAAGCCCTCAAAATCTACGGAAAATTCGGCAGCACTTCCCCCGTTTATACTCACTTTTCCATCTTTTACCAAGGCCCGAATAACCGTAATATATATACCATATATATATATAAGGCGTAATAATTAAACAACATAAAGAAGGGGATTACACGCCCAAACGGAACGCGGTTTACTATCACGCCCATAACAACAATAAGTAAAGAAGGGGATTACGCCGGCCGTGTAGCGGTTTACTATCACGCCTTTATAACAATACAATAATTAAAAGGGATCACACGCCCAAACGAACGCGATTGAAAAATCTTCCTTAATGAAATGTAAATACTGATCCAATGTAAATACGGTCCAAAGTAAATCTGATCCTTAAGTTGGGGTCCTTGCCAACTTTGTCCATTTTACTTATCCAATTTACTCATTAGTCACCCAACTTATATTTCCATTCTTAATATAAGTTATAGTTACTTTGTTATTAGCTTCTTAGCAAGTAAGATACGTTTTTACCATTTTAATGGCAAACGGCCAATCCTTTCTTTTAACAAGTTAACAAGATCCAACTCTTCCAAACTTACTCCATATATTATATAATCCATAATATACTTATAATATATGTATAACAACCAATTCACAAAGAGGTTTAAGTTCCACTACCTCAAATAGCCCAAAAATATCCAAGTTCTTAAAGTCGCTCCAAGCAAGTCTTAGCTCCAAATCTTTACGTTCCAATCCGCTACAAGCAACCCATGAAGCTCTAACCAACTTCTCTTCAAGATTCAACTCAAAAAGTGAAGAACACTTAGGGTTTCAAGATGACAACTTTCGGCCAAGGCATCCCTTCAAGGCTAGGGGTGTGAAATCTTTTCCAACTCTTGGTACACAATCTTCCTAACACCTTGGGAAGAACACTTGAGTTTAAGAATTGTTGGACAAATTTTGCTCAAGAAATGGGGCAAACCGAGAGCTCTAGGTCGAGGAGAAGGAGGGTTTTCAAGTCTTCAAATGTCTAAGTGTGGAAGATTTCATCAACTAAGGGTGCATATATAGGACAACCAAGGGATAGGATGAAGGCAAGTGTGTGGTTGAGATTGGGGACAAGTGTGGGTGGGACCCACAAGCCACTTGTCCACACAAAATATCTAGCAAGACTTGGCCACTTGTCTTGCCACTTGTCTAGCTAATTTCGGCCAAGGGCCACCTAGGGGGTGACACGTGTCGCCCTCCTACTCGTCCAAAATATTTCATCTCCCGAAAATATCCATAATGGCCAAAATCTCAAAAACTAAGCGGGCCCCACAAAACCGTAAATTTCACCCGTGGGCCCCACGTGACCATTTCCGGAAATAAAATTCCATAATTCTCAAATATTCTAAGAAGTCCGAATACCAAATCTGGGAATCCAATTCCCATTAACGAACCTTTTTCTTCACAAAAACCGGAAACTTTTCCGTCGAAAAATCACATCTTTCTTTCTTTCCAAAATTTCTGTCGTAATCTCGCACGTACATCCTCACCTATATACCCTGGAACTACGGGGTATAACAAGTAATGTAAGCAAAGAAATGATTTGAAATAAAGAAGGGAAAATTGTTTTAAAGGTACCAATTGCTTAAGGTTTTAAAGAAAGAAGTCACTTGATTTAGAAGCCTATAAATGTATTTCTAAAAGGTATTGTGACTTGTCTTGAAAAGTAGATATGACTTGATACTACGGTTATTAGTATCTTGGAAGTTTTATTTGAAAGAGAATCATTTTAAAGGAGTAGAGGCACGTAGTACGTTGGGTTAAATTCCCGGATTTTATAATGACATGTTAGTGCCTTAAGTAAACAAAAATGAGAGTGTATATGAATAAGCTAATAAGAAGTTAGGGGATTTCTTAACTTGCTTATGTAATGTATGATAAGCCGGTGGTGCTTATGTTCTGTATGGTAAGCCGGTGGTGCTTATGTTATGTATGATAAGTCGGTAGTGCTTATGTTATGTATGATAAGCCGGTAGGGCTTATGTTATGTATGATGGCCGGTTGAGTTAGGGTAAGAGTATAAATGAGGGGTAAACCCCAAGACGTTATACCACCTTCTCCAGGGTAAGAGTATAAATGAGGGGTAAACCCCCAAGACGTTATACCACCTGCTTCAGGGTAAGAGTATAAATGAGGGGTAAACCCCCAAGACGTTATACCACCTGTTCCGTGGATTTGCTACCCATGATGCGAGGAATACCTCATGCGAGTCCTTATGGGCTTATGCGGGTGAAATAGTCCCATGCGGGTGGGTACAACCTATGCGAGGAATACCTCATGCGGGTCCACAGGACCTATGCGGGTGAAATAGTCCCAGGAGTAGGATTGCTTATCGATACTACGGGCGAGGGACCCTGTTTTGATCATGAGCCTCCTATTTTTATGCAAAGATACCTTTATGGGCAGACTTATGTGATTTTATCTCGTCCCAGATTGGGCCGGGCAGTATACCTTTATGGGCAGACTTATGTGACTCTATCGCGTCCCAGTTGGTAAACGATAGGCGTTCCTCCATAAAGGGGACGGATTAGGTTATGCAAGATACGTAAGTTATATGTTTATGAACTTGATGAGTTTTCTTAAGTATATGCGTAAGAATTTGACTATACTCTTATGGAAAAATGGGAAAAGATAATAAGGTGCGATTAAGTTCACGAGATGGAAATGACACGGTAGGATCGGTATTTACCCTTTCTTTATACTTGCCCTGTCATTCTTTTATGCGATTATGATTTATTCTTGCACCTTATTTTCCGTTCCATATTAAATTTTTGTTGTAATGACCCCGGGCTGCGTTCATGTCCGCAGTTTAGGTACGATTGTGGATCCGCGAGCTTAGGATCTGGTTCACATTTTGAGATGGCTCCATGTTAGGATCTTGTCGTCATGGTTATGTATATTCGAAGTGCGGCGGGGCCTTGTCGTCATAGCATTGGTCCAAATCTTAGAGTGCGTATTCATCGTAGTTGGGTAGCTAGAGTTGTTTTTACATTGTTAAACAGTGTAGACCCTTTCGGGTAATTTTTATGTTAAGGCAGCCTTATCGGCTTTGCCTTAGTTTTTTTTTTTAAAAAAAGAGTGTTATTTATCTTCCGCAGTTTATTATGTTGTATGATTATAAGGGTGCCCAGGTAGGGCACCACCGCGCCCGGTCGGGTCGTGACAAAAGTGGTATCGAGCGATTAGTCATCGGAAAGTGTATACGCACCGTGTCTAGTAGAGTCTTGATTATCGGTGTTGTGCACCACATCTATAATCGTGAGGTCTGCAGGGCATTTAGGATTGGTTTCCATTCTTCTCACTCTGAGATCGTGCGATAGAGCTGTGTTGTTAGGGTCGTCTCTCCCTAACGAGTTATGTTGATTGCAGCTACGAGAAAGGCAGCAGTGACCCAGGAAGGACTATGTGGATTGCGTATCCAGGTTAGTAATGATGGTAGTATAGTTGGCATTGTGACACACAGCTATACGTTGTTATGTGTGAGGGTCAGACGCGTGTTGCCTAGAATGATATTGGAATACCAAGGATTGGTAAGGACTAAATAGATACCGGGAAGGTATGAAACAGTTTAACGGATTCTCATCAAGGTTTTACGTACTAATTTGAGATAACTAGGAAGTGATGAGCTGTCTGAGAAGGTATTGAACCTTTAAGAAATCATGTTAAGAGACTTAATGGAAGACTATGATTGTAAATTAAGCTACGTGGTATGCTTAATATGATAGTACGGAGGAGATCCGTGTGGGATAAGTAATGGTTGTTGTGATCAAGACAACACGGTTAGGATATTATGAGAAGTTAGTGTACCCGTTTATGGGGTGGGATCAGTGGTAGTAGTCCCGCTACGTGACAGGGTCACGAGGGTGCAAAGCCCAAGTCTAGTAAATCGTTTTACGGGTTCGTGGATGTGTCCCATCGGAACCAGGTCGTGAGGGCCGGAAATGGCCTTAATTTGTTCATGTAGGTAGCTCCAAAGATTGGAGGCTAGAATTAGTACGGAAGTTATGTACGTATGATAGAATAAGTTGGGAAATACAGAAAGAGTACACCAGTAAGACAGAGAGCAAGCAAGTGTAAAAGAATAGAGCCTAAATCCTTGAGAACCTTTCGAGGTGACTACACCCGTGAGTGATGGGTGGTAGCTGAGCGGATACATAATAATTGCCCGGTGGCGATACAGTCGTCAGATCCTAGAAGACCGGTTATGACAAAGTTTGAGGTCATTATGGGTATGGACTAATGGGCTTCTGGTATGCCAAGGTTGACTATAGAGAGAAGTTGGTTCGATTCTAGTGTTCCGGTGAGCCGGTTATCGATGAGAAGGGAATGGAAGTGCTAGTAAACTGTAAGTTACTACTTCCTTCGTTGAAATGAAATTTTGGAGTCTATGTGACTTGACTTATTAAAATTATTGAAGGATTTTATGTTAAGTGCCCTTGGAGGTACTTGAAATTGGTTTAATGTGGCGGTCACGGCCACGACATTCTGAATAATTTCAGGAAAAATGCGCAAGGCAAGAATAAGATAAGTATGAGTGTTGCCTGTGGAAAACAGAGGACATCACTGGTAGGTCTTATATATCTATACAATTATAAGGTGGCACTAGATGATCAAGATTATGAAAGAGAGATAAGCTCTCTCCCCCACATAAAAGGATGGTTTTGCGTATTATGGGGTTGTGTGTACCCATGTTATTAAGCGATGGATGTGAGACTGGTAAGATCTTCAGTGTCGTTGAGCCAAGGGTTACAGTTTTATATAACCGTGGGAGAAGTATTGTATTGTGGAAAAAATGGTATGAAGGGGTTGTAAAAGGAAACTGTGTCGCTAATTATTAGATTGACTCCAAAAGAACATTCGAGGACGAATGTTTATAAGGGGGGAAGAATGTTACACCCCATAATTCCAAGAGGATGAGATGAGAACTGTTACACCCCGTAACTCCAGGTCATGTTTAAGAGAATGTACGTAAGGAACTCAAGACTTGAAATTGGTACGAAAGGAAGAATTGTTTTTTCGACGGAAAATCTTCCGAACGTCGGAAAGGAAAAATGTTCGTTGAGGAGAATTTGGATTCTCAAAATGCTTTATTGGAAGAGTATGGAACTTATTATCATTATGGAAATTTATTTTTACGGATTTGGTCATGTGGGGCCCACCCGAGGAATTTTACGTTTTGTGGGGCCACGAGGGTTACAGAATTTTATGGACGAATGGGAGGGCGACACGTGGCACCCCCCCCCCCCACATGGCTTGGTCGAAATTGATGCAAGGGTAAAATGGTCATTTGACCAGTGTGTAGATGACAAAGTCTTGCTAATTAAGAGCTTGACATTGTTGACCAAGTCAAGAGCCACTTGGCTTGATCTTCTTCATCCAAACCTAACAAGTGTTATTATCTAAGCCATTCATTGTGTTTTATATACACACTAGTGCAAGACCAAGTCTTCAAACACTTAGAATTATTTTAACATTTCTTGTGCTCTTAGTGAAGCTCACGGGTTCACCTAATTTTCCCACACAAAAATTTTAGTTTGTGATCCATTATTCACAAGACTTAAACCCAAGGTCCCTAAGGGTATTGTAAGGATATCTCAATAGAAAGATTTCGGAAAACGGCGTTTTCACGTTAGTCGCAGGGCGGAAACTTAAGGGGTTCTTCAACTTTGAAGTTGGAACTTGAAGATGAGTTCTTCATAGGCTTCTAAGGAGTGCTTGGAGCGGATTGGAACGTCAAGAAAAGGAGTTGGAGTTGCTAAGGATCGACTTAGGGTTTTGGATCATTTTGAGCTTAAGGAGGTAATAATCTCCGTGTTGCTATTATAATTCAAGATTTCATGTTGTAGTAGTTAGAAATGATCATGTGGATTTTATTATGAAGAATGATATGTGTTATGGAATATTTGGATGGAATCCGAAAGTTGCATGATTTAGCCTTTAAGTTGTAATTCAATTTAGTTACTAGTTTAGTCGTCGCATGTTATCTAAAGAGTTGATTAAGGTGATTATAATTGTTAAGTTGTTTATGACTTTATAACATGTTAGACCTAAGAAGTTGGATTGAAAAAGAATTGGAAAGGACTTGTGTCGTTATATTGTTAGCCGAGAATGGCTTTGAGTATTAAACTACTTGGTATGAATTGTGGGGCGGAATTTTACACGACAAAGGCGTGTAATCCCATTTGATTGGTTGGTATGTTGAGCCTTAAATGTGGCGTGTTTGGTTATTGTATTCGGCCTTGAAAAAGGTGGCAAAGTAAGTAGAAACAAAGGAAGTGCTGTCCGATTTTCCGTAAAATTTAGTGACTTTGCACTTAGAATATTCTACGTTCGAAGCTAGAGGTTAATGGACGTATTATGGACAATTTAGGTTGAAGTACCAAGTATAGCGTATTCTACTTGAAGGATGGAATAGCTAGCAAGGTTGAAGTACTGTGGAGCATTTTGCTTTTTGTCGATGATCGTCGCGAGGTATGTGAACCTCTTCCTTCCTTTGACATGATTGTATGTATGGAATATACATGTGGTATTAGTTCATGATTCCATCTACTCTTAGAAGTTAAGAAGTATGTATGTTGATTTACTATATGTAAATATTATGTCTGAGTTATCCTAAGTTCTTACCAAGTCTTATGGGGGATGTTGGTAAGAGTCGTTAGGAGGTATTTGGAGCCAAGTTGACTTGGCTAATTTACGGCACGAATGAGAATAAGTATCGAACAAGCCATTGCAGCGTTAATAAAGGAAAATGTAATGACGATAAATTATATTAAAACAAGTAGAATTCTCCATCTGCATAGAAGCTAAGATAAGACAAAATTGTATTACATTTTCTAGATCATGGATGCTTTAATGAGATCAGTATAAACAAGTATAACATATTCACACATATAAGGCATATGTTTCTTAAATTAAAGAGTTTACGTTATGAAGTGTTAAGACTATGAACTACGAAACTTGATTCTAAAAGATACGAGACTTGAAGTATTTTGAAAGTATAAGTCTCTTGGTTATAAAAAGAATGTATTTGCCTAAAGTATAAAGTTAGTATAACGACTTTATGGGGAGTGGGTTATAATAGCTTTATAGAAAGTTAAGAGTGGTTTTCTCTAAGTAATGATAAATGTTTTGAATTAAAGGAAGGAAAATGGATTTAAAAGCATCAATTGCTTAAGTTTTAAGGAAAGAAGTCACTTGATTTAGAAGCCGAATAATGTATTTCTAAAAGTGTAGTGACTTATGTAAAATGTAAACAAGCCTTGATACTACGGGTGTTAGTATCTTGGATTTTATATGAAAAGGAGTCTTTTGAAAAGAATGTAAGCACGTAGTACTTGGGTTAAATTCCCGGATTTTTATGTGTGAAACGAAAGTGCCATGAGTTTATAAAAATGGATGTCTAAAGGTTTAATGAACTTGCCTATGTTTGCTTGTGATAGCTTTGAGTGCAAGTATTATATGTTTATGTTGTCGTGACTCTCAGTTGGAGGGCAGGCTGTCTTGTTGTAAGTTTACTTGGACGTACCGACAGTGATGTGGGATTCCACGGGTATGCTTCCATTATGATTGATCCTTGGACATGCTTATACGATGTGGGATTCCGGAGCATGTGACCAGGAGGCAGGTTAGATTCCCGGATTTGTTTTATTACCCATGGCCATGCTTATACGATGAGGGATTCCGGGGCATGCGACCATGCTATGTACGACTATTGCTCCATGGGCTAGCTCCCCATGAAGACATGTACCCACGATGAGGGATTCCGGGGGCATGTTATATTATTACTCCATGGGCTAGCTCCCCATGAAGACCTGCACCTACGATGAGGGATGCCGAGGGCACGTTATGGCCATGCTTATACGATGAGGGATTCCGGGGCATGAGGCCGCGTTATATATATATATATATGTGTTGTGTATTTGTACGCCGACAGTGAGGTGGGATGCCACGGGTGCGTCACATAGTTATATGTTATACCTACGGCTGTCGGCAGTGATGTGGGATTCCACGGGCAGGAGATATATATATGTATTGTGTATGTGTACGCCGACAGTGAGGTGGGATGCCACGGGCGCGTCACATTGTTATATTTTACACTTATAGCTGTCAGCAGTGATGGGGGATTCCACGGGCACGCTTTGATAATTGTGTGACTTGATCGCATCCAGATTGGGCCGGGTAGTATATGCGTCCCTCCATAAAGGGCCGGATTATGTTATGAAAGATAAGTAAGTTAGATAGTAATGAACTTAATGACTTCTCCTAAGTATGTACGTAAGATATGGCTATAACTCTTAACGGAATGGAAAAGATAATGATGTGCAATTAAGTTCATAAGTGGTAATGACACGACAGGATCTGGTATGTACTTTTTATACTTGCCCCTGTCATTCTTTTGTACAGTTATGATCTGCTTATCAGATTTTTATTTCTGCTCCATATTCGTACTGTTGTATCGACTTCTTCGGCCGCGTTCATGTCCGCAGGTTTAGGTACATAGTTGTGGATCCGCGAGCTTAGGATCCTGGTTCAGCATTTTGAGATGGCTCCAATATTCCGGAGTTGTCCTGGCTATGTTTATTCAAGGGTACGGCGGGGCATTGTCCCGTCATAGTATTTGTTCAAATCTTAGAGGTCTGTATTCACATGTGGGTTGGACTGGTTAGTGTTGTAATTACATTTTTGGATAGTGTAAGCCCTTTTTGGGTGATTTATATTATGGCAGCCTTATCGGCTTTGTCTTGGTTTTAAAAAAAATGTGTTACTTATTTCCGCAGTTGTTTTGGTGTTGTATGATTGGAAGGGTGCCCATGTAGGGCACCAGTCGCGGCCCGGGGTCGGGTCGTGACAAAAGTGGTATCAGAGCAGTTAGTCCTCGGAAAGTGTCTACAGACCGTGTCTAGTAGAGTCTTGATTATCAGTGTGTTGTGCACCACATCTATAATCAGGAGGCTGCAGGACATTTAGGATTGGTTTCCATTCTTCTCACTCTGAGATCGTGCGATGGAGCTGTGTTGTTAGGGTCGTCTCTCCCTAACGAGTTATGTTGATTGTAGCTACGAGAAAGGCAGCAGTGACCCAGGAAGGACTATGTGGATTGCGTATCCAGGTTTGTAATGATAATAGTATAGTTGGTATTGTGACATACATCTATACAGAGTTATGTATGAGGGTCAGACGCGTGTTGCCTAGAATGATTTTAGATTACCAGGAATTTGTAAAGACTAACTAAATACCGGGAAGGTATGGAACAGTTAATGAATTCTCGCCAAGGTCTTCTCGGGTAGAAAGATTTATTATAGACCAAGAATAAGAGTTAAGTGCGACGCTGGGACGGGGTGAAGGCCTATTGCGGGTCGCCCCATAGCCTAGAATAGAGTGGGATCAGTTGGTAGTAGTTTCTCTACGTGACAGGGTCACGAGGGTGCAAGGCCCAAGTCTAGTTAATTGTTTTACGGGTTCGTGGACGCGTTCCACCGGAACCAGGTCGTGAGAGCCGGAAATGGCCTTATATTGTTTTATAGAGTGACTCCAAAGATTAGAGGCCAGAATCGGTATGGAAGTTATGTATGTATGCTAGTATGAGTTGGAAATACGGAGAGAGTACGACCAGTAAGAAAGATAACAACCAAGTGTAAAGGAATAGAACCCGAATCCGTAAGGACCTTTCGAGGTAACTACACCGTGAGTGTTTGGGGTGGTAGCTGAGCGGGCATATGAGATTTGCCCGGTGATGATACAGTCGTCAGACCCTAGTAGACCTAGTAGAGATGTTTACGACAGACTTTGAGGTCATTATGAGTACGGACTAGTTGGCTTCGTGAGTGCCAAGGTTGACGTTTTAGTATAAGTATGGTTATGTGGCCATGGGTGGCATATATTGTATGAAGGGTGTAGTAAAAGGGAGACTATGTCGCTATCTAATTAGATTGGACTCCGAAAGAACATTCGGGGACGAATGTTTCTAAGGGGGGAAGAATGTTACACCCCGTAACTGCAGGTCATGTTCAAGAGAATGTACGTCAGGAACTCAAGACTTGAAATTGGTACGAAAGGAAGAATTGTTTTTTCGACGGAAAATCTTCCGAACGTCGGAAAGGAAAAATGTTCGTTGAGGAGAATTTGGATTCTCGAAATGCTTTATTGGAAGAGTATGGAACTTATTATCATTATGGAAATTTATTTTTACGGATTTGGTCATGTGGGGCCCACCCGAGGAATTTTATGTTTTGTGGGGCCCACGAGGGTTACGAAATTTTATGGACGAATGGGAGGGCGACACGTGGCACCCCCCCCCCCACATGGCTTGGTCGAAATTGATGCAAGGGTAAAATGGTCATTTGACCAGTGTGTAGATGACAAAGTGTTGCTAATTAAGAGCTTGACACTGTTGACCAAGTCAAGAGCCACTTGGCTTGATCTCCTTCATCCAAAACCTAACAAGTGTTATTATCTAAGCCATTCATTGTGTTTTATATACACACTAGTGCAAGACCAAGTCTTCAAACACTTAGAATTATTTCAACATGTCATGTGCTCTTAGTGAAGCTCACGGGTTCACCTAATTTTCCCACACAAAATTTTTAGTTTGTGATCCATTATTCACAAGACTTAAACCCAAGGTCCCTAAGGGTATTGTAAGGATATCTCAATAGAAAGATTTCGGAAAAACGGCGTTTTCACGTTAGTCGCAAGGCGGAAACTTAAGGGGTTCTTCAACTTTGAAGTTGGAACTTGAAGATGGGTTCTTCATAGGCTTCTAAGGAGTGCTTGGAGCGGATTGGAACGTCAAGAAAAGGAGTTGGAGTTTCTAAGGATCGACTTAGGGTTTTGGATCATTTTGAGCTTAAGGAGGTAATAATCTCCGTCTTGCTATTATAATTCAAGATTTCATGTTGTAGTAGTTAGAAATGATCATGTGGATTTTATTATGAAGAATGATATGTGTTATGGAATATTTGGATGGAATCCGAAAGTTGCATGATTTAGCCTTTAAGTTGTAATTCAATTTAGTTACTAGTTTAGTCGTCGCATGTTATCTAAAGAGTTGATTAAGGTGATTATAATTGTTAAGTTGTTTATGACTTTATAACATATTAGACCTAAGAAGTTGGATTGAAAACGAATTGGAAAGGACTTGTGTCGTTATATTGTTAGCCGAGAATGGCTTTGAGTATTAAACTACTTGGTATGAATTGTGGGGCGGAATTTTACACGTATTGTAAGGCGTGTAATCCCATTTGATTGGTTGGTATGTTGAGCCTTAAATGTAGCGTGTTTGGTTATTGTATTCGGCCTTGAAAAAGGTGGCAAAGTAAGTAGAAACAAAGGAAGTGTTGTCCGATTTTCTGTAGAATTTAGTGACTTTGCACTTAGAATATTCTACATTCGAAGCTAGAGGTTAATGGACGTATTATGGCCAATTTAGGTAGAAGTACCAAGTATAGCGTATTCTACTTGAATGATAGAATAGCTAGCAAGTTTGAAGTACTGTGGAGCATTTTGCTTTTTGTCGATAATCGTCGCGAGGTATATGAACCTCTTCCTTCCTTTGACATGATTGTATGTATGGAATATACATGTGGTATTAGTTCATGATTCCTTCTACTCTTGTAAGTTAAGAAGTATGTATGTTGATTTACTATATGTAAATATTATGTCTGAGTTATCCTAAGTTCTTACCAAGTCTTATGGGGGATGTTGGTAAGAGTCGTTAGGAGGTATTTTGAGCCAAGTTGACTTGGCTAATTTACGGCACGAATGAGAATATGTATCGAACAAGCCATTGCAGCGTTAATAAAGGAAAATGTAATGACGATAAATTATATTAAAACAAGTAGAATTCTCCATCTGCATAGAAGCTAAGATAAGACAAAATTGTATTACATTTTCTAGATCATGGCTGCTTTAATGAGATCAGTATAAACAAGTATAACCTATTCACACATATAAGGCATATGTTGCTTAAATTAAAGAGTTTACGTTATGAAGTATTAAGACTATGAACTACGAAACTTGATTCTAAAAGATAAGAGACTTGAAGTATTTTGAAAGTATAAGTCTCTTGGTTATAAAAAGAATGTATTTGCCTAAAGTATAAAGTTAGTATAACGACTTTATGGGAAGTGGGTTATAATATGTCACGACCCGATCCGGGGTCCGTGACTGGTGCCTTACCCGGGCACCCAAGTAGTCATTCATCAGAGAAAATCAGCGGAACATAAAACATAAATATGAAACAAGAGACATAATAAACAAACAGGCCAACCAAAGCGATTGCCTTTCAGACATATATATATAAAACCCAATGCTTTAATCCTTTTACAACCCCGCCTACAACAAGATTTATTGCACTCTAAGAATGAAATGACAACTATGGCTGGACAGGGCCCCGCCATACCCCTGAATGTACAAGAACTTACAGACTCAGGGTAACATACCAAAATATAAGCCTCCGAAGAAACGGGGCTTCCCAACACGCTGCACTTTGATCCTATGAGCGAGGATCTACAACCGATGTACTTCTACCTGCGGCATGAACGCAGCCCAAGGAGCTCAAGACAACAGTACCAAGTATGTGAAATCAGAAAAGATCAGAATGAAATCATAATAGTCTACATAAAGCAGGAGACATGCATGATAACCAAACTACAGTTCACAACATAAAAGCAGTCATGTCAAGTCAGGGACTCACGCCCTCAAGTCATCCCTCATGCCCGTGGAACTCCTTCCTCACTGCCGGCAGTCTAGGTATAAATCGTGTGGAATACGTGTCCCGGCCCATCCCGTGGTACTCAGTAAAGAATCATGTGGAATACGTGTCCCGGCCCATCCCATGGGACTCGGTAGAGAATCAGATGAAATACGTGTCCCGGCCCATCTCGTGGGACTCGGTGAATAATCAGATGAAATACGTGTCCCGGCCCATCTCGTGGGACTCGGTGAATAATCAGATGGAATACGTGTCCCGGCCCATCTCGTGGGACTCGGTGAATAATCAGATGGAATACGTGTCCCGGCCCATCTCGTGGGACTCGGTGAAGAATCGTTCATAACAAATCGCCGCCCTCCATCGAGAGATGCGGTGGTATAGAAATACGATTTGCACAACAAGGCTATCAAACACAAACATAGGCAAGTTACACATAACTCAAGGTACTTTCATTTTATGTCAAAGTCCGGGTTTTAACCCTAAAGTACTACGTACGTAAAATTCCTTTTAAGAGATCCATTCCTTTTATAAAAGTCACCCGATACCCTTAGTATAAAAAAAATAGAGTGACTTACATCTTTTTAAGTAAACCAAAAAAACTTCCATACTTTCCTTTTTAAAACCAAATTAAGGCAATACCATGCCTTCTTTTTGGACCAAAACACTTCTCTTTTTCAAAGTCAAGTTACCACATTAAAACCAATGATAAAACCCTTCTTTTGTTCTCATAAAGTCGTTATAACTAACTTCCCATAAAGTTGTTATAACACTTTATATTTTAAACCAATTTAAGACAAAACAATGCCTTTCTTTTCCTTAAAATTCCAGTTTGCCTAATTTCAATTACTCAAGTCTCTTTATTTTAGAAAGGTTTCCTAGTTCAATGTCTTAATCTCTTTTAAAACAATTGAGTAACATATGCCATATGTGTGAGCAGTTTTATTCTTGTTTATAACCATCTTATTAAAGCAGCCATGATCTAGAAAATGTAATATCATTTTGTCTCATCTTAGTTTCTATGCAGATGGAGGTTTCTACTGGTTTTAATAATACTTCATTATTCAATACATTTTCCTTTATCAACGCTGCAGTGGTTTGTCGATACTCATTCTGATTTCCGAAATCAGTAAAACATTTCTCCTTTTAAAAACCAAGTACTCATTACTCACGAATGAGGTTTCACACAAAATTCATATAAATTCATTTAAGTCAAGTCTCTTATCTTTTAAGATCAAGTCTCTTAACTTCTAAGATCAGTAAGCCATTCTTTTTACCTCTCTTAGGACGTTATACCTATCTTCCCATAAAGCTAGTATAACTCTTATATTTTCAAAACCAAGTATTACTCTTCTTTCAAAAAGGTTTCTTAACTCTTTTAAAACACTCAAGTTTCTTATTATTCAGGCTTAAGTAAAAAGACATTGCCGTACAACTACGTTCAGTTAACACACGTACGTCTACCGTACTATATTTATACTTTTGAAACACTTCAAGATTCTTATTATTCAGGCTTAAGTCAAAAGACATTGCCACACGTACGTCTACCGTACCATATATATAATCCTTTAAAATACTTCATGCTCAAGAGTATAGGAAGAATCACATACCTCGCGACGATTATCGACTATAAGCAAAACGCTCCACGGCTATAACCCGGCTAGCCTTATCCACCTTCCAAGTAGTTCATGCTACTCGCAGAACATTCAACCAAAAAAGGTTATAAGTTCATCAGAAATACAGTCCTATGTAAGTACAGTTTAATCTTCTACTCTAATATTCTTCTGATGTGATTTCAGTTCAAGTCTCTTCTGTAATATCCTTCTATTACAGTTCAATTCTCTTCTATGAATCTTATATTCATTTATATACAACTACAGTATGTAATTCCCAATTACAATAGAAGGACAGGATTATTTACCTCGATGAGCCCAAAAATTATCCAAGTTTAATGTCGCTCCTGAGCAACGTTAAGCTCCTACTTTGAGTGCTCCAATCCGCTCCAAACAACCCTTAGAAGTTCTACGCAACTTCTACTTAACACTTCAACCGACTATGAAGGTTTTCCTTAGGGTTTCGTTTTGTGGCTAAAGGAAGTATAATAGTATTTTCCAAGCCAGATAGAGGTAACCTTGGGAATACTACAAGGTATTTGGGCCAAGGTATTTGGGCATTATAACAATACTAGAGAGTATTTCTATACCACAAAAGGGGGTATTATACGAAACAACTAGGCTAGTGGTAGGTCTCGCTTAGCACCCTGGGAGGGAGGGGGTACTTTCGCCAAGGGGAGGGGCTCTCGGCCAAGGGGCCTCTCAAAGGGGGAGGGGGGTGTGGTGGACGAAACTCAAGAGGGAGGGAGTAGTTTGAGACTTAGAGAAATGCTCAAGTTTGGATGAAGAAAGTCTTCAACTTAGAGGGGTATTTATAGGTCAAGCAATGGCCAACCAATGGCCAAGATCAAGCCAAGTGCCATGCAAGTGTAGGGCTAGGATTTAACCATGTGTACCTTATCCATCTACCACACCAACTTGCACAAAATATCCTACCAACTAAAGTGGTCCAATTTCGTCCATTACCGCCCCACTTCCTTCCAATGTGAGGGTGACACATGTCACCCTCTCGTTGGTCCAAAATGTTTCTTCTCTCGGAAAAATCCGCAAAAATTAGAAATGACATAGCCGGAATTTTCCCTTCGCAAGTCTAGTAAAACGTTTCGTCGAAAAACGATTCTTTTCGGCACTTGTGTACAAATTTTCGAAACTTGCCAAATCTTTAAGGCTCAAATTTTTATACGTACGCCCTCACGTACATACTCTGGAAATACGGGGTATAACATTCTCCCCTCCTTAGAAACATTCGTCCCGAATGCTCCTTCTCAAGACGGACAACGATGAAGTTCTTCTTAACAAGTTGCCAATGCCACACCTGGCCACAAAATAACACACGTTCTCTTCCTTCCTTTCTTGTCGTACCCTTATCGAACACTTGAACTCTTCTAGTATACGTACCATACTTTAGTCATCGCTTCAGTTCCCAAAACTTTGGAGTCACCACCTCCAAACTTGGTCATCTTACTAGCCTCAATCTCCCTTAAGGCCATTCCCGGCCTTCACGATCCGCTTCTGGTCGAACATATCCACGAACTCATACGATGGTCATCTAAACTTGGGCCTAGCACCCTCGTGACCCTACCACCTGGCGGGACCACCCAGAGCTGACCCCACCTCGAAACAGGCCGCGGGTTGGCCCGCAACATGGCCCCAACCCGACCTACTTAACGCATCAAGCTCTTGCTTCCCGATCCGGAACATTCTTACCTATACATGTCATGAAAGCTACCACTTCCATTTCACACTACCCATGGACTTATCCCACAACACATAATACGCAAACCAAGTATTTCAACAAAGACTAACCGTAAAATCTTTTATCAAGATGACCTTACATCTAAGGTCTCAACATGAAATATTCTAAGGTTCACACTTTCCATGCTCCCATACATATCCTTTCAACTAACCATGCTTTCTAACCACAATATACCCAAAGCTATCTGTACAAAGTATTCAACAAATAATCATCGTATCACGCATGCAAAAACTCTAGAGGGTTAAGGATATACCTGTATCAACTGCTTTACTTTCCCTTCGTCGCTCTAACCATAATCCTGCCCTGCAGGGCGCATAGCTATAGAAGGCGATGAACCTGCCACTGAACCGGTAGGCTGAGTCATTCCGCCTGCATCCTTCCTATTAGGACAGTTTCTCGTCACATGGCCCTGGAGGCCGCAGGAAAAACAAGCACCAGTAAAAAGACGACATTCCCCGGGATGACGCTCACATTGTGCACACCGAGGAAAACTCAACCCGATCAAGAACCCGTATATTCGTGAACTAAGCTCGACCATCTCCCGAATACCCTAACGCTCAAGATCTGGAGGACCACTGCACCGGGCGGAGGTACATAACTAGTTCGCCGAGGCGCTCGCCTCAAAGTTACCAAAGGACTCGCTGCTCGCCTCTTCTCGCCGATCCCGTCATTCCGTCGACCTCTCCGTGCCTCACATCCTGCAGATGAGCTTGCATGCGGCAATGTCCATGCCCTGGAAGAGCTACACCCGCATAAGCCTCTTCCAAGTAATCATCTAGCCCGTGACGTAGTGGTGTACTGGCCCTCCATATCGCATTACAGCTGAACATACCGGCTAATGAGTCGAACTCCACATTGTACTCTCTAACCGCCCGCCCCGCCTCAACATCAAAAATTGCTTACCCGAGCCCTCTCATCTCGTGGGGCAAGAAATGTGCAAGAAAAGCCTTGAGAACTCGTCCCAACGGCCGAAGTGCATGCTCTCCCGACGCCTCCCACGAATCAAACCCGATCGCAGATTACACACTGATGCGAACCCAATACCACCGACTGCCTCGAGACTCGATCACTCATGATCCATCAGAGTGCTTGATAAACTCCCGAGGGTCATCTCGCCTCGATCCATAGAACATCGGCGGCTACACTCGTAAAGTCCCGTAGTCTCAAATCTGCTCGCCGGTGAACTACGGTGCTACTGGACCGAATTGCATCCAGCCTTCTCTCATATCTGCCACGACTCGCCAAGAATCGCCATCTCTGTACTTATCTCATCCGCCTGTGCCGCGGGATCGAGGCTCGTGTATCAGAGTCTCAGCAGCCACCGCCGCGCTCTAAACTCGCTTGCCGGCCGGCGCCGCAAAACTTGCCGCAAGTACTATCTCGTGTAATGACTGGCCTTCGCCTCTGCAGAACCTCCGTGCTCTACTCACGCCTCTACGCTTTGCCCTTATGGGCCCGGGTTGCCTTACGCGGAGGCATAACTGGTAAAGGAAAGGAATACGTCAGAAGGGTCCAACTTATCATACGACTTTAAGGCACGATCTCAGAATGAGAAGAATGGAAACCAATCCTAAATGTCCTATAGCCTCCTGATTATAGATGTGGTGCACAACACACCGATAATCAAGACTCTACTAGACACGGTCTGTAGACACTTTCCGAGGATTAACTGCTCTGATACCACTTTTGTTGTTATACCCCGTATTTCCAGAGTATGTACGTAAGAACGTACGTAGAAAAGTTTGGGCTTTAAAGTTAGGCATAGGTTCGATTTTTGTGCACAACACCCGATTAGAATCGTTTTTCGACGAAACGTTTTACACAACTCGCGTAGGGTAAATTACGGCTATGCCATTTCTAATTTTTGCGGATTTTTCCGAGAGACGAAATATTTTGGACCAACGGGAGGGTGACATGTGTCACCCTCAAAGAGTGGACGGCAATGGGCAACCTTGCACTTTTTTTTGTGTGTTGTTGTAGTCAAGGTTAGGTAGGATATTTGTGAGATATTTTGTGTAGTTGATGAACAAGTGGGACCCACTTACACATGTCCAAATCCCCACCCTACACTTGCCTAACACTTGTCTTGATCTTGGCCATTGGTTTGCCTATAAATACCCCCTTAGTTGAAGACTTATTCTTCATCCTCACTTGATAAATTCCAAGGCAAAAACCCCTCCCTCCCTTCTAGTGTTTCGTCCGCCACACCCTCCCCCCTTTGTGAGGCCTTTTGGCCGAGGGTACCCCCTCCCCCTTGGCCGAAACTACCCCCCCTAGCCTAGTTGTGCTAGCCGAAAAATACCCCTTGGTTGAGAAATACTTCTCCAAGTATTGTTGTAATGCCCAAAATACTCTAGCCCAAAACCTTTGTAGTATTTCCAAGTACCCTCTATACGAAAAGCCCGGAAAATACTATTATACTTTCCTTTAGTCACTAAACGAAACCCTAAGGAAATCTTCATTGATAGTTGAAGTATTTGAGTAGAAGTTGGTTAGAACTTCTAAGGGTTGTTTGGAGCGGGTCGAGCTCACTGAGTAGAGCTAAACCTTGCTCAGGATCGACATATAAACTTGGATAATTTTGGGCTTATCGAGGTAAACACTCTTGACCTTCTATTGTAATTGGAAATTACATGTTGTAGGAATATATAGTTGAAGTATACTATATATAGAACTGAACTTAGTTTCAAAGCAATGTCTTTGACTTAAGCCCGAATTTAAAGAAGAGAATTGGATCAGATTTACATGTGATCAGACATGAGACTTGTGTAGTTTGACGCAGGAAGTGGCGCCAAATTTCCGTAGAATCTTGTATCTAGATTTACTCTTCCGTATAGTCCGACTTTGATAGATCGTATAACCTTTATAGGTTGAATATTACGTGAGTAGCATTTGCTACTTGAAAGGTGGACAAGGCTAGCCGTTATAGCCAGGAGCATTTTGCTAATAGTCGATAATCGTCGCGCGGTATGTGATTCTTCCTATCCTCTTGAGCATGATATTTTAAAGAATATATATATAGTACGGTAGACGTACGTGTGTTAACTGAATAATAATTACGGAAATGTCTCCGGACTTAAGCCTGAATAATCTTGAAGTATTTCAAAAGAATACTGAATCATTTTAACAGAAGAGTAATACTTGGTTTTAAAAGCTTAAGAGTTATACTAGTTTTATGGGAAGTTAGGTATAACGCTTAAGAGAGATAAAAGAATGATTTATTGATTTAAGAAGTTAAGAGACTTGATCTTAAAAGATAAGAGACTTGACTTAATTGAATTTTGTTAAAAAGTGTGAAACCTCATTCGTGAGTAATGAGTACTTGGTTTTCAAAAGGAATAATGTTTTACCGATTTCGAAATCGAATAAGTATCGAACAAACCACAGAAATGGCTTAATAAAGGGAAATGTTTTGACTAATAAAGTATTATTAAAACCAAGAGAAACTACCATCCGTGATGTAAGCTAAGATGAGACAAAATGATATTACATTTCCTAGATCATGGTCATTGTATCAAGATTGTTATGAACAAGAATAACCTACTCACACATAAGGTATATGTTTCTCAAATTGTTTTAAAGGATTAAAACTATGAACTACAAACCTTTCAAAACGAAACTTGAGTAATTGAAATTAGGCAAACTTGGAACGCTTGGAAAAGAATGTTGTTACTTGATTTTACAAAGAGAAGTGTTTTGATTTACTTCAAAAGATAATCACTCTATTTTTCATATACTACGTATTGTGTGACTTTTGTGAAAGTAACGTATCTTTTAAAGAGTTAATCTATGAAGTACTTTGGGGATAAAACCCGATCTTGTTAATCATATAGTAGAAAGTACCTTGTGTGTATAACTTGATTGTGTTGGTTTGTGATAGCCTTGTAATACTTTCTTGTTGATTTGTTAAGTAAACATGCTAGGATGCTACGTGTGTTAGTATCTTGTGATGTTTGTGTAAAGCGGTTTCTCGATTGTGCTTATGTTGTTTAAACGATAAGCGTTATGTTAGTATTGTATCACTCATGATTCGGGGTTGTCCGTCCGACGCGGGTAGACTCAGCCGGTCTGTGTGACCTATGATTCAAGAATACCTTATGCGGTCTCATGGCTATGCGAATCCGGGAGTTCCGTGTTAGCGCGCCTTTGTGGTCATGCGGTCTATGTGGGCTACGCGACGGCGAGTCCAGACGCCGCCGGGAGTATCTACCCTCGCGGGAATACCTTACGCGGGCCATCGAGTGGCCCACGCGAGCTACGGAAGTTCTGTGGCTAGACGCGCACATTAGATATCATGGCGAGTGGCCAGCTTTGATCATGTGACGGTCTAGACATATCATGATACAGTTTATGACCTTGTTGTACTGCGGGTTTTAGTAGTCGGCTATGCCTTCGTACTTACCCCGTACGGTTTTATGATGACACGTGGACCCGTGTTCTTGTGTATTCTTGGTGCTTTTATATCATGATCGCGCAGCTGGCGAAGGTATTCCACGCATGATTGATATTGTGGGCGAGACTCATTGTTATATTTGAGTGATGACTTTGAGGCGTGAGTCCCCGACTTGACATGATCGCTATTTATCAGGAATCGTAGTTTGGTTATCATACATGTCTCCCGATTTATATAGACTACTATGATTTCATTTACTGATTTTCGGGCCACATACTGCAATTGCCAGATCGACCTCCTTCGGGCCGCTCATGCCGCAGTAAAGGTACACCCGCCGTTGATCCTCGCCTAGGGTCACAGTCATGCTTGGGAAAGCTCCGCTTCTCCGAGGCTTATCTTGGTATAGTCCTCGTTGTTGTAGGTGCTTACATTCGTGGGTATGACGGCCCCGCCCCGTTGTTGTCATATCATTCGTAGAGGTGCAGTAATCTTGTGTGGCGGGTTGTAATGGGATGTAATCGCTCAAATTGTTATTTATATATACTGAAGGTAACCATTTTTGGTTAGCCTGTCTTCTTATTTCACTGCCTTATTGCATTGGCTTCATGTTATTATTTTATGTTCAGCTGATTTTCTCTGATGTATGACTACTTGGGTGCCTGCAGGCACACCACGCCCCGAACGGTCGTGACAAAAGTGGTATCGTGAGCGCTTAATCCTGAAAGTGTCTACGCATCAGATCCAAGAGAGTCTTGATTATCGGTGTCGTGCACCACACCAATAATCAGGAGGCTATAGGATATTTAGGATTGATTTCATTCTTCTCACTCTGAGATCGTGCTTAGAGCTGTGTTATAAGTTGGACCCCTCTAACGTATTTCTTTCCCTTACCGTTATGCCTCCGTGTAAGGCAACCCGAGCCCAGGAGGGCAAGGCAGCCGAGGGAGCTGCAAGTAGAGTACAGAGGGTTACGTGGGCACGGGCCCAATCATTACCTAGGGTAGTGCTTCATTCGGGGAGTTCTGCGACGTCACTAGCCCCAGCAGAGTTTAGCACGGGCGGCAGTTCCTCATGCGCCATGATATTTGAACCTTCAGTTCCACGACCGGGGGACAGAGAATATGGATTGCAAAGAGGCGACCCTGTTACTAACTATGGATTTGGCTACCAGAGAGTATACCGATGTACCGCAAGTCTTGATGACTATCCAAGAGAGAGTTGCACAAGAGTAATTTTTCAGTTAGGCTTGAGCATGGCCTGTGTACGGGCTTATGCGCAGCAGTCGAGAAACGAGATCGACGGTTAACCAAGGACAACAGAGATGGCCGTAATGCAAGCGTCCTTTAGTAACTTTCGAGGCGAATCACCTCACCAGCAGATTGATTATGCACATCCACCACTGCAGAGAGGTCCTCCACAGGGTTCAGGACGTTCGGGGTAGGCAGGAGTTGGTCAGAGCTCGAGCTTCCGTTCACGCTACACGTAGGTTTCACCACCGATTCGCTTTTCCCGGTGCTCGCGGTGGCGATTGTCATCCCGGAATGTCGCTTTGTGGTGCTCGCTTTACCGACTACCGCCGTGGCCATGTGTCGAAAGAATGTCCTAGTAGGAGGATGTAAGTAGGAGGACTCACCTTCATGATCGGTGACCGTTCATCATCTTCCTAGCTATGCCTACGGGCATGTTTGATTAGAACGACTACGGGAGTGAAGCAAGAGATACATGTATATCCTTAACCCTCTAGAGATTAGTACGTGTAAGATGAGTATATCTTAAGTATTATGTTCAGATAACATAAGTGGAAATTATGATTAGATATCATGGTTAGTTAACCGAGTAAGATTTGGGGGATAGAGGAAGTGTGAACCTTAGAGTCTTATACGTAGAGACCTTAGAGGTAAGGCCATCTCGAGAAAAAGATGTATTTTATGTTTGACCCTTATCGGAGTGCATAGTGCACGTGAGATATGTTTGTGTGATAAGTCCCTGAGTTGTGGGAAAATGAAAGAGGGTAGTTGAGCTAAGAAGACCGCTAGGTTTTCGTAACGTGATTAGTAAGATTGTTCCGGATCGGGGAGCAAGTGTTTATGCGAGTGTCACGACCCGATCCCGGGCCCGTGACTGGTGCCTTACCCCGGGCACCCTAGTGATACAACATCAGAGAAAACCAGCGGAAAATAAAACTTAAACAAGAAACAAGATATATGATCATAAAACAGGCCAACCAAATGGTTACCTTCCAATAAAATATATATAAACAACTCTTTTAAAACGAACAGTTTAATCCTTTTTACAAACCCCGCCACAACAAGATTACTGCACTCTAAGAGTTTTTATACAACATGACGACAGTCTCGCCATACCCCTGAATGTACAAGAACCTACAACTCAGGGTAAGATACCAAAAGATAAGCCTCCGGAGAATGGAGCTTCCCAACGCTGAACTGTGATCCTAAGAGCGAGGATCAACTACCGATGTACTCCTACTGCGCATGAACGCAGCCCCGGGCGAGGTCGCATAACAGTACCAAGTATGTGAAATCAAAATATCGCGGTTAAATCATAATCTACATAAAGCGGGAGACATGTATGATAACAAAAACACAGTACGTAACATAAAAGCAGTCAAGTCAGGGACTCACGCCCTCAACATCATAACTCAATATAACTATGGGTCTCACGCCCACAACATCAATCATGTTCGCATCATGGCCACATGCCCGACTCGTGATCGTGTAGACATGTCCATGATGCAACAATACTAACAATGCCGCATGGCCACATGCCCCCGGAATTCTGCCTCGGTGTAGACATGTCCATGTAACATCAACAACAATATACTGGGTGATCAACCCCGCCGCATGGCCACATGCCCCGACTGACGGTGTAGACATGTCCATGTAACCACAATAACAATATATCGGGTAATCAACCCTGCCGCATGGCCACATGCCCCCGGAATTCTGCATCGGTGTAGACATGTCCATGCAACCACAATAACAATACATCGGAGAACCAGGCTATCACAAACAAGCTCAAGCAAATTACCATACTTCTAAACTTTTATAAAAAGATCCACTCTTTCTCAAGAAGTCACCTGATATCAACATTTGCACAACAAAGTCTATCTCAACAAGCATAGGCGAGTTACACAACAACAAGCATAGGCAAGTTATACAAAAACAAGCATAGGCAAGTTATACATAACTCAAGGCACTTCCATTTTATATCAAAGTCCGGGTTTTAACCCTAAAGTACTACGTACGTTAAATTCCTTTTTAAAGAGATCCATTCCTTTTATAAAGGTCACCCGATACCCGTAGTATAAAAATAGAGTGACTCACATTTTTAGGTAAACCAAAACACTTTCCTTTTCAACAACATTCTTTCCCCTAAAGTTCCAGTTTGCCTAATTTCAATCACTCAGGTCTCTTTATTTTAGAAAAGTTTCATAGTTCATAGTCTTAATCAATTAAGAATATAATTCTCTTTAAACAACTGAGAAACATATGTCTTATACGTGAGCCGTTTATTCTTGTTTACAACAATCTTGTTACAACAACCATGATCTAGGAAATGTAATACAATTTTGTCTTATCTTAGCTTCTATGCAGATGGAGGTTTCTACTGGTTTTAATAACAATTAGTTATTTGCCAATACACTTTCCTTTATTAGCGCCACGTGGTTTGCTCGACACTTATTCTCATTTCCAAATCAAGAAACATTATTCTTTTAAAACCAAGTACTCATTACTCATGAATGAGGTTTCACAACACTTTTAACAAAATGTTAATAACCAAGTAAAACAAGTTAAGTCTCTTATCTTTCAAGATCAAGTCTCTTAACTTCTACAATCAATAAACCAATCTTTTACCTACATGTAGTCGTTATAACTAACTTCCCATAAAGCTATTATAACACCCTATGTTTTAAACCAACCAACTCATTTAGCACGTATGACGCTCACCGCACTACATACTTTACAAAGCATCATGCTAGAAAGGATAGGAAGAGGTTCACATACCTCGCGACGATTATCGATAAAAGAAAACGCTCCACAAGATCAGAATCCGGCTAGCCTTTTCCACTCTTCAA
Organism: Przewalskia tangutica; assembly: GCA_029844215.1. Lineage (NCBI taxonomy): Eukaryota > Viridiplantae > Streptophyta > Magnoliopsida > Solanales > Solanaceae > Przewalskia > Przewalskia tangutica. The sequence continues at coordinate 41,663,838 of CM056725.1, read as the reverse complement.
GTAGAATACGCCACTCGTAGTACTTCCACCTATAAGGTCACAAACGTCTATTAACTTCTAACCGCATGGTTCCATATTCTACGTAAAATTCGAAGACTCTCTCCCGCAAATCACAGTAAATCTCTCCTCTATCGAGGCCGGCTACCAAGCCAACCAGTGGGGTTGTACGCCTAACCGACGATACAATTCTACTACAAAGAATACCACACAAGTTCATCAGAATACACCTATGTAATTACGATAGCTTCTCTTTATATTCAGCTTAAGTCAAAAGACATTGCCGCAAAGCTATGTTCAGTTCTATATATAGTATACTTCAACTATATAATCCTACAACATGTAATTTCCAATTACAATAAGGGGATAAGAATATTTACCTCGATAAGCCCAAAATTATCCAAGTTATAATGTCGATCCTGAGCAAGGTTTAGCTCCCACTCCGTGCGCTCCAATCCGCTCCAAACAACCCTTAGAAGTTCTAACCAACTTCTATTTAAATACTTCAACCAACTATGAAGATTTCCTTAGGGTTTCGGTTTGAGACTAAAAGGACAAAAGGTAGTATTTCCGGGCTCTACGTATAGAGGTAACTTTTGGAATACTACAAGGTAAAGGCTAAGGTATTTTGGGCATTATAACAATACTTGGAGAAGTATTTCAATACCACAAGGGAGGGGGTATTATACGAGAAAAACAAGGCAAGGGGGGGTGTACCCCTCGGCCAACACAACTAGGAGGGGGGGTACCCTCTCGGCCACAAGGCCTCTCAAAGGGGGAGGGGGTGTGGCGGACGAACACAACAAGAAGAGGGGAGGGAGATTTCAAGACTTGGAAACATTTGTGGATGAATGAAGTCTTCACAAAGGGAGGGGTATTTATAGGGAAGCCAAGGGCCAACCAATGGACAAGATCAAGCCATGTGCAAGGCAAGTGTAAGGCCTTGATCAAGCCAAGTGCACCCTAACCCTACTCCACAAAACAAGGCACCAAACAAGCCATAAACAAGGCACAAAACAAGGCCAAAACAAGGAGCCAATCGCCATGAAAACGTGACCTAATCGCCAACCTAACGCCCAATTGAGGGTGACAAGTGTCACTCTCGTTGGTCCAAAATGTTTCGCCTCCTAAAATCCACAAAATCGCAAATGACATAGCCGAATTTTCCCTACGCAGTCGTGGAAACGCTTTCGCCAAAAACGACTCTAACCGGGTGTTGTGCACAAAATTCGGTCCAATGCCTAACTTTAAGGCTCAAATTTCTACGTACGTCCTTACGTACATACTCTGGAAATACGGGGTATAACATTCTACCCCCCTTAGAAACATTCGTCCCGAATGTTCCTTCTCGAAACAGATAACGATGAAGTTCCTTCTAACAAGTTGCCAACGCCACCCTGGCCACAAAACACATGCACAAATACTTAAACCCAAGCCAACGAGGGACTACCTCTAACATCACAACAAGCCTCCACCTATGGTTTAAAAAGTGCTCCCCTCGCACCCTCACTTCACAAAAGAAATGATCACTCCCGTTCTCATAACACAGGTTCGCTTCCTTCCTTACTCGTCGTACCCTTCTCGTATACTTGAACTCTATCAAGTACACGTACCATACTCTAGTCATCACTTCAGCTTCCAAAATCTCTGGAGTCACTACCTCCAAACTTGGTCATCTTACTAACCTCAATCTTCTTTAAGGTCATTTCCGGTCTTCACGAACCGCTTCTGGTCGAACATATCCACGAACTCATACGATGGTCACCTAAACTGGGGCCTAGCACCCTCGTGACCCTACCATCTGGAGGGACCACCTAACCGACCCACCTAAAGCGGCTACGGGTTGACCCGCAATACGCCCTCAACCCGACCCTCCGTCGCGCCAACTCTTGCTCCTCGATACGGAACAATCTTACTAAATCACATCATGAAAGCTACCACTTCCATTTTACACAACCCAAGGAATTCCCCACAATAACTCCACGTATACTACGCACTCTGATAAAGGTCAAACATAAAATAAATCTTTTACACAAGACGACCTTACCTCTAAGGTCTCAATCGTGAAATAGTCTAAGGTTCACACTTACCACGCCCCGTGCTTACCCTTCTACACTAACTGTGTTTCTAAATCACATTTTAGCACAAACCTATCCGAACATAACACTAAACACATCAGATACAAAACTCTAGAGGTTAAGGATATACTGCCTCTACCGCTTTTCTAATCACACCCCTCACTGCAGGCATAGCTAGTGAAGGTGATGAACCACCCATCGATCCTGAAGGCCGAGTCGTAACATCCGTATACCCTTGGCCTGACAGCCTCGCAAGATGGCCCCGCTGACCGCAAAAATAACAAGCTCCTGGCACCACGACACTTCAAATGCGGTCTACCATATCGACCACACCGAGGTAGGGATCGCGCCGCCAACACCCCTACTTCCTCGAAACTCAACCTCGAGCCCCGACCGCCCCGAATACTGATGCCACAAGGTTGTGGAGGACCACTCTGACCGGGCGGAGGTACAAAACTAGTCTGCACGAGGTGGTCCGCCTAAAGTCACCAAAGGACCTCGTTGCTCGCCCTCTTCTCGCGATTCGTCATTCCGTTGACCTCTCCGCTCTTCACCCCCAAGTGCATAAGCCTGTATGTGGGCAATGTCCATGCCCGGCTGAAGAGCTACACCCGAGCAAGCCTCTGCCAAGTAATCATCTAACCCAGTAACGTAGCAGTGTACTCTGTCCTCCATATCAGCTACTACAGCGGGGGCATACCGAGCCAATGAGTCGAACTCCACAGTGTACTCCAATCAGACGCTCGCTTCGCCTCAACATCAAAAACTGTTTGGCCCCGAGCCCTCTCATCCGCGAGGCAAAAATGTGCAAGAAATGCCCCGAGAACTCGCCCCAAACGGCCGGAAGTTCATTCTCTCCCGATAGCTCCCACGATCAAACCCGATCATGTATCACGCACCGATGCGAACCTAAGACCACCGACTCGGTCTCCTAAGCCTTGATCACTCATGATCCGTCAGAATCGCTTGATGAACTCCTGCGATCATCCTCGTGCCTCGACCCGTAGAACTCGCGCTACATCTCGTAAAGTCACGTAGCCTCAAACTATCCGATCTAGGGTGAACCATCGTGCATCGAATCGCCGCTGGCCCACTTATCCTCGTGTTCGCCACGACTCGCCAATAATCGGGCCAACTCCTTGTAACCCATCTCCTCTCGCCTCCGCATCGGACCGAGGCTCAGTATCGTGGTCTCAGCAGCCACCGCCGCGCTCTAAACTCGCTGGGCGGCGCGCAAAACTCGCCGTCAAGCACAATCTCGTGTATCGACCGGCTCGCGCCTCGATTTCTCAGATCTCACTAGCAAAGACTCGGCTGCCTTGCCCTTCTCGGGCTCTGGTTGCCTGCGCGCGAGGCATAATCGTAAAACGAGATACGTCGGAGGGTCCAACTTACAACATTTCTAAGGCACGATCTCGTATGAGAAGAATGGAAACTAATCCTAAATGTCTCGGCCTCACGATTATAGATGGTGCACAACACATCGATAATCAAGACTCTACTAGACACGGTTCAGACACTTTCCGAGGATTAATCGCTCGATACCACTTTTGTCACGACCGATCCTGCCCGTGATCGTGCCTTACCGGCACCCTAGTGATACAACATCGAGAAAACCAAAGGAAAATAAAACTTAAACAAGAAACAAGATATATGATCATAAACAAAGCAACCAAATGGTTACCTTCCAATAAAATATATATAAACAACTCTTTCAAAACGAATAGCTTTAATCCTTTTACAAACCCCGCCACAACAAGATTACATGCACTCTAAGAGTTTTTATACAACATGACGGGACAGGGCCCCGCCATACCCCTGAATGTACAAGAACCTACAACTCAGGGTAACATACCAAAAGATAAGCCTCCGGAGAATGGAGCTTCCCAACGCTGAACTGTGATCCTAAGAGCGAGGATCAACTACCGATGTACTCCTACTTGCGGCATGAACGCAGCCCGGCGAGGTCAGATAACAGTACCAAGTATGTGAAATCAAAATATCAGCTTAAATCATAACAGTCTACATAAAGCGGGAGACATGTATGATAACAAAAACACAGTACGTAACATAAAAGCAGTCAAGTCAGGGACTCACGCCCTCAACGTCATCACTCAATATAACTATGGGTCTCACGCCCACAACATCAATCATGTTCGCATCATGGCCACATGCCCCCGGAATTCTGCATCGGTGTAGACATGTCCATGCAACCACAATAACAATACATCGGACAACCAGGCTATCACAAACAAGCTCAAGCAAATTACCATACTTCTAAACTTTTATAAAAAGATCCACTCTTTCTCAAGAAGTCACCTGATATCAACATTTGCACAACAAAGTCTATCTCAACAAGCATAGGCGAGTTACACAACAACAAGCATAGGCAAGTTATACAAAAACAAGCATAGGCAAGTTATACATAACTCAAGGCACTTCCATTTTATATCAAAGTCCGGGTTTTAACCCTAAAGTACTACGTACGTTAAATTCCTTTTAAAGAGATCCATTCCTTTTATAAAGGTCACCCGATACCCGTAGTATAAAAATAGAGTGACTCACATTTTTAGGTAAACCAAAACACTTTCCTTTTCAACAACATTCTTTCCCCTAAAGTTCCAGTTTGCCTAATTTCAATTACTCAGGTCTCTTTATTTTAGAAAAGTTTCATAGTTCATAGTCTTAATCAATTAAGAATATAATTCTCTTTTAAACAATCTGAGAAACATATGTCTTATACGTGAGCCGTTTATTCTTGTTTACAACAATCTTGTTACAGCAGCCATGATCTAGGAAATGTAATACAATTTTGTCTTATCATAGATTCTATGAAGATGGAGGTTTCTACTGGTTTTAATAACAATTAGTTATTTTCCAATACACTTTCCTTTATTAGCGCTGCTGTGGTTTGCTCGACACTTATTCTCATTTCCAAATCAAGAAACATTATTCTTTTAAAACCAAGTACTCATTACTCGCGAATGAGGTTTCACAACACTTTTAACAAAATGTTAATAACCAAGTAAAACAAGTTAAGTCTCTTATCTTTCAAGATCAAGTCTCTTAACTTCTACAATCAATAAACCAATCTTTTACCTACATAAAGTCGTTATAACTAACTTCCCATAAAGCTATTATAACACCCTATGTTTTAAACCAACCAACTCATTTAGCACATGACGCGTCACCGCACTACATACTTTACAAAGCATCATGCTAGAAAGGATAGGAAGAGGTTCACATACCTCGCGACGATTATCGACAAAAGCAAAACGCCCACGATCAGAATCTGGCTTAGCCTTTTCCACTCTTCAAGTAGAATACGCTACTCGTAGTACTTCCACCTATAAGGCCACAAACGCTCATTAACTTCTAACCGCATGGTTCCATATTCTACGTAAAATTCGGCAAAGACTACCTCTTTCCCGCAAATCACAGAAATCTCCCCCTCTATCGCGGCCAGCTACCAAGCCAACCGGGGGGGGGGGGGGGGGTTGTACGTCTAACCGGACGTATACAATTCTACTACAAAGAATACCACACAAGTCTACTGTAATTACAGTTCAGTTCTCTTCTTTATATTCAGGCTTAAGTCAAAAGACATTGCCGCAAAGCTATGTTCAGTTCTATATATAGTATACTTCAACTATATAATCCTACAACATGTAATTTCCAATTACAATAAGGGGATAAGAATATTTACCTCGATAAGCCCAAAATTATCCAAGTTATAATGTCGATCCTGAGCAAGGTTTAGCTCCCACTCCGTGCGCTCCAATCCGCTCCAAACAAACCTTAGAAGTTCTAACCAACTTCTATTTAAATACTTCAACCAACTATGAAGATTTCCTTAGGGTTTCGGTTTGAGACTAAAAGGACAAAAGGTAGTATTTCCGGGCTCTACGTATAGAGGTAACTTTTGTAATACTACAAGGTAAAGGCTAAGGTATTTTGGGCATTATAACAATACTTGGAGTATTTTCAATACCACAAGGGAGGGGTATTATACGAGAACAACAAGGCAGGGGGTGTACCAACACAACTAGGAGTGGGTACCCTCTCGCCACAAGGCCTCTCAAAGGGGTGTGGCGGACGAACACAACAAGAAGAGGAGGAGATTTCAAGACTTGGAAACATTTGTGGATGAATGAAGTCTTCACAAAGGGAGGGGTATTTATAGGAAGCTGGCCAACCAATGGACAAGATCAAGCCATGTGCAAGGCAAGTGTAAGGCCTTGATCAAGCCAAGTGCACCCTAACCCTACTCCACAAAACAAGGCACCAAACAAGCCATAAAATAAGGCACAAAACAAGGCCAAAACAAGGAGCCAATCGGCCATGAAAACGTGACCCAATCGGCCAACCCAACGTCCACTTGAGGGTGACAAGTGTCTCGTTGGTCCAAAATGTTTCATCTCCCGGAAAAATCCGCAAAAATCGCAAATGACATAGCCGGAATTTTCCCTACGCAAGCTGTGGAAACGTTTCGTCGAAAAACGACTCTAACCGGGTGTTGTGCACAAAATTCGGTCCAATGCCTAACTTTAAGGCTCAAATTTCTACGACGCCCTACGCATACTCGGAAATACGGTATAACAATGAGTGGGTCGGGTTGAGGCCATGCGGTCAACCCGCGACTGCTTTATGCGGGTCGGTTGTGGTGGCCCCGCCAGGTGGTAGGGTCACGATGGTGTTAGGCCCAAGTCTAGTTAACCATCGTACGAGTTCGTGGATGCGTTCGACCAGTAGCCGGGCCGATGGGGTCAGCCCATCGTGTCTTTCAGTCAGGACCGTTACTTGGCAGTGATGTTATATCGAAAAGGTTGTAAGGTTGCACGGGGTGCCTACCTTCACCTTATGACGCATGATGGAGCCTGTGGTACGATCGCTTTTTTTCTCGAAAGTTTTACCAGCAGGGTTAGGAACTCAGTGAGTCTCCAGATTCGATTCGCCTCGCTGTTTGGATTTCAGGGGTAGTTGTGAGGATTGTTGTCTCCTGTTGGGGAAGTGTTTAAGCTACCATTTCAGTGTTCGGATGTTGCCTTATGAAGCCTTGTAGGGGCGGAAGTGTAAGTTGTCAGTCGATTGGTTCGATGTTGGCAAGGTTCAGATAGTTGGTTCAGGCTTGTTCCAGCAGACTGTGGTTAGGGTGAAGCTTGTCTAGAAGAGGTTTTGGCAGCTCAGAGAAATTGTACGGATAATCGGCGACGATGCTTAGAGTTCAGGATGACGGTGGGTTTTCTTGAAGGTACCACCCCGGAAGGGTGTGACGAGATTCGGAAATCAGAGGAAACTTAGCCCGAGTTACTTTGGGCCTTTTCCAGATCATATGAAGAATATGCCAGGTTTCCTATATGTTAGCTTTTGTCGTCCAACATAGGAGGCAGTATGTCCGGTCCTTCATGTTGTTAGGTTCGGAAAAGTATCGGAGATCCATCCAGAGTGTTCCCAGTTAATGATGACCAAGTTGGGGATAGTAAACCCGAGAATTGGAACCTGAAGCTGTAACAGAAATGTGGTAGGTTATGAGAAAGAGTTCGAGTGTACGAGAAAGGTACGACGAGTAAGAGAAGAAGCGAGCATGTATGGCGAGCATAGATGTGATCATTTCTTTTGTAAGGAGGAGGTGCGATGGAAGTATATTTTAAACCTCGGGTAAGGGGTTTTGTGATGTTAGAGGTGTTTCCCTCGTGGACTTGGATGTAAGTATTTTTTTGCGCAGGTGTTTCTGTGGCCAGGTGTGGCAGGATTGTTCTCGTAAGTATAGTAGTGAAGACTATACTGGCGCACGTATGTTTTGAGACTTAGAAGGAACATTCGGGACGAATGTTTCTAAGGAGGGGAGAATGTTATACCCCGTATTTCCAGAGTATGTACTTAAGAACGTACGTAGAAAAGTTTGGGCTTTAAAGTTAGGCATAGGTTCGATTTTTGTGCACAACACCCGATTAGAATCGTTTTTCGACGAAACGTTTTACACAACTCGCGTAGGGTAAATTACGGCTATGCCATTTCTAATTTTTGCGGATTTTTCCGAGAGACGAAATATTTTGGACAAACGGGAAGGTGACATGTGTCACCCTCAAAGAGTGGACGGCAATGGGCAACCTTGCACGTTTTTTTTGTGTGTTGTTGTAGTCAAGGTTAGGTAGGATATTTGTGAGATATTTTGTGTAGTTGATGAACAAGTGGGACCCACTTACACATGTCCAAATCCCCACCCTACACTTGCCTAACACTTGTCTTGATCTTGGCCATTGGTTGGCCTATAAATACCCCCTTAGTTGAAGACTTATTCTTCATCCTCACTTGATAAATTCTAAGGCAAAAACCCCTCCCTCCCTTCTAGTGTTTCGTCCGCCACACCCTCCCCTCATGAGGCCTTTGGCCGAGGGTACCCTCCCCTGGCCGAAACTACCCCCTAGCCTAGTTGTGCTAGCCGAAAAATACCCCTTGGTTGAGAAATACTTCTCCAAGTATTGTTGTAATGCCCAAAATACTCTAGCCCAAAACCTTTGTAGTATTTCCAAGTACCTCTATACTAAAAGCTTGAAAATACTATTATACTTTCCTTTAGCCACTAAACGAAACCCTAAGGAAATCTTCATTGATAGTTGAAGTATTTGAGTAGAAGTTGGTTAGAACTTCTAAGGGTTGTTTGGAGCGGGTTGGAGCGCACGGAGTAGTAGCTAAACCTTGCTCAGGATCGACATATAAACTTGGATAATTTTGGGCTTATCGAGGTAAACACTCTTGACCTTCTATTGTAATTGGAAATTACATGTTGTAGGAATATATAGTTGAAGTATACTATATATAGAACTGAACTTAGTTTTGCGGCAATGTCTTTGGACTTAAGCCTGAATTTAAAGAAGAGAATTGACCAGATTTACATGGTGTATCAGACATGAGACTTGTGTAGTTTGACTGCAGGAAGGGCTGTCCCAAATTTCCGTAGAATCTTGTATCTAGATTTACTCTTCCGATAGTCCGACTTTGATAGATCAGATAACCTTTATAGGTTGAATATTACGTGAGTAGCATGTGCTACTTGAAAGGTGGACAAGGCTAGCGGTTATAGTCGTGAGCGCTTTGCTAATAGTCGATAATCGTCGCGAGGTATGTGATTCTTCCTATCCTCTTGAGCATGATATTTTAAAGAATATATATATAGTACGGTAGACGTACGTGTGTTAATTGAATAATAATTACGGCAATGTCTCCGGACTTAAGCCTGAATAATCTTGAAGTATTTCAAAAGAATACTGAATCATTTTAACAGAAGAGTAATACTTGGTTTTAAAAGCTTAAGAGTTATACTAGCTTTATGGGAAGTTAGGTATAACGGCTTAAGAGAGATAAAAAGAATGATTTATTGATTTAAGAAGTTAAGAGACTTGATCTTAAAAGATAAGAGACTTGACTTAATTGAATTTTGTTAAAAAGTGTGAAACCTCATTCGTGAGTAATGAGTACTTGGTTTTCAAAAGGAATAATGTTTTACTGATTTCGGAAATCAGAATAAGTATCGAACAAACCACAGCAGCGCTAATAAAGGGAAATGTTTTGACTAATAAAGTATTATTAAAACCAGTAGAAACTACCATCTGCATAGAAGCTAAGATGAGACAAAATGATATTACATTTCCTAGATCATGGCTGTTGTATCAAGATTGTTATGAACAAGAATAACCTACTCACACATAAGGTATATGTTTCTCAAATTGTTTTAAAGGATTAAAACTATGAACTACAAACCTTTCGAAAATGAGAAACTTGAGTAATTGAAATTAGGCAAACTTGGAACGTTTGGAAAAGAATGTTGTTACTTGATTTTACAAAGAGAAGTGTTTTGATTTACTTCAAAAGATAATCACTCTATTTTTCATATACTACGGGTATTGTGTGACTTTTGTGAAAGTAACGTATCTTTTAAAGAGTTAATCTATGAAGTACTTTGGGGATAAAAACCCGATCTTGTTAATCATATAGTAGAAAGTACCTTGTGTGTATAACTTGATTGTGTTGGTTTGTGATAGCCTTGTAATACTTTCTTGTTGATTTGTTAAGTAAACATGCTAGGATGCTACGTGTGTTAGTATCTTGTGATGTTTGTGTAAAGGGTTTCTTGATTGTGCTTATGTTGTTTAAACGATAAGTTGTTATGTTAGTATTGTATCACTCATGATTCCGGGTTAAGCCGCCTCCGACGCGGGTAGACTCAAAGCGTCTGTGTGACCTATGATTCGAGAAAACATTATGCGGTCTCATGTGGCCTATGCGGAATCGCGGAGTTCCGTGTTAGTGTGCGGCCTTTGTGGTCATGCGGTCTATGTGGCTATGCGGACGGCGAGTCCAGACGCTGCCGGAGTAGCTACCTCGATGCGGGAATACCTCACGCGGCCATCGAGTGGCCCACGCGAGCTACGGAAGTTCTGTGGCTAGACGCGCACATTAGATATCGCGCGAGTGGCGGCTTTGATCATGTGACGGCTTCAGATGCATCATGATACGCTTTATGACCTTGTTGTACTGGGTTTTAGTAGTCGGCTATGCCTTCGACTTACCCCGTGCGGTTTTATGATGACACAGTGGACCGTGTTCTTGTGTATTCCTTGGTGCTTTTATATCATTGACTTCCGGCATTGAGGAAGGTATTCCAAGGTCATGATTGATATTGTGGGAGTGATACCCATTGTTATATTTGAGTGATGACTTTGAGGGCGTGAGTCACTGACTTGACATGATCGCTATTTATCAGGAATCGTAGTTTGGTTATCATACATGTCTCTCGCTTATAGACTACTATGATTTCATTTACAGATTTTCGCCACATACTTGTACTGTTATCGACCTCCTGGCCGCGTTCATGCCGCAGTAAAGGTACACCAGCCGTTGATCCTCGCTCTAGGGTCACGTCAGCCGTTGGGAAAGCTCCGTTTCTCGGAGGCTTATTCGTATAGTCCCCTGTTGTAGGTGCTACATTCGTGTATGACGGGCCTCGCCTTCCGTTGTTGTCATATCATTCGTAGAAGTCAGTACTGTTGTGGGCAGGGTTGTAATGAGATGTAACTGTTCAAATTGTTATTTATATATACTGAAGGTAACCGTTTTTTTGGTTAGCCTGCCTTCTTATTTCACTGTCTTATTGCATTGGCTTCATGTTATTGTTTTATGTTCCGCTGATTTTCTCTGATGTATGACTACCTGGTGCCTTACCCGGGCACCCAAGTAGTCATACATCAGAGAAAATCAGCGGAACATAAAACATAAATAAGAAACAAGAGACATGATAAACAAACAGGCCAACCAAAACAGTTGTCATCTGTACATATATATAAAAACCCGAACAGTTTAATCCTTTTTACAACCCTGCCCACAACAGTACTACATACCTCTAAGAATGAAATGACAACTATGGCTGGACAGGGCCCCGCCATACCCCTGAATGTACAAGAACTTACAGACTCAGGGTGACATACCAAAAGATAAGCCTCCGAAGAAACGGGGCTTCCCAACACGCTGCACTTTGATCCTATGAGCGAGGATCTACAACCGATATACTTCTACTCGCAGATGAACGCACTTCAAGGAGGTCGATAACAGGTACCAAGTATGTGAAACTGTAAAAGACTTTAAATGAAATCATAATAGTCTACATAAAGCAGGAGACATGCATGATAACCAAACTACAGTTCACAACATAAAAGCAGTCATGTCAAGTCAGGGACTCACGCCCTCAAGTCATCCCTCATGCCCGTGGAACTCCTTCCTCACTGCCGGCAGTCTAGGTATAAATCGTGTGGAATACGTGTCCCGGCCCATCCCGTGGGACTCGGTAAAGAATCATGTGGAATACGTGTCCCGGCCCATCCCAAGGGACTCGGTAGAGAATCAGATGAAATACGTGTTCCGGCCCATCTCGTGGGACTCAGTGAATAATCAGATGAAATACGTGTCCCGGCCCATCTCGTGGGACTCGGTGAATAATCAGATGGAATACGTGTCCCGGCCCATCTCGTGGGACTCGGTGAATAATCAGATGGAATACGTGTCCCGGCCCATCTCGTGGGACTCGGTGAAGAATCGTTCATAACAAATCAGTCGACCCTCCATCGAGAGATGCGGTGGTATAGAAATACAGTATTTGCACAACAAGGCTATCAAACACAAACATAGGCAAGTTACACATAACTCAAGGTACTTTCATTTTATGTCAAAGTCCGGGTTTTAACCCTAAAGTACTACGTATGTAAAATTCCTTTTAAGAGATCCATTCCTTTTATAAAAGTCACCCGATACCCTTAGTATAAAAAAAATAGAGTGACTTACATCTTTTTAAGTAAACCAAAACAACTTCCATACTTTCCTTTTTAAAACCAAATTAAGGCAATACCATGCCTTCTTTTTGGACCAAAACACTTCTCTTTTTCAAAGTCAAGTTACCACATTAAAACCAATGATAAAACCCTTCTTTTGTTCTCATAAAGTCGTTATAACTAACTTCCCATAAAGCTGTTATAACACTTTATGTTTTAAACCAATTTAAGACAAAACAATGCCTTTCTTTTCCTTAAAATTCCAGTTTGCCTAATTTCAATTACTCAAGTCTCTTTATTTTAGAAAGGTTTCCTAGTTCAATGTCTTAATCTCTTTTAAAACAATTGAGTAACATATGCCATATGTGTGAGCAGTTTTATTCTTGTTTATAACCATCTTATTAAAGCAGCCATGATCTAGAAAATGTAATATCATTTTGTCTCATCTTAGTTTCTATGCAGATGGAGGTTTCTACTGGTTTTAATAATACTTCATTATTCAATACATTTTCCTTTATCAACGCTGCAGTGGTTTGTCGATACTCATTCTGATTTCCGAAATCAGTAAAACATTTCTCCTTTTAAAAACCAAGTACTCATTACTCACGAATGAGGTTTCACACAAAATTCATTTAAGTCAAGTCTCTTATCTTTTAAGATCAAGTCTCTTAACTTCTAAGATCAGTAAGCCATTCTCTTTACCTCTCTTAGGACGTTATACCTATCTTCCCATAAAGCTAGTATAACTCTTATATTTTCAAAACCAAGTATTACTCTTCTTTCAAAAAGGTTTCTTAACTCTTTTAAAACACTAAAGTTTCTTATTATTCAGGCTTAAGTCAAAAGACATTGCCGTACAACTACGTTCAGTTAACACACGTACGTCTACCGTACTATATTTATACTTTTGAAACACTTCAAGATTCTTATTATTCAGGCTTAAGTCAAAAGACATTGTCACACGTACGTCTACCGTACCATATATATAATCCTTTATAATACTTCATGCTCAAGAGTATAGGAAGAATCACATACCTCGCGACGATTATCGACTATAAGCAAAACGCTCCACGGCTATAACCCGGCTAGCCTTGTCCACCTTCCAAGTAGTTCATGCTACTCGCAGAACATTCAACCAAAAAAGGTTATAAGTTCATCAGAAATACAAATTCTATGTAAAATGCTTTAATCTTCTACTCTAATATTCTTCGATGTGATTTGGTTCAAGTCTCTTCAGTAATATCCTTCTATTACGCTTCAATTCTCTTCTATGAATCTTATATTCATTTCTATACAACTACTGATGTAATTCCCAATTACAATAGAAGGACAGTAGTATTTACCTCGATGAGCCCAAAAATTATCCAAGTTTAATGTCGCTCCTGAGCAACGTTAAGCTCCTACTCCGAGTGCTCCAATCCGCTCCAAACAACCCTTAGAAGTTCTACGCAACTTCTACTTAACACTTCAACCGACTATGAAGGTTTTCCTTAGGGTTTCGTTTTGTGGCTAAAGGAAGTATAATAGTATTTTCCGGCCAGATAGAGGTAACCTGGGAATACTACAAGGTATTTGGGCCAAGGTATTTGGGCATTATAACAATACTAGAGAGTATTTCTATACCACATAGGGGTATTGTACGAAAACAACTAGGCTAGTGGGTAGGTCTCGCTAGCACCCTAGGAGGGGGTACTTTCGGCCAAGTGGGAGTGGGCTCTCGCCGAGGGGCCTCTCAAAGGGGGGTGTGGTGGACTAAAACTCAAGAGGAGGGAGAGTAGTTTGAGACTTAGAGAAATGCTCAAGTTTGGATGAAGAAAGTCTTCAACTTAGAGGGGTATTTATAGGTCAAGCAATGGCCAACTAATGGCCAAGATCAAGCCAAGTGCCATGCAAGTGTAGGGCTAGGATTTAACCATGTGTACCTTATCCATCTACCACACCAACTTGCACAAAATATCCTACCAACTAAAGTGGTCCAATTTCGTCCATTACCGCCCCACTTCCTTCCAATGCGAGGTGACACGTCACCCTCCCGTTGGTCCAAAATGTTTCGTCTCTAAAAATCCGCAAAAATTAGAAATGACATAGCCGAATTTTCCTTCGCAAGTCTAGTAAAACGTTTCAAAAAAACGATTCTTTTCGGCACTTGTGTACAAATTTTCGAAACTTGCCAAATCTTTAAGGCTCAAATTTTTATACGTACGCCCTCACGTACATACTCTGGAAATACGGGGTATAACATAATAGCTTTATGGAAAGTTAAGAGTGGTTTTCTCTAAGTAATGATAAATGTTTTGAAATAAAGGAAGGCAAATGGATTTAAAATCATCAATTGCTTAAGTTTTAAGGAAAGAAGTCACTTGATTTAGTTTAATAATGTATTTCTAAAAGTGTAGTGACTTATGTAAAATGTAAACAAGCCTTGATACTACGTGTTAGTATCTTGGGGTTTTATATGAAAAGAGTCTTTTGAAAAGAATGTAAGACGTAGTACTGGGTTAAATTCTGATTTTTATGTGAAACGAAAGTGCCATGAGTTTATAAAATGGAAGTCTAAAGGTTTAATGAACTTGCCTATGTTTGCTTGTGATAGCTTTGAGTGCAAGTATTATATGTTTACGTTGTCGTGACTCTCTGGAGGGCTTTGTCTTGTTGTAAGTTTACTTGGATGTACCGAAGCGGTGATATGGGATTCCACGTATGCTTCCATTATGATTGATCCGACATGCTTATACGATGTGGGATTCCGGCATGTGACCGTGAGGCGTTAGATTCGGATTTGTTTTATTACCCACGGCCATTGTCACGACCCGATTCCGCCCGTGGATCGTGCCTTACCCCGCACCCTAGTGATACAACATCGAGTAATCAATGAACATAAACGATACAAGACATATTATGAAATATGAAACAATAACTGAGAAAACTTGCCTTTCGCATATATATAAACAACAACTTTTTCAACATGAGCAGCTTTAACTTTTTACAAACCCCGCCACAACATGCATTACTGCACTTCTAAGAAATGATACAACAACAATGGCGATGTGGCCCCGCCATACCTCGAATGTAAACACCTACAACAACAGGACTATACCATCGATAAGCCTCCGAGAAACGGAGCTTTCCCAAACGCCGAATCGTGACTCCTAAGAGCGAGGATCAATGATCGGTGTACCTTTACTCGCAGATGAACGCACTTCGGAGAGGTCAAGATAACAGTACCAAGTATGTGAAATCAAAATAAATATCAGAAATGAAATCATAGTAGTCTATACAAAGCAGAGACATGTATGATAACCAAACTACGCTTCACCATAAATAAGCGGTATGTCAAGTCGTGGACTCACGCCTCAAGTCATCACTCAATTTTAACAACGGGTCTCACGCCACAACATCAATCGTGCCCGTGGAATACCTTCCTCACCGCCGGCAGCTTTATGATATACAAGCACCAAGGAATACATGAACACCGTGTCCCACTGTGTCCTAATAAAACAAGACAGGTAAGTACGAAGGCATAGCCGACTACTAACACCTACGCATCAACAAGGTCATAAATCGTGTCATGATATCTGTCTGCATCACATATGATAAAGCCGTCACTCGCGCAGATCAAATGTGCGCGCTTCAGCCTCGAACTTCTCCGCAGCCCGCATAGGCCAACCTCATAGGCCCGCATGAGGTATAACCCCGCATCGAGGGTAGCTACTCCCGCATCGCCCCGACTCGCACCGCATGGCCACAAAGACCGCATGACCATAAAGGCCGCGACACTAACCCGAACTCCGTAGTTCGCATGGATCCCCGACCCGCATGAGGTATTCTCGAATCACGGTCCTGCATCACCGAGTCTACCCCGACGGAGGGCAGCAACCTCCGACACAAGTCAAGGTGAGTGGTACAATACCAACATAACTACCGATAGTCAAACAATTTTAAGTGCAAATGAAGGAAAACCCCTTTACACTAACATCACAAGATACTAACACACGTAGCATCCTAACATGTTTACTTATCAAATCAACAAGAAAGTATTACAAGGCTATCACAAACCAATACAATCAAGTTATTCACACAAGGTACTTTCTACTAACAAGTTCGTATCTATCCCCAAAGTACTTCACACATTAAATCTTTAAAAGATCTGCTTTTCACATAAGTCACACAATACCGTAGTATAAAAATAGAGTGATCATTCTTTAAGAAAACTAAAACTCTTACCTTTGTAAAATCAAGTAACAACATTATTTTCCAAACGCCCAAGTTTGCCTAATTTCAAATGTTCACGCTTTATTTTAGAAAGGTTTCAGTAGTTCATAGTCTTATTCATTTAAGAATATAATTCTCTTTTAAACAATGAGAAACATAAGCCTTATATGTGAGTAGGATATTCTTGTTTATAACAATCTTATTACAAAGACCATGATCTAGGAATATCATTTTGTCTCATCTTAGCTTCTATGCAGATGGAAGTTTCTACCGGTTTTAATAACACTTAATTATTCAAAACATTTTCCTTTATTAACGCCGCAGTGGTTTGTCGATACACATTCGATTTCCAAATCAAGAAACATTCTTAAGCCGTTATACCTAACTTCCCATAAGGCTAGTATAACTCTTAAGTTTTCAAAACCAAGTATTACTTCAAGTTCTCTATTAACACATAACAAGCCGCTTATAGTTCAAATCGCTTACCTTTTAAAACCACAAGTATTCTCTTATCAACATAAAGTTGTTTATAACCGACTTCCCATAAAGCCGTTATAACACTTTATGTTTTAAACCAATCAAATACATTTAGCACATGTACGCCTCACCGCACTACATAGTTCACACATATCATGCTAGAAGAGATAGGAAGAGGTTCACATACCTCGCGACGAGTATCGACTAATAGCAAAACGCCCAAGTTCTTCCAACCGCGGCTACTCCTAAGCCAAGTAGATCGCGCCACACGTAGTACTTCAACCTATAAGGCCACAAGGCGCTTTATTAACATTTAGATCTCATCAGAACATTCTACCGAAAATTAAGAAGACCTCCCCGCAACAACAGAAATCTCCTCCTCAATCGAGGCTCGCTACCAAGCCAACCGGGGTTATACGCCTAACCCTAACGGTACAATTCTACTCCACGGCACTACTACACAAGTTCACTGTAATACACCCTATGTAATTACAGCCAAGATTCTTCTTTAAATTCAGCTTAAGTCGCAAGACATTCAGTAAGTATTATTCAGCTTAAGTCAAAAGACATTGCCGATAACTACGCTCAAGACTATATATAGCATACTTCAACTATATAATCTAACAACATGTAATTTCCAATTACAATAGAGGACAAGATAATTACCTCGATAAGCCCATAATTATCCTAGTTTAAATGTCGATCCCGAGCAAGGTTTAGCTCCCATCTGCGGCCCGACCCGCCTCCAACAACCCTTAGAAGTTCTAACCAACTTCTACTTATGACTTCAACTACGGTGAAGATTTTCCTTAGTGGTTTCGGTTTGTGACTCGACTAAGTATAATAGTATTTTCTGGCTTTTCAGATAGTATATCCTTAGAATACTACAAAGTATATGGCTAAGGTAATTGGGCATTATAACAATACTTTGAGAGTATTTCTACCAAGAGTGGGTATATACCCTACCCCACTGTGGGGTACTCGCCGAGGTGGGGAGGGCTCTCGCCAAAGTGGCCAACTCAAAGGGGAGAGGGTGTTGACGAAAACACCACACAAAGGGAGGAGGATTTTTAACACTTAGGAAATATTTGGAATGGATGAAGAAGTCTTCCAAGTGTGGGTATTTATAGGTCAAGCAAAGGCCAACCAACGGCCAAGATCAATCCATGTTAGGCAAGTGTAGGCTAGGATTAAGCCAAGTGCACCCTAACCCCTACTCCACAAAACATGGCACAAAACAAGCCACAAAACAAGGCCAAAACAAGGCACAAAACCACGAACCAATCGCCCAAGGCCAAGCCTCCTCTTATGTCTAACGAGGGTGACAAGTGTCACCTCCCGCTGTCCAAAATGTTTCGCCTCTCTAAAAATCCGCAAAAATTAAAATGACATAGCCGAAATTCCCTACGAAAGTCGTGGAAAACGCTTTCACTAAAAACGACTCTAATCGTGTCAGGTACAAAAATAATTCGCCAAGCCTATTCTCAAGTTCGAATTTCACGACGCCCCTCGCGCATATACTGGAAATACGGTATAACATTCTCCTTCCTTAGAAACATTCGTCCCGAATGTTCCTTCTAAGTCTCAAACAAACGCGCGCCAAGATAGTCTTCACTACTATACTTACGAATCAATCCCGCCACACCGCCACGAAACAACTTGCGCAAAAATGCTTACATCCAAGTCCACGAGGAAACACCTCTAATCATCACCACAAAACACTTCTCACCGGGTCTAAAATATACTTCCTTCGCACCTTCTCTTTACAAAAGAAATGATCACATCTATGCCGCCATACATGCTCGCTTCTCTCTTTACTCGTCCGAGATACCGCTTTGTCACTTTGCTCGAGGCATTAACCTTCTCAGCGACCCAACAAATGGTACCACTTTTGTCACTTTGTCGCGAGCCTTGCCCGACGACTAACAAATGGTACCGCCGCCATGATCCTCAAGATGTCGTGACACTGAACTCTTACCACATTCTCGACATCGTCGCTTCCAAAACTCGGGTTACTATCTCTAACGTGGTCATCATTAATTGGGAACACTGATGGCTCTCCGATACTTTCCAATATAACAATACGAAGACCGGACGCATCGCCTCCTAAGTCGGACGCAAGAATGCTAACATATAGGCAACCCGCCTATCCTTCACATGAACTCAAAAGCCCAAAGTAACTCGCTAAGTTTCTCTGCTTTTTCAAAACTCGCCACACCCTAACCGGGTGGTACTTTCAAGAAGACCGACCACCAACTCGAACTCTAAGCTGCCGTTGCCGATTATCCGCACGATTTCTCCGAGCCGTAACCTCTTCTAGACAAGCTTCTTCTATCCACACACGGAACAAGCTCAACCAACTATCTCAATCTTGCCAACATCGAACCAATCGACCGGGCGACTTACACATCCGCCCCTACAAGGCTTCAAAAGGTGACGTCCGAACACTGAAATGGTAGCTTAAAAACTCACTCAACACGAGACAACAATACCCACAACTATCCATGAAATCACACACTGGCCCGAGGGCGAATGCGATCCAGAGACCCACCCGAAGTTCCTAACCCCGCTCGTAAAACTTTTTAGAAAACGAAAATAGCCACAACTCGGGCTTCACTGTCGACATAAGGTGAAGGTAGACACCTCGCAGCCTTACAACCTTTCGTATAACTCAACACACCGAGTAAACGGCCCCGATCAAGAACACGATGGCTGCCCCATCGCCCGACCACCGGTCGAACGCATCCACGAACTCAGACTGGTTAACTAAACTTGGGCCTAACACCCTCACAACCCTAACACAAGGCGACCACCAAAACCGACCCCACCGCCATACATGCCGCTGGTTGACCCGCAATCGTGGCCTCAACCCGACCCGAACGCGCACAATACTAGCTCCCGATCCGAACAACCTCACTAATCACGCTTGAAAACCTAGCGGTCTTCTTAGCTCAACTACCCCTTTCATTCCACACTACTAGGACCTATCCCAAACATAGCTCACGTGCACTATGCACTTCGATAAGGATCAAACATAACACCACACCTTTCTCGAGATGGCCTCACCTCTAAGGTCTCTACGATAAAGCTCTAAGGCTCACACTTTCTCTATCCCCAAATCTTACTCTGTTAACTAACCAAGATTTCTAATCACAACCGACACATCGCTATCGTAACATAGCACTTAAGGTATACTCACCTTATACAAAACTCCGCAGGTTAAAGATATATCTATAACTATCGCTTTCACACCCTTTAGCCGCTCTAATCGACCGCCTGTAGGCGATACCGAGGGAGATGACAAACTACCCACCAATCCTAAAGGCTAAGTTCTCTTACAAGGACACCCTTCGACACCAGACCTTGACGGTCATAGATACAACAAGTACCAACTAAAAAATGACATTCCCCGGGACGACGTCACATCGTGAACCTAAGTCCCGGAGTTCGACTCAACTCCTCGCATACCCCGAACGCCCCGAACTCCGTGGAAGACCACTCAGACCGCGGAGGTGCATAATCTAATCACGCGAGGCGACTCGCCTCGAAAGTTACCAGGACCTCGCCGCTCGCCCTCTTCTCGCCGCCCTTTGTTAACCCGCCGATCTCTATGCTTTCTACCGACGTGCATAAGCCCGCATACGTGCCATGCTCGCTTCAATCAAGAACTTACTCGCACAACCTTCTCGCTGATATTCATCAAGACTCGCGATACATCGGTATACTCTCCGTAGCCAAATCCATAGCTAGTAATGTGGTCGCCTTTGCAATCCATATTCTCTGCTCTCGGTCGTGGAACCGGGCGTTCAAATATCATGGCCGCAGAGGAATCGCCGCCGCTAAACTTTACCGCTAGCGACGCCGCAGAAATCTCGAATGAAGCATTACCCTAGGTAATGATTGGGCCTGCGCCCACGAACCCTCTCAGACTTACTCGCAGCCTCCTTCGCCGCTTTGCCCTCCCGGGCCCGGTTGCCCACGCGAGGCATACCGTAAGGGAAAAGAAATACGTTAGAGGGTCCAACTTACAACATGTTTCTAAGGCACGATCTCAGAGTGAGAAGAATAGAAACCAATCCTAAAATATCCTATAGCCTCCGATTATCGTGGTGCACAACACACCGATAATCAAGACTTCATCGATACGGTTCAGACACTTTCCGAGGATTAATCGCTTCGATACCACTTTTGTCACGCATTCGATTTCGGCCCGTGGATCGTGCCTTACCCCGCACCCTAGTGATACAACATCGCAGTAATCAATGAACATAAACGATACAAGACATATTATGAAATATGAAACAATAACTGAGAAAACTTGCCTTTTCGCATATATATAAACAACAACTTTTTCAACATGAACAGCTTTAATCCTTTTTACAAACCCCGCCACAACAAGATTACATGCACTTCTAAGAAATGATACAACAACAATGGCGGACAGGGTTCCCGCCATACCCCGAATGTAAACACCTACAACAACAGGGACTATACCATCGATAAGCCTCCGAGAAACGGAGCTTCCCAAACGCTGAATCGTGACCCTAAGAGCGAGGATCAATGATCGTGTACCTTTTACTCGCAGATGAACGCAGCTTCGGAGGAGGTCAAGATAACAGTACCAAGTATGTGAAATCAAAATAAATATCAGAATGAAATCATAGTAGTCTATACAAAGCAGAGACATATATGATAACCAAACTACGCTTCACCATAAATAAGCAAATATGTCAAGTCGTGGACTCACGCCTCAAGTCATCACTCAATTTTAACAATGGGTCTCACGCCCACAACATCAATCGTGTCTGGAATACCTTCCTCACCGCCATAGCTTTATGATATACAAGCACCAAGGAATACACATGAACACCGTGTCCCACTCGTGTCCTAATAAAACAAGACAGGTAAGTACGAAGACATAGCCGACTACTAACACCTACGCATCAACAAGGTCATAAATCGTGTCATGATATCCGCTCTGCATGCCACATGATAAAAGCCGTCACCGCTCGCAGTGATCAAATGCGCGCGTCTAGCCCCGAACTCTCCGCAGCCTCGCATAGGCCAACCTCATAGGCCCGCATGAGGTATAACCCCGCATCGAGGGTAGCTACTCCCAAGATCGCCCCGACTCGCACCGCATGGCCACAAAGACCGCATGACCATAAAGGCCGCGACACTAACTCGAACTCCGTAGTTCCGCATGGATCCCCGACCCGCATGAGGTATTCTCAATCACGGTCCTGCATCACCGAGTCTACCCCAGACGGAGGCGCCTTAACCTCCTGACACAAGTCAAGGCGAGTGGTACAATACCAACATAACTACCGATAGTCAAACAATTTTAAGCGCAATGGGCGGAAAACCCTTTACACTAACATCACAAGATACTAACACACGTAGCATCCTAACATGTTTACTTATCAAATCAACAAGAAAGTATTACAAGGCTATCACAAACCAATACAATCAAGTTATTCACACAAGGTACTTTCTACTAACAAGTTCGTATCTATCCCCAAAGTACTTCACACATTAAATCTTTAAAAGATCTGCTTTTTCACATAAGTCACACAATACCCGTAGTATAAAAATAGAGTGATCGCCCTTTTAAGAAAACTAAAACTCTTACCTTTGTAAAATCAAGTAACAACATTATTTTCCAAACGTCCAAGTTTGCCTAATTTCAAATGTTCACGTTTCTTTATTTTAGAAAGGTTTCGTAGTTCATAGTCTTATTCATTTAAGAATATAATTCTCTTTAAACAATGAGAAACATAAGCCTTATATGTGAGTAGGATATTCTTGTTTATAACAATCTTATTACAGCAGCCATGATCTAGGGAATATCATTTTGTCTCAACTTAGCTTCTATGCAGATGGAAGTTTCTACTGGTTTTAATAACACTTAATTATTCAAAACATTTTCCTTTATTAACGCCGCAGTTGGTTTGTCGATACACATTCTCGATTTCAAATCAAGAAACATTCTAAGCCGTTATACCTAACTTCCCATAAGGCTAGTATAACTCTTAAGTTTTCAAAACCAAGTATTACTTCAAGTTCTCTATTAACACATAACAAGCCGCTTATAGTTCAAATCGCTTACCTTTTAAAACCACAAGTATTCTCTTATCAACATAAAGTTGTTTATAACCGACTTCCCATAAAGCCGTTATAACACTTTATGTTTTAAACCAATCAAATACATTTAGCACACGACGCCTACCGCACTACATAGTTCACACATATCATGCTAGAAGAGATAGGAAGAGGTTCACATACCTCGCGACGAGTATCGACTAATAGCAAAACGCCCAAGTTCTTCCAACCGTCGCTACTCCTTAAGCCAAGTAGATCGCGCCACACGTAGTACTTCAACCTATAAGGCCACAAGGCGCTTTATTAACATTTAGATCTCATCGTAGAACATTCTACCGAAAATTGGCAAAGACTCTCCCCGCAAACAGAAATCTCCTCTCAATCGAGGTCGGCTACCAAGCCAACCAGTGGGTTATACGCCTAACCCTAACTGTACAATTCTACTCCACGGTACTACTACACAAGTTCATCGTAATACAGCCCTATGTAATTACAGTCAAGATTCTTCTTTAAATTCAGCTTAAGTCGCAAGACATTGCCGTAAGTATTATTCAGCTTAAGTCAAAAGACATCACGATAACTACGCTCAAGACTATATATAGCATACTTCAACTATATAATCTAACAACATGTAATTTCCAATTACAATAGAGGACAAGATAATTACCTCGATAAGCCCATAATTATCCTAGTTTAAATGTCGATCCCGAGCAAGGTTTAGCTCCTATCTGCAAGGCCCGACCCGCCTCCAACAACCCTTAGAAGTTCTAACCAACTTCTACTTATGACTTCAACTACGGTGAAGATTTTCCTTAGTGGTTTTGTGGATCGACTAAGTATAATAGTATTTTCTGGCTTTTCAGATAGTATATCCTTAGAATACTACAAAGTATATGGCTAAGATAATTTGGGCATTATAACAATACTTTGAGAGTATTTCTACCAAGAGGTATATATACCCTCTACTACCCCACTGTGGGGTACTCTCGCCAAGGGGGGAGGGCTCTCGCCAAAGGGCCAACTCAGGGGAGAGGGTGTTGGACAAAACACCACACAAAGGAGGGAGGATTTTTAACACTTAGGAAATATTTGGAATGGATGAAGAAGTCTTCCAGTGTGGATATTTATAGTCAAGCAAAGGCCAACCAACGGCCAAGATCAATCCATGTGTTAGGCAAGTGTAGGCTAGGATTAAGCCAAGTGCACCCTAACCCCTACTCCACAAAACATGGCACAAAACAAGCCACAAACAAGGCCAAAACAAGGCACAAACCACGAACCAATCGCCAAGGCCAAGCCTCCTCTTTATCGTCTAACGAGGGTGACAAGTGTCACCCTCCCGCTGGTCCAAAAATGTTTCGCCTCTGAAAAATCCGCAAAATTAAAATGACATAGCCGGAAATTCCTCACGAAAGCTATGAAAACGCTTTACCGACAAACGACTTAATCGGGTGTTGTGTACAAAAATAATTCGCCAAGCCTATTCTCAAGTTCGAATTTCCTACGCACGCCCCTCGCACATACTGGAAATACGGGTATAACAGCCATGCTTACGATGAGGATTCCGGCATGCGATCATGCTATGACGACTATCGCTCCACGGGCTAGCTCTACGAAGACATGTACCCACGATGAGGGATTCCGGGGGCATGTTATATTATTACTCCATGGGCTAGCTCCCCATGAAGACCTGCACCTACGATGAGGGATGCCGAGGGCACGTTATGGCCATGCTTATACGATGAAGGATTCCGCACGCGTCATATATATATATATATATATATATATATATATATATATATATATATATATATATGTTATGTATGTACGCCTTGACGGTGAAGGATGCCACAGGCGCCACATGGTTATATGTTATACCTACGGCTTCGGCAGTGATGTGATTCGACGGAAGGAGATATATATATGTATTGTGTATGCACGCCTACAGTGAGGGATGCCACTGCGTCACATGGTTATATTTACACTTATAGTTGTCACGGCAGTGATGGGGATTCCACGCATGCTTTGATATTTGTGTGACTTGATCGCGCCCAGATTGGGCCTGTAAGATACGCCCTCCATAAAGCGGCCGGATTATGTTATGAAAGATAAGTAAGTTAGATGGTAATGAACTTAATGACTTCTCCTAAGTATGTACGTAAGATATGGCTATAACTCTTAACGGAATGGAAAAGATAATGATGTGCAATTAAGTTCATAAGTGGTAATGACACTACAGATCCGCATGTACTTTTATACTTTCCTGTCATTCTTTTGTACGCTTATGATCTGCTTATCAGATTTTTATTTCTGCTCCATATCGGGTACTGTTAGATCGACTTCTTCGGGCCGCTCATGTCCGCAGGTTTAGGTACATAGTTGTGGATCCGCGAGCTTAGGATCCTGGTTCAGCATTTTGAGATGGCTCCAATGTTCCGGAGTTGTCCTGGCTATGTTTATTAAGGGGTACGGCGGGGCCTTGTTGTCACGACCCGATTCCGGGCCCGTGACTGGTGCCTTACCCCGGGCACCCTAGTGATACAACATCAGAGTAATCAGCGGAACATAAAACAATACAAGACATATTATGAAATATGAAACAATAATCTGAGAAAAAAACTTGCCTTTCGGCATATATATAAATAACAACTTTTTTTTTTTCCAATCATGAACGCTTTAATCCTTTTACAACCCCGCCCACAACAAGATTTCATGCACTTAAGGAATCATACGACAACAATGGCGGACAGGTTCCGCCATACCCCGAATGTAAACACCTACAACAACAGGGACTATACCATCGATAAGCCTCCGAGAAACGAGCTTTCCCAAACGCCAATCGTGACCCTAAGAGCGAGGATCAATGATCGTGTGTACCTTTACCGCAGATGTAACGCACTTCGGCGAGGTCGCATAACAGTACCAAGTATGTGAAATCAAAATAACATCAGAATGAAATCATAGTAGTCTATACAAAGCAGAGACATGTATGATAACCAAACTACGCTTCACTATAAATAAGCATATGTCAAGTCGTGACTCACGCCTCAAGTCATCACTCAATTTTACCAACGGGTCTCACGCCACAACATCAATCGTGCCCGTGGAATACCTTCCTCACTGCCGGCAGTTTATGATACACAAACACCAAGGAATACACATGAACACCAGGTCCCACCTGTGTCCTAATAAAACAAGACAGTAGGCACGAAGGCATAGCCGACTACTAACACCTACGCACAACAAGGTCATAAAATGTGTCATGATATCCGCCTGCATCGCCACATGATAAAAGTTGGTCACTCGCTCGCAGATCAAATGCGCGCCTAGCCTCGAACTCTCCGCAGCCTCCGATAGGCCAACCTCATAGGCCCGCATGGTATAACCCGCATCGAGGGTAGCTACTCCAAGATCGCCCCGACTCGCAGTCCGCACGCCACAAAGACCGCATGACCACAAGGGCCGTGAACTAACCCGAACTCCCGTAGTTCCGCATGGATCCTCGACCCGCACGAGGTATCCTCGAATCACGGTCCTGCATCACCGAGTCTACCCCGCATCGGAGGCGCCTTAACCTCCGGACACAAGTCAAGGCGAGTGGTACAATACCAACATAACTACCGATAGTCAAACAACTTTAAGCGCAAATGGAGGAAAACCCCTTTACACTAACATCACAAGATACTAACACACGTAGCATCCTAACATGTTTACTTCTCAAATCAACAAGAAAGTATTACAAGGCTATCACAAACCAATACAATCAAGTTATTCACACAAGGTGCTTTCTACTAACAAGTTCGCATCTATCCCCAAAGTACTTCACACATTAAATCTTTAAAAGATCTGCTTTTTCACATAAGTCACACAATACCCGTAGTATAAAATAGAGGATCGCCTTTTAAGAAAACCAAAACTCTTACCCTTGTAAAATAAAGTAACAACATTATTTTCCAAACGTCCAAGTTTGCCTAATTTCAATTGTTCACGTTTCTTATTTTAGAAAGGTTTCGTGGTTCATAGCCTTATTCATTTAAGAATATAATTCTCTTTTAAACAACTGAGAAACATAAGTCTTATGTGAGTAGGATATTCTTGTTTATAACAATCTTATTACAAAGACCATGATCTAGGAAATATCATTTTGTCTCATCTTAGCTTCATGCAGATGAAGTTTCACCGGTTTTAATAATACTTAATTATTCAAAACATTTCCTTTTATTAACGCCGCAGTTGGTTTGTCGATACACATCCCGATTTCCAAAATCAAGAAAACATTCTTAAGCCGTTATACCTAACTTCCCATAAAGCTAGTATAACTCTTAAGTTTTCAAAAGAAACCAAGTATCACTCTTCTTTCAAAACGATTTAGAAATCTTTTGAAATACTTCAAGTTCTTTATTATCACACATCAAGCCGCTTATAAACAAATCATTTACCTTTTAAAACCACAAAGTATTTACTGACCTACATAAAGTCGTTATAACCAACTTCCCATAAAGCCGTTATAACACTTTATGTTTCAAACCAATCAAATACATTTAACACACGTACGCTCACCGCATTACATAGTTCACACATATCATGCTAGAAGAGATAGGAGAGGTTCACATACCTCGCGACGAGTATCGACTAATAGCAAAACGCCCAAGTACTTCCAACCGCTTGGCTACTCCTAAGCCAAGTAGAACGCGCCACACGTAGTACTTCAACCTATAAGGCCACAAGGCGCTTATTAACATTTAGACCTCATCGCAGTAACATTCTACCAAAATTGGCAAAGACCTCCCCGCAACATCGTAAATCTCCTCCTTTATCGAGGCCGCTACCAAGCCAACCAGGGGTTACACATCTAACCCGAACGTACAATTCTACTCACGTAAAAGCTACACAAGCTCATCAGAATACATCCCTATGTAAAACAGTTCGATTGGCTTCAGCTTAAGTCCAAAGACATTGCCACAAGCTATGTTCAGTTATATACATAGTATACTTCAACTATATATTCCTACAACATGTAATATCCAATTACAATAGGGGGACAAGATAATTACCTCGATAAGCCCATAATTATCCGAGTTTAATATCGCTCCTGAGCAAGGTTTAGCTCCAACTCCGGGCGCTCCAACCCGCTCCAAACCACCCTTAGAAGTTCTAACCAACTTCTACATAACACTCCAACTCACTATGGAGATTTTCCTGTGGTTTTTTTGTGATCGACGGAAAGTATAATAGTATTTCCTGCCAGATAGGTATAACCTTAGAATACTACAAGGTATACTAAGGTAATTGGGCATTATAACAATACTTTGAGAGTATTTCTACACCACAAAGTGGTAATATACGAAAGCAACTAGGCTAGTGGGTACACTCTCGGCTAGCACCCCTAGAGTGGGTGCTCGCCACAAGCGGGAGGGACGAGAACCATAAGGAAGGGAGGAGGATTCTAACACTTAGGAAATATTTAGATGAAGAAGTTCATCAAAGGAGAGGGTATTTATAGCACAAGCCAAGGCCAACCAATGGCCAAGATCTAGCCAAGTGTATAGCAAGTGTAAGGCCAAGATTCACCCAAGTGCCCCTAGACCTTACTCCTTAAAACCTCACAAATATCTACACAAAAATATCTACCACTGACACCCCAAAGTCGCCCAAGCCGCCACCTTGCCCACCAATGAGAGGTGCCAGTGCCGCCTCTCGCTGGTCCAAAATGTTCCGCCTCTAAAAATCCGCAAAAATAAGAAAAGACATAGCCGAATTTTCCCTCGCAGTTATGTAAAACGCTTCGCCGAAAAACGACTTAATCCAGCGTTATGCACAAATGCCATTCTATTAAGCCACCTAGGGGGTGACACGTGTCACCCTCCTATTGGCCCAAAATAAAACATCTTCCAAAAATATCCACAATGGCCAAAATCTCAAAACAAAGCTGGCTCTACAAAACCAGAATTTCTCCGTGGCCCCACGTGACCATTTCCGAAAATAAAATTCCATAATTCTCTAATATTCCATGAAGTCCGAATACCAAATCTGGGAATCCAATTCCCATTAACGAACCTTTTTCCTTCACGAAAACCGGAAACTTTTCCGTGGAAAAAATCACCTCTTTCATCCTTTCCAATCTTTCTGTCGTATTCTCGTACGTACGTCCTCGCATACATACCCCGAACTACGGGTATAACATTCTTTCTCTTAGAAACATTCGTCCGAATGTTCCTTCTAAGTCTCAAACAAACGCGCCAAGATAGTCTTCACTACTATACTTACGAAACAATCCTCGCCATACCGCCACGTAAATACCGCGAACATACTTATATCCAAGTCTACGAGGAAACACCTCTAACATCACCACAAATACACTTTTGTCACTTTGTCGCGAGCCTAGCTCCGACGACTCAACAAATGGTACCGGCCGCCATGATCCTCGAGGCATGCCCTCACGCCATCTTCTGACGCCATACGGAGCCACGGCTCGGGTCTGTTTCGCAGAGGCTCTGGCCTCTTTATACGCTCAGCCCCCCGAACATAAATACGAAATACCGGACGTACTGCCTCCTAAGTCGGACGGCAATTGCTAACATATAGGCAACCTGGCCTATTCTTCACATGAACTCAAAAGGCCCAAAGTAACTCAAAGCAAGTTCCTTCGCTTTCACAACTCGCCACACCGTCCGGTGGTACTTTCAAGAAGACCGACCGTCAACTGAACTCTAAGCGCCGCCGCCGATTATCCGCACGATTCCTCCGAGCCGCCGTAACTTCTTCTAGATGAGCTTTCCTATCCACACCGGAACAAGCTCAACCAATCGTCAACTTGCCAACATCGAACCAATCGACCAAGAACTTATACTTCCGCCCTACAAGGCTTCATAAGGCGACCTCCAACACGAAATGGTAGCTTAAACGCCTCCTCCACAGAGACAACAATCTTCACAACTACCCCGAAATCCACGCCGCCTGCGGCGAACGCGATTCTCGAGACTCACCGAGTCCTTAACCCGCCCGTAAAACTTCCAAAACAAAACAGCCGAACTGGCTCCATCGTCGCCATAAGGTGCACGAGGCACCCCGTGCAGCCTTACAACCTTTCGATAAATCAACATCGCCGAGTGAACGGCCCGACCAAGAACACGATGAGTCGCTTCATCGATCGACCACCGGCCGAACGCATCCACGAACTCAGACTGGTTAACTAAACTTGGCCTAACACCCTCGTGATTCTACCACAAGTGACCACCACAACTGCAGACCCACCACCAAACATGCCGCGGTTGACCCGCAACACAGCCTCAACCCGACCCGGCAAGGCGCAAAATACTATCTCCCCGAAGGAACAATCTTACTAAACATGTTACGAAAACCTAGCAGTCTTCTTAGCTCAACTACCCTCTTTCATTTCATACTACTTAGTGACCTATCTCAAACATAGCTCACGTGCACTATGCACCGATAAGGATCAAACATAACACTACACCTTTACTCGAGACGGCCTTACCTCTAAGGTCCAGACGTATAACACTCTAAGGCTCACACCTTCTATCCCCAAAATCTTACTCGGTTAACCCACCATGATTTCTAATCACAACTAACACACCGCTATCGTAACATAGCACTTAAGGTATACTCACCTTGAAAGTTACCGGGACCTACGCTCGCCCTCTTCTCGCCTCGTTAACCCGCCGATCTCACGCTTTTTCGCCTGGTATAAGCCCGCATACGTGCCATGCTCAAGCCCAATCAAGAATTACTCTTGCACAACCTCTCTTAGTAGTCATCAAGACTCGCGATACATCGGTATACTCTCTAGTAGCCAAATCCATAGCTAGTAATGGTCGCCTTTGCACCCATATTCTTCGCTCTCGTCGCGAATCGGTTCAAATATCACGGCCGCAGCAGAACCGCCGCCGTGCTAAACTTTATCAAGCTAGCGACGCCGCAGAAATCCCGAACGAAGCACCATCCAAGGTGATAATTGGGCTCGCGCCCACGTAACCCTCCTCGAACTCTACTCGCAGCCTCCTCACGCTTTGCCTCCCCGCCCGGTTGCTCTACGCGAGGCATAACGATAAGGGAATGAATTTCGCCGAGGGTCCAACTTACAACACGCTCTAAGGCACGATCTCAGAGTGAGAAGAATAGAAACCAATCCTAAATATCCTATAGCCTCCGATTATGGTGGTGCACAACACACCGATAATCAAGACTTCATCGATACGGTTCGTAGACACTTTCCGAGGATTAATCGCTCGATACCACTTTTTGTCACGACCGATTCTCGTTCGGATCGTGCCTTACCCCGCACCCTAGTGATACAACATCGAGTAATCACGAACATAAAACAATACAAGACATATTATGAAATATGAAACAATAACTGAGAAAAAACTTGCCTTTCTGCATATATATAAATAACAACTTTTTTTTTTTCCAATCATGAAACGCTTTAATCCTTTTACAACCCCGCCACAACAAGATTACATGCACTTCTAAGGAATCATACGACAACAATGGCGGACAGGCCCCGCCATACCCCGAATGTAAACACCTACAAATAACAGAGGACTATACCATCGATAAGCCTCCGAGAAACGGAGCTTTCCCAAACGCCGAATCGTGACCCTAAAAGCGAGGATCAATGACTGGTGTACCTTTACCTGCGGCATGAACGCAGCCCCCCGAAGGAGGTCAGTACAACAGGTACCAAGTATGTGAAACTGAAAATAAATACTGTAAATGAAATCATAGTAGTCTATACAAAGCAGGAGACACGTATGATAACCAAACTACGCTTCACCATAAATAAGCAACATGTCAAGTCGTGGACTCACGCCTCAAGTCATCACTCAATTTTACTAACGGGTCTCACGCCCACAACATCAATCGTGCCCGTGGAATACCTTCCTCACTGCCAGTTTATGATACACAAACACCAAGGAATACACATGAACACCAGGTCCCACCTGTGTCCTAATAAAACAGTACAGGTAAGCACGGCATAGCCGACTACTAACACCTACGCATCAACAAGGTCATAAAATGTGTCATGATATCCGTCTGCATCGCCACATGATAAAAGCCGGTCACTCGCCCGCAGATCAAATGCGCGCCTAGCCTCGAACTCTCCGCACTCGCATAGGCCAACCTCATAGGCCCGCATGAGGTATAACCCCGCATCGAGGGTAGCTACTCCCAAGATCGCCCCGACTCGCAGTCGCATGGCCACAAAGACCGCATGACCACGCGGCCGTGAAACTAACTCGAACTCCCGTAGTTCCGCACGGATCCCCGACCCGCATGAGGTATCCTCGAATCACGGTCCTGCATCGCCCGAAGTCTACCCCGACGGAGGCGCTTAACCTCCTGACACAAGTCAAGGCGAGTGGTACAATACCAACATAACTACCGATAGTCAAACAACTTTAAGCGCAATGAGGAAAACCCCTTTACACTAACATCACAAGATACTAACACACGTAGCATCCTAACATGTTTACTTCTCAAATCAACAAGAAAGTATTACAAGTGTGACGCCCAACCCGGTTCACATCTGCCTTACCCTGGCACCCTAGTGATACAACATCGTGAGAAACCAAAGGAAATAAAACTTTACACAAGAAATAAGAGATATAATAAATAAACAGCCAACCAAAACAGCTTGCCTTCAAGATATACATAAAACCCGAATAGCTTTAATCCTTTTACAACCCGCCCACAACAAGATTTACTGCACTTAAGATTTACATCGACTATGACGGACAGGCCCGCCATACCCCAATGTACAAGAACCTACAACTCAGTGGAACACATACTAAAAGATAAGCCTCGGAGAAACGGAGCTTCCCAAAACGAACCGAGATCCCGAGAGCGAGGATCCACGATCGATGATTTCTACCGCAGCATGAACGCACCCCGAAGGAGGTCGCATAACAGTACCAAGTATGTGGAAATCACAACATCAGAATGAAATCATAATAGCTTAACAAGCAGGAGACATGTATGATAACCAATATACAGTACGCAACATACAAACAGTCAAGTCAGGGACTCACGCCCTCAAAGTCAACACTCAAATATAACTATGGGTCTCACGCCCATAACATCCATCATGTTCGCATCATGGCCGTGCCCCCGAATCGCCTTGCAGACATGTCCACGATGCAACAATAATAACAAGGCCGCATGGCCACATGCCCCCGGAATACTTCATAGGTGTAGACATGCCCATGTAACCTCAATAAGAATATACTGGTCAACCCTGCCGCATGGCCACATGCCCGACATCGTGACGGTAGACACGCCCATGTTGCAACAATAATAACAAGCGCCGCACGGCCACATGCCGAATATCAGACGGTGTAGACATGTCCATGTTACCTCAATAACAATATATCATGGTCAACCTCGCCGTGGCCACATGCCGGAATCGCATCGGTGTAGACGCCCACGTGACATCAACAACAAGACAAGAATCAAAATGGAAACATACCCGTGGAATTCTCCATCACCGCCAAAGACGCTCCAAGTAAGTTCTCAACAAGTCAACGCCTCTATCGAGACACGCAGAATACGTAAATACCACATCGCACAACAAAGGCTATCATCACAAGCATAGGCAAGTTTCACAACAACAAGCATAAGCTTCACACAACTCAAAGTACTTTCATATTATGCCAAAGTCCTGCTTTAACCCCAAAGTACTACATACGTTAAGTTCTTTAAAAGAGATCCATTACTTTTATAAAAGTCACCCGATACCGTAGTATAAGAATGACCAACCCACATCCCTTTTCAAAATCAAGTAACAACATTCTTTTCCCGAGTTCCTTTGCCTAGTTTCAATTACTCAAGCTTCTCATTTTCAAATGGTTTCATAGTTCATAAACTTAATCACTGATTCCTCTTTAGAACAATCGAGTAATATAAGTCTCACGTGAGAGTAGGTTATTCTTGTTTACAACATTCTTATTACAAAGCCATGATCTAGAAAATGTAATATCATTTTGTCTCATCTTAGTTTCTATGCAGATGGAGGTTTCACCGGGTTTTAATACAATTCATCATTATTCAATACATTTTCCTTTATTAACGCCGCAGTGGTCCTGTCGATACACATTCTGATTCAAATCAAGAAACATTATCCCTTTAAATAAAATCAAGTACTCATTACTCACGAACGAGGTTTCACAAACATTCACATTAAAACAAATAAGTTAAGTCTCTTATCTTATAAGATCAAGTCTCTTAACTTCTAACATCAAGAAACTATTCTTAAGCCGTTATACCTAACTTCCCATAAAGCTAGTATAACTCTTAAGTTTTCAAAGCACAATACTACACTTCTTTCAAAACGATTCATAAATCTTTGAAATACTTCAAGTTTTATTATAACGCCTAAGCCGCTTATAAATCAAATCAATTATCTTTAAAACCACAACCCATTTTCTTACCTACATAAAGTCGTTATAATCCAACTTCCCATAAAGCCGTTATAACACTTTATGTTTCAAACCAATCAAATACATTAAACACATGTACGCGCCTACCGCATTACATAGTTACACACATATCATGCTAGAAGAGATAGGAAGATGTTCACATACCTCGCGACGATTTAACGACAATAAGCAAAATGCTCCAAGTACTACAACCTTGCTAGCCCTTTCCACTCCTCGATAATACGCTACTCTTAGTACTTTCACCTATAAAGGCCACAAACGCCTATTAAATCTTAAACACACGCTCCCATCTTTCTACGTAAAATTCAAGAAGACTTCCCGCAACAACAGAAATCTCCTCTTCTATCGAGGCTCACCAAGCCAACTGGTGGGGTTAACACGCCTAACCTGACGCCGCATAATTCTACTACACAAGAATGCTACATAAGTCTCATCAAATACAACCCAGGTAATTCTGATTCGCTTCTTCTCTTTATTATCCTTCTATGTGATCGCTCAATTCTTCATTCTTCAGCTTAAGTCAAAAGACATTGCCATAATACTAAGTTCAGTTCTATATATAGTATATAAAACTATATATTCAACACTTATGTAATTTCCAATTACAAAAGGGGGACAAGATATTTACCTCGATAAGCCCAAAAAGTATCCGAGGTTATAGTCGATCCTGAGCAAGGTTTAGCTCCTCCTCCGAGTGCTCCAATCCACAAACAACCCTTAGAAGTCCTACGCAACTTCTACTCCATACTTCAACAACGGGTTAAGATTTTCCTTAGTGTTTCGTGTAGAGCTAATGTAAGTATTATCGTATTTTCCTGTTTTTTCGTACAAAGGGTACTTTGGAAAGTACTACAAGGTATATGGGCTAAAGTATTTTGGACATTATAACAATACTTAGGAGAGTATTTCTATACCACAACAAAGTGGTATTATACGAAAACAACTAGGCTGTGGTACCCACTGCCAAGGCACCACCAAAGGGGAGCTCTGCAAAGGGAAAGGGGTGTGGTGGACGAATTTCACAAGGGAGGAGGAAGAGAACTTCAAGACTTAGGCAATTTGTGGATGAAGAAAGTCTTCACAAAGGGGAGCTATTTATAGGCCAAGCAAAGGCCAACCAATGGCCAAGATCCATCCATGTGTTAGGCAAGTGTAAGGCCAAGATCAAGCCAAGTGCACCCACAAAACACTCCACAAAACACTCCACAAACAAGCCACAAAACAAGGCACAAAAGGAGGGACTAATCGCCAAGGCCAAGCCCCCTCTTTGCCGTCCATGAGGGTGACAAGTGTCACCCGCTGGTCCAAAAATGTTCGCCGCCTAAAAATCCGCAAAAATACTAAATGACATAGCGGAATTTTCCCAACGTAGTCGTGGAAACGCTTTCGTGTAAAACGACTCTATTCGGCACTCGTGCCCAAATTTCGAACCAAAGCCAATTCTAAAGGCAAAGAAAATTTAATACGTACGCCCTCACGTACATACTCTGGAAATACGGGGTATAACATTCATCCCCCCTTAGAAACATTCGTCCCGAATGTTCCTTCAAGGTCTCAAAACAACAGGCGTCAGTATAGTCTTCACTGCTATACGTACGAAAACAATCATGCCACACCTGGCCACAAAAACATACGTTCACTTTTCCCTTTCTCGTAGTACTCGCCACTAACACTCGAACTCGCTCTAGTATCCGTACTCACACTTCGCCAACGCTCGTTTCCAACCCTCGAGTCACTACTCTCCAAACTTGGTCATCTCACTAACTCGATTTCCCTAAGGCCATTCTCGCCTTCACGAATCGATTCTCGATCGAACGCATCCACGAACTCATACGACGGTCATCTAAACTTGGGCCTAGCACCTCGCGACTCCTACCACCGGGACCACCTAATCGACCACCCCAAACCGGTTACGTTGACCCGCAAAATGGTCCTCAACCCGACCCCAATCATGCTACAACTCTTGTTCCCGATCCGAACAATCTTACTATTTCACATCATGAAAGCTACCACTTCCATCTCACACTACCAGTGACTTACCCTTTTCACTAACTGTGTTTCTAAATCACATTTTAGCACAAAGCTATCCAAACATAACATTAAACACATCAACAACATCAATACAAACAAAACTCTGTAGGTTAAGGATATACTCAAACTAGGCGGTTCAAGGACCGCTAAAACTGAACTTCCACCGCGACTCTACCGTGGCCATCGAATCGCCTAGTAATCAGTGCTATCCTACCATACTACCGGTCGGACAGCCTTCGCCATATGGCCTCTGGCCGCAAGAATAACAAGCTCCTTGGTACTACGACACTCCCGAAATGCGGTCTACCACATCGGCCACACCGAGGGGTGATCGCATCCGCCAACACCCCTACTCTCGATCATTCAAACACGGGAGCCCGACCGCCCTCGAATATCCCAAGGGTCCTGGCTGCGGAGGACTACTCGCAATGGCGGAGGTACATAACTAGTCTGCTCGAGGCGGTCCGCCTCGAAAGTCGCCAAAATATCCGACCGCCCGGCCTTCTTCGCTCGAAAAGCCGTCCACCTGCCGATCTGCGCTCGCCGCACCTGGGCGCATGAGCACGAACGCGGGCAATGTCCATGCGGTGAAGAGAAACACCGAACAACTCTCGCTAGGTAATCATCGAGCCTCGTAACATATCGGTGCACTCGATCCTCCATACTAGCTACTAATGCGGGAACATACCGCCAATGAGTCGAACTCACATTGTACTCCCGAATCAGACGCTTCGCCTCAACATCAAAAATCATCGGCCGAGCCCTCCTCATTTGTGGAGGCAAGAAATGTGCGTGAAGGCCCCCAAAACTCGCCCCAAACGGTGGAAGTGCATGCTCTCCCGGAAAGCTCCCACGAGTCAAACCAATCGATCGCGGTATCACGCACCGACGCGAACTAAATGTCACCGACTCGGTCACAAGCCTTGATCACCCGTGATGATCCTGCGAATCGACGGATGAACTCCTGCGGATCATCCTCCGGTCTCGACCCGTAAAACTCAGGCGGGCTACAACTAAGGAAATCCCGTAGCCTCATACTGTCTGCCCTCGGGTGCACTATAGGCTGAGGCTGAACTGCGTCTGGCCCACTTATCTCATATCGGCCACAACTCGCCAATAATCGCCATCTCTCGTGACCCATCTCCCGCTCGGTGTGGGACTGGAGGCTCAGTCTTGTAGTCTCAGCAGCGCCGCGGCTCTAAACTTCTGGCCTTTGGCGGCGTCGCAAAACTCGCCGTCTGAAGCACTACTCGTCTTGACCGGCTGCGCGCTCGTACTCTCAATCCACTAGCAGCTCCTCGGCCGCTTTGCCCTTCGGGCCTGGTTGCCTTTCGCAGAGGCATAACTGGTAAAAACAAAACACGTCAGAGGGGTCCAACTTACAACACAGCTAAGGCACGATCTCAGAATGAGAAGAATAGAAACCAATCCTAAATGTCCTATAGCCTCCTGATTATAGATGTGGTGCACAACACACGATAATCAAGACTCTACTAGACACGAGTCTGTAGACACTTTCCGAGACTATCGCTCGATACCACTTGTGACGCCGAACTCGGGCCACATCGTGCCTTACCCCGGCACCCTAGTGATACAACATCGAGAAAACCAATGAAATAAAAACTTTACACAAGAAATAAGAGATATAATAAATAAACAGGCCAACCAAAACATTTGCCTTGATATACATAAAACGACAGTTTAATCCTTTTACAACCCCGCCCACACAAAAGATTACTGCACCTAAGATTTACAACGACTATGACGGACAGGGCCCGCCATACCCTCAATGTACAAGAACCTACAACTCGGGGAACACATACAAAAGATAAGCCTCCGAGAAACGGAGCTTCCCAAAACGCTGGCGAGATCCCGAGAGCGAGGATCCACGATCGATGTACTTCTACCGCGGCATGACGCGCAGCCCCGAAGGAGGTCGAGATAACAGTACCAAGTATGTGGAATCAAAACATCAGAATGAAATCATAATAGCTTAACAAGCGGGAGACATGTATGATAACCAAAATACAAAGACGCAACATAAAAATCAAGTCGTGGACTCACGCCTCAAAGTCACCACTAAATATAACTATGGGTCTCACGCCCATAACATCCATCATGTTCGCATCATGGCGCGTGCGGAATACCGCTTCTGTAGACATGTCCATGATGCAACAATAATAACAAGGCGCATGGCCCACATGCCGGAATCTTGACGGTAGACATGCCCATGTAACCTCAATAAGAATATCGTCAACCCGCGCATGCCACATGCCGGAATCAGCGTCGGTGTAGACGCCCATGTTGCAACAATAATAACAAGGCCGCATGGCCACATGCCGGAATCGCGACGGTGTAGACATGTCCATGTTACCTCAATAACAATATCTTTGGGTGGTCAACCTGCCGCATGGCCACATGCCTGGAATCGCATCGGTGTAGACATGTCCATGTGACATCAACAACAAGCGAGAATCAAAATGGAAACATACGTGGAATTCTCCATCACCGCCAAAGACGCTCCAAGTAAGTTCTCAATAAGTCAACCGGCCTCTATCGAGAACCACGGTAATACGTAAATACCACATCGCACAACAAAGGCTATCATCACAAGCATAGGCAAGTTTCACAACAACAAGCATAGCAAGCTTCACACAACTCAAAGTACTTTCATATTATGCCAAAGTCCGGTTTTAACCCCAAAGTACTACATACGTTAAGTTCTTTTAAAAGAGATCCATTACTTTTATAAAAGTCACCCGATACCGTAGTATAAGAATGACCAACCCACATCCCTTTTCAAAATCAAGTAACAACATTCTTTTCCCGAGTTCGGTTGCCTAGTTTCAATTACTCAAGCTTCTCATTTTCAAATGGTTTCATAGTTCATAAACTTAATCACTGATTCCTCTTTAGAACAATCGAGTAATATAAGTCTCACGTGAGAGTAGGTTATTCTTGTTTACAACATTCTTATTACAAAGACCATGATCTAGAAAATGTAATATCATTTTGTCTCATCTTAGTTTCTATGCAGATGGAGGTTTCTCTGGTTTTAATACAATTCATCATTATTCAATACATTTTCCTTTATTAACGCGGTGGTCCTGTCGATACACATTCGATTTCAAATCGTGAAACATTATCCCTTTAAATAAAATCAAGTACTCATTACTCACGAATGAGGTTTCACACAAACATTCACATTAAAACAAATAAGTTAAGTCTCTTATCTTATAAGATCAAGTCTCTTAACTTCTAACATCAGTAAACCATTCTTAAGCCGTTATACCTAACTTCCCATAAAGCTAGTATAACTCTTAAGTTTTCAAAGCACAATACTACACTTCTTTCAAAACGATTCATAAATCTTTTGAAATACTTCAAGTTTTATTATAACGCCTGCCGCTTATAAATCAAATCAATTATCTTTTAAAAACCACAACCCATTTTCTTACCTACATAAAGCTGTTATAACCAACTTCCCATAAAGCCGTTATAACACTTTATGTTTCAAACCAATCAAATACATTAAACACGTATCGTCTCGTACTACATAGTTACACACATATCATGCTAGAAGAGATAGGAAGATGTTCACATACCTCGCGACGATTTAACGACAATAAGCAAAATGCTCCAAGTACTACAACCTTGCTAGCCCTTTCCACTCCTCGAGTAGAATACGCTACTCTTAGTACTTTCACCTATAAAGGCCACAAACGTCTATTAAATCTTAAACACACGGTCCCATCTTTCTACGAGAAAATTCGCAAGACCTCCCAACAACAGTAAATCTCCTCCTCTATCGAATCGGCTACCAAGCCAACCAGGGGTTAACACGCCTAACCGGACGCGTACAATTCTACTACGGAATGCTACATAAGTCCATGAATACAACCACAGGTAATTACGATTCGATTCTTCTCTTTATTATCCTTCTATGTGATTCTTGTTCAATTCTTCATTCTTCAAAGCTTAAGTCAAAAGACATTGCCATAATACTAAGTTCGATTCTATATATAGTATATAACACTATATATTCAACACTTATGTAATTTCCAATTACAATAGGGGACAAGATATTTACCTCGATAAGCCCAAAATTATCCGAGTTTAAAGTCGCTTCTGAGCAAGGTTTAGCTCCTCCTCCGAGTGCTCCAATCCGACAAACAACCCTTAGAAGTCCTACGCAACTTCTACTCCATACTTCAACAACGGGTGAAGATTTTCCTTAGGGTTTCGTGTAGAGGCTAAGGAAAGTATAATCGTATTTTCGGGTTTTTCGTACAAAGTACTTTGGAAAGTACTACAAGGTATATGGGCTAAAGTATTTTGGACATTATAACAATACTTAGGAGAGTATTTCTATACCACAACAAAGGGTATTATACTGAAAACAACTAGGCTAGGGGTACCCGCGGCGAGCACCACCAAAGGGGAGCTCTCGGCAAAGGGGAAAGGGGTGTGGTGGACGAATTTCACAAGGGAGGAGGAAGAGAACTTCAAGACTTAGGCAATTTGTGGATGAAGAAAGTCTTCACAAAGGGAGCTATTTATAGGCCAAGCAAAGGCCAACCAATGGCCAAGATCCATCCATGTGTTAGGCAAGTGTAAGGCCAAGATCAAGCCAAGTGCACCCACAAAACACTCCACAAACACTCCACAAAACAAGCCACAAACAAGGCACAAAAGGAGGGACCAATCGGCCAGGCCAAGCCCCTCTTTGCCGTCCAATGAGGTGACAAGTGTCACCTCCCGTTGGTCCAAAATGTTCCGTCGCCGGAAAAATCCAAAAAATACTAAATGACATAGCCGGAATTTTCCCAACGTAAGCTGTGGAAACGTTTCGTCAGAAAACGACTCTATTCGGCACTCGTGCCCAAATTTCGAACCAAAGCCAATTCTAAAGGCAAAGAAAATTTAATACGTACGCCCTCACGTACATACTCTGGAAATACGGGGTATAACAACAAGGCTATCACAAACCAATACAATCAAGTTATTCACACAAGGTGCTTTCTACTAACAAGTTCGGGTATCTAACCCCAAAGTACTTCACACATTAAATCTTTAAAAGATCTGTTTCTTTCACATAAGTCACCTGATACCCGTAGTATAAAATAGAGTGATCGCCTTTTAAGAAAACCAAAACTCTTACCCTTGTAAAATCAAGTAACAACATTATTTTCCAAACGTCCAAGTTTGCCTAATTTCAAATGTTCACGTTTCTTATTTTAGAAAGGTTTCGTGGTTCATAGCCTTATTCATTTAAGAATATAATTCTCTTTTAAACAATCTGAGAAACATAAGTCTTATGTGAGTAGGATATTCTTGTTTATAACAATCTTATTACAACAGCCATGATCTAGGAAATATCATTTTGTCTCATCTTAGCTTATGCAGATGGAAGTTTCTCTTGGTTTTAATAATACTTAATTATTCAAAACATTTCCTTTTAACGCCGCGATGGTTTGTCGATACACATCCTGATTTCCAAAATCAGTAAAACATTCTTAAGCCGTTATACCTAACTTCCCATAAAGCTAGTATAACTCTTAAGTTTTCAAAAGAAACCAAGTATCACTCTTCTTTCAAAACGATTTAGAAATCTTTTGAAATACTTCAAGTTCTTTATTATCACACATCAAGCCAGTTATAAACAAATCATTTACCTTTTAAAAACCACAAAGTATTTTCGGACCTACATAAAGCTGTTATAACCAACTTCCCATAAAGCCGTTATAACACTTTATGTTTCAAACCAATCAAATACATTTAACACGTACGCGTCACCGTACTACATAGTTCACACATATCATGCTAGAAGAGATAGGAGAGGTTCACATACCTCGCGACAGTATCGACTAATAGCAAAACGCTCCAAGTACTTCCAACTGTCGGCTACTCCTAAGCCAAGTAGAACGCGCCACACGTAGTACTTCAACCTATAAGGCCACAAGGCGCTTATTAACATTTAGACCTCATCGCAGACCATTCTACCGAAAATTGGCAAAGACCTCCCACATGCGGCGTAAATCTCCTCCTTTATCGAGGCCGCTACGAAGCCAACCGGGGTTACATCTAACCCGAACGGGTACAATTCTACTCCACGTAAAAGCTACACAAGCTTCACCAGAATACGGTCTATGTAAAACAGCTTGATTGATTCTTGAGCTTAAGTCCAAAGACATTGCCACAAGCTATGTTCATTATATACATAGTATACTTCAACTATATATTCCTACAACATGTAATATCCAATTACAATAGGGGGACAAGATAATTACCTCGATAAGCCCATAATTATCCGAGTTTAATGTCGCTCCTGAGCAAGGTTTAGCTCCAACTCCGGGCGCTCCAACCCGCTCCAAACCACCCTTAGAAGTTCTAACCAACTTCTACATAACACTCCAACTCACTATGGAGATTTTCCTGTGGTTTCGGTTTTGTAGTGACGGAAAGTATAATAGTATTTAAGCCTTTTAGATAGGTATAACCTTAGAATACTACAAGGTATACGGCTAAGGTAATTTGGGCATTATAACAATACTTTTGAGAGTATTTCTACACCACAAAGGGGGGGTAATATACGAAAGCAACTAGGCTAGGGGGGGTGGGGTACACTCTCGGCTAGCACCCCTAGAGGGGGTGCTCTCGACCTGAGGGAGGGACGAGAACCATAAGGAAGGGGAGGATTCTAACACTTAGGAAATATTTAGGATGAAGAAGTTCATCAAAGGAGAGGGTATTTATAGCACGCCAAGGCCAACCAATGGCCAAGATCTAGCCAAGTGTATAGCAAGTGTAAGGCCAAGATTCACCCAAGTGCCCCTAGACCTTACTCCTTAAAACCTCACAAATATCTACACAAAAATATCTACCACTGACACCCTAAAGTCGTCCAAGTGCGCCTTGTGCCACCAATGAGAGGTGCCAAGTGCGCCCTCGTGGGTCCAAACTGTTCGTCTCTCGTAAAAATCCGAAAAAATAACAAACGACAGAGCCGTATTTTCCCCCTCGCAAGTTATTTAAACCGTTGCGTCCAAAAACGACTCTAACCGGGTGTTGTGCACAAATGCCATTCGGCCAAGCCACCTAGGCGGGGGTGACACGTGTCACCCTCCTATTGGCCCAAAATAAAACATCTTCCGAAAATATCCACAATGGCCAAAATCTCGAAAACAAAGTGGGCCCCACAAAACCGTAAATTTCTCCCGTGGGCCCACGTGACCAATTCAAAAAATAAAATTACATAATTATATAATATTCGGAAGTCCGACACCAAATCTGGGAATCCAATTCCCATTAACGAACCTTTTTCCTTCACGAAAACCGGAAACTTTTCCGTGGAAAAAATCACCTCTTTCATCCTTTCCAATCTTTCTGTCGTATTCTCGTACGTACGTCCTCGCATACATACCCTGGAACTACGGGGTATAACATTCTTTCCCCCTTAGAAACATTCGTCCCGAATGTTCCTTCTAAGTCTCCCCACAACCGTGCGCCAGTATAGTCTTCACTTCTATACTTACGAAACAATCCTGCCATACCTGGCCACAGAAAATACCTGCGCAACATACTTATATCCAAGTCTACGAGGAAACACCTCTAACATCACCACAAATACACTTTTGTCACTTTGCCGCGAGCCTAGCTCCGACGACCCAACAAATGGTACCGGGCTGCTTGCGATCCCTGAGGCATGCCCTACGGCCCTTCTCAGGATGTGCCATACGGAGAGCCACGGTTCGGGTCTGTTCCCGTGGTAGAGGCTCTGGCCTCTTTATACGCTCAGCCCCCCGAACATAAATACGAAAGACCGGACGTACTGCCTCCTAAGTCGGACGGCAATTGCTAACATATAGGCAACCTGGCCTATTCTTCACATGAACTCAAAAG
The DNA here is from genome assembly GCA_029844215.1 of Przewalskia tangutica. Classification (NCBI taxonomy): domain Eukaryota; kingdom Viridiplantae; phylum Streptophyta; class Magnoliopsida; order Solanales; family Solanaceae; genus Przewalskia; species Przewalskia tangutica. Next base: position 41,619,261 of record CM056725.1, on the reverse strand, counting down.
GCCCAAAGTAACTCGGGCTAAGTTCCTTCTGTTTCCACAACTCGTCACACCCTGTCCGGGGTGGTACTTTCAAGAAGACCGACCGTCAACCTGAACTCTAAGCGTCGTCGCCGATTATCCGCACGATTCCTCTGAGCTGCCAGAACTTCTTCTAGATGAGCTTTTCCCTATCCACAGTCTGCTGGAACAAGCCTGAACCAACTGTCTGAACCTTGCCAACATCGAACCAATCGACCGGCAACTTACACTTCCGCCCCTACAAGGCTTCATAAGGCGACCTCCGAACACTGAAATGGTAGCTTAAACGCTCCCTCCACAGGAGACAACAATCTTCACAACTACCCCTGAAATCCACATGCTGGCCCAAGGGCGAATGCGATTCTGAGACTCACCAGAGTCCTTAACCCTGCCTGGTAAAACTTCCAGAAACAAAAACAGCCGTAACCTGGGCTCCACTGTCTGCCATAAGGTGCACGTAGGCACCCCGTGCAGCCTTACAACCTTTCTGATAAATCAACACTGCCGAGTGAACGGTCCTGACCGAAGAACACGATGAGCTGCCCCCATCGACCCGACCACGGCCGAACGCGTCCACGAACTCGTCTGTTTGGTTTACTAAACTTGGGCCTAACACACTCGTGACGCTACCTCAAGGCGGGACCACCACAACCAGACCCCACCACAAAACATGCCGCGGGTTGACCGCAACGTGGCCTCAACCCGGCAAGGCGCAAAATACTATCTCCCCGAAGGAACAATCTTACTAAACATGTTACGAAAACCTAGCGGTCTTCTTAGCTCAACTACCCTCTTTCATTTCATACTACTTAGGGACCTATCCCAAACATAGCTCACGTGCACTATGCACTCCGATAAGGATCAAACATAACACTACACCTTTACTCGAGATGGCCTTACCTCTAAGGTCTGTACGTATAACACTCTAAGGCTCACACCTTCTCTATCCCCCAAAATCTTACTCGGTTAACCCACCATGATTTCTAATCACAACTAACACACTGCTATCAGAACATAGCACTTAAGGTATACTCACCTTGAAAGTTACCGAAGGACCTTGCTGCTCTGGCCCTCTTCTGCTGTCCTTGGTTAACCCGTCGATCTCTACGTTTTTCGGCCTGCTGTGTATAAGCCCGTACACAGGCCATGCTCAAGCCCAACTGAAGAATTACTCTTGCACAACCCTCTCTTAGGTAGTCATCAAGACTCGCGATACATCGGTATACTCTCTGGTAGCCAAATCCATAGCTAATGCGAAGTCGCCTCTTTGCGATCCATATTCTCTGTTCTCGGTCGTGGGCGAAGGTTCAAATATCATGGCGCAGTAGGCTGCGCCGCCGTGCTAAACTTCTTGGGGCTAGTGGCGTCGCGAAATCCCGAATGAAGCACCATCAAGGTGATAATTGGGCTGTGCCCACGTAACCCTCTGAACTCTACTCGCAGCTCCGCCATTGCGCGCCTCCCGGGCGGGTTGCCTGCGCGGAGGCATAACGATAAGGGAATGAATTTCGTCGGAGGTCCAACTTACAACACGACTCTAAGGCACGATCTCAGAGTGAGAAGAATAGAAACCAATCCTAAATATCCTATAGCCTCACGATTATTGGTGTGGTGCAACACACCGATAATCAAGACTCTCGGATCGATACGTAGACACTTTCCGAGGATTAACTGCTCTGATACCACTTTTGTCACGACCCGATTCCGGGCCCGTGACTGGTGCCTTACCCCGGGCACCCTAGTGATACAACATCAGTAATCAGGGAACATAAACAATACAAGACATATTATGAAATATGAAACAATAATCTGAGAAAAAAACTTGCCTTTCGGCATATATATAAATAACAACTTTTTTTTTCCAATCATGAACAGTTTAATCCTTTTTACAACCCTGCCCACAACAGTACTACAGACCTCTAAGGAATCATACGACAACAATGGCGGGACAGGGCCCCGCCATACCGCGAATGTAAACACTACAACAACAGGACTATACGGCTGATAAGCCTCGGAGAAACGGAGCTTTCCCAACGCGACGTGACCCTAGGCGAGGATCGATGGCGGTGTACCTTTACTGCGGCATGAACGCGGCCAAGGAGAGTCGATCAACGGTACCAAGTATGTGGCGAAAATAAATCGTAAATGAAATCATAGTAGTCTATACAAAGCGGAGACATGTATGATAACCAACTCTGATTCACCATAAATAGCGATCATGTCAAGTCGTGGACTCACGCCTCAGTCATCACCAATTTTACCAATGGGTCTCACGCCGCAACATCAATCGTGCGTGGAATACCTTCCGCCAGCAGCTTATGATACACAAACACGAAGGAATACACATGAACACGAGGTCCACTGTGTCTAATAAAATAGTGCAGGTAAGTCTGAAGGCATAGCCGACTACTAACACCAGCAGTACCAACAAGGTCATAAAATGTGTCATGATATCTGTCTAGGCGATCACGTGATAAAAGCCGGTCACTCGCCGCGATATCAAATGTGCGGCGTCTAGCCACTGAACTCTCCGCGACTCGCATAGGCCAACCTCGTAGGCGCATGAGGTATAACCCGCATCGGTAGCTACTCCGGCGTAAATCACGGACTCGCGATCTGCATAGCCACAAAGACCGCATGACCACAAGGGCGTAAACTAACTGGAACTCCGTAGTTCCGCATGGATCCCCGGACCGCGTGAGGTATCCTCGAATCATGGTCCCAGACCGCCTGAGTCTACCCCGCATCGGAGGCGACAACCTCGGACACAAGTCAAGGTGAGTGGTACAATACCAACATAACGGTGATAGTCAAACAACTTTAAAGCGCGATCGAGGAAAACCCCTTTACACTAACATCACGAGATACTAACACACGTAGCATCCTAACATGTTTACTTCTCAAATCAACAAGAAAGTATTACAAGGCTATCACAAACCAATACAATCAAGTTATTCACACAGGTGCTTTACTAACAAGTTGAATTATCTAACCCCAAAGTACTTCACATTAAATCTTTAAAAGATCTGTTTCTTTCACATAAGTCACACAATACCCGTAGTATAAAATAGAGTGATATCCTTTTAAGAAAACCAAAACTCTTACCCTTGTAAAATCAAGTAACAACATTATTTTCCAAACGTCGAAGTTTGCCTAATTTCAAATGTTCACGTTTCTTATTTTAGAAAGGTTTAGTGTTCATAGCCTTATTCATTTAAGAATATAATTCTCTTTTAAACAACGAAACATAAGTCTTATGTGAGTAGGATATTCTTGTTTATAACAATCTTATTCTGACCATGATCTAGGAAATATCATTTTGTCTCATCTTAGCTTACATGCGGATGGAAGTTTCTCACGGTTTTAATAATACTTAATTATTCAAAACATTTCCTTTTAATTAACTGCAGTGGTTTGTCGATACACATCCTGATTTCCAAAATCAGTAAAACATTCTTAAGCCGTTATACCTAACTTCCCATAAAGCTAGTATAACTCTTAAGTTTTCAAAAGAAACCAAGTATCACTCTTCTTTCAAAACGATTTAGAAATCTTTTGAAATACTTCAAGTTCTTTATTATCACACATCAAGCCAGTTATAAACAAATCATTTACCTTTTAAAAACCACAAAGTATTTACGGACCTACATAAAGCTGTTATAACCAACTTCCCATAAAGCCGTTATAACACTTTATGTTTCAAACCAATCAAATACATTTAACACATGTACGTCTACCGTACTACATAGTTCACACATATCATGCTAGAAAAGATAGGAGAGGTTCACATACCTCGCGGCAGTATCGACTAATAGCAAAACGCTCCAAGTACTTCCAGTGTCGGCTACTCTAAGCCAAGTAGACGCGCCACGTAGTACTTCAACCTATAAGGCCACAAGGCGCTTATTAACATTTAGACCTCATCGCGAACATTCTACCGAAAATTGGCGGACTCTCCCCGCGGCGTAAATCTCCTCCTTTATCGAGGCCGCTACGAAGCCAACCGAGGGGTTACACATCTAACCCGAACGGGTACAATTCTACTCACGAAAAGCTACACAAGCTCATGTAATACGATCCTATGTAAAAACAGATTCGATTGATTCTTGGGCTTAAGTCCAAAGACATTGCCACAAGCTATGTTCAGTTATATACATAGTATACTTCAACTATATATTCCTACAACATGTAATATCCAATTACAAGAGGGGGACAAGATAATTACCTCGATAAGCCCATAATTATCCGAGTTTAATGTCGCTCACGAGCAAGGTTTAGCTCGACTCCGGCGCTCCAACCCGCTCCAAACCACCCTAGAAGTTCTAACCAACTTCTACATAACACTCGACTAACTATGGAGATTTTCCCTAGGGTTTCGGTTTTGTGACTGACGGAAAGTATAATAGTATTTCCGGGCTTTTCGTATAGGTATAATCTTAGAATACTACAAGGTATACGGCTAAGGTAATTTGGGCATTATAACAATACTTTTGAGAGTATTTCTACACCACAGGGGTATTATCAAAGCAACTAGGCAGGGGTACACTCTCGGCTAGCACCCCTAGAGGGGGTGCTCGACCACAAGGGGAGGACGAGAACAATAAGGAAGGAGGAGGATTCTAACACTTAGGAAATATTTAGGATGAAGAAGTTCATCAAAGGAGAGGGTATTTATAGCCTGAGCCAAGGCCAACCAATGGCCAAGATCTAGCCAAGTGTATAGCAAGTGTAAGGCCAAGATTCACCCAAGTGCCCCTAGACCCTACTCTTAAAACCTCACAAATATCTACAAAAATATCTACCACTTGACACTTTGAAGTCGTCCAAGTGCTACCCCTTTGCCCGCTGATGAGAGGGTGCCAAGTGCCGCCTCGTTGGTCCAAAATGTTCGTCTCTCGGAAAAATCCGCAAAAATAAGAAAAGACATAGCGAATTTTCCCTGCAAGTTATGTAAAACGTTTGCGTCGAAACGACTCTAGCAGGTGTTGTGCACAAATGCCATTCGGCGAGCCACCTAGGCGGGGTGACACGTGTCACCCTCCTATTGGCCCAAAATAAAACATCTTAGAAAATATCCACAATGGCCAAAATCTCAAAACAAAGTGGGCCCACAAAGCCAGTAAATTTCTCCGTGGGCCCACGTGACCATTCAGAAAATAAAATTTCATAATTCTCTAATATTCCAGGAAGTCCGAATACCAAATCTGGGAATCCAATTCCCATTAACGAACCTTTTTCCTTCACGAAAACCGGAAACTTTTCCGTGGAAAAAATCACCTCTTTCATCCTTTCCAATCTTTACAGATTATTCTCGTGCGTGCGTCCTCGCATACATACCACGGAACTACGAGGGTATAACACTTGTCCGTCATAGTATTTGTTCAAATCTTAGAGGTGCGTATTCACATGTAAATTTGGGTAGTTAGTGTTGTAATTACATTTTTGGATAGTGTAAGCCCTTTTTGGGTGATTTATATTATGGCAGCCTTATCGACTTTGTCTTGGTTTTAAAAAAAACATGTGTTACTTATTTCCGCAGTTGTTTTGGTGTTGTATGATTGGAAGGGTGCCCAGGTAGGGCACCAGTCGCGGCCCGGGGTCGGGTCGTGACAAAAGTGGTATCAGAGCAGTTAGTCCTCGGAAAGTGTCTACAGACCGTGTCTAGTAGAGTCTTGATTATCGGTGTGTTGTGCACCACATCTATAATCAGGAGGCTGCAGGACATTTAGGATTGGTTTCCATTCTTCTCACTCTGAGATCGTGCGATAGAGCTGTGTTGGTAGGGTCGTCTCTCCCTAACGAGTTATGTTGATTGTAGCTACGAGAAAGGCAGCAGTGACCCAGGAAGGACTATGTGGATTGCGTATCCAGGTTGGTAATAATTATAGTATAGTTGGTATTGTGGCATACATCTATACAGAGTTATGTATGAGGGTCAGACGCGTGTTGCCTAGAATGATTTTAGATTACCAGGAATTGGTAAAGACTAACTAAATACCGGGAAGGTATGGAACAGTTAATGAATTCTCGCCAAGGTCGTCTCGGGTAGAAAGATTTATTATAGACCAAGAATAAGAGTTAAGTGCGACGCTGGGACGGGGTGAGGGCCTATTGCGGGTCGCCCCATAGCCTGGAATAGAGTGGGATCAGTTGGTAGTAGTTTCGCTACGTGACAGGGTCACGAGGGTGAAAGGCCCAAGTCTAGTTAATTGTTTTACGGGTTCGTGGACGCGTTCCACCGGAACCAGGTCGTGAGAGCCGGAAATGGCCTTATATTGTTTTATAGAGTGAATCCAAAGATTAGAGGCCAGAATCGGTATGGAAGTTATGTATGTATGCTAGTATGAGTTGGAAATACGGAAAGAAATGCGACCCGAAGAAAGATAACAACCAAGTGTAAAGGAATAGAGCAGAATCCGTAAGGACCTTTCGAGGTAACTACACCTGAGTGTTTGGGGTGGTAGTGGCGGGCATATGAGATTTGCCCGGTGATGATACAGTCGTCAGACCCTAGTAGACCTAGTAGAGATGTTTACGACAGACTTTGAGGTCATTATGAGTACGGACTAGTTGGCTTCGTGAGTGCCAAGGTTGACGTTTTAGTATAAGTATGGCTATGTGGCCATGGGTGGCATATGTTTTATGAAGGGTGTAGTAAAAGGGAGACTATGTCGCTATCTAATTAGATTGGACTCCGAAAGAACATTCAGGGACGAATGTTTCTAAGGGGGGAAGAATGTTACACCCCGTAACTCCAGGTCATGTTTAAGAGAATGTACGTAAGGAACTCAAGACTTGAAATTGGTACGAAAGGAAGAATTGTTTTTTCGACGGAAAATCTTCCGAACGTCGGAAAGGAAAAATGTTCGTTGAGGAGAATTTGGATTCTCAAAATGCTTTATTGGAAGAGTATAGAACTTATTATCATTATGGAAATTTATTTTTACGGATTTGGTCATGTGGGGCCCAACCGAGGAATTTTACGTTTTGTGGGGCCCACGAGGGTTACGGAATTTTATGGACGAATGAGAGGGCGACACGTGGAACCCGCCCCCCCCCCCCCCACATGACTTGGTCGAAATTGATGCAAGGGTAAAATGGTCATTTGACCAATGTGTAGATGACAAAGTCTTGCTAATTAAGAGCTTGACATTGTTGACCAAGTCAAGAGCCACTTGGCTTGATCTCCTTCATCCAAAACCTAACAAGTGTTATTATCTAAGCCATTCATTGTGTTTTATATACACACTAGTGCAAGACCAAGTCTTCAAACACTTAGAATTATTTCAACATTTCTTGTGCTCTTAGTGAAGCTCACGGGTTCACCTAATTTTCCCACACAAAATATTTAGTTTGTGATCCATTATTCACAAGACTTAAACCCAAGGTCCCTAAGGGTATTGTAAGGATATCTCAATAGAATGATTTCGGAAAAACGACGTTTTCACGTTAGTCGCAAGGCGGAAACTTAAGGGGTTCTTCAACTTTGAAGTTGGAACTTGAAGATGGGTTCTTCATAGGCTTCTAAGGAGTGCTTGGAGAGGATTTGAACGTCAAGAAAAGGAGTTGGAGTTGCTAAGGATCGACTTAGGGTTTTGGATCATTTTGAGCTTAAGGAGGTAATAATCTCCGTCTTGCTATTATAATTCAAGATTTCATGTTGTAGTAGTTAGAAATGATCATGTGGATTTTATTATGAAGAATGATATGTGTTATGGAATATTTGGATGGAATCCGAAAGTTGCATGATTTAGCCTTTAAGTTGTAATTCAATTTAGTTACTAGTTTAGTCGTCGCATGTTATCTAAAGATTTGATTAAGGTGATTATAATTGTTAAGTTGTTTATGACTTTATAACATGTTAGACCTAAGAAGTTGGATTGAAAAAGAATTGGAAAGGACTTGTGTCGTTATATTGTTAGCCGAGAATGGCTTTGAGTATTAAACTACTTGGTATGAATTGTGGGGCGGAATTTTACACGTATTGTAAGGCGTGTAATCCCCTTTGATTGGTTGGTATGTTGAGCCTTAAATGTGGCGTGTTTGGTTATTGTATTCGGCCTTGAAAAAGGTGGCAAAGTAAGTAGAAACAAAGGAAGTGCTGTCCGATTTTCCGTAGAATTTAGTGACTTTGCACTTAGAATATTCTACGTTCGAAGCTAGAGGTTAATGGACGTATTATGGCCAATTTAGGTTGAAGTACCAAGTATAGCGTTGTTATACCCCGTATTTCCGGAGTATGTACGTGAGGGCGTACGTACGAAAGTTTAGCCTTAAAGTTAGGCCAAGTTCGAAAATTGTGCACAACTCGCTAAAAGAATCGTTTTCCGACGAAACGTTTCCACAGCTTCCGTAGGGAAAATTCCGGCTATGCCATTTCTAATTTTTGCGGATTTTTCCGAGAGACGAAACATTTTGGACCAACGGGAGGGCGACACTTGTCACCCTCCAATTGATGGACTTGAATCGTCCATTGGACGAATTGGACTTGGATGGCACGTTTTTTGTGCCTTTGCACAAGTCAAGGAGTTGGTAGGATATTTGTGTGTAGTAGATAGAATGGACACTTGCCTAAATCTTCACCTTACACTTGCCTTGCACTTGGCATCATCTTGACCCTTGGTTGGCCATGGCTTGACCTATAAATACCCCTTAAGATGAAGAGTTCTTCATCCACAAATTCCTTTCCAAATCTTGAAAATCCTCCTCTCCTCGAGCTTGTTTCGTCCAACACCTCCCCTTTGAGAAGCTTGCCGAGGCTACCCCTAGCCTGGCCAAATCTACCCCCCCTCCCTTGGTAGAAAAGTTGCCTTCTAGTATTGTTATTGTCACGACCGTTAGGGGCTGATCATTTATCGGGCACCCAAGTAGTCATACATCAGAGTAATCAGCGGAAATATAAAGCAAGACATGAAACAGTTTATAAAATAAGACATAGTTTATGTGAGAAAACATCGCCTTTCGGCATATATACTATGTCTTATTTTATAAACTGTTTCATGTCTTGCTTTATATTTCCGCTGATTACTCTGATGTATGACTACTTGGGTGCCCGATAAACTACCACGCCCCTTAACGTCGTGGCAAAAATGGTATCGAAGCGATTAATCCTGAAAGTGTCTACAGACCGTATCTAGTAGAGTCTTGATTATCGGTGTGTTGTGCACCACACCAATAATCAGGAGGCTATAGGATATTTAGGATTGGTTTCCATTCTTCTCATTCTGAGATCGTGCTTTAGAGCTGTGTTATAGGTTGGACCCCTCTAACGTATTCCTTTCTGTAACAGTTATGCCTCCACGTAAGGCAACCCGGGCCCAGAAGGGCAAGGCAGCCGAGGGAGCTGCTAGCAGGACACCCAGAGTCACGAGGGCTCAGGCCCAGTCTATACCAGAGACGGCGAGTTCTATGACGCCGCCAGGCCCAGCAGAGACCACAGTACCCACACCTCTGTCCCACGGCCGGGCGAGGAGTTAGGTACAAGGAGAGATGGCCCACTATTGGCTAAAGTCAGGCCCGACACGGAGAGAGGCTGGATGCGCGGCAGCCTGGGTTCAGCCTCACGGCCGCACCCGTGGTACACCCGAGGCGAATAGTTTGAGGCTACGAGATTTCTTGAGTTGTAGCCCGCGAGTTTTACTGGTCGAGGCCGAGGATGATCCGCAGGAGTTCATCCGTCGACACAGAGGATCATGAGGTGATCAAGGCCTCGAGACAGAGTCATGACCTTCGGTTCGCATCGGCCGCGTGATACCGCGATCGATTGGTTTGATTCATGGAGTTATCTCGGAGAGCACGCGTCCCCGCCTACTGGGATGAGTTCTCGAGGCTTTCTCACCCACTTCTTGCCTCCACGGATGAGGGCGCGGCCGATAGATTTTTCTGCCGAGGCGCAGAGGACGACCGCCGTGGAGTACAATGTCGAGTTTGATTCATTGGCTCGTTATGTCCCAAAGATTGCAGCGATTATGGAGGATAGGGTGCACCGCTACGCCACCGCTAGATGACTATATGGCCGAAGTCATGCGGTGTTTCTCTTCACCGTATGGACATTACCCGCACGCAGCTCATGCTCTTGGATGTGAGGAGCGTAGAGATCGCCGGTTGTGACAGCGGAGAAGACCAGGGCGGCAGTGGTCGTTTGCGGCTATCGTGGTGGCGGCCTCGCAGCAGTCTAGGTTTGCACCACGCCCGGCTCGAGCACTCTGCACCGCCCTCGGCCCAGATATTCGAGGCGGACCGAGGCCCCGGACTTGAACATCGAGCGGCAGAGGTTACGCCGATCGACCACCGCCGGTGTGGCCGTCGGTAGATCCCACGGAGTTGTGGTACGGAGTTTGTTTCAGCCAGGGCCAGCAAGGTCACTATGCGAGGAACCGTCCAACCGGCGGCAAGGCTGATGGTAGGGTCACCTCTGAGTTCTTTCGCCGGTCTTTCATCCCCGATAGTTACTCGCACGAGGGCAAGGTACTCATGGACCGCAGGTCGCGGCAGGTCGTGGCGCTGGTCGATTCTAGCGGTCCTCGTAACCGCATTTATGCTTTGTCCACCGACAGATCGTGAGGCCTCACTTTGATGTCGCCACAGTACCTTATCAGTTTGGGTTTGATGTATGCTTTGATAGATCCGGTTCTACTTTGTCCTATATATCTCCCCTTGCTAGTAGGATAGGGATAGAGCACGAGTCCATAGACCCTTTCGAGGTAGCTACGCCATGGTGATTCGGTGGTAGCTCGGCGGGTATATAGAGCTTGTCTTGTGACCATTTACGATCGTCGGACCTGGCCGACTTGATAGAGTTGGAGATGATTGACTTCGACGTGATCATGGGGATGGATTGGCTAGCTTGCTACGCCAATGTAGACCGCAGAGAGAGTAGCACGGTTCCAGCTTCTGAGGCGGTTGTTGAGTGGGAGGGGAGCACGGTATCGCCGAGGGGTAGGTTTATTTCCTACCTCAAGGCTAGGAAGATGGTGAAGAAGGGGTATATCTACCATCTCGTTCGGGTGTTTGATATCAAGCCGCGGACCAGATTTTCGCCGCCAGTAGTCACGAGTTCCCGCACGTGTTTCGGATGACCTCGTATCCTCCCGAGAGGGAGATTGAGTTTTGTATTGACATATTGCGGACACTCGCCTATTTCCATTCCGCCATACGTAATGGCACTGCCGAGTTGAGAGAGTTGAAGGATCACTTTAGAGATTTCTTGGAGAAGCGGCTTCATCAGCCTAGTGTTTCTCCTCGGGAGCGCCGGTATTGTTCGTGAAGAAGAAGAACGGACGCTGCGCATGTTTGTTGATTCTGAGCGGTGAACAAGGTGACCATTAAGAACGAATACCCCTTCCGGTGATTGATGATTTGTTCGACCGGTTGCGAGTGCGAGATGTTTCTCCAAGATTGATCTGCGATCGGGCTATCATCAGTGCGAGTCGAGAGGTGGATGTCCCTAGATCGCATTCGGACCAGACGCATTATGAGTTCAGTGGTCATGTCTTTGGTTGACCAATGCTCGTGGTATTCATGGATTTGATGAACCGAGTGTTCAAACCATTTTGGACACGTTCGTGATAGTGTTCATTGATGATATCTTGGTTTATTCTCGCCAGAGCGAGCATGCGAGCATTTGAGGATCTTGTGATTCTCAGACCAGCAGTTACGCCAAGTTTTCCAAATGTGAGTTTTGGTGACTTGATGGTGTTTCTTGGGCATATTGTCGGGTGATGGCATTCAGTGGATACGCCAAGATCGGCGAGCCAGACTTGGCCTTGACCTACTACTCCGGCGAGGTTCGCAGCTCGGGCCTTGCAGGATATTATCGGTTCGTGGAGAAGTTTGCTTATCTTCGCACCATTAACTAGGTGACTCGTAAGGCGAGTTGGTGATGCTTGTGGAGCGAGGTTTCGATTCTTGAAAAGAGATCACGACCGCCACGTTCTTACTCTTCCAGAGGTCCGATGGTTATGTCGCGTATTGTGATGCGTCGCATCGGGTTGGGATGTGTTGATGCGATGGCGGGTTATAGCATATGCATCCCGACACCAAGAAACACGAGAGGAACTACCCCACCCATGATTTGGAGTTGGCGGTGTGATTTACGCTTTGAAGATCCGAGGCACTATTTGTATGGGTTCACGTGGATATTTTTACAGACCACAAGAGCCTCGGTATATCTTGACCAGAGGAGTGAACTTACGGCTGCAGAAGGTGGTTAGAGTTGCTTAAGGATTACGATGTTGATATCCTATACCACCCGGGAAGGCCAATGTGGCGGATGCTCTTAGTCGTAGGTCGATGGGAGCCTATCGGATGTGCAGCTAGAGAGGAGGACATGGTTCGTGATTTGCATCAGTTAGCGAGCCTTGGTGTCCGTTTGATTGATTCTGATAGCAGTGGGGTTAGAGTTCGTGAGGTTGCCGAGTCTTCCATCGTTGAGGAGGTGAAGAGGCGACAGTTCGAGGATCCAGCTTTGATTCGATATCGTGATCTGACTCTTCGTGAGGGCAAGGGTCCTTGAGGTAGCATGGGGTGCTAAGGTTTGAGGCGGTGTGTGTTCTAGATGTTTCGGACTTGGCGAGTTCTTGGGAAGCACACAGCGCGCGTTACTCTATCCATCCGGGGTCGACCAAGATGTACCACGACCTTAGATCTGTGTATTGGTGGGATGGCTTGAAGAGGGACGTTGCAGAGTTCGTAGCTCAGTGCCCGTGTTGTCGGCGGTGAAGGTAGAGCACGAGGCACGTGGTTTGTTGCGGCGATAGATCCCGACAGGAATGGGAGGTAATCAACATGGATTTTATCACGGATTACCTCGCACTCAGGAGACATGATTCTATATGGGTTATCGTCGACGGTGTGAAATCAGCCCACTTTCTTCCGTCGGGCGACTTTTTGTGAGGATTATGCGGACTTTACATCCGAGAGATCGTCGGTGCATGGAGTCCCTACTTCGATCATATCGCATGCAGGAGCCCGATTTACGCTAACTGGAGGTCCTTCCAGGGGTTTAGGACGCAGTAAGCCCGAAATCGCATTTCATCCACGCATGACGGACAGCAGAGCGCACTATCCGAACTCTTGAGGATATGTTGCAAGCCCGTGTTATTGACTTCATGGTAGTTGGGAGGATCATTTGCCTCTAGTTGAGTTTGCGTATAATAATAGCTACCACTCCAGTATTCAGATGGCGCCTTATGAGGCCTTGTATGGGAGAAAGTGCAGATCGCCTATAGGTTGGTTCGATGTAGGCGAGGTGCAGCTAGTGGGACCAGATTTGGTGCAGCAGGCAGTGGAGAAGGTGAAGCTTATCCGAGGCGGCTATTGACATTTCGAGTCGGCATGTAAGTCGTATGCAGATCATCGTCGTCGACATCCGAGTTCGCATTGATGATTGGGTTTTCCTAAAGTGTCACCCATGGCGGTGTGATGAGATTCGGAAGAAGAAACTTCACCCAGTACATTGGGCCGTTTGATTGTCCGCAGGTAGGCAAGGTTGCTATGAGTTGGATCTGCCGTCCGATCTGGAGGCAGTGCATCCGGTTTTTCACGTATCTATGCTGAGGAGATGTATCGGGGATCCATCTAGGGTACACCCGATTGACGATGTCCAGGTGACCGAGGGGTTATCGTATGAGGAGATTCCCATAGCGATAGTCGATCGTCGTGTTAGCGTCTGACCAAGGACGTGGCTTCACAAAGTCTTGTGGCGAACGAGCTCGGGGAGGAGATGACGTGGGAAGCCGGGAGGACATGAGGCGAAGTATCCTCACCTATTCCCCACACCTCCGTAATTCACTTTCCTACTTGTAAATTTTCGTTATCGTTTACGCCAAGTGTTGTTCTGTGGCCGTGTGTGGCATTTGCAACTGTTTAAGTTATGAAGAATCTTATCGTTAACTGTCTGGGGAAGGAACATTCGGGACGAATGTTTCTAAGGAGGGGAGAATGTTATACCCCGTATTTCAAGAGTATGTACGTAAGGGAATACGTACAAAAGACTAGCCTTAAAGTTTAGGCAAAACGTTTTTATTTGTGCACAACTCGCTAAAAGAATCGTTTTCCGACGAAACGTTTCCACGACTTCGTAGGTAAATTCCGCTATGCCATTTCTAATTTTTGCGGATTTTTCCGAGAGACGAAACATTTTGGACCAACGGGAGGGCGACACTTGGCACCCTCCAATTGGTGGACTTGAATCGTCCATTTGGACGAATTGGAATACCTTGGCACGTTTTTTGTGCCTTGTGCACAAGTCAAGGAGTTGGTAGGATATTTGTGTTTAGTTAATCTTCACCCTACACTTGCCTTGCACTTGTCTTAATCTTGGCCATTGGTTGGCCACCTCTTGACCTATAAATACCCCTTTAGAGATGAAGAGTTCTTCATCCACAAATTACTTTCAAGTCTTGAAAATCCTCTCCTCTCCCTTTGTAGCCTTTTTCGTCCAAACACCTCCCCCTCCCCTTGTGAAGGCCCTTGGCCGAATACCCCTCCCCTCTAGCCTAGTAGTTTGGCCGAGGCCCCCCCTAGCCTAGCCAAAACCTACCCCCCTCCCTTGGTAGAAAAGTTGTCTTCTTGTATTGTTATAATGCCCAAAATACCCTAGCCCAAATACCTTAGTACTTAGTAGAAGTTGTGAAGAACTTCTAAGGTTTCCTTGGAGCATACAACTTAGGAGCAAAACCTTGCTCAGGCGCGACTTTATCTAGGATATTATTGGGCTTACCGAGGTAACTAATCCTAACCCTCTTTTGAATTAGAGAATGTTTACTGTAGTAGTATTAGAATAAGTATTAAATACTTAGAAGAATATCACAGAATAGAATTGAACTGTTACCACAGTAGAAGGGTTTAAAGAAGAATAATCAAATCAGACTTTACATAGGATTTGTTTTCACATGGACTTATATAACTCACTGTAGGGAAGTCTGCCCAACTTTCCATAGAATTGTGAACCCTCTGTTTAGAATGACCTTGAGTAGTCTTTGATAGATGTACGTGACTATTATGGTGACTCTCTGCGCGACATATTCAACTTAGCGGTGGTTTTCATTGGTAAGGTATGTGATTCTTCCTAAAGCATGATATTTTACAATATATATAGTACCAGAGACATACATGTGTTAACTGAATAATAACTACGCAATGTCTTTGACTTAAGCTCGATAACACTTACGCAATGCCTCACGCTTAAGCTGAATAACACTTACGAATGCCTCACGCTTAAGCTTTGAATAACACTTAAGCAATGCCTCACGGCTTAAGCCTGAATAATAAAAATCTGAAAGCTTTTCAAAAGAATACTGAATCATTTTTAACAGAAAAGAACTAATTGGTTTTAAACAGAAGCTTAAGAGTTATACTAGCTTTATGGGAAGTTAAGTATAACCACTTAAGATTTATAAAAGAAACAGTTTGACTATGTGTTTATAACGGACTTATATTGAATTGTGAAAGAATAATAAGATGGTTTGATAAGTAGACATGATATGATGCTATGTGTGTTAGTGTCTTGTAAAGTTTGTGTAAAAGAGTATTCTTGTTGTGCTTATGTTGTTTAACGATAAGCTGTTAGGTTAGTGTAACATCACTCACCTCTTGACATATTACCGGGTTGGCGCCTCCGATGCGGGTAGACTTCGGTCCGGGACCATGATTCGAGAATACCTCATGCGGGTCCAAGGGACCTATGCGGAGCTACGGGAGTTCGAGGTTAGTGTGCGGGTTATACCTCACGCGGCCCATGTGGCCATGCGGACTACGAGTCGGGGCGATACCGAGGAGTAGCTACCTCGATGCGGGTTATATACCCTGCGGGCCTATGTGATTGGCCTACGCGACTACGGAGTCCGTGATTAGGCTTGCATGGTGATACCACGCAATTGGCCTGCTCGATCATTCGCATCCTAGAAAAGACACATTCTGATTACCTATCACGCTCTTGTTTGTGATGTGGCACTATGCGGTTTCTGGTTGTTTTATACATACTTGCAAAACTGTTTTTTTTTAAATGATATGTTTCATTTAAGTATTTTACAGTTTCATATACTTAGTACCTGTTGTACTGACCTCCTTCGGGGGGCTGCGTTCATGCCGTAGGTAAGGGCAAGCAGGTGCTAGATCCACATTCTTAGGATCTCTACGTTGGTGTCGGGAGCTCCATCTTTTCCGGAGGCTCTACTTTTGGGTATGATCTCCCTGTTGTAGATAGTTTTGTACAGTCATGGTATGGCGGGGCCCTGTCCCGCCATAGTTGTATATTTCCTTAGAGGTCTGTAGTCATGTTGTACAGTGTCGGATGTAACTGCTAAACCATGTTTATATATATATGCCGAAAGGCGATGTTTTCTCACATAAACTATGTCTTATTTTATAAACTGTTTCATGTCTTGCTTTATATTTCCGCTGATTACTCTGATGTATGACTACTTGGGTGCCAGAGGCACGACCACGGCCCCGAACGGGTCGTGACAGTTATAATGCCCAAAATACCCTAGCCCAAATCCCTTAGTCCTTAGTAGAAGTTGTGAAGAACTTCTAAGGTTTCTTGGAGCTACCGGATCGTACAACTTAGGAGCTAAACCTTGCTCAGGCGCGACTTTTATCTAGGATATTATTGGGCTTACCGAGGTAAATAATCCTAACCCTCTTTTGAATTAGAGAATACATACTGTAGTAGTATAAGAATAAGTATTAAATACTTAGAAGAATATCACCGAATAGAATTGAACTGTTATCACAGTAGAAGGGTTTAAAAGAAGAATAATCAAATTGTACTTACATAGGACTGTTTTCACAGTAGACTTGAGTAGCTCACCGGGTAGGGAAGTGCCCAATTTTCTGTAGGATATAGAACCCTCTGCTTAGATCTGTTTTCAGAGTAGTCTGAACGTTGATAGACGTGTCTGACTATTATAGGTTGATTTCTCTGCGCGCGACATATTCAACTTGGCAGGTGGTTTTCGCTGAGAAGGTATGTGATTCTTCCTAAAGCATGATATTTTAAAATATATATATAGTACGGTAGACGTACATGTGTTAACTGAATAATAACTATGGCAATGTCTTTCGACTTAAGCCTGAATAATACTTACGGCAATGTCTCGCGACTTAAGCCTGAATAATAAGGATCTGAAAGCATTTCAAAAGATTACTGAATCATTTTTAACAGAAGAGAACTAATTGGTTTTTAAACAGAAGCTTAGGAGTTATACTAGCTTTATGGGAAGTTAGGTATAACCACTTAAGCATGATAAAAGAAACAGTTTGCCTATGTGTTTATAACAGACTTATATTGATTTGTGAAAAGAATAATACGATGGTTTGATAAGTAGACATGATATGATGCTATGTGTGTTAGTGTCTTGTAACGTTTGAATAAGAGAGTATTCTTGTTGTGCTTATGTTGTTTAACGATAAGCTGTTATGTTAGTATAATATCACTCACCTCTTGACATATTACCGGGGTTAAGGCGCCTCCGACGCGGGTAGACTCGTGATGCAGGACCATGATTCGAGAAAACTCATGCGGGTCGAGGGACCTGCGCGAGCTACGGAGTTCGGGTTAGTGATGCGGGGTTATACCTCACGCGGTCTATGTGGCCATGCGACTACGAGTCGGGGCGATGCCGAGGAGTAGCTACCTCGATGCGGGGTTATATACCTATGCGGGCCTATGTGAGTGGCCTATGCGGACTACGGAGTCGAGGATTAGGCTTGCATGGTGATACTACGCAATTGGCCCCGCCCGATCATTCGCAGCCTAGAAAAGACTCGCTAGCTTTACCTATTGTTGCTCTTGTTTATGATGTGCACTATGCGCGTTACTGGTTGTTTCATACATACTTGCAAAACTGATTTTAAAATGATATGTTTTCATTTAAGTACTTTCTGATTTCATATACTTAGTACATTGTCATCGACCTCCTTCGGGCTGCGTTCATGCCGCAGGCGGGCAAGGTGTGCTAGATCCACATCCTTAGGATCTCTTTCGTTGGTGTCAGGAGCTTCATCTTCTCCGGAGGCTCTACTTTTGGGTATGATATCCCTGTTGTAGATAGTTTTGTACGATGGTATGATCACACGACCGAACCAGTTCGTGGATCGTGCCTTACCCCGGCACCCTAGTGATACAACATCGAGAAAATCAGCGGAAATAAAAACATGAACATGAATTAAGAGAAAAGATAAATAAACAAAGCCAACCAAAACAGCTACCTTCATCATATATACATAAATACGAATGCTTATCCTTTTACAAACCCCGCCACAACAAGCATGCACTCTAAGATTTTTTTCAACAACTATGACGGACAGGCTCCCGCCATACCCCGAATGTATAAGAATCTACTGACTGTGGTAACATACCAAAAGATAAGCCTCCAAGGAACGGAGCTTCCAACACGCCGAAATGTGATCCTATAAGCGGATCGGCGGTCGATGTACCTTTACTGCAGATTGAACGCAGCCTCAAGGAGGTCGCACAACAGTACCAAGTATGTGAAATCAGAAATATCAGAAATGAAATCATAATAGTCTATATAAAGCAGAGACATGTATGATAACCAAACTACGATTCACAACATAAGCGATATGTCAAGTCGTGACTCACGCCTCAAAGTCATCCTCACGCCCGTGGAACTTCTTCCTCACCGCCGCCTAGGTACAAATCATGTGATACGATAACAGGTCTCGCCCATCTTATGGACCCAATATAGAAACGTGTGGAATACATTCCTGCTCATCCTATGAACCTATGAGTCGAGTGAAATACATTCCGATTTAACCAGAGTCGAGTGAAATACATTCCTGATGAACCAGAGTCGAGTGAAATACATTCCTGATGAACCGGTAGTCAAGTGAAATACATTCGGATGAACCGGTAGTCAAGTGAAATACATTCCGGATGAACCTAATCGTGAAATACATTCCTGATGAACCGATAATCAGGTGAAATACATTCCCGGATGAACCGGTAATCGAGTAGAACACAATACTTGCACAACAAGGCTATCACACGTAACATGGTCAAGTTTCATAACAACAAGCATAAGCAAGTTACACACAAATCAAGGTACTTTCATTTTATGTCAAAGTCCGGATTTTTAACCTTAAAGTATTACGTCCGTTAAATTCCTTTTAAGATCCATTTCTTTTACAAAGGTCACCCGATACCCGTAGTATAAAATTAGAGTGATTAACATTGTTAAGTAAACCAAAATGCTTTCCTTTGTAAAATCAAGTAACAACCTTATTTTCCAAACGTTCAAGTTTGCCTAATTTCAAATGCTCAAGTTTCTCATTTTAGAAAAGGTTTCGTAGTTCATAGTTTTAAATCCTTTAAAACATAATTCTCCTTTAAACGTTTTGAGAAACCTATGTCTTATAAGTGAGTAGGTTATTCTTGTTTATAATCAATCTTATTAAGCAGCCATGATCTAGGAAATGTCATTTTGTCTCATCTTAGCTTCTATGCAGATGGAAGTTTCTACTGGTTTTAATAATACTAAATTTGTCCAAAACATTTCCTTTTATTAACGCTGCAGTGGTTTGTCGATACACATTCTGACTTCCGAAATCAAGAAACATTTTAAGCCGTTATACCTAACTTCCCATAAAGCTAGTATAACTCTCAAGTTTCCAAAAACCAAGTACTACTTCTTCTCTCAAAATGATTCAAAAATCTTTTGAAATACTTCAAGTTCTTTATTATCACATAGCCAGCCAGTTATAGTTCAAACCAGTTACCTCTTAAAAACCACAAGTATTTTCTTACCTACATAAAGCTGTTATAACCAACTTCCCATAAAGCCGTTATAACACTTTATGTTTTAAACCAATCAAATACATTTAGCACATGACGCTCACCGTACTAGATAGTTCACACATATCATGCTAGAAGAGATAGGAAGAGGTTCACATACCTCGCGACGATTATCGACTAATAGCAAAACGCCCAAGTACCTCAAACCGCTACCGCACCTTGCCGAGTAGATCGCGCCACACGTAGTATTTCAACCTATAGAGGCCACAAGGCGCCTATTAATATCTTTAGATCCCGACGAATATTCTACGTAAAATTCGCAAAAGACTCTCCCCGCAACAACAGAAATCTCCTCTCTATCGAGGCCGCTACCAAGCCAACCGTGGGGTTAACACGCCTAACCGACGCGTGTACAATTCTACTACACAAGAATGCTACACAAGTCCATCAGAATACACCCATGTAATTACAGTTACCACTTCTTTAAATTCAGCTTAAGTCGCAAGACATTGCCGTAAGTATTATTCAGGCTTAAGTCAAAAGACATTGCCGCACAACTATGTTCAGTTCTATATATAGTATACTTAACTATATACTCCTACAACATGTAATTTCCAATTACAACAGAAGGTCAAGAGTGTTTACCTCGTTAAGCCCAAAATTATCCAAGTTATATGTCGATCCTGAACAACGTTTAGCTCCTACTCCGGCGCCCAACTGCTCCAACCAACCCTTAGAAGTTCTAACCAACTTCTACTTATGACTTCAACTACGGGTGAAGATTTACTTAGGGTTTCGTTTTTGTGGATCGAGGAAGTATAATAGTATTTTCTGGGCTTTTGTAAAAGTGTAACCTTGGGAATACTACAAGGTATTTAGGCCAAGGTATTTGGGCATTATAACAATACTAGGAGAGTATTTCTATACCACAAAAAGGGGGTATTTATACGAGACAACAAGGCTAGGGGGGTGTACCCCACGGCTAGGGTACCACAAAGGGGGAGGCTCTCGGCCAAGGGCCTTGCTCAAAGGGGGGGAGGGGGACTTTGGACGATAGCAATACAAGAGGGAGGGAGTATTTGAGACTTAGATAGATTGCTCAAGTTTTGGATGAAGAAAGTCTTCAACTTAGAGGGGTATTTATAGGTCAAGGAATGGCCAACCAATGGCCAAGATCCATCCAAGTGTTAGGCAAGTGTAAGGCCAAGATTAAGCCATGTGCTACCTTATCCATCTACACAAAATATCCTACCTAACCCTTGACCAAAATTTCAACACCAAAAACGTGCAAGACTAGCCCATTTCGTCCGTCCACTCCTTCCATTAGAGGTGACAAGTGTCGCCTCTCGTTGGTCCAAAATGTTTCGCCTCTAAAAATCCGCAAAAATTATTAATGACATAGCCGGAATTTTCCCTACGAAAAGTCGTGGAAACGTTTCGTCGAAAAACGACTCATTTCGGGTGTTGTGTACAAATTTCGAAACTAGCCAATTTTTAAGGCTCAAATTATAATACGTACGCACTCACGTACATACTCTGGAAATACGGGGTATAACATTCTCCCCTCCTTAGAAACATTCGTCCCGAATGTTCCTTCTAAGCCTCAAAACAAACATGCGCCAGTATAGTCTTTACTACTATACTTACGAGAACAATCCTGCCACACCTGGCCACAGAAACACCTGCGCAAATACTTACATCCAATTCCACGAGGAAACACCTCTAACATCACAAACTTTTGTCACTTTGCCGCGAGGTTCTAGTGTCACTCGGCGACCCAACAAATGGTACCGATCGCATGCGATCCCCGAGGTCAAAATATACATACTTCGTGACCTTCTCCCTTTACAAGAAATGATCACACACGCTCACTTCTCCCCATCTCGTTGTACCCTTCTAACACTCCTGACTCTTCTAGTATCCGTACCACACTTCCACAATGTTTCGCTTTTCCACTCGAGTCACCACTTCCAACTTGGTTATCTTACTAGCCTCAATCTTCCTTAAGGCCACTTCCGCCTTCACGATCCGCCAGTCGAACATATCCACAAACTCATACGATGGTCATCTAAACTTGGTCCTAGCACCCTCGTGACTTACCACCGGGACCACCCAGAGCTGACCCCACCTTATTCGGCCACGGTTGACACGCAACACGCCCTCAACCCGAGCCTCACACGCCGACTTCTCGCTTTCGATCCGAACAACCTTGCTAAATCACATCGTGAAAGATACCACTTTCATTTACCCAACCTGTGACTTATCACACAATACATTCCAGCATAAAATGCACTCGACAAGGATCACTCGCAAAATCTTGTACTCAAGACGGCCTTACATCTAAGGTCTCAATCGTAATATTCTAAGGTTCATCATTTTCTCACCCTGTGCTTACCATTTTTCCCGACTGTGTTCCTAAATCACATTTTAGCACAAAGCTATCCGAACATAACACTTAACACATTAACATAACATCAAAACATACAAGCCTCTGAGGGTTAAGGATATACTGAAGCTACCGCCCACTCTAATCATAAGTCCACCTGCAGGCGCATAATCAGAGGCGCGGCTTAACTCGCCATCGATCCGTTAGGTCGCGCTAAGCCGCTGCATTCTCCTATAAGCACGCTTCGCCACATGGCTCGACGGCCGCAGTGAAACAAGCACCGTGAAAGACGACATTCTCGATGATGTTTGCCACATCGTACACCGGCGGGACACGAATCCGGCCGCTAGCACTCACGTATACCGCGAACTAAGCCCCGAGCTCGACCAGCCCCGAATACCCCAACGCCCCAAGATCGAGGAGGACCACCTGCATCGGGCGAGGTACATAACTAGATCGGCCGAGGCGGTCCGCTCGAAGTTACCAAAGGACCTCGCTGCTCGCCTCTTCTCACGATCTCGGCCATTCCGTCGACCTCTCCGTGCCTCACATCCTAGTGCATGAGCCAGACGCGGCAATGTCCATGCCCGGCCAAGAGCTACACCCGCACAAGCCTCGCCAAGTAATCGCCCACCGGTGACGTAGCGGTGTACTCGCCCTCCATATCCGCTACTACTGGAACATACCGAGCTAATGAGTCGAACTCCACATTGTACTTCTAACCGCCCGCCCGCCGCCTCAACGTCAAAAATCTGTTTACCCGAGCCCTCCTCATCCGTGAGGCAAGAAATGTGCAAGAAATGCCCTCGAGAACTCGTCCCAAATCGCTGGAAGTGCATGCTCTTCCCGACAGCTCCCACGAATCAAACTACCAATCGCAGATCACGCGGTGATGCGAACCCAATACCACCGACTCGCCTCGAGGCTCGATCACTCTACGATCCGTCAGAGTCGCTTGATAAACTCCCGAGGTCATCTCGCCTCGATCCATAAAACATCGACGGCTATAACTCGTAAAGTCACGTAGCCTCAAATCGCTCGCCGGGTGAACTACGGGTGCTATTGGGCCGGAATCGCCAGATCCACTTATCCTCATATCTGCCACGACCGCCAGAATCGGGCCGTCTCTTGTACTTATCTCATCGCCTGTGCCGGGACCGAGGCTCAGTGTATCAGAGTCTCAGCAGCCACCGCCGCGCTCTAAACTCGCTGGGCCGGGCGGCGCGAAACCCGCCGCCAAGCACTGCTCGTGTATCGACGCTCGCGCTCGCATTTCTCTCAGATTCGCCATCAGCTCCTCGATCGCTTTGCCCATCTGGGCTGGGTTTTACGCGAGGCATAATCGTAAAAGAAAAGGGATACGCCGGAGGGCCCAACTTATCACACACTACAGGGCACGATCTCGTAATGAGAAGAATGGAAACCAATCCTAAATGTCCTATAGCCTCCTCGACATAGATGTGGTGCACAACACACCGATAATCAAGACTCTACTAGACACGGTTCAGACACTTTCCGAGGACTAATCGCTCGATACCACTTTTGTCACGACCAACCTGCCCGTGGATCGTGCCTTACCCCGCACCCTAGTGATACAACATCGAGAAAATCAGAAATAAAAACATGAACATGAATTAAGAGAAAAGATAAATAAACAGCAACCAAAACAATTGCTTCATCATATATACATAAATACCAACAGCTTATCCTTTTTACAAACCCCGCCACAACAAAGCATGCACTCTAAGATTTTTTTCAACAGTATGACGGACAGTGGCTCGCCATACCCCGAATGTATAAGAATCTATGCACTGTGGTAACATACCAAAAGATAAGCCTCCAAGGAACGAGCTTCCCAACACGCTGAAATGTGATCCTATAAGCGGATCGATGGCCGATGTACCTTTTACTCATGCAGATGAACGCACTTCAAGGAGGTCGATAACAGTACCAAGTATGTGAAATCAGAAAATACAGTAAATGAAATCATAATAGTCTATATAAAGCAGAGACATGTATGATAACCAAACTACGCTCACAACATAAAAGCGATCATGTCAAGTCGTGGACTCACGCCTCAAAGTCATCCTCACGCTCGTGGAACTTCTTCCTCACCGCCAGCCTAGGTACAAATCATGTGATACGATAACGTGTCTCGCCCATCTTATGGACCCAATATAGAAACGTGGAATACATTCCCTGCTCATCCTATGAACCTAGAGTCGAGTGAAATACATTCCGGATGAACCCAGAGTCGAGTGAAATACATTCTGATGAACCAGAGTCGAGTGAAATACATTCTGATGAACCTGAGTCGAGTGAAATACATTCCGGATGAACCGGTAGTCGAGTGAAATACATTCCTGATGAACCCAGAGTCAAGTGAAATACATTCCTGATGAACCGTAGTCGTGAAATACATTCGGATGAACCTAATCGTGAAATACATTCGGATGAACCTAATCAGTGAAATACATTCGGATGAACCTAATCGAGTAGAACACAATACTTGCACAACAAGGCTATCACACGTAACATGGTCAAGTTTCATAACAACAAGCATAAGCAAGTTACACACAACTCAAGGTACTTTCATTTTATGTCAAAGTCCGAATTTTTAACCTTAAAGTACTACGTCCGTTAAATTCCTTTTAAGATCCATTTCTTTTACAAAGGTCACCCGATACCCGTAGTATAAAATTAGAGTGATTAACATTGTTAAGTAAACCAAAATGCTTTCCTTTGTAAAATCAAGTAACAACCTTATTTTCCAAACGTTCAAGTTTGCCTAATTTCAAATGCTCAAGTTTCTCATTTTAGAAAAGGTTTCGTAGTTCATAGTTTTAAATCCTTTAAAACATAATTCTCCTTTAAACGTTTTGAGAAACCTATGTCTTATAAGTGAGTAGGTTATTCTTGTTTATAATCAATCTTATTAAGCAGCCATGATCTAGGAAATGTCATTTTGTCTCATCTTAGCTTCTATGCAGATGGAAGTTTCTACTGGTTTTAATAATACTAAATCTGTCCAAAACATTTCCTTTTATTAACGCTGCAGTGGTTTGTCGATACACATTCTGATTTCCGAAATCAGTAAAACATTTTTAAGCCGTTATACCTAACTTCCCATAAAGCTAGTATAACTCTCAAGTTTCCAAAAACCAAGTACTACTTCTTCTCTCAAAATGATTCAAAAATCTTTTGAAATACTTCAAGTTCTTTATTATCACATAGCCAACCAGTTATAGTTCAAACCAGTTACCTCTTAAAAACCACAAGTATTTTCTTACCTACATAAAGCTGTTATAACCAACTTCCCATAAAGCCGTTATAACACTTTATGTTTTAAACCAATCAAATACATTTAGCACATTTACGCTCACCGCACTAGATAGTTCACACATATCATGCTAGAAGAGATAGGAAGAGGTTCACATACCGCGACGATTATCGACTAATAGCAAAACGCCCAAGTACCTTCAAACCGTCTACGCACCTTGCCGAGTAGATCGCGCCACACGTAGTATTTCAACCTATAGAGGCCACAAGGCGCCTATTAATATCTTTAGATCCCGACGAGAATATTCTACGAAAATTCGGCAAGAAGACCTCCCCGCAACAACAGAAATCTCCTCCTCTATCGAGGCCGCCACCAAGCCAACCGTGGGGTTAACACGCCTAACCGGACGTGTACAATTCTACTACACAAGAATGCTACACAAGTTCATCTGTAACACGCCCTATGTAATTACAGATTCCACTTCTTTAAATTCAGGCTTAAGTCGCAAGACATTGCCGTAAGTATTATTCAGGCTTAAGTCAAAAGACATTGCCGCACAACTATGTTCAGTTCTATATATAGTATACTTAACTATATACTCCTACAACATGTAATTTCCAATTACAACAGAAGGTCAAGAGTGTTTACCTCGTTAAGCCCAAAATTATCCAAGTTATATGTCGATCCTGAACAACGTTTAGCTCCTACTCCGGGCGCTCCAATCCGTTCCAACCAACCCTTAGAAGTTCTAACCAACTTCTACTTATGACTTCAACTACGGGTGAAGATTTACTTAGGGTTTCGTTTTTGTGACTGAGGGAAGTATAATAGTATTTTCTGGCTTTTGTAAAAGTGTAACCTTGGGAAAACTACAAGGTATTTAGGCCAAGGTATTTGGGCATTATAACAATACTAGGAGAGTATTTCTATACCACAAAAAGGGGGTATTTATACGAGACAACAAGGCTAGGGGGGGTGTACCCCACGGCTAGGGTACCACAAAGGGGGAGGGGGAGGCTCTCGGCCAAGGGCCTTGCTCAAAGGGGGGAGGGGGACTTTGGACGATAGCAAGACAAGAGGGAGGGAGTATTTGAGACTTAGATAGATTGCTCAAGTTTTGGATGAAGAAAGTCTTCAACTTAGAGGGGTATTTATAGGTCAAGGAATGGCCAACCAATGGCCAAGATCCATCCAAGTGTTAGGCAAGTGTAAGGCCAAGATTAAGCCATGCTACCTTATCCATCTACACAAAATATCCTACCTAACCCTTGACCAAAATTTCAACACCAAAAACGCAAGACTAGCCCATTTCGTCCGTCCACTCCTTCCAATTAGAGGGTGACAAGTGTCGCCTCTCGTTGGTCCAAAATGTTTCGCCTCTCGGAAAAATCCGCAAAATTATTAATGACATAGCCGGAATTTTCCCTACGAAAGTCGTGGAAACGCTTCGAAAAACGACTCCTTTCGGGTGTTGTGTACAAATTTCGAAACTAGCCAACTTTTAAGGCTCAAATTATAATACGTACGCGCTCACGTACATACTCTGGAAATACGGGGTATAACAATGACGGGGCCCTGTCCCGCCATAGTTGTTTATTTCCTTAGAAGTCTATAGTCATGTTGTACAGTTGGGATGTAACTGCAAACCTTGGTTTATGTATATATGCCGAAAGGCAACCCTTTTCTTAGAAACTGTGTATCATTTACAATTATTTCATGTCTTGTTTTATATTCCGCTGATTTTCTCTGATGTATGACTACTTGGGTGCCCGGGTAAGGCACCAGTCACGGGCCCCGGAACGGGTCGTGACAAAAGTGGTATCAGAGCAGTTAATCCTCGGAAAGTGTCTACAGACCGTATCTAGTAGAGTCTTGATTATCGGTGTGTTGTGCACCACACCAATAATCAGGAGGCTATAGGATATTTAGGATTGGTTTCCATTCTTCTTACTCTGAGATCGTGCTTTAGAGATGTGTTAAAGTTGGACCCCTCTAACGTATTCCTTTCTCAGAATGCTTATGCCTCCACGTAAGGCAACCCGCCTGGCGGCAAGGCAAATGAGGAGGCGCTAGTGGGACACCTAGAGTCACGAGGGCTCGGCCCGCCTATACCCGAGACGGCGAGTTCCACGACGCCGCCCCCAAAGAGAGACTACAAGATTGCACTCCACCCCACACCGGAGCATGAGATGGGTTACTGAGAGATGGCCCGCCATCGCCGAGATCGCCGCATGAGGACAGCCGATGCGGCAGCTCAGCCCCAGATACTGCACCCGTGGTTCACTCGAGGCGCAGAGTTTGAGGCTACGAGACTTCGAGTTGTAGCCCGCGAGTTTTACTGTCGAGGCCGGAGGATGATCCGCAGGAGTTCATCCGCCGCCACAGAGGATTTTGAGAGTGATCGTATGCCGGAGACCGAGTCCGTGATCTTTGTTCACATAGGCTGCGTGATACCGCAATCGATTGGTTTGATTCATGAGTTATCCCGGAGAGCACGCGTCCCCGCCTACTGGGATGAGTTCTCGAGGCTTTCTCACTCACTTCTTGCCTCCACAGATGAGGAGGCGCGGCCGATAGATTTTTACCACGAGGCGCAGAGGACGACCGCCGTGGAGTACAATGTCGAGTTTGATTCATTGGCTCGATATGTCCCAGCGTTGGTAGCAGATATGGAGGATAGGTGCACCGCCACGCCACCGCTAGATGATTATATGGCCGAGTCATGTGCGGTGTTTATCTTCACCGGTATGAACATTACCCGCATGCAGCTCATGCTCTTGGATGCGGCGAGCGTAGAGACCGACGCCGACAGCAGCAGAAGACCAGACGGCAGGTCTTTGGTGGCTATCGTGGGCGGGCCTCGCAGCTAGCCTAGATTTGCACCGCAGCACTCGTGAGCACTCGCACCGCCCTCAAGACACCAGATATTCGAGGGCGCACTGTGGCCCCAGACTTCGTGACGCCCAGAGCGGCAGAGCGATCGCCGACGGGACCACCCCTCGGTGTAGCCGTCGCAGATCCCACTTCGGAGTTGTGGTGCTACGGAGCTTGTTTGATTGGCGGCCGCAGGTCACTATGCGAGGAACCGTCCACCAAGGCGCAGGCTTGATGGTGGGTCGTACGAGTTCTTTCGCGGTCTTCTTCATCCTCGACAGCTACTCGCCCGAGGGCAAGGTACTCATGGACGCCAGGTCGCGGCAGGTCGTGGCGCGGTCTCAGCTTCTAGCGGTCCTCGAACCGCATTTATTCTTTGTCCACCGACAGATCGTGAGGCCTCACCGATGTCGCCACGTACCTTATCGGTTCGGTTTGATGTGTATGCTTTGATAGATCCGGTTCTACTGGCCCCATATATCTCCCTTGTTGCTAGTAGGATAGGGATAGAGCCCGAGTCCATAGACCCTTTCGAGGTAGCTACGCCTGGGTGATTCGGTGGTAGTTCGGCGGTATATAGAGCTTGTCCTGTGACCATTTACGTCATCGACCAGCCGACTTGATAGAGTTGAGATGATTGACTTCGACGTGATCATTGGGATGGATTGGCTAGCTTCGCTACGCCAATGTAGACCGCAGAGAGAGTAGTGCAGTTCCGCTTCGAGGAGCCGGTTGTTGAGTGGGAGGAGCACGGTATCGCCGAGGGTAGGTTTATTTCCTACCTCAAGGCTAGGAAGATGGTGCGGGTATATCTACCATCTCGTCGGTGTTTGATCACGAGGCCGCAGTGCAGATTTTCACCGGCCCAGAGTCGAGAGTTCCCGCACGTGTTTCGCACGACCTCCTGTATCCTCCCGAGAGGAGATTGAGTTTTGTATAGACATATTGCGCACACTCGCCTATTTCCATTCCGCCATACGTAATGGCACCGCCGAGTTGAGAGAGTCAAGGATCACCTTAGGGATTTGCCGGAGAAGCGGCTTCATCAGCCTAGTGTTTCTCCCCGGGAGCGCCGTATTGTTCGTGAAGAAGAAGGACGGACGCCGCGCATGTGTGTTGATTACGGTGAACAAGGTGACCATTAAGAACAGATACCCCTTCCCAGATTGATGATTTGTTCCACCGCAGTGGTGCGAGATGTTTCTCCAAGATTGATCTGCGATCGGGCTATCATCAAAGTAGTCGAGAGGTGGATGTCCCTAGATCGCATTCGGACCCAGACGCATTATGAGTTCAGTGGTCATGTCTTTTGGGTTGACCAATGCTCCGTGGTATTCATGGATTTGATGAACCGAGTGTTCAAACCATTTTTGGACACGCTTGTGATAGTGTTCATTGATGATATCTTGGTTTATTCTCGCCAGAGCAGAGCACGCGGAGCATTTGGCGATCGTGGTCGCGCTTCTCCAGACCAGCAGCTTGTACGCCAAGTTTTCCAAATGTGAGTTTTGGTTGACTTCGTGGCTTTTCTTGGGCATATTGTCGGGCTGATGGCATTCGAGTGGATACGCCAAGATCGAGGCGATGGGACTTGGCCTAGACCTACTACTCCGGCAGAGGTTCGCAGCTTTTTCCGGGCCTTGCAGATATTATCGCGTTCGTGGAGAAGTTTGCTTCTATCTTCGCACCATTGACTAGGCGACTCGTGGCGCCAAGTTTCGGATCGATGCTTGTGAGCGTGGTTTCGATTCGAAAGAGAGATCGACGACCGCCTCGTTCTTACTCTTCCGCAGGTCCAGACGGTTATGTCGTGGTATTGTGACGCGTCGGGCATCGGGTTGGGATGTGTGTTGATGCAGCATGGCAAGGTTATAGCATATGCATCCCGACACCAAGAAACACGAGAGGAACTACCCCACCCATGATTTGGAGTCGCGGTACCGTGATTCACGCCAAGATCTGGAGGCACTATTTGTATGGGGTTCACGTGGATATTTATACGTACCACAAGAGCCTCCAAGATATCTTCATCCGTAGGAGGCTGAACTTACGGCGAGACGGTGGTTAGAATTGCTTAAGGATTACGATGTTGATATCACGTACCACCCGGGAAAGCCAATGTCAGGGCGTATGCCTTAGTCGTAGGTCGACGGGAGCCTATCGATGTGCGCTAGATAGGAGGACATGGTTCGTGATTTGCATCGTTAGCGAGCCTTGGTGTCCGCTTGATTGATTACGATAGCAGTGGTTTGAGTTCGTGAGGTTGCCGAGTCTTCCATCGCCGGCGAGGTGAAGAGGCAACGATTCGAGGATCCGTTTGACACGTTATCGTGATACGGCTCTTCGTGAGGCGCGGTCCTTGAGGTAGCACCATGGGGTGCTAAGGTTTGAGGGCGTTGTGTGTTCCGATGTTTCGTGACTTCGCACAGGGTTCGGGGAAGCACATAGCGCGTTACTCATCCATCCGGTCGACCAAGATGTACCACGACCTTAGATCCGTGTATTGGTTGGATGGCTTGAAGAGGACGTTGCGCAGTTCGTAGCTCGCCCGTGTTGTCGCAGTAAGGTAAAGCACCGAGGCCCGTGGTTTGTTCTGACGCATAGAGATCCCGACCGGAAGTGGAGGTGATCAACATGGACTTCATCACGTGATTACCTCGCACTCGGAGGAGACATGATTCTATATGGGTTATCGTCGACGGTCGACGAAATCAGCCCACTTTCTTCCGTCGGACGACTTTTCTACGAGGATTATGTCGACTTTACATCCGAGAGATCGTCGATCGCATGGAGTCCCTATTTCGATCATATCGCATGCAGGAGCCCGCCACGCTAACTTCGAGGTCTTTCCAGAGAGGTTTAGGGACGCAGTGAGCTCGAGTCTCGCATTCCATCCACGCAGCAGACGACAGCCGAGCGCACTATCCGCACTCTCGAGGATATGCCGCGAGCTTGTGTTATTGACTTCGTGGGTAGATGGGAGGATCATTTGCCTCTAGTTGAGTTTGCGATAATAATAGCTACCACTCCAAGATTCGACGGCGCCTTACGAGGCATTGTATGGGAGGAAGTGCAGATCGCCTATAGGCTGGTTCGATGTGGCGAGGTGCGATAGTGGGACCGCACTTGGTGCAACAGCGATGGATAAGGTGAAGCTTATCCGAGAGCGGCTATCGATACTCGAGTCGGCGTAAGTCGATGCAGATCATCGTCGCCGACATCCGGAGTTCGAGGTTCATGATTGGGTTTTCCTAAAGGTGTCACCCATGGCGGGTGTGATGAGATTCGGAAGAAGGAAACTCACCCAAGGTACATCGGGCCGCTTCGCATTGTCCGCAGGTGGAAAGGTTGCCTATGAGTTGGATGCCGTCCGACCGGAGGCGATGCATCCGTTTTTCACGTATCTATGCCGAGAGATGTATCGGGATCCATCTAGTGGTACACCCGATTGACGATGTCCAGTGACCAGGGGTTATCGTATGAGGAGATTCCCATAGCGATAATCGATCGTCGTGTTAGGCGTCATGACGGGCGGACGTGACTTCACAAAGTCTTGTGGCGGAACGAGCTCGGGAGGAGATGACGTGGGAAGTCGAGGAGGACATGAGGCGTAAGTATCTCACCTATTCCCACACCTCCGTGTAATTCACTTTCCTACTTGTAAATTTTCATTTTCGTAAATTGTTAAGTGTTATATTGTGGCCATGAGTGGCACTTGCAAACTGTTTAAGCTTTATCGATAACTGTCTTGGAAAGGAACATTCGGGATGAATGTTTCTAAGGAGGGGAGAATGTTATACCCCGTATTTCCGGAGTATGTACGTGAGGCGACGCACGAAAAGTTTAGCCTTAAAGTTAGGCCAAGTTCGAAAATTGTGCACAACTCGCTAAAAGAATCGTTTTCCGACGAAACGTTTCCACAACTTCCGTAGGGAAAATTCCGGCTATGACATTACTAATTTTTGCGGATTTTTCCGAGAGACGAAACATTTTGGACCAACGGGAGGGCGACACTTGTCACCCTCCAATTGATGGACTTGAATCGTCCATTGGACGAATTGGACTTGGATGGCACGTTTTTTGTGCCTTTGCACAAGTCAAGGAGTTGGTAGGATATTTGTGTGTAGTAGATAGAATGGACACTTGCCTAAATCTTCACCCTACACTTGCCTTGCACTTGGCATCATCTTGACCCTTTGGTTGGCCATGACTTGACCTATAAATACCCCCTTAAGATGAATAGTTCTTCATCCAAAAATTCCTTTCCAAGTCTTGAAAATCCTCCCTCTCCTCGAGCTTGTTTCGCCCAACACCTCCCCTTTGAGAAGCTTGCCGAGGCTACCCTCCCCACCTAGCCGAAATCTACCCCTCCCTTGGTAGAAAAGTTGCCTCTAGTATTGTTATAATGCCCAAAATACCTAGCCCAAATCCCTTAGTCCTTAGTAGAAGTGGTGAAGAACTTCTAAGGTTTCGAGCTCTGAGCGCATACAACTTAGAGCTAAACCTTGCTCAGCGCGACTTTTATCTATGATATTATTGGGCTTACCGAGGTAA
The DNA here is from genome assembly GCA_029844215.1 of Przewalskia tangutica. Lineage (NCBI taxonomy): Eukaryota > Viridiplantae > Streptophyta > Magnoliopsida > Solanales > Solanaceae > Przewalskia > Przewalskia tangutica. Next base: position 41,586,390 of record CM056725.1, on the reverse strand, counting down.
ATAATCCTAACCCTCTTTTGAATTAGAGAATACATACTGTAGTAGTATAAGAATAAGTATTAAATACTTAGAAGAATATCACCGAATAGAATTGAACTGTTATCACAGTAGAAGGGTTTAAAAGAAGAATAATCAAATTGTACTTACATAGATCGCTTTCATGAGACTTGAGTAGCTCACCGGGTAGGGAAGTGCTGCCCAATTTTCCGTAGGATATAGAACCCTCTGCTTAGAACTATTTTCAGAGTAGTCTGAACGTTGATAGACGTGTCTGACTATTATCGGTTGATTTCTCTGCGCGCGACATATTCAACTTGGCAGGTGGTTTTCGCTGAGAAGGTATGTGATTCTTCCTAAAGCATGATATTTTAAAATATATATATAGTACCAGACGATACGTGTTAATCGAATAATAACTACGACAATGTCTTTCGACTTAAGCCTGAATAATACTTACGGCAATGTCTCGCGACTTAAGCCTGAATAATAAGGATCTGAAAGCATTTCAAAAGATTACTGAATCATTTTTAACAGAAGAGAACTAATTGGTTTTTAAACAGAAGCTTAGGAGTTATACTAGCTTTATGGGAAGTTAGGTATAACCACTTAAGCATGATAAAAGAAACAGTTTGCCTATGTGTTTATAACAGACTTATATTGATTTGTGAAAAGAATAATAAGATGGTTTGATAAGTAGACATGATATGATGCTATGGGTGTTAGTGTCTTGTAACGTTTGAATAAGAGAGTATTCTTGTTGTGCTTATGTTGTTTAACGATAAGTTGTTATGTTAGTATAATATCACCACCTCTTGACATATTACAGGGGTTGTCGCCTCCGACGCGGGGTAGACTCAGCGGTGCGGGACCATGATTCGAGAATACCTCACGCGGTCCAGGGACCTATGCGAGCTACGGAGTTCCGTGTTAGTGATGCGGGGTTATACCTCACGCGGTCTATGTGGCCACGCGGACTACGAGTCGGGACGACGCCGAGAGTAGCTACCCTCGATGCGGGTTATATACCTATGCGGCCTATGTGAGTGGCCTATGCGGACTAAGGGAGTCCAGGATTAGGCTTGCATGGTGATACTACGGGCAATTGGCCCTGCTTCGATCATTCGCAGCCTAGAAAAGACCTGTTATAGTTTACCTATTGTTGCTCTTGTTTATGATGTGGCACTATGCGCGTTACCTGGTTGTTTCATACATACTTGCAAAACTGATTTTAAAATGATATGTTTTCATTTAAGTACTTTACAGTTTCATATACTTAGTACCTGTTGTACTGACCTCCTTCGGGGGGCTGCGTTCATGCCGCATGTAAGGGCAAGCAGGTGCTAGATCCACATCCTTAGGATCTCTTGCGTTGGTGTCAGGAGCTCCATCTTCTCCGGAGGCTCTACTTTGGGGTATGATATCCTGTCAGAGATAGTTTTGTACGCCGTGGTATGGCGGCCCTCTCGCCATAGTTGTTTATTTCCTTAGAGGTCTGTAGTCATGTTGCATACTGGGATGTAATCGCAAACCTCGTTTATGTATATATGCCGAAAGGCAACCCTTTTCTCAGAAACTGTGTATCATTTACAATTATTTCATGTCTTGTTTTATATTCCGCTGATTTTCTCTGATGTATGACTACTTGGGTTCCCGGGTAAGGCACCAGTCACGGGCCCCGGAACGGGTCGTGACAAGCGTATTCTACTTGAAGGATGGAATAGCTAGCAAGGTTGAAGTACTGTGGAGCATTTTGCTTTTTGTCGATAATCGTCGCGAGGTATGTGAACCTCTTCCTTCCTTTGACATGATTGTATGTATGGAATATACATGTGGTATTAGTTCATTATTCCTTCTACTCTTGTAAGTTAAGAAGTATGTATGTTGATTTACTATATGTAAATATTATGTCTGAGTTATCCTAAGTTCTTACCAAGTCTTATGGGGGATGTTGGTAAGAGTCGTTAGGAGGTATTTGGAGCCTAGTTGACTTGGCTAATTTACGGCACGAATGAGAATAAGTATTGAACAAGCCATTACAGCGTTAATAAAGGAAAATGTAATGACGATAAATTATATTAAAACAAGTAGAATTCTCCATCTGCATAGAAGCTAAGATAAGACAAAATTGTATTACATTTTCTAGATCATGGATGCTTTAATGAGATCAGTATAAACAAGTATAACATATTCACACATATAAGGCATATGTTTCTTAAATTAAAGAGTTTACGTTATGAAGTGTTAAGACTATGAACTACGAAACTTGATTCTAAAAGATAAGAGACTTGAAGTATTTTGAAAGTATAAGTCTCTTGGTTATAAAAAGAATGTATTTGCCTAAAGTATAAAGTTAGTATAACGACTTTATGGGAAGTGGGTTATAATAGCTTTATGGAAAGATAAGAGTGGTTTTCTCTAAGTAATGATAAATGTTTTGAAATAAAGGAAGGCAAATGGATTTAAAATCATCAATTGCTTAAGTTTTAAGGAAAGAAGTCACTTGATTTAGAAGCCGAATAATGTATTTCTAAAAGTGTAGTGACTTATGTAAAATGTAAACAAGCCTTGATACTACGGGTGTTAGTATCTTGGGGTTTTATATGAAAAGGAGTCTTTTGAAAAGAATGTAAGCACGTAGTACTTGGGTTAAATTCCCGGATTTTTATATGTGAAACGAAAGTGCCATGAGTTTATAAAAATGGAAGTCTAAAGGTTTAATGAACTTGCCTATGTTTGCTTGTGATAGCTTTGAGTGCAAGTATTATATGTTTACGTTGTCGTGACTCTCAGTTGGAGGGTCGGCCATCTTGTTGTAAGTTTACTTGACGCATCGGCGGTGATGTGGGATTCCACGTATGCTTCCATTATGATTGATCCGACACGCTTATACGATGTGGGATTCCGGCATGTGACCAGAGGAGGCGTTAGATTCGGATTTGTTTTATTACCCATGGCCACGCTTATACGATGAGGATTCCGGCACGCGACCATGTTATGACGACTATTGCTCCACGGGCTAGCTCCCATGAAGACATGTACCCACGATGAGGATTCCGGGCATGTTATATTATTACTCCACGGGCTAGCTCCCATGAAGGCCCGCACTCACGATGATGGATGCCGAGGGCACGTTATGGACACGCTTATACGATGAGGATTCCGGCACGCGTTAAGTATATATATATATATATATATATATGTTGTGTATGTGTACGCCGACAGTGAGGTGGGATGCCACGGGCGCATCACATGGTTATATGTTATACCTACGGCTGTCGGCAGTGATGTGGGATTCCACGGGAAGGAGATATATATATGTATTGTGTATGTGTACGCCGACAATGAGGTGGGATGCCACGGGCGCGTCACATGGTTATATTTTACTCTATCACGTCCCAGATTGGGCCGACAGTATAGACGTTCCTCCATAAAGGGACAGATTAGGTTATGCAAGATACGTAAGTTATATGTTTATGAACTTGATGAGTTTTCTTAAGTATGTACGTAAGAATTTGACTATACTCTTATAGAAAAATGGGAAAAGATAATAAGGTACGATTAAGTTCACGAGAAGGAAATGACACGGTAGGATCTGGTATTTACCCTTTCTTTATACTTGCCCCTGTCATTCTTTTGTACAGTTATGATTTGTTACTGTACCTTATTTTCCGTTCCATATTCGCACTGTTATCGAATTTCTTCGGCGGCTGCGTTCATGTCCGCAGGTTTAGGTACACAGTTGTGGATCCGCGAGCTTAGGATCCTGGTTCAACATTTTGAGATGGCTCCAATGTTCCGGAGCTTGTCGTCATGGTTATGTATATTCGTGGTACGCGGGCCTTGTCCCGCCATAGCATCGTCCAAATCTTAGAGGTCCGTATTCATCCAGGGCTGGATCGCAGAGTTGTTTTTACATTGTTAAACAGTGTAGACCCTTTCGGGTAATTTTTATGTTAAGGCAGCCTTATCGGCTTGGCCTTAGGTTTTTTTTTTAAAAAGAGTGTTATTTATCTTCCGCAGTTTATTATGTTGTATGATTATAAGGTGCCTGTGTAGGCACCCGCCATGCCCGGTCGGGTCGTGACAGTACTATACATTTATAACTACTCATGCTCAAGAGATAAGAAAAGTTCCACATACCTCTTCGGTTCAATCCACTTCCTAAGTCCAATATGTCGTACGTAGTATGTCAACCTATAATGACCATAATACGTCTATTAACTTCTAGCTGCAAACGTAGAATATTCTAAGTGTAAGGTCACTTATTTTACGGAAAATTGGACAGCACTTCCTTTGTTTCTACGTACTTTTCCACTTTTTTCAAGGTCCGAATTCAATAACCAAACATGCCACATTTAAGGCTCAACAATGTAGCTAACAAAAGGGGACTACACGCCTAACATGACGTGTAAAATTCTGCCCCACAATTGATATCAAAATAGTCCAATATTTCAATGTCATTCTCGGCTAACAATGTACAACAACACAAAGTCTTTTCCAATTCTTTTTCAATCCAAGTTGTTTAGTCTAATATGTTATATAGCCGCAATCGATAATAACAACTACAATCCCTTCTCTATATAACATGCGACGACTAAAATTAATAACTAAATCGAATTACAATCCTAGGTTTAAACATGCAACTTTCGGATTCCATCCAATATACCATAACATTTCAATCTCCATTATATATATCTCATGCTTGCATATATATATATATATGACTACAACAATAAGTAATCTTTAATCACTTAAGAGGACAAGATTGTTACCTTGACAAGCCTTAATATAACCTCAAGATCCAAAGTCGCTCCTTAGCAACTTAGCTCTTTCCCCTCATACTCCAATCCGCTATTTGAAGCCCTTAGAAGTTCATAAACAACTTCCCTTCAATTTCCAAACAAAACTTATGAAAACAACTTAGGTTTTCATCTTGCGACTAACGTGAAAACGTAGCTTTTCCGGGATCTTTCTATTGAGATAACCTTACAATACCTCTAGGAACCTTGGGTTGAAGTATTGTGAATTATGAACAACAAACTTTTTTTTTTGTGTGGAGCAATGGCAAACCCGAAAGCTCTCAATGTCTAGCTCAAGTTTCTCTAAAAAAATTCTAAGTGTTGAGACAAGTCTTGCTACTTGGATGAATATATAATTAAATGGAGGGTTAAGATTAAAACACTTGTGGGGTTTGGATGAAGAGGATTTAAATATCTCAAGTCAAGTAGGCTCATTGACTTAGTCAATTATATCAAGCTTGGGCTTTCAAGACTTGATCATCTTTGCTTTGGTCACATGACCTTTTTGCCTTTGGTTCAATTCGACCAAGACCATCCAAGGGGGGGTGACACGTGTCACCCTCCCATTTGTCATAATATTTCGTTTCCCGACATTTCCATAATTCCGATAAATTTTACAAGTCTCAAATCTTAACGTCCTGATTTCTTACGTACGTTCTTATATACATGTCCTGGGATTACGGGGTGTAACATTCTTCCCCCCTGATCTATTCGTTTCATCCTTAGAGGAACAAGAAGTGAGGTTTGTTATAATCTTGTAGAGGATACATGTGTGTTATTATGTGTGTGATTGGAACTTGAAGAAGTGGAGCAAAACGAAAACTGTGGGTCGAATCTCTAGGGACTGTTTTGGATGGTTTTGGCTACAAATTAAGGTAAATATTCTTCTCCCTCTTCAAGTAATTGAATATTTCATATTGTTATAATGTATAGATGAGATGTGCTAAAAATAATGAAGAATAAAAAGTGTTTGGACAATTTTTATGAAGTTGGCCGAGAATAGGACAGATTTAGTGTCTTGGATTCGTTGGTCATTATTGTTGTTATTTTCACTTGTTACATGTTATAATGGAGTAATATTGTTGTTAATAAGTTGATATAACTTATATAGAAGTTTTGGAACTTGAATTGGAATAAAAATGATTAAGGAAAGAGTTATCGGATTGTAGTTGTTGGCCGTGGAATCTATAAAACAGTTGGATATTGTCGTGCAGTTTTTATGGACTGTTTTGTGGCGTGTATAAGCTGGATATTCAGTTGTCAACATGAATGATTAATTTGGTAAAATTGCTAATGAAAGTCCTAAGGAATAAGGGTGTAAAAGGGTGTTAAAAGGCTTCACATTTTACCCTTATCGTTGATAGAATTGTGGACTGTTTTTATGGGCTATTTTGTATAGATTAAGGGGCCAAATTTTACACGTCAGGTAGGCGTGTAATCCCCTTTGTTTGCTGTTTTGATTGTGCCTTAAATGGGACTTGATTGTTGTTGAATTTTGGCCTTGGAAAAGGAGGAAAAGTACGTATTTATAGGGGAAGTGCTGCCCAAATTTCCGTAGAAAAAGGAGAACTTTTACTTGATGTTAACCTACTTTAGCAAGAACGTGTTGTTATACGTGTTATTATTGGTATAGGTTGAAGTACATTGAGACGTATCCTATATTGTAGAGTTGGTTAGTCGCCAATAAGGTATGTAAACTATCCTTTCTTCTACTAGAATGATTCCTTTTTATAAAGTGAGTGGATCCTACTCCTTAATGATGTAATTCTCTTGATAGTACTTGGATTTTATAAAATGGAAGTTGTTATAATCCATTCTCTTGATAGTACTTGGATTTTATAAAATGGAAGTTGTTATAATCCATTCTCTTGATAGTATTTGGATTTTATAAAATGGAAGTTGTTATAATCCATTCTCTTGATAGTGCTTGGGTTTATAAAATGGAGATTGTTATATCTATTCCTTTGATAGTACTTCGAGTTTTTAAAAACGAAAGATTGTTATATCTATTTCATTAATAGTACTTTGAGTTTCAAAAAGGAAGTTGTTCTAACTACTTCATTGATAGTACTTGGGGTTTCTAAAATGAAAGATTGTTATATCTATTCTCTTGATAGTACTTTGAGTTGTCTAAATGAAAGTTATTTTATTTTAGTTCATTGAGAGTCAAAGGATTTATTATAAAGGAAAGGAATGTACAGTGAACGCACATAGTACTTTTGGGTTCAATTCCCTAATATTACTTGGTGTGTACGGTGGATGTACATAGTACTTTGGGTTCAATTACCTATTATTACATGACATGAGAATGCCTTGAGTTCTTCTAAAATGATAGTTAATTCTATGTGTGCTAATGAGAGTCGGAGATGATTTAAATTGTACATAGTTGCTTGTGATAGCTATATGTGTACAGTTCTTGATATCTGGACTGCGTCCCTCACTAGAGGACCGGCAACATTATATATAGATGTATGTGGGTTAGAGTCCCATGACAGTATATTATTCTCCCGGCAACATTATATATAGATGTATGTGGGTTAGAGTCCCATGACACTATATTATTCTCCCGGCGACATTATATATAGATGTATGTGGGTTAGAGTCCCATGACACTATTATTCTCCCGGCGACATTATATATAGATGTATGCCGGTTAGAGTCCCATGACACTATACTACTCTCCCGACGACATTATATATAGATGTATGTGGGTTAGAGTCCCATGACAATATTTGTGTGTATTATTCCATGGACTAGCTCTCCATGATTTGGGTTCAACTCCCATGACAATATTTATGTATAATGTTCGGGTTCAACTCTCATGACATTATTTGTTTATTTGGATGGACGTTCTTGATTTTGACATGACTCTCATTTTAAAAGAAAGTACCGTGTGTACTCATATTTTAAAAAGATACAATTGACTCTTACTTTGAAAAGGCACAGTGTACTGGTATTTGATTATTATACTTGTCTCTTGTTATCCTTTTGGTCTGTTATAATATCATTTATAGTACTTATTATTTCACATACTTGGTATATTTTCAGATCGAATTCCCTTTGTCACGACCAACCCGCCCGTGGATCGTGCCTTACCGGACACCCTAGTGATACAACATCGAGAAAACCAATGGAAATAAAAACTCATGAAAGAAAAATAAAGAAATAAGAAACAAAGCAACCCAAACGGTTACCTTTTTGTACATAAATGAAAACTTGAACAGTTACATCCTTACAAACTCTACCCACAACAGTGCTACAGACCTCTAAGAATTTTTAAAACCATAATGACGGGACAGGGGCCCGCCATGCCCCTGAATGTACAAAAGTCTACCACATCAGGGAACCGTACCACAGGACATGCTTCCAGAGATATGGAGCTTTCTGAGAACTGAACAACGATCCTAAGAGTGCGGATCGCCAGTTATGACGCCAACTGCGGCATGAACGCACTTCGGCGGAGTCGCGACAACAGTACCAAGTATGTGAATCAAAAATATCAGAAATGAAATCATAATAGTCTATATAAAGCAGAGACATGTATGATAACCAAACTACAAGACACAACATATAAGCCATGTCAAGTCGTGGACTCATGCCCGTGAAATCATCACTCAAATACAACCCGAATTTAACCCGCACTACGGCCGCATGCCCGCAAGATCTCACCTCGGATAAGCATGACCCGAACCGCCCTAGTGGGCCCATACCCGTGGACCATCCAACGTGTCGGTATGCCCAAAGGAGATAACAAGATAACAATCCTCGTGGAAGCATACCCGGCTACCCAACGCGTGTCGGTATGTCCGCATAATTAACAAGATAATACCCATCGTGGACGATACCCGGCTACCCAACGTGTCGGTATGTCCAAACAAATAACAAGATAACACTCCTAATAGAAGCATACCCGTGGGCTACCCAACGTGTCAGTATGTCCAAGAGGATCGATATAGTGGAAGCATACACGTGGGCTCCCCAACGTGTCAGTATGTCCATCAATCAACCAGATAGCCGGCCCTCCATCGAGAGGCTCTGTCACGACCCGAACCGGGGCCCGTGACTGGTGCCTTACCCCGGGCACCCTCGTGATACAACATCAGAGAAAATCAGCGGAAATAAAAACATAAACATGAAACAAGAGACATGATAAATAAACAGGCCAACCAAAACAGCTTGCTTCAGATATATACATAAAAACCGACAGCTTATCCTTTTACAAACTCGCCACAACAAGATACATGCACTTCTAAGAAGTGATAACAACTATGACGGACAGGCCCCGCCATACCCCGAATGTACAAGAACCTGCACTGTGGTAACATACCAAAAGATAAGCCTCAAGAAACGGGGCTTCCTAACACGAATCGTGATCCTATGGCGAGATCCACAACCGATGTACTTCTCTACTGCGGATGAACGCACTTCAAGGAGGTCAAGATAACAGTACCAAGTATGTGAAATCAAAAATATCAGAATGAAATCATAATACTATATAAAACAGAGACATGTATGATAACCAAACTACAACTCATAACATAAAAGCGGCCATGTCAAGTCGTGACTCACGCCTCAAAGTCATCCTCACGCTCGTGGAACTCCTTCCTCACCGCCAGCCTAGGTATAAATCGTGTGGAATACGTGTCTCGCCCATCCCACGGGACTTGACAAAGAACTGTGTGGAATACGTGTCTCGCCCATCTCACGGGACTCGATAAAGAACCAGTGAAATACGTGTCTCGCCCATCTCATGGGACTCGATAAAGAATCGTGAAATACGTGTCTCGCCCATCTCACGGGACTCGATAAAGAATCGTGAATACGTGTCTCGTCCCATCTCATGGGACTCGATAAAGAATCGGTGGAATACGTGTCTCGCCCATCTCATGGGACTCGATAAAGAATCATACATACAGATCACCTACTCCATCGAGACACGGTGGTATAGAAATACAGACTTGCACAACAAGACTATCACACGCAAAACATAGGCAAGTTACACACAACTTGAAGTACTTCCATTTTACGCCAAGGCCGGTTCTAACCCCAAAGTATTACGTGACGTTAAATTCTTTAAAAGAAAGATCCAATTCTTTTATAAAGGTCACCCGATACCCGTAGTATTAAAAACAGAGTGACTAACATTTTTAAGTAAACCAGAACACTTTCTTTTTTAAAATCAAGTAACAACATTATTTTCCAAACGTTCAAGTTTGCCTAATTTCAAATGCTCAAGTCTCTTATTTTAGAAAGGTTTCATAACTCATAGTCTTAATCTCTTTTAAAACAATTGAGTAACATATGTCTTATGTGTGAGCAGTTTATTCTTGTGTATAACAATCTTGTTACAGCAGCCATGATCTAGGAAATGTAGTACAATTTTGTCTTATCTTAGCTTCTATGCAGATGGAGGTTTCTACTGGTTTTAATAACAATTAGTCAATACATTTCCTTTATTAACGCTGCAATGGTTTGTTCGATACTTATTCTCATTTCCGAAATCAGTAAAACATTATTCTTTAAAAGCCAAGTACTCATTACTCACGAATGAGGTTTCACAACTTTTTAACAAAATTCATAGTCCTTGACATTTCATAAAACGTCATTTATAAGTTAAGTCTATTATCTTTTAAGATCAAGTCTCTTAACTTTCTAAAATCAATAAATCATTATATTACTTACATAAAGTCGTTATAACTAACTTCCCATAAAGCTATTATAACACTATATGTTTTAAACCAACCAAAACTCGTTTAGCACACGTACGTCTACCGTACTACATAGTTCACAACAATCATGCTAGAACAGATAGGAAGAGGTTCACATACCTCGCGACGATTATCGACAAATAGCAAAACGCTCCAAGTACTTCAACCCGTCGGCTACTCCTTAAGCCAAGTAGATCACGCCACACGTAGTACTCCACTCCTAAAATGGTCATAGTACTTCTATCAAACCTTACTCACCATTGAAGACTTATACCAATAAAAAAGCCCTCTAATTCTACGGAAAATTCAAAGACTTCCGCTTTTACTCACTTTTCCATCTTTCTCCAAGGCCCGAATAACCGTAATATATATACCATATATATATATAAGGCGTAATAATTAAACAACATAAAGAAGGGGATTACACACCCAAACGGTAACGCGGTTTACTATCACGCCTCCATAATAACAATAAGTAAAAGAAGGGGATTACGCGCCCAACCGGTAACGCGGTTTACTATCACGCCTTCATAACAATACAATAATTAAAAAGGGGATCACACGCCCAAACGGAACGCGATTGAAAAATATTTTCCTTAACAGAAATATAAATACAGTCCAATGTAAATACAGTTGTTACACCCCGTAATTACAGGACATGTCTTAAGAACGTAAGTAAGAACTCACAAATGTTAAGGATTTGAGACTTGTAAAAATTTATCGGAAATTATGAAATTGTCGGAAAACGTAGTGTTGTGTCGAATGGGAGGGCGACACGTGTCACCCCCCCTTAGCCATGCCTTGGACGAAATGGCATGGCCAATATGGTCATTGACCATAAGTCTTCTAAGGCTAAAGTCTTGCAACTTGTAGCATGAGAACATTGACTAAGTCAAAGGTCCCACCTTTGTCTTGATATATAGCAAGACTACATCCAAACCAACCATTTGTTTGTATCCTAACCCTCCAAGGTGCTACATATATTACTACTAGTAGAGGAGAGCTTAACACTTTGAATAATTTTCACAAAAATTGAAGACCTTAGGCTATGGGCTCTCGTTTTCCATACATAATAAAAAAAAATCTTTGTTTGTGATCCATTTAGCTCCCCACTTTAAACCAAGGTTCTTATGTGTATTGTAAGCAAGTCTCAATAGAAACATCTTGGAAAAAGATAGTTTTGGTTAGTCGCAAGTTAAAACCTAATGGTCTTTCTAGGTTTTGTTTGGAGATTTGAAGAATAATTGTTGGTGTTGTTCTAAGGGTCTCAACAAGCGGATTGAAGTGTCTTGGAGAGGTTCTAATCTACTAAGGAGCGACTTCGGATTGGAGTTGGTTTCATATTCGTGAAGGTATAATCTTGTCTTTTAAAGGTGTTACAAGATTACATATTTATATTGTTGTTGATAGCTTTGTATGTCATGAGCATGAAGTTGTTATATTGAGGTTATAAGGATTATGGATTGATTATAGCCTTGGAAATCCGAAATGTAATGTAAGCCATGACTAAGTTGAATTACAATTTAATCGTTGTTAGAATCGTCGCATGTCATTGACTTAAAGATTATGTTTGTTATAATCAAATGCGACTTGATATCAAGTTATGCTACAAATTTGGATTGAAATGGAAATTGGACAAGAGTTGGTATTGTTGAACTCAAGGTAGCCGATTGTGGACTTGTAGTCGTATTAGTTTGTTATTCATTTGTATTGGATTACCTTCTATATAATTGTGAGCCAATTGGGGTTGTTTAGTTATTCATTTGTATTGGACTACCTTCTATATAATTGTGAGCCAATTGGGGCTGTTTAGTTAATTCATTTGTATTGGATTACCTTCTATAAATTGTGAGCCAATTGGGGCTGTTTGGTTATTGTATTTCGGCCTTGGAAAAGGTGGCAAAGTAAGTAAAAACAAAGGAGGTGCTGTCCGATTTTCCGTAGAATATAGAGACTTAACACTTATGATATTCTACGATTGAAGTAAGGCCTTAATAGACGTATTGTGAATATTATAGGTTGTTATACTACGGGCGGGACATTGTATTTGGCAAGTGGTTTGACCCGACAAGGTATGTAGAACTTTTCCTATCTTTGAGCATGACTAGTTTCACGTATATAGTACGGTAGACGTACAAGACTTTGACATACTTTACTTGTTTTACGAAATGCCAAGTCGGGTGAGTTAGGAGATTTAACTCACTTCTTTGAGAATATTAAAGATGTCTTAAGTCTTGTTAAAGATAAGGGACTTGAAGAATTTTTAAAGTATGTAATACTTGTGTCATTTTAAAAACGTATAAGTCCCTTGGATAGGAAATTGTGCATGACTAAGGTATAAAGTGAATATAACGACTTTATGGGGAGTTGGTTATATTGACTTTATGGGAAGATAAATGACTTGATTTAATGGAAGGCAATTCGATTTTAAGGCATCAATTGCCTAAGGTTTTATAAGACACGAGTCACTTGATTTAGAAGCCATATTTTATTTCTAAAAGTATTGTGACTTGTCTTGAAAAGAAATTGTCACTTGATACTACGGCTATTAGTATCTCGGAAGTTTTATAATGAAATGAGTCATTTTAAAAGCATAGAAGTACGTAGTACTTTGGGTTAAATTCCCGGATTTTTATAAAAGACATGATAGTGCCTTAGGTAAACTAAAATGAGAGTGTATATGAACAAGAATAGTAAGAAGTTAGGGGATTTCTTAACTTGCTTATATATTGCATGATAAGCCGATAGAGCTTATGTTATGTGTGATAGCCGGATTTGGGCTAATGATATACTATTCGTTGCGGGGTCATTCCTCGGGATTGTGGCATTGTATATTTCCGTGGATTTGCTAACCACGATGTGAGGAATACCTCATGCGAGTCCGTAAGGGCTTATGCGGGTGAAATAGTCCCATGCGGGCGGGTCCAGCCTATGCGAGGAATACCTCATGCGAGTCCGTAAGGGCTTATGCGGGTGAAATAGTCCCATGCGAGGAATACCTCACGCAGGTCCACTGGACCTATGCGGGTGAAATAGTCCCAGGAGTAGGATCCCAATCCTATTTTTCGTTGTAAGTATACACCTATTGTTACTCTCATTGTTAGTAAGGCACTGTGTACTGTAATTTTGTTATCATACATCTCTCCGGCTTTCTGTTAAACTTATGTTGTAATTACAGATTTTCCGCTTTACATACTTAGTACATATTGGTAATCGACCCCCTTCTCTGGGCCGCTCATGCCGCAGAAAGGGTAAGGTGTGGCATCCACATTCTTAGGATCACTTATCGGACGTCGGAAGCTCCATTCTCCGGAGGCTTGTCTTTCTTTTGGTACAGTCTTGTCCCTGATGTTGTAGATTATGTACATTCAGGGTATGGCGGGGCCCTGTCCCGCCACAGTTGTTATCCCTAGAGGTCTGTATTCACATATGTGGTTGGGCTATAAGAACTGAGTTGTAAAGTTGTACTTTTGACCTTGTTTATATTATGGAAGGCGGCCTTATCGGCTAGCCTGGGTTGTATATTATTTTACACATGTGTTTATGTTGTGTATGTTCCGCTGCTATTCTCTCGACGATACTGAACGGGTGCCTGTGTAGGGCACCTGGCCGCGCCCTGGGTCGTGACAACACCCAAAGTAAATACACCAAAGTAAATACACTTAAGTCAGGGGTCCTTGCCAACTTTGTCCATTTTACTTATCCAATTTACTCATTAGTCATCCAACTTATATTTCCATTCTTAATATAAGTTATAGTTACTTTGTTATTAGCTTCTTAGCAAGTAAGATACGTTTTTACCATTTTAATGGCTAACGGCCAATCCTTTCTTTTAATCAAGTTAACAAGATCCAACTCTTCCAAACTTTACTCCATATATTATATACTCCATAATATACTTATAATATATGTATAATGACCAATTCACAAAGAGGTTAAGATTTACTACCTCAAATAGCCCAAAATCTATCCAAGAACTCAACGTCGCTCCAAGCAAGTCTTAGCTCCAAATCTTTACGTTCCAATCCGCTACAAGCAACCCATAGAATCTCCTAACCAACTTCTCTTCAAGATTCAACTCCAAAAAGTGAAGAATACTTAGGGTTTTTGTTCATGGAGCTCTCGGCCAAGGTGAAGTTTAGAGGTTAGGGGTGTGAAATCTTTTCCAACTCTTGGTACACAATCTTCCTAACACCTTAGGGAAGAACACTTGAGAGTTTAAGAATTGTTGGACAAATTTAGGTCAAGGAATAGCACCATGGCCGGAACCATGAGCAAGTGGAGAGAGTATTTGTTCAAGTCTTGAAATGGTTAAGTGTGGAAGTTTTCATCAACTAAGGGTGCATATATAGGACAACCAAGGGCTAGGATGAAGGCAAGTGTGTGGTTGAGATTGGGGACAAGTGTGTGTGGGTCCCACAAGCCACTTGTCCACACAAAATATCTAGCAAGACTCGCCACTGTCTCGCCACTGTCTAGCATAATTCGCCAAGAGCCACCTAGGGGTGACACGTGTCGCCTCCTACTGGCCCAAAATATTTCATCTTCCAAAATATCCATAAAGGCCAAAATCTCAAAACAAAGTGGGCCCACAAAATCAGAATTTCTCCCGTGGCCCCACGTGACCAATTCCTAAATAAAATTCCATAATTCTAATATAATTCAAGAAACCCAAATACCAAACTGGGAATCCACCCCATCAACGAACCTTTTTCCTTCACAAAACCCTAAACTTTTCCGCGAAAAATCACATCTTCCTTTCTTTCCAATATTTCGTCAGATTCTCGCACGCACGCCCTCACATACATACTCGAACTACGGGTATAACATTCTTCCCCATTAGAAACATTCGTCCGAATGTTCCTTCTAAGTCTCCAAACGCATTTGCGTCGGTATAGTCTTCACTACTATACTTACAAACCGATCACGCCACCAATGGCCAGAATATAACATGTGCGCAAAACTCAAATCCAAGCCAACGAGGAATCATTTCTAATCTCACAACAGCCTCCCACTAGCTTCAATTTACTCTAAGGCCATTCCCGCATTCACGATCCGATTCTCGTTGAACGATCCACGAACTCGCACGATGGTTACCTAAACTCGGGCCTAGCACCCGCGTGACCTACCACCGGCGTGACCACCTCAAACTGACCCCACCTCAACTGGCCGCGGTTGACCCGCAAATGGCCCTCAACCCGCCCCTAAACGCCAAACTCTTGTTCCCGATCCGAACAATCCTACTAATTTACGCTACGAAAGCTACCACTTACATCTCATACCCTCATGTAATTATCTCACAATATTTTTCACGCATTTCAAGTATTTCACAAATGCTAACCGTAAATCACTCCACTCAAGACGCCTTGCATCCAAGGTCCTAATCATATAAATTCTAAGGCTCACAATTGTCTCGTCCCTGCACTTACCCTTTTCCTAACTGTGCCTCTAAATTACAATTTAACATAATGCTATCTCGAACATAACTCTTAAAATATACTCATCTTATCACATATACAAATCTCTGTAGAGGGTTAAGGATATACCAGATCTACCGCTTCACTCTAATCATAGGCTCACTGCAGGCGCATATAGTAGGGTGATGAACTCGCCATCGACCGTAGTCGAGTCTCGCTGCATGTATCCTTCCTATTAGGACAGTTTCTCGTCACATGGCCCTGATGGACGCAGGTAAAACAAGCACCACTAAAAAGACGACATTCCCCGGGATGACGCCTGCCGCATCGTACACCGAGGAAAACTCGAACCCGATCGCTAGAACTCATGTATATCCGTGAACGAAGCCCCGAGCCCTCGACCAGCTCCCTAATACCTCGAACGCCCCAAGATCGCGGAGGACCACTGCATCGGGCGGAGGTGCATAACTAACTCGCTACCGAGGCGCCCGCCGAAAGTTACCAAAGGACCTCGCTGCTCGCCTCTTCGCCGATCTCGGCCATTCCGTCCGACCCATCCGCCTCACATCCTGCAGCATAAGCTCGCACGCGGCAATGTCCATGCCCGGCTGAAGAGCTACACCCGAACAAGCCTCTGCCAAGTAGTCGTCGAGCCCGGTGACGTAGCGGTGCACTCTGTCCTCCATATCAGCTACTAACGCAGGGACATACCGAGCTAAGGAGTCGAACTCCACGTTGTACTCCCGAACCGTACGCCCTCTCTATCTCAGCATCAGAAATCTGTCGGCCCGCGTCCTCCTCATCTGCGGAGGCAAGACGTGGCTGAGAAATGCCTCCGAGAACTCGTCCCAAATAGCTGGAGGCGCATGCTCCCCCGGGACAACTCCCATGAATCAAACCAGTCGACTGCAGTATCACGCAGCCGATGCGAACCTAGGACCACTGACTCGGTCTCCGAAGCCTTGATCACTCTCATGATCCGTTGTAATTGTCGGATGAACTCCTGCGGATCATCCTCAGGCCTCGACCCATAAAACTCGCGGTCGCGGCTCGTAAAGTCCCAGCCTCAAACTATCCGCTTCTCGTGAACTACGGTACTACACGGAATTGCCGATCCAAATTTATCCTCGTGCCTTGCCACTATCCCGCCAATAATCGGGCCATCACCTTGTAACCCATCTCTCCTGCTTCCTTGTCGCGGTCCGACGCCTCGTGCATCGCGTGGCTCGATGAGAACGCCGCTACTCCACTCGCAGCCTCCGCCGCGCTTGCCTCCCGGGCCCCGATTGCCTTGCGTGGAGGCATAATCGCACATAAGAATACGCCGAGGAGTCCAACTTACAACACGCTCTAAGGCATGATCTCGTAATGAGAAGAATGGAAACCAATCCTAAATATCTCAGAGCCTCTCGATTATAGATGTGGTGCACAACACATCGATAATCAAGACTCTACTAGACACGCGTCAGACACTTTCCGAGGATTAATCGCTCGATACCACTTTTGTCACGACCAATCGGGGCCCGTGGATCGTGCCTTACCTCGCACCTCGTGATACAACATCGAGAAAATCAGCGGAAATAAAAACATAAACATGAAACAAGAGACATGATAAATAAACAAAGCAACCAAAATAGTTGCCTTCAGATATATACATAAAAACCCAACAGCTTATCCTTTTTACAAACTCGCCCACAACAAGCATTACTGCACTTAAGAAGTGATAACAACTATGACGGATGGCCCCGCCATACCCCGAATGTATAAGAACCCATGCACTGTGGTAACATACCAAAAGATAAGCCTCCGAAGAAACGGGGCTTCCCAACACGCTGAACTGTGATCCTATGAGCGAGGATCCACAACCGATGTACCTCTACCTGCGGCATGAACGCAGCCCCCCGAAAGAGGTCATTACAACAGGTACCAAGTATGTGAAACAGAAAAATACTGTAAATTAAATCATAACAGTCTATATAAAACAGGAGACATGTATGATAACCAAACTATAGCTCATAACATAAAAGCAGTCATGTCAAGTCAGGGACTCACGCCCTCAAAGTCATCCCTCATGCCCGTGGAACTCCTTCCTCACTGTCGGCAGTCTAGGTATAAATCGTGTGGAATACGTGTCTCGGCCCATCCCATGGGACTCGATAAAGAACCAGGTGGAATACGTGTCTCGGCCCATCTCATGGGACTCGATAAAGAACCAGGTGGAATACGTGTCTCGGCCCATCTCATGGGACTCGATAAAGAATCAGGTGAAATACGTGTCTCGGCCCATCTCATGGGACTCGATAAAGAATCAGGTGAAATACGTGTCTCGGCCCATCTCATGGGACTCGATAAAGAATCAAGTGGAATACGTGTCTCGGCCCATCTCATGGGACTCGATAAAGAATCATACATACAGATCAGCCGGCCCTCCATTGAGAGACGCGGTGGTATAGAAATACAGTACTTGCACAACAAGACTATCACACGCAAACATAGGCAAGTTATACACAACTTGAAGTACTTCCATTTTATGCCGAAGGCCAGGTTCTAACCCCCAAAGTATTACGTACGTTAAATTCTTTAAAAGAAAGATCCAATTCTTTTATAAAGGTCACCTGATACCCGTAGTATTAAAAACAGAGTGACTCACATTTTTAAGTAAACCAGAACACTTTCTTTTTTTTTTAAATCAAGTAACAACATTATTTTCCAAACGTTCAAGTTTGCCTAATTTCAAATGCTCAAGTCTCTTATTTTAGAAAGGTTTCATAACTCATAGTCTTAATCTCTTTTAAAACAATTGAGTAACATATGTCTTATGTGTGAGCAATTTATTCTTGTTTATAACAATCTTGTTACAGCAGCCATGATCTAGGAAATGTAGTACAATTTTGTCTTATCTTAGCTTCTATGCAGATGGAGGTTTCTACTGGTTTTAATAACAATTAGTCAATACATTTCCTTTATTAACGCTGCAATGGTTTGTTCGATACTTATTCTCATTTCCGAAATCAGTAAAACATTATTCTTTAAAAGCCAAGTACTCATTACTCACGAATGAGGTTTCACAATTTTTTAACAAAATTCATAATCCTTAACATTTCATAAAACGTCATTTATAAGTTAAGTCTATTATCTTTTAAGATCAAGTCTCTTAACTTTCTAAAATCAATAAATCATTCTATTACTTACATAAAGTCGTTATAACTAACTTCCCATAAAGCTATTATAACACTATATGTTTTAAACCAACCAAAACTCGTTTAGTTCACAACAATCATGCTAGAACAGATAGGAAGAGGTTCACATACCTCGCGACGATTATCGACAAATAGCAAAACGCTCCAAGTACTTCAACCCGTCGGCTACTCCTTAAGCCAAGTAGATCACGCCACATGTAGTACTCCACTCCTAAAATGGTCATAGTACTTCTATCAAACCTTACTCACCATTGAAGACTTATACCAATAAAAAAGCCCTCTAATTCTACGGAAAATTCGGCAGCACTTCCCCCGTTTTTACTCACTTTTCCATCTTTCTCCAAGGCCCGAATAACCGTAATATATATACCATATATATATATAAGGCGTAATAATTAAACAACATAAAGAAGGGGATTACACGCCCAAACGGTAACGGTTTACTATCACGCCCATAATAACAATAAGTAAAAGAAGGGATTACGCGCCCAACCGTAACGCGTTTACTATCACGCTTCATAACAATAAAATAATTAAAAAGGATCACACGCCAAAACTAACGCGATTGAAAAATCTTCCCTTAATGTAAATGTAAATACAAATCAATGTAAATACCCAAAGTAAATACAGTCCAAAGTAAATACAGTTCTTAAGTTGGGGTCCTTGGCCAACTTTGTCCATTTTACTTATCCAATTTACTCATTAGTCATCCAACTTATATTTCCATTCTTAATATAAGTTATAGTTACTTTGTTAATTAGCTTCTTAGCAAGTAAGATAATGCTTACCATTTTAATGGCTAACGGCCAATCCTTTCTTTTAATCAAGTTAACAAGATCCAACTCTTCCAAACTTTACTCCATATATTATATACTCCATAATATACTTATAATATATGTATAATGACCAATTCACAAAGAGGTTAAGATTTACTACCTCAAATAGCCCAAAATCTATCCAAGAACTTAATGTCGCTCCAAGCAAGTCTTAGCTCCAAATCTTTACGTTCCAATCCGCTACAAGCAACCCATAGAAGCTCCTAACCAACTTCTCTTCAAGATTCAACTCCAAAAAGTGAAGAACACTTAGGGTTTTTGTTCATGGAGCTCTCGGCCAAGGTGAAGTTTAGAGGTTAGGGGTGTGAAATCTTTTCCAACTCTTGGTACACAATCTTCCTAACACCTTAGGGAAGAACACTTGAGAGTTTAAGAATTGTTGGACAAATTTAGGTCAAGGAATAGCACCATGGCCGAAACCACAAGGCAAGGGAGAGAGTATTTGTTCAAGTCTTGAAATGGTTAAGTGTGAAAGTTTTCATCAACTAAGGGTGCATATATAGGACAACCAAGGGCTAAGATGAAGGCAAGTGTGTGGTTGAGTGTTACACCCCGTAGTTCCAGGGTATGTATGTGAGGACGTACGTACGAGAATACAACAGAAATATTGGAAAGAAAGAAAGATGTGATTTTTCGACGAAAAAGTTTCCGGGTTTTGTGAAGGAAAAAGGTTCGTTGATGGGAATTGGATTCCCAGATTTGGTATTTGGGCTTCTTGAATTATATTAGAATTATGGAATTTTATTTCCGGAATTGGTCACGTGGGGCCCACGGGAGAAATTTACGGTTTTGTGGGGCCCACTTTGTTTTTGAGATTTTGGCCATTATGGATATTTTTGGAAGATGAAATATTTTGGACGAGTAGGAGGGCGACACGTGTCACCCCCTAGGTGGCCTTGTGGCCGAAATCATGTGCCAAGTTGCCAAGACAAGTGGCCAAGTCTTGCAAGATATTATAGTTGGACAAGTGGCTTGTGGGACAGGTCCCCGCCATACCCTGAATGTACAAAACTAACTACAATACAGGGAGATCATACCCAAAAGTAGAGCCTCCGGAGAAGATGGAGCTCCCGACATCAAAGCAAAGATCCTAACGATGTGGATCTAGCACTGCCGCTCTTACCGCAGATTTAACGCACTTCGGCGAGGTCAAGACAGTACCAAGTATGTGAAACTGTAAAGTACTTAAATGAAATCAAGTATTTAAAACCATTCGCAAATACAATCAGTTCATTTGCACATAGTGCCATATCACAAACAAGAACAATAATAGGTAAGCTGTAACAGGTCTTTTCTAGGCCGCGAATGATCGAAGCAAGGCCAATTGCCCATAGTATCATTATGCGTGCCTAACTCGACTCCCGCACCGCATAGGTCACACACGCACGCATGAGGTATTCCTCGACGGGGTAGCTAACCCTGCATTCTCCTCGACTCCGCAGTCCGCATAGTCTCAATAGACCGTGATAGTCACACATTGCATCGCATAGGCATCCCCAGACGGATAAAACACCCGAATGATCAATCTCGGAACTCCCGCAGCCCGCATAGTCACATAGATCGCATAGGCCGTATAGACCCGCATCAAGGGTGGCAAGCCCTCGGTATAACAAGTCAAGGGGGTAGGTGATACAATAACAGTACAACGGACTTACCGGTTAGCACGTAAGCACAACAAGAATGACCCCCTTTCACAACATTACAAGACACTAACACATGTAGCATCATAATATGTCTACTTATCAAACAATCTTACTACAATTAACAGAAATCAATACAAGGCTTTTATAAACAAACAAGTAAAACAGTTCCTTTTATCTTTCTTAAGTTGTTATACCTAACTTCCCATAAAGCTAGTATAACTCTTAAGCTTTTTGTTTTAAAAACCAGATATTACTCTTCTGTTAAAAATGATTCAATATTCTTTTTGAAATACTTCAAGATTCTTATTATTCAGGCTTAAGTCAAAAGACATTGCCAAGTCGAGTATGTCGCGCGCAGAGAATCAGCTTATAACAGTCAAATATGTCTATCAACGTCTAGACTGTACTGTATAAAGCTCTAAGCAGAGGGTTCTCTATTCTATGTGAATTTGGGCAGCACTTCCCTACCCAGAACTATACTACATCAGTAAATACAAATTCTATGTAGTACAGCTCAATTATTCTTCTTTTATACCCTTCTACCGTGATATGATTCAATTCTATTCAGAATATCCTTCTAAGTATTTATACTTATTCCTATACTTCTACAAGATGTATTCTCTAGTTACAAAAGATGGATAAGTTTATTTACCTCGATAATCCCAAATTTATCCAAGTTAAAACGTCGATCCTGTGCTAGGTTTAGATCCTATTTTGAAAGCTCCGATAGCTCCAAGAACCCTAGAAGTTCTTCACAACTTCTACTAAGTACTAAGGGATTTGGGCTAGGTATTTTGGGCATTATAACAATACTAGAAGGCAACTTTTCTACCAAGGGAGGGGGTAGGTTTCGGCCAGGATGGGGGGTTGCCTCGACCAAGCTTCACTCAAGGGGGGGGGGGGGAGAAGGCTTGGACGAAAAGGCTCACAAGGGAGAGGGGAGGATTTTCAAGACTTTGAAAGTAATTTGTGGATGAAGAACTCTTCATCTTAAGGGGGTATTTATAGGTCAAGCCATGGCCAACCAATGGCCAAGATGATGCCAAGTGCAAGGCAAGTGTAGGGTGAGGATTTAGGCAAGTGTCCATTTTATCTACTACACAAAAATATCCTACCAACTCCTTGACAAAACAAGCCCTTCCAATCGGCCCTATTGCCGTCCCACATCCATCAATGAAAGGGTGACAAGTGTCGCCCTCTCGTTGGTCCAAAATGTTTCGTCTCTCGGAAAAATCCGCAAAAATTAGAAATGACATAGCCGGAATTTATCCTACGCGAGTCTTGTTAAACGTTTCGTCGGAAAACCATTCTTTTAGTGAGTTGTGCCCAAAAAAACGTCCCATGCCTAGACTTTAAGGCTAAAATTTCGTACGTACGCCCTCACGTACATATTCTGGAAATACGGGGTATAACATCCTCGCTCTTAGGATCACGTCAACAGGTTGGGAAGCCCCGTTTCTTCGGAGGCTTATCTTTTGGTATGTTACCCTGAGTCTGTAGGTTCTTGTACATTCAGGGGTATGGCGGGGCCCTGTCCCGTCATAGTTGTTGTCACTTCTTAGAGGTCTGTAGTACTATTGTGGGCAGAGTTTGTAAAAAGGATAACTGTTCGGGTTTTTATGTATTTATACAGAAGGCAACTGTTTTGGTTGGCCTGTTTATTTATCATGTTCTTGTTTCATGTTATGTTTTATTTCCGCTGATTTTCTCTGATGTTGTATCACTAGGGTTCCCGGTAGGCACGACCACGCCCGGTTCGGGTCGTGACAAAAGTGGTATCAGAGCAGTTAGTCCTCGGAAAGTGTCTACAGACCGTGTCTAGTAGATTCTTGATTATCGGTGTGTTGTGCACCACATCTATAATCAGGAGGCTGCAGGACATTTAGGATTGATTTCCATTCTTCTCATTCTGAGATCATACCTTAGAGTTGTGTTGTCAGTTGGACTCCCTCTGACGTATTCTTATGTGCCAGTTATGCCTCCACGCAAGCAATCGGGGCCCAGGAGGGCAAGGTAGCAGAGGGAGCTGCGAGTGGAGTAGCGGCGTTCTCATCGAGGCCACGCATTCGAGACGCCGCACCTACGGCAAGGAACAGAGGAGATGGGTTACAAGGTGATGGCCCAGTTATTGGCCAGGATAGTGGCAAGGCACGAGGATAGGCTGGATGCAGCAATTCCGGTACCGGTAGTACCCGTAGTTCACCCGAGAACGGATAGTTTGAGACTGCGGGACTTTCTGAGCTGCAGCCCGCCAGAGTTCTATGGGTCGAGGCCTGAGGATGATCCGCAGGAGTTCATCCGGCGATTCTGATCATGAGAGTGATCGAGGCCGGAGACCGAGTCGGTGACTTCGGTTCGCATCGGCCGCGTGATACCGCAATGATCGTTTGATTCACGGAATCGCCCGAGGGGAGCATGCGCTCCCAAAGCAGGGCGAAGTTCTCAAGCGGCATTTCTTGCACATTTCTTGCCTCCACAGATGAGGAGGGCTCGGGCCGACAGATTTTTGAAGTTGAGGCGCATCGGCGCATTTGCCAGGAGTACAACGTGGAGTTTGACTTCGTTGGCTCGGTATGTCCCCGCCTTAGTGACCGATATGGAGGACGAGTGCACCGCTACGCCACCGGCTCGATGATTACTTGGCGAGGCTTGTTCGGTGTAGCTCTTCACCGGGCATGGACATTGCCCGCATGCAGCTCATGCACTGGGGTGAGGCACGAGAGGTCGACGGAATGACCGATCAGCGTAAGGCGCCGTAACAGCGGTCCTTTGGTAACTTGCGAGGCGGACCGCCTCAGCGGCAGGCTAGTTATGCACCTTCTCCAGTACAGAGTGATCCTCCACGCCTTCGTGACGCTCGGGTATTCGAGCCGGTCGTGGCTCCGTGGCTTCGTTCACGATATACATGGGTTCTAGCCACGTTCGTGTTTTCCTCGGTGCACGATGCGCAGCGCCATCCCGGAATGTCGTCTTTTTACTGGTGCTTGTTTCACCTTCGGCCATCAAAGCCATGTGACGAGGGACTGTCCTAGGAAGAGAGAGACAAGTAGAATGACGCAGCCTACCGGGTCAGTGGCAGGTTCCTCGCCTTCTACAGCTATGCGCCCGGCAGGTCAGGATTATGATTAGGGCGACGAAGGGAAAATGAAGCAGTTGATACAGGTATATTCTTACCCCTCTAAAGACTAGTTTGTTTTGATGTTATGATGATGTGCTTAGTATTATGTTTGGTTGGATTGTGGAAAAATATGATTTAGAAGCCTGGTTAGAAAAAGGGTAAGTCTGGGGACGAGACAAATTGTGAGCCTTAGAATTTATATGCTTAGGACCTTGGATGCAAGGCCGTCTTGAGTGGGTGATTTTACGGTTAGTATTTGTCGAAATACTTGAAATGCGTGAAAAATATTGTGAGATAATTACATGAGGGGTGTGAGATGGAAGTGGTAGCTTTCATGACGTAAATTAGTAGGATTGTTCCGGATCGGGAAACAAGAGTTTGGCGCGTTTAGGGGTCGGGTTGAGGGCCATTTGCGGGTCAACCCGTAGCCCAGAATGAGGTGGGGTCAGTTCGAGGTGGTCCCGCCAGGTGGTAGGGTCACGAGGGTGCTAGGCCCAAGTTTAGGTAACCATCGTACGAGTTCGTGGATGCGTTCAACCAGAATCGGATCGTGAAGGCCGGGGATGGCCTTAAAAGAATTTGAGGCCAGTAAGATGACCAAGTTTGGAGGTAGTGACTCCAAGGTTTTGGAAACTGCAGCGATGACGGAAATATGGTACGTGTACTAGAAAGAGTTCGGGTGTACGAGAAAGGTACGACGAGTAAGAAAGGAAGCAAACATGTGTTAAGAGGATGGAAGTGATCATTTTTTTGTGAAGTGAAGGTGCGAGGAGAGTATCCTTTTGACCAGGAGTGAGAGTTAGTGTTGTTATACATCTTAGAGGTGATTCCTCGTTAGTTTGGATTTGGGTTTCGCGCGTATGTGATATTATGGCCATGTGTGGCATAATTGGTTTTGTAAAGTATAGTAGTGAAGACTATACCGGCGCATGTGTGTTTTTTTGGAGACTTAGAAGGAACATTCGGGACGAATGTTTCTAAGGGGGGAAGAATGTTACACCCCGTAGTTCCAGGGTATGTATGTGAGGACGTACGTACGAGAATACGACAGAAATATTGGAAAGAAAGAAAGATGTGATTTTTCGACGAAAAAGTTTCCGGGTTTTGTGAAGGAAAAAGGTTCGTTGATGGGAATTGGATTCCCAGATTTGGTATTTGGGCTTCTTGAATTATATTAGAATTATGGAATTTTATTTCCGGAATTTGTCACGTGGGGCCCACGGGAGAAATTTACGGTTTTGTGGGGCCCACTTTGTTTTCGAGATTTTGGCCATTATGGATATTTTCGGAAGATGAAATATTTTGGACGAGTAGGAGGGCGACACGTGTCACCCCCTAGGTGGCCTTGTGTCCGAAATCATGTGCCAAGTGGCCAAGTCTTGCTAGATATTTTGTGTGGACAAGTGGCTTGTGGGACCCACACACACTTGTCCCCAATCTCAATGTCACGACCCGAACCCGGGCCCGTGACTGGTGCCTTACCCCGGGCACCCTATTGATACAACATCAGAGAAAATCAGCGGAAATAAAACATAACATGAAACAAGAGTTCTTACAAGACTTTGAAAGTAATTTGTGGATGAAGAACTCTTCTTCTTAAGGGGGTATTTATAGGTCAAGCCATGGCCAACCAATGGCCAAGATGATGCCAAGTGCAAGGCAAGTGTAGGGTGAGGATTTAGGCAAGTGTCCATTCTATCTACTACACAAAAATATCCTACCAACTCCTTGACAAAACAAGCCCTTCCAATCGGCCCTATTGCCGTCCCACATCCATCAATGAGAGGGTGACAAGTGTCGCCCTCTCGTTGGTCCAAAATGTTTCGTCTCTCGGAAAAATCCGCAAAAATTAGAAATGACATAGCCGGAATTTATCCTACGCGAGTCTTGTTAAACGTTTCGTCGGAAAACCATTCTTTTAGTGAGTTGTGCCCAAAAAAACGTCCCATGCCTAGACTTTAAGGCTAAACTTTCGTACGTACGCCCTCACGTACATATTCTGGAAATACGGGGTATAACATCCTCGCTCTTAGGATCACAGTTCAGCGTGTTGGGAAGCCCCGTTTCTTCGGAGGCTTATCTTTTGGTATGTTACCCTAAGTCTGTAGGTTCTTGTACATTCAGGGGTATGGCGGGGCCCTGTCCCGTCATAGTTGTTGTCACTTCTTAGAGGTCTGTAGTACTGTTGTTGTGGCGAGTTTGTAAAGGATAACTGCTCGGGTTTTATGTATTTATACGTATGCAAGCTTGGTTGTCCTGTTTATTTATCATGTCTCTTGTTTCATGTTATGTTTTATTTCCGCTGATTTTCTATGATGTTGTATCACTAGGGTGCCCGGGGTAAGGCACCAGTCACGGGCCCGGGTTCGGGTCGTGACATTGAGATTGGGGACAAGTGTGTGTGGGTCCCACAAGCCACTTGTCCACACAAAATATCTAGCAAGACTTGGCCACTTGTCTAGCATAATTCGGCCAAGAGCCACCTAGGGGGTGACACGTGTCGCCCTCCTACTCGTCCAAAATATTTCATCTTCCGAAAATATCCATAAAGGCCAAAATCTCGAAAACAAAGTGGGCCCCACAAAATCAGAATTTCTCCGTGGCCCCACGTGACCAATTCCGGAAATAAAATTCCATAATTCTAATATAATTCAAGAAGCCCAAATACCAAATCTGGGAATCCAATTCCCATCAACGAACCTTTTTCCTTCACAAAACCCGGAAACTTTTCCATCGAAAAATCACATCTTCCTTTCTTTCCAATATTTCTGTCGTATTCTCGTACGTACGTCCTCACATACATACCCTGGAACTACGGGGTATAACAGGCTCGGTAGCACACAATCAAACACTTGCACAACAAAGGCTATCACAACAAGCATAGGCAAGTTACACACAACTCAAGGTACTTTAAACACTTCTTAGCACACGTCAAGTATACCATTAAACCCCAAGTATCTAACCCCTTTAAGATCAAGGTACTCCTACCTTTTATAACCAAGCCACTTATGTTTTTCCATCACAAAGAGTTCAATATTTGAAAACAAGTTACTTCTTTTTTTCCCAAAAATCAAGTTACCATTCTAAATCCAATAATAAATCCATTTCTTTATTTTTCCATAAAGTCGTTATAACTAACTTCCCATAAAGCTATTATAACACTTTATGTTTTAAAATAAGTCAAGACAAAACCCTGCCTTTCTTTTAAACCAAAACACTTCAAATCCTTAAGTCCCTTTTCTTTTAGAAATCGAGTTCCTTACTTTGGAATTTTTAAGAAAATCAAAACTTGATTTCAATAATTCTTTTAAAAACCAAGTACTCATTTCTCACGAAAGAGGTTTCACACTTTTCAACACCATTTAGGTCAATTATAAGTCAAGTCTCTTATCTTTTGAAATCAACAAACCATTCTTTTACCTACATAAAGTGGTTATAACAAACTTCCCATAAAGCCGTTATAACACTTTATGTTTTAAACCAACCAATTACAACTATAAGCCCTTATGAGACCAAGAGGGCTTATTCTTTAACCACCGAGTACTTATTACTAACGAATAAGATTTTCCTACTTTTTCAAACAATCAAGACCTTTACACTTCGTATCAAGTCAAGGCACAACAAGGGAAATCAAATTTCCTTTAACACACTGCATCTACTGCACTATATATTTCACAAATAATCATGCTGAAGAGGATAGGAAGAATCACATACCTCGCGACGATTGTCGACAATAAGAAAAATGCTCCACAGTACTATCTCCCTTAAGAAGAATATGCTACACGTAGTACTTCAATCCTATAAGGGTCATAAAATGTCTATCAATCTCTAGCTTCGAACGTAGAATAAACTAAGTGCAAGGTCCCTACATTCTACGGAAATTTGGACAACACTTCCTTTGTTTCTACTTACTATGCCACCTTTTTCAAGGCCGAATTCAATAACCAAACGCCACATTTAAGGCTCAATTAATTCAGCAAAAACAAGGGGATTACACGCCTAACAATACGTGTAAAATTCCGCCCCACAACAATACAAAAATAACCCAATACTTTCCATGCCATTCTTGGCCAACAATATAACCAATCCTAAATCTTTTCCAATTATCTTCTCAATCCAAGTTATTAGGTCTAACATGATATCTAGCCCTAGACATCTTCAACAACTACAATTTCCCCCTTTACAACATGTGACGACCAAATTAGAAATCCAATTGAAGTTACAATCTTAAGGCTAACATGCCCATTTCGGTTTCAACAAGACAACAAGATCCAAATCTATTCAAATATAAACCATTTCAGTGCTCCATTCTAAACTACTAAAATATAACAGCCTCAGGCTCATTTCTAAACTACTATAACAAGTATTAACCCATATCCAAGAGAAGGGGAAACTTTTACCTTTGGAGAAGCCCACAAAAGCCCCTTTCTTCCACTTCTTTTCCGTCAAACTCGTCCACCAGCGCTTCCCACAAGTTTACCCACACTTTTCCTTCTTGTCGCCGCTCCAACAATTTCTCCTAAGGCAAGGTCTCTTCAAGAAAAACTAGAGAGAAAGGGAGAGGATTTCCTTGGGAGGGTTTTGAAAATGAAATGGCCAAGTCTTCCAAGACTTGGCCCTAAAATAGGCTCCTTTCCTGGTCAAAAGGATGGGAGGGACACTTGTCACCCTCTCATAGGCTTTTAACAAAAATATCCCCTGATTTTCGCCCTTTACCGCAGAAAAATCCCACCTCGGCGCCGCGGCGCTTCCACTTTCGAAAAGTTCCAGCATTCCGGCGCCGCAGCGCTGCAACCCCCACGGACTCCCAGTACAACCGGCGCCGCGGCGCTGTACCCCTGAACCGAAACCACTGCTTTGCCTGACTGCGCACCAAACTTGAAACTTCCATAACTTTTGACTCCGATGTCCTATCGACGAACGGTTTGTTGCGTTGGGAACTAGATTCAACGGACTACACACTAGGCTCTTTAAACACCTTGCAATTCTTAACAATTGGGGTACAACACTCCAAGATAGACTCAAAATCCGTCCAACACATGTTTGTCAACTTATCTTTCCACTTTCCAATCTAATATTCCGGGGTATGTTCTTATCTTAACTTCTTGAATTTACGGGGTGTAACACCCTTTCTCCGGGGGGACTACGTTCATGTCACAGGTTTAGGTACGCAGTTTGGTGATTTGCAAGTGTAGGATCCTTGCTCAGAGTTTTTGGGATAGCTCCATTGTTCTGGGGCTTATCATTTTGGTACTAATCTTTCGATACAGGATTTTGTATATTTATAGGTACGGGTGGGCCTTGTCCCGTCATAGTTCTCTATCAAACTCTTAGAGGTCTGTATTCATATGTGGGATTGGACTCGTGTACAGTGCAGTTTCATTTTGTCTTATATATATATAGCGGATGCCTTGCCGGCTTTTCCTTTGCTTGTTTAAAAAAAATGATGAGTATCTTTATCTTCTGCGGGTTACTTGGGATGAATGGGTAGAAGGGTCCCCAGGTAGGGCACCAGTCATGGGCCTGGGGTTCGGGTCGTGACAAGAGTGGTATCAGAGCAGTCAGTCCTCGGAATGTCTACAGACCGTGTCTAGTAGAGTCTTAATTATCGGTGTGTTGTGCGCCACACCCATAAACAGGAGGCTACAGGATATTTAGGATTTGGTTTCTATTCTTCTTACTCTAAGATCGTGCAATAGAGCTGTGTTATTAGGATAATCCATCTCTGACGTATTATTGTGTTACAGCTATGCCTCCGAGGAAGGCAACAGTTGCCCAGAAGGGCAAATCAGTAGTGGGAGCTACTAGTCAGACTTAGAGAGTTACTAGGGCTTATGCCCAGTCAGTACCGGATATTGTACTGCAGTCGGCGAGTTCTTCTGCACCGGTTTTTTAGGCTAGTGCTGATGCAGACTTGTCAGCAGGGGTTTATTCGGCCGGTACATGCATGTGTATAGAGGGTAGAGGGCCAACACAGAAACCAGCGTAAGAGGGTTAGACTGGTCGGATATCCCGGTGAGTTTCTGGGCGAGCAGTCTCAGCAGCGGGTGAGATATTCGTCCCAGTCTACACAGAACATACCCCCACAGTTATCAGGTGGTAGATTGGACCCCACAAGGTATTTAGGAGCCGGTCAGAGCTCCAGGGTTCCAGGTTTTCAGAGAAGTAGGGGATCTTCTCAGTTGAGGCCATTTTTCCCTCAGTGTTTCCAGTGTGGTAAGCATCATTTGTGGAGATGCCTTTTTGGTATAGATGCTTGTTTTTATTGCGGTCGTCCAGGCTATGTGGTTAGAGAATGTCCTTTTAGAAGGGGCACTGGTGGTGTGACTCGACCTGCTGGATCGGGTGGCTAGTTCCTCTTCCTCTATAGTTGTGTGCCCTACAGGGCGGGGTATTCAGATGTCAGCCAGACGTGGTAGAGGTCGTGGTAGAGTTTATAGTTCTGGCGGTCCTTCGAACCGCATAGATGTTGTGGCTACCAGGCAGGATCAAGAGGCATCATAGATTGGGGTTACATGTATATTTTGATCCTTTAATATGCATTGATAGATTCAGATTCCAACCTAGCATATATATCCCCCTTGTTTCTAGTAGGAGGTGAATTGATAGGACCATCAGAGGTAGAAATATTTTTGTTCAAGTAATGTGTAGAGTGAAGGATGTTGACAAGAATGATGAAGTGAATACAACTATAGTTGTGTAGGGTTCACAAGGTGTAATTACCCCATAACAGTGTAAAGATCGATAGTAGAGGATGTATAGTAGGAATACTTCTGCCAAAGGTGACGAACCTCTAATGAGTGGAAAGATAGCGTGAGGAATACTTTGAGATAAGAGAGATTCATTTTGACCATGACTGAGAGTTAATTGTGATGATACACAAACCTTAGATTCAGTGACATTATCCATAAGTGTTCGTGATTGAGATACTACTAGTATTGGAGTTTACATCAGTTAGTAAACAAAGCTAGGTAAACAATAGGATCATTCACCAACCAGTAGTTTGACTAATGTGATGACGGAGAAGAGAAGTTGACACGAGGGAACACATCAGTTAATTGAGTGGGAGTTTGATTGAAGGATTCAAATAGTGATATCCCTATGACTTAGAATAAGGAAGGGTCATCCCTAGTACAGGAAGAGAAAGGAATGTCTGAAGATCCCATTTTGGAAAGGACTGCAACCTTCGAGTATTGTGAGAAGGGACCTCAGATGGAAGGTCCATTGGTTTATATACATGTGATATATTTTGGTCGTGTGTGGCATCGTTGGTTTTGTGGAGTATTGGTTGATAGGTATAGTAAGGAGACGACGTCAGAATCTGTATAGTTTGAGACCCACTATGAACATTCGGGACGAATGTTTCTAAGGGGGAAAGGATGTTACACCCCGTAATGCCAGAGCTACTAATTGAGAACGTAATTCAGGAATAAAGATTTGAAGGTTGAAAGGAAAGAATATTTACATTTTCCACCGGAAAAAAATTTGGAAAAATGTGACGACAGAAAAATTATTAACTTGGAGTTTAATACTTATAATAAAATTTATGGAATTAGTATTGGATTACGAAGAATTGGAATTGATAATATGGGGTCCGACGAGAATTTCATAATTTCGCGGGGCCCTTCGATTTTAAGATATTTTTGACAATATGTAGATATTTTAAAAGGGACAGATTTTTTGGCCAATGAGAGGGTGACATGTGTCCCTCCCTACTTGTCATTACAAGATATTTTCTGTTATACCCCGTAATTCAAGGACATGTTTAAGAAAATGTAAGTAAGGAACACAAGACTTGAAAAGGGTACGAAAGGAAGAATTGTTTTTCCGACGAAAAATCTTCCGAACGTCGGAAAGGAGAAATGTTCGTTGGTGATAATTAGATTCTCAAAATGCATTAATTGAAGAGTATGGAACTTATTATCATTATGGAAATTTATTTTTACGGATTTGGTCACGTGGGGCCCACCCGAGGAATTTTACGTTTTGTGGGGCCCACGAGGGTTACAGAATTTTATGGACAAATGGGAGGGCGAAACGTGGCACCCCCCACATTGGTCTTGGACGAAATTGAAGTAAGGGTAAAATGGTCATTGACCATCAAGGAAGATAAGTCTTCAAAGCTTGAGTTTATTGACTAGTCAATTTGTACACTTGGCCAATTAATTAATTACTCTCATCCTAGACACTCAAGTGTTGCAATCTAAGCCATCCATTGTATTATATATACACAACTAGTGCAAGACTAGCTCTTTTATCACTTAGAAAAAATTACACATTCTTGTGCTTCAGTTAGAGCTCTCGGCAATGGAGCATTTCCCACACAAATTTTTTGTAGTTTTGATCCATTATTCACAAGACTTTAACCCAAGGTCCCTAAGGGTATTGTAAGGATATCTCAATAGAAATATTTCGGAAAAACGACGTTTTTACTTTAGTCGCAAGGCGAAAACCTAAGATGTTCTTCAACTTTGAAGATGGAACTTGAAGAGGAGTTCATCATGAGCTTCTAAGGATTGCTTGGAGCGGATTGAAACATAATAAAAGGAGCTAAGAATTGCTAAGGAGCGACTTTCAATCTTGGAAATTTTAAGGGCTTGTAAAGGTATAAATCTTGTCGTTTTAGCAATTAAAGATTACTTGTCATTGTAGTTATGGATATTAGCAAGCATGAGGTATTTAGTATGAAGTTGATAAGTGTAAGTGGCTATTGGAACCCTAATCCGAAAACTAGCATGTTTAACCCTTAAGATTACAATTCAAGTTGATTATTAGTTTAAGTTGTCACATGTTATATAAAGAAGGAATTATAGTTGTTGAAGTTGTCTATGACTATATAACATGTTAGACCTAAGGACTTGGATTGAATAAAAATTATTGGAAAAAGGACTTTGTGTTGTTGTATATGTTTAGCCGAGAATGACTTTAAATATGGAACTAGTTTCGTATCAATTGTGGGGCGGAATTTTACATGTATTGTAAGGCATGTAATCCCCTTTAATTGGTTGTTGTATTGAGCCTTAAATTTATCGTGTTTGGTTATTGAATTCGGCCTTGAAAAAGGTGGCAAAGTATGTAGAAACAAAGGAAGTGCTGTCCGATTTTCCGTAGAATTTAGTGACTTTTCACTTAGAATATTCTACGTTCGAAGCTAGAGGTTAATGGACGTATTATGGCTATTATAGGTTGAAGTACTAAGTATAGCGTATTCTACTTGAAGGATGGAATAGCTATCAAGGTTGAAGTACTTTGGAGCATTTTGCTATTTGTCGATAATCGTCGCGAGGTATGTGAACCTCTTCCTTCTTTTGACATGATTCTATGTATGGAATATACATGTGGTATTAGTTCATGATTCCTTATACTCTTAGAAGTTAAGAAGTATGTATGTTGATTTACTCTATGTAAAGGTTATCTCTGAGTTATCATAAGTTCTTACCATGTCTTATGGGGGATGTTGGGAAGAGTCGTTAGGAGGTATTTGGAGCCAAGTTGACTTGGCTAATTTACGGCACGAATGAGAATAAGTATCGAACAAGCCATTGCAGCGTTAATAAAGGAAAATGTAATGACGATAAATTATATTAAAACAAGTAGAATTCTCCATCTGCATAGAAGCTAAGATAAGACAAAATTGTATTATATTTTCTAGATCATGGTTGCTTTTATGAGATCAGTATAAACAAGTATAACATATTCACACATATAAGGCATATGTTTCTTAAATTAAAGAGTTTACGTTATGAAGTGTTAAGACTATGAACTACGAAACTTGATTCTAAAAGATAAGAGACTTGAAGTATTTTGAAAGTATACGATACTTGGTTTTCGAAAGTATAAGTCTCTTGGTTATAAAAAGAATGTATTCGCCTAAAGTATAAAGTTAGTATAACGACTTTATGGGAAGTGGGTTATAATAGCTTTATGGAAAGTTAAAAGAGTGGTTTACTCTAAGTATGATAAATGTTTTGAAATAAAGAAAGGCAAATGGATTTAAAAGAATCAATTGCTTAAATTTTAAGGAAAGAAGTCACTTGATTTAGAAGCCGAAAAATGTATTTCTAAAAGTGTAGTGACTTAGGTAAAATGTAAACAAGCCTTGATAATACAGGTGTTAGTATCTTGGGGTTTTATATGAAAATGAGTCTTTTGAAAAGAATGTAAGAACGTAGTACTTTGGGTTAAATTCCCAGATTTTTATGTGTGAAACGAAAGTGCCATGAGTTTATAAAAATGGAAGTCTAAAGGTTTAATGAACTTGCCTATGTTTGCTTGTGATAGCTTTGAGTGCAAGTATTATATGTTTACGTTGTCGTGACTCTCAGTTGGAGGGTCACCGTCTTGTTGTAAGTTTACTTGACGCATCGAAGCGATGTGGGATTCCACGGGTATGCTTACATTATGATTGATCCTTGGACATGCTTATACGATGTGGGATTCCGGGGCATGTGACCAGGAGGCGGGTTAGAGTAGAGTCCCGGATTTGTTTTATTACCCATGGCCATGCTTATACGATGAGGGATTCCGGGGCATGCGACCATGGTATGTACGACTATTACTCCATGGGCTAGCTCCCCATGAAGACATGTACCCACGATGAGGGATTACGGGGGCATGTTATATTATTACTCCATGGGCTAGCTCCCCATGAAGACCTGCGCCTACGATGAGGGATTCCGGGGGCACGTTATGGCCATGCTTATACGATGAGGGATTTCGGGGCCTGCGGCGACGTTATATATATATAGATATATATATATATGTTGTATATGTACGCAAGCGGTGAGGTAGGATGCCACGCGCGTCACATGGTTATATGTTACACCTACTACCGTTTGGCAGTGATGTGATTCCACAGCAGAGATATATGTATTGTGTATGTGTACGCCGACAGTGAGGTGGGATGCCACGGGCGTGTCACATGGTTATATGTTACACCTACGGCTGTCGGCAGTGATGTGGGATTCCACGGGCAGGAGATATATATATGTATTGTATATGTGTACGCCGACAGTGAGGTGGGATGCCACGGGCGCATCACATGGTTATATTTTTCACTTATCACTGTCGGCAGTGATGGGGGATTCCACGGGCACGCTTTAATATTTGTGTGACTTGATCGCGTCCCAGATTGAGTCGGGTAGTATATGCGTCCCTCCATAAAGGGCCGAATTATGTTATTAAAGATAAGTAAGTTATATGGTAATGAACTTAATGATTTATCCTAAGTATGTACGTAAGATTTGGCTATAACTCTTAATGGAATGGAAAAGATAATGATGTGCAATTAAGTTCATGAGTGGTAATGACACGGCAGGATCTGGTATGTACTTTTTATACTTGCCCCTGTCATTCTTTTGTACAGTTATGATCTGTTTACTGTACTTTATTTCCGTTCCATATTCGGTACCTGTTATCGACTTCTCGGGTGCGTTCATGTACGCAGGTTTAGGTAC
This sequence comes from Przewalskia tangutica, assembly GCA_029844215.1. Lineage (NCBI taxonomy): Eukaryota > Viridiplantae > Streptophyta > Magnoliopsida > Solanales > Solanaceae > Przewalskia > Przewalskia tangutica. Next base: position 41,550,213 of record CM056725.1, on the reverse strand, counting down.
ACAGTTGTGGTTCCGCGAGCTTAGGATCCTGGTTCAGCATTTGAGATGGCTCTAATGTTCCGGAGCTTGTCCTCATGGTTATGTATATTCAGGAGTACGGCGGGGCCTTGTCCCGTCATAGTAATTGTCCAAATCTTAGGTGCGTATTCATCCGTGGTCGGGTGCTAGAGTTGTTTTTACATTGTTAAACAATGTAGACCCTTTTGGGAAGTTTTTATGTTATGGCAGCCTTATCGGCTTGGCCTTAGATTTTGATAAAAAAACGTGTTATTTATCTTCCGCAGTTTATCATGTTGTATGAATAGAAGGGTGCCTGTGTAGGGCACCGCGCCCGGTCGGTCGTGACAAAAGTGGTATCAGAGTAGTTAGTCCTCAGAAAGTATCTACAGACCGTGTCTAGTAGAGTCTTGATTATCGGTGTGTTGTGCACCACATCTATAATCAAGAGGTTGCAGGACATTTAGGATTGGTTTCCATTCTTCTCACTCTGAGATCATGCGATAGAGTTGTGTTGTTAGGGTCGTGTCTCCCTAACGAGTTATGTTGATTGCAGCTACGAGAAAGGCAGCAGTGACCCAGGAAGGACTATGTGGATTGTGTATCCAGGTTGGTAATGATTGTAGTATAGTTGGTATTGTGACATACAACTATACAGAATTATGTATGAGGGTCAGACGCGTGTTGCCTAGAATAATTGTAGATTACCAAGAGTTGGTAAAGACTAACTAGATACCGGGAAGGTATGGAACAATTAATGAAATCTCATCAAGGTTTATGTACTAATTTGATATAATTAGGGAAGGATGAGCTGTCTGATAGGGTGATGAACCCTTAAGAAGTCATGTTAAGGAACTTAATGGAATGCTATGTTAATATATTAAGCTACGGGGTAGGCTTAAGAGAATTGTACGGATGAGGTCCGTATAGAGTAAGTAATGGTTGTTGTGATCAAGACGACACGATTATGGTATTATGAGAAGTTATTGTACCCATTTACGGGGGGACTGGTAAGGTAGGCTTGGAGCATGGGAATTGCGAGCCTAAGAATATTGATAACTGCCGAGACCTTAGATATATAAGGCTTTCTCTGGCAATAAGATTTTAAGTCAGACCAAGGATAAGAGTTAAATGCGACGCTGAGTCGGGTTGAGGACCTGTTACGGGTCGCCTCATAGCCTGAAATAGAGTGGGATCAGTTGGTAGTAGTTCCGCTACATGACAGGGTCACGAGGGTGCAAGGCCCAAGTCTAGTTAATTATTTTACAGGTTCGTGGACGCGTTCCACCGGAACCAGGTCGTGGGAGTCGAAAATGGCCTCATATTGTTTAAAAGAGTGACTCCAAAAGATTGGGGGCCAGAATCGGTATGGGGGTTATGTATGTATGCTAGTATGAGTTGAAAGTACGGAAAGAGTACGACCAGTAAGAAAGATAACAACCAAGTGTAAAGGAATAGAGCCAGAAGCCATAAGAACCTTTCGGGGTAACTACACCCGTGAGTGTTTGGGGTGGTAGCTGAGCGGGTATATGAGATTTGCCCGGTGATGATACAGTCGTCAGACCCTAGTAGACCTAGTAGAGATGATTACGGTAGACTTTGAGATCATTATGAGTATGGGCTAGTTGGCTTCGTGAGTGCCAATGTTGACATCTTAGTATAAGTATTGTTATGTGGCCATGGGTGGCATATGTTGTATGAAGGGTGTAGTAAAAGGAGACTATGTCGCTATCTAATTAGATTGGACTCCGAAAGAACATTCGGGGACGAATGTTTCTAAGGGGGGAAGAATGTTACACCCCGTAATTCAAGGACATGTTTAAGAGAATGTAAGTAAGGAACACAAGACTTGAAAAGGGTACGAAAGGAAGAATTGTTTTTCCGATGAAAAATTTTCCGAACGTCAGAAAGGAGAAATGTTCGTTGGTGAGAATTAGATTCTCAAAATGCATTAATTGAAGAGTATGGAACTTATTATCATTATGGAAATTTATTTTTACGGATTTGGTCAAGTGGGGCCCACCCGAGGAATTTTACGTTTGTGGGGCCCACGAGGGTTACATAATTTTATGGACAAATGGAAGGCGACACGTGGCACCCCCCACATTGGTCTTGGACGAAATTGAAGCAAGGGTAAAATGGTCATTGACCATCAAGGAAGATAAGTCTTCAAAGCTTGAGTTTATTGACTAGTCAACTTGTCCACTTGGCCAATTAATTAATTACTCTCATCCTAGCCACTCATGTGTTTCAATCTAAGCCATCCATTGTATTATATATACACAACTAGTGCAAGACTAGCTCTTTTAACACTTAGAAAAAATTACACATTCTTGTGCTTCACTTAGAGCTCTCGGCAATGGAGCATTTCCCACACAAAATTTTTGTAGTTTTGATCCATTATTCACAAGACTTTAACCCAAGGTCCCTAAGGGTATTATAAGGATATCTCAATAGAAATATTTCGGAAAAACGACGTTTTTACGTTAGTCGCAAGGCGAAAACCTAAGATGTTCTTCAACTTTGAAGATGGAACTTGAAGAGGAGTTCTTCATGAGCTTCTAAGGAGTGCTTGGAGCGGATTGGAACATAATAAAAGGAGCTAAGAATTGCTAAGGAGCGACTTTGAATCTTGGAAATTTTAAGGGCTTGTAAAGGTATAAATCTTGTCGTTTTAGCAATTAAAGATTACTTGTCATTGTAGTTATGGATATTAGCAAGCATGAGGTATTTAGTATGAAGTTGATAAGTGTAAGTGGCTATTGGAACCCTAATCCGAAAACTAGCATGTTTAACCCTTAAGATTACAATTCAAGTTGATTATTAGTTTAGGTCGTCACATGTTATATAAAGAAGGAATTATAGTTGTTGAAGTTGTCTATGACTATATAACATGTTAGACCTAAGGACTTGGATTGAATAAAAAGAAATGGAAAAAGGACTTTGTGTTGTTGTATATGTTTAGCCGAGAATGGCTTTAAATATGGAACTAGTTTCGTATCAATTGTGGGGCGGAATTTTACACGTATTGTAAGGCGTGTAATCCCCTTTAATTGGTTGTTGTATTGAGCCTTAAATGTGGCGTGTTTGGTTATTGAATTCGGCCTTGAAAAAGGTGGCAAAGTATGTAGAAACAAAGGAAGTGCTGTCCGATTTTCCGTAGAATTTAGTGACTTTTCACTTGGAATATTCTACGTTCGAAGCTAGAGGTTAATGGACGTATTATGGCCATTATAGGTTGAAGTACTAAGTATAGCATATTCTACTTGAAGGATGGAATAGCTATCAAGGTTGAAGTACTTTGGAGCATTTTGCTATTTGTCGATAATCGTCGCGAGGTATGTGAACCTCTTCCTTCTTTTGACATGATTCTATGTATGGAATATACATGTGGTATTAGTTCATGATTCCTTCTACTCTTAGAAGTTAAGAAGTATGTATGTTGATTTACTCTATGTAAAGGTTATGTCTGAGTTATCATAAGTTCTTACCAAGTCTTATGGGGGATGTTGGGAAGAGTCGTTAGGAGGTATTTGGAGCCAAGTTGACTTGGCTAATTTATGGCACGAATGAGAATAAGTATCGAACAAGCCATTGCAGCGTTAATAAAGGAAAATGTAATGACGATAAATTATATTAAAACAAGTAGAATTCTCCATCTGCATAGAAGCTAAGATAAGACAAAATTGTATTATATTTTCTAGATCATGGTTGCTTTAATGAGATCAGTATAAACAAGTATAACCTATTCACACATATAAGGCATATGTTGCTTAAATTAAAGAGTTTACGTTATGAAGTGTTAAGACTATGAACTACGAAACTTGATTCTAAAAGATAAGAGACTTGAAGTATTTTGAAAGTATACGATACTTGGTTTTCGAAAGTATAAGTCTCTTGGTTATAAAAAGAATGTATTTGCCTAAAGTATAAAGTTAGTATAACGACTTTATGGGAAGTGGGTTATAATAACTTTATGGAAAGTTAAAAGAGTGGTTTACTCTAAGTATGATAAATGTTTTGAAATAAAGAAAGGAAAATGGATTTAAAAGCATCAATTGCTTAAGTTTTAAGGAAAGAAGTCACTTGATTTAGAAGCCGAAAAATGTATTTCTAAAAGTGTAGCGACTTAGGTAAAATGTAAACAAGCCTTGATACTATGGGTGTTAGTATCTTGGGGTTTTATATGAAAAGGAGTCTTTTGAAAAGAATGTAAGCACGTAGTACTTTGGGTTAAATTCCCGGATTTTTATGTGTGAAACGAAAGTGCCATGAGTTTATAAAAATGGAAGTCTAAAGGTTTAATGAACTTGCCTATGTTTGCTTATGATAGCTTTGAGTGCAATTATTATATGTTTACGTTGTCGTGACTCTCAGTTGGAGGGCCGGCTGTCTTGTTGTAAGTTTACTTGACGCGTCTGAAGCGGTGATGTGGGATTCCACGGGTATGCTTCCATTATGATTGATCCTTGGACATGATTATATGATGTGGGATTCCGGGGCATGTGACCAGGAGGCGGGTTAGAGTCCCGGATTTGTTTTATTACCCATGGCCATGCTTATACGATGAGGGATTTCGGGGCATGCGACCATGCTATGTACGACTATTACTCCATGGGCTAGCTCCCCATGAATACATGTACCCACGATGAGGGATTCCGGGGGCATGTTATATTATTACTCCATGGGCTAGCTCCCCATGAAGACCTGCGCCTACGATGAGGGATTCCGGGGGCACGTTATGGCCATGCTTATACGATGAGGGATTTCGGGGCATGCGGCCACGTTATATATATATATATATATATATATATATATATATATATATATATATATATATGTTGTATATGTGTACGCCGACAGTGAGGTAGGATGCCACGGGCGCGTCACATGGTTATATGTTACACCTACGGCTGTCGGCAGTGATGTGGGATTCCACAGGCAGGAGATATATATATGTATTGTGTATGTGTACGCCGACAGTGAGGTGGGATGCCACGGGTGTGTCACATGGTTATATGCTACACCTACGGCTGTCGGCAGTGATGTGGGATTCCACGGGCAGGAGATATATATATGTATTGTGTATGTGTACGCCGACAGTGAGGTGGGATGCCACGGGCGCGTCACATGGTTATATTTTACACTTATGATTGTCGGCAGTGATGGGGGATTCCACGGGCACGCTTTGATATTTGTGTGACTTGATCGCGTCCAGATTGGGTCGGGTAGTATATGCGTGTCACGACCCGAACCCGGGCCCGTGACTGGTGCCTTACCCCGAGCACCCTAGTGATACAACATCAGAGAAAAACCAGCGGAAATAAAAACTTAAGCATTTAAATAGACATGGATCAAGATAAAGAAAATAGGCCAACCAAAACGGTTGCCTTTCAACATGTATATATGTATAGACATTTGAACAGTTACAATCCTTACAACCCTGCCCACAACAAAGCATGCACTTAAGATTTATACAACAACTATGACGGGACAGGGCCCCGCCATACCCCTGAATGTACAAGGACCTACAGACTCAGGGTAACATACCAAAGATAAGCCTCCGAAGGAACGGAGCTTCCCAATACGCTGAAAGGTGATCCTAAAAGCGGGGATCGACAGCCGATGTACCTCTACCTGCGGCATGAACGCAGCCCCGAGGAGGTCGACAACAGTACCAAGTATGTGAAATCAGAAAAATCAGAAATGAAATCATAGCGCTATATAAAGCAGAGACATGTATGATAACCAAACTACAAGACACCACATATAAACAAATATATCAAGTCGTGACTCACGCCCTCCAAATCATCACTCGTGCCCGTGGAATTCCTTCCTCACTGCCGGCAGTCTTTGATATAAGTACAGCATGGAGTATATATGTACACCAGGTCCCACCTGTGTCAATTTAACCGTACGGGGCAAGTATAACTACCAGATCCGACCGTACCAATAATACCGTACACAACCATATCATGAAGGCGACACGCGGTGGCACTAGCCTCCACCAGATCCACCTGCGTCACGTAGCTGACGGGGGCAAGTGAATCGGCCAGGCACCCGATCACAACCGTAAGTCACGAAGCTCCATCCAAACACTGACTCGCGAATCTGACACGTGGCAAGTACACTAGCCTCCACCAGATACACCTGCGTAACGTAGCTAACGGGGGCAAGTGAATCGGCCAGGCACCCGATCACAACCGTAAGTCACGATACTTCGCCGCGAAGCTGACACATGGCAAGTGCAATAACCTATACCAGATCCACCTGCGTCACGTAGCTGACGGGGGCAAGTAAACAGGCTACGCACCCGATCACAACCGTAAGTCACGATACTTCGCCATAACCATAATGGTCACATGTCCACAGAATCCATCAACAGTGTGGACATGCCCATGTAACAATGCTAATGGAAGCATACCCGTGGAATCTCCCGTCACTGCCGGTACGTCCAAGTAAGTTCTCCACAAGTCAACCGGCCCTCCATCGAGAGACGCGGTAGAATAGAAACACAATTCTTGCACAACAAAGACTATCTCAATAAGCATAGGCAAGTTACCCAACAACGAGCATAGGCAAGTTACACAACAACAAGCATAGGCAAGTTATACACAACTCAAAGTACTACGTACATTAAATTCCTTTTTAAAGAGATCCATTCCTTTTATAAAAGTCACCCGATACCCGTAGTATAAAATAGAGTGACTCACATTTTTAGGTAAACCAAAACACTTCCCTTTTCAACCACATTCTTTTCCCTAAGGTTCCAGTTTGCCTAATTTCAATTACTCAAGTCTCTTTATTTTAGGAAAGTTTCATAGTTCAATGTCTTAATCTCTTTTAAAACAATTGAGTAGCATATGCCTTATATGTGAGCAGTTTATTCTTGTGTATAACCATCTTATTAAAGCAGCCATGATCTAGGAAATGTAATATCATTTTGTCTCATCTTAGCTTCTATGCAGATGGAGGTTTCTACTGGTTTTAATAATACTTCATTATTCATTACATTTTCCTTTATTAACGCTGCCGTGGTTTGTCGATACTCATTCTGATTTCTGAAATCAGTAAAACGTTATTCCTTTTAAAAACCAAGTACTCATTACTCACGAATGAGGTTTCACACAAAATTCATATTAATTCAATTAAGTTAAGTCTCTTATCTTTTAAGAATAAGTCTCTTAACTTCTAAAATCAGTAAACCATTCTTTTTATCTCTCTTAAGACGTTATACCTAACTTCCCATAAAGCTAGTATAACTCTTATGTTTTCAAAACCAAGTATTACTCTTCTTTCAAAAAGGTTTCTTATTTCTTTTGAAATACTTCAAGATTCTTCTTATTCAGGCTTAAGTCAAAAGACATTGCCGTAACACTACATTCAGTTAACACACGTACGTCTACCGTACTATATCTATATTCCTTTTAAAATATTTCAAGGTTCTTATTATTCAGGCTTAAGTCAAAAGACATTGTCGTACAACTATATTCAGTTAGCACACGTACATCTACCATATTATATATACATATTATTCAGGCTTAAGTCAAAATACATTGCCACACGTACGTCTACCGTACTATATGTATTCTTTTAAAATACTTCATGCTCAAGAGTATAGGAAGAATCACATACCTCGCGACGATTATCGACTATAAGCAAAACACTCCACGGCTATAACCCGGCTAGCCTCGTCCACCTTCTAAGTAGCACATGCTACTTGCAGAACATTCAACCAAAGAAGGTTATCAGTCTACTGTAAATACAGTTTTAATCTTCTACTCTAATATTCTTCTGATGTGATTTCAGTTCAAGTCTTTTTTGTAATATCCTTCCAATACAGTTCAATTCTCTTCTATGAATCTTATATTCATTTCTATACAACTACAGTATGTAATTCCCAATTACAATAGAAGGACAGTAGTATTTACCTCGATGAGCCCAAAATTATCCAAGTTTAACGTCGAACCTGAGCAACGTTTAGCTCCTACTCCGAGTGCTCCAATCCGCTCCAAACAACCCTTAGAAGTTCTACGCAACTTCTACTTAACACTTCAACCGACTATGAAGGTTTTCCTTAGGGTTTCGTTTAGTGGCTAAAGGAAAGTATAATAGTATTTTCCGGGCTCTACGTATAGAGGTAACTTTGGAAAGTACTACAAGGTATAAGGGCTAGAGTATTTGGGCATTATAACAATACTTGGAGAGTATTTCTATACCACAAAGGGGGGTATTATACGAAAACAACTAGGCTAGGGGGGGGGGGGGGGAGTGCCCTCTCGGCCAAGCCTCACTCAAGGGGGGGAGGGGTGATTTGGACGAGAGCTTTGAGAGGGAGGGAGTATTTTGAGACTTAGAAAGATTGCTCAAGTTTGGATGAAGAAAGTCTTCAACTTAGAGGGGTATTTATAGGTCAAGAAATGACCAACCAATGGCCAAGATTCATCCAAGTGTAAGGCAAGTGTAGGGCTAGATTTTAACCATGTGGACCTTATCCATCTACCACACCAACTTGCACAAATATCCTACCTAACCCAAGGCAGAAAAAACGTGCCATTGTCTTGCCTTTGCCGTCCACTTGCTTCGATGTGAGGGTGACACATGTCACCTCCGTTGATCCAAAATGTTTCGTCTCTCGGAAAAATCCGAAAAAATTAAAAATGACATCGCCGAATTTTACCCTTCGCAAGTTTAGTAAAACGTTTCGTCGAAAAACGATTCTTTTCGGCACTTGTGCCCAAATTTTGAACCTATGCCTACTTTAAGGCTTAAATTATTATACGTACGCCCTCACGTACATACTCTGGAAATACGGGGTATAACATTCTCCCCTCCTTAGAAACATTCGTCCCGAATGTTCCTTCTCAAGACGGATAACGATAAAGTTCTTCTTAACAAGTTTCCAATGCCACACCTGGCCACAAAATAACACACGTTCTCTTCCTCCCTTACTCGTTGTGCCCTTCTCGAACACTTGAACTCTTCTAGCATACGTACCACACTTCAGTCATCGCTTCAGTTCCCAAAACTTTGGAGTCACCACCTCCAAACTTGGTCATCTTACTAGCTCAATCTTCCTTAAGGCCATTTCCGGCCTTCACGATCCGCTTCTGGTCGAACATATCCACGAACTCATACGATGGTCATCTAAACTTGGGCCTAGCACCCTCGTGACCCTACCACCTGGCGGGACCACCCAGCTGACCCACTCGAAGCGGTCGCGGGTTGGCCCGTAACATGGCCCCAACCCGACCTACTTAACGCATCAAGCTCTTGTTTCCCGATCCGGAACAATCTTACCTATACAGGTCATGAAAGCTACCACTTTCATTTTACACTACCCAAGGAATTTTCCCACAATTACTCCACGTATACTTATACATTCTGACAAAGATCACCCACAAAATCTTGTACTCAAGACGGCCTTACATCTAAGGTCTCAACTGTAATATTCTAAGGTTCATCATTTTCTCACCCCACAGGCTTACCCTTTCTCACTAACCAGGTTTCTAAATCACATTTTAGCACAAAGCTATCCGAACATAACACTTAACACATTATCATCACAACAATACATACAAGTCTCTAGAGGGTTAAGGATATACCTGAAAATAGGCGGTTCAAAGGACCGCTAAAACTGGGAACTCCCACCGCGACCTCTGTAGTGGCCCGGTGTGTGTACATCCCGCCTAGCTATGGAAGGTGAAGAACCATGGCCCGATCTAGTAGTGCGTGCTATCCGCGATACTACCCACAGTCGGACATTCTCCCGTCAAATGGCCCTGTCGGCCGCAAGTATAACAATCTCCCAAACCAGTACGACATTCCCCTCTATGGGCTTTACCACAATGGTCACATTGAGATACGGGTGGCCTCATCCGGCGAACACTTCTACTCCCCTGAAGATCTGAAACCTGGGAGCCCTGACCTGCTCCTGAATATCCCGAAGGTCCCAAAGGCTGTGGAGGACAACTCTGTACTGGCGGAGGTACATAACTAGTCTGCTGCTGAGGCGGTCCGCCTCGAAAGTCACCAAAGGAACCCGATGTTCTGGCCCTCTTCTGCTGATCTCGGTCATTCCGTCGATTCCTCCGCTCCTCACATCCAAGTGCATAAGCCTGCATGCGGGCAATGTCCATGCCCGGCTGAAGAGCTACACCCAAACAACTCTCTGCTAGGTAATCATCGAGCCCTGTAACATATCGGTGCACTCGATCCTCCATACTAGCTACTAACGCGAGGACGTCTGCAGGGCGATGAGTCGAACTCCACATTGTACTCCCGAACCGTGCGCGGTTCTGCGCAACACCAAAAATCTGTCGGCCCGAGCCCTCGCCGTTTGTGGAGGCAAGAAGTGTGCAAGAAATGCCTCGAGAACTCGTCCCATATAGGTGGAAGTGCGTTCTCCCGGGACAACTCGCGAATCAAACCGATCATGCGGTATCACGCGGCCGATGCGAACCTAGGACCACCGACTCGGTCTCCGATGCCTTGATCGCTCATGATCGTATCGCTTCCGGATGAACTCCTGCGGATCATCCTCGTGCCTCGACCCATAAAACTCGGCGGCTACAACTCCGAAAATCCGTAGCCTCAAACTATCGATGCAGGGTGAACCACGGTGCTCTTTGAGGCTGCTGCGTCCGGCCTATCCTCAAGTCCGCCTGACAACCGCCATGGTGGGCCCACTCTTGAAACTCATCTCTTACGCTCCGGTGTGGGGTGGAGGCTCAGTCTTGTGGTCTCTGTAGAGATTGCCGCTCTACTCGCGATTCCTCTCGCCTTGCCGCCACGGGCGGGTTGCCTTGCGCGGAGGCATAACTGGTAAAAACGAAGTACGTCAGAGGGGTCCAACTTATCACACAGCTCTAAGGAACGATCTCAGAATGAGAAGAATAGAAACCAATCCTAAACGGCCTGCAGCCTCCTGATTATAGATGTGGTACACAACACATCGATAATCAAGACTCTACTAGACACGGTGCAGACACTTTCAGAGGAATAAGCGCTCGATACCACTTTTGTCACGACCGAACCGGGCGTGATCGTGCCTACCGGGCACCCTAGTGATACAACATCAGAGAAAAACCAGCGGAAATAAAAACTTAAGCATTTAAATAGACATGGATCAAGATAAAGAAAATAGGCCAACCAAAACGGTTGCCTTTCAACATGTATATATGTATAGACATTTGAACAGTTACAATCCTTACAACCCTGCCCACAACAGTGCTACAGACCTCTAAGATTTATACAACAACTATGACGGGACAGGGCCCCGCCATACCCCTGAATGTACAAGGACCTACAGACTCAGGGTAACATACCAAAGATAAGCCTCCGAAGGAACGGAGCTTCCAATCTGGAAAGGTGATCCTAAAAGCGGGGATCGACGGTAGATGTACCTACTGCGGCATGAACGCAGCCCCGAAGGAGGTCGACAACAGTACCAAGTATGTGAAATCAAAATCAGTAAATGAAATCATAGCGATCTATATAAAGCGGGAGACATGTATGATAACCAAACTCTGATGCACCATATAAACGGTCATATCAAGTCGGGGACTCACGCCTCCAAATCATCACTCGTGCGTGGAATTCCTTCCTCACCGCCGTGATCTATGATATAACAACACGAGGAGTATATATGAACACGTGTCCCACGTGTCAATAAAACCGTACGGGGCAAGTATAACTACCAGATCCGACCGAACCAATAATACTGTACAACCATATCATGAAGCTGACACGTGGCAAGTGCTAGCCTCGCGGATCCACTGCGTCACGTGGTGGCGGGGCAAGTGAATCGGCCAGGCACCCGATCACAACCGTAAGTCACGAAGCTCCATCCAAACAATGACTCGCGAAGCTGACACGTGGCAAGTACACTTGTCACGACCCGATCCCGGGCCCGTGACTGGTGCCTTACCCCGGGCACCCTAGTGATACAACATCAGAGAAAACCAGCGGAAAATAAAACTTAAACAAGAAACAAGATATATGATCATAAAACAGGCCAACCAAACGGTTACCTTCCAATAAAATATATATAAACAACTCTTTCAAAACGAACAGTTTAATCATTTTTACAAACCCTGCCCACAACAGTACTACAGACCTCTAAGAGTTTTTATACAACATGATGGGACAGGGCCCCGCCATACCCCTGAATGTACAAGAACCTACAACTCAGGGTAACATACCAAAAGATAAGCCTCCGGAGAACGGAGCTTCCCAACGCCGTGATCCTAAGGCGAGGATCAACTACCGATGTACTCCTACCTGCGGCATGAACGCAGCCCCCCGAAGGAGGTCAGTACAACAGGTACCAAGTATGTGAAACTGAAAATACTGCAGTTAAATCATAACAGTCTACATAAAGCGGGAGACATGTATGATAACAAAAATACAGTACGCAACATAAAAGCAGTCAAGTCAGGGACTCACGCCCTCAACGTCATCACTCAATATAACTATGGGTCTCACACCCACAACATCAATCATGTTCGCATCATGGCCGCATGCCCCCGGAATTCTGCATCGGTGTAGACATGTCCATGATGCAACAATAATAACAATGCCGCACGCCACAAGCCCCGGAATGCGCCGGTGTAGACATGTCCATGTAACATCAACAATATACTGGGTGATCAACCCCGCCGCATGGCCACATGCCCCCAGAATTCTGCATCGGTGTAGACATGTCCATGTAACCACAATAACAATATATCGGGTAATCAACCCTGCCGCATGGCCACATGCCCCCGGAATTCTGCCTCGGTGTAGACATGTCCATGTAACATCAACAACAATATACCGCACCACCAGGCTATCACAAACCAGCTCAAGCAAATTACATTACTTCTAGACTTTTATAAAAGATCCACTCTTTCTCAAGAAGTCACCTGATATCAACATTTGCACAACAAAGGCTATCTCAACAAGCATAGGCGAGTTACACAACAACAAGCATAGGCAAGTTATACAACAACAAGCATAGGCAAGTTATACATAACTCAAGGTACTTCCATTTTATATCAAAGTCCGGGTTTTAACCCTAAAGTACTACGTACGTTAAATTCCTTTTAAAGAGATCCATTCCTTTTATAAAGGTCACCCGAGATGCAGTAGTATAAAAATAGAGTGACTCACATTTTTAGGTAAACCAAAACACTTTCCTTTTCAACAACATTCTTTCCCCTAAAATTCCAGTTTGCCTAATTTCAATTACTCAGGTCTCTTTATTTTAGAAAAGTTTCATAGTTCATAGTCTTAATCATTTAAGAATATAATTCTCTTTTAAACAATCTGAGAAATATATGTCTTATACGTGAGCCGTTTATTCTTGTTTACAACAATCTTGTTACAGCAGCCATGATCTAGGAAATGTAATACAATTTTGTCTTATCTTAGCTTCTATGCAGATGGAGGTTTCTACTGGTTTTAATAACAATTAGTTATTTGCCAATACACTTTCCTTTATTAGCGCTGCTGTGGTTTGCTCGACACTTATTCTCATTTCCGAAATCAGTAAAACATTATTCTTTTTAAAACCAAGTAAAACAAGTTAAGTCTCTTATCTTTCAAGATCAAGTCTCTTAACTCCTACAATCAATAAACCAATCTTTTACCTACATAGAGTCGTTATAACTAACTTCCCATAAAGCTATTATAACACCTTATGTTTTAAACCAACCAACTCATTTAACGCATGTACGTCTACCGTACTACATAGTTTACAAAGCATCATGCTAGAAAGGATAGGAAGAGGTTCACATACCTCGCGATGAGTATCGACAATAAGCAAAACGCTCCACAGTACTGTAACCCGGCTAGCCTTTTCCACTCTTCAAGTAGAATACGCTACTCGTAGTACTTCCACCTATAAGGCCACAAACGTTTATTAACTTCTAACCGCATGGTTCCATATTCTACAGAAAAATCGGCACCTCCCCGCAACCGCGTAATTTCTCCTCTCTATCGAGGCGGCTACCAAGCCAACCGGGGGTTATACGCCTAACCGGACGTATATAACTCTACTATCTGATAATACCCCAAGTCTCTGTCTGATCTATGTAATTACGATTGATTCTCTTCTTTATTATTGAGCTTAAGTCGAAAGACATTGCCAATAACTACGTTGATTCTATATATAGTATACTTCAACTATATATTCCTACAACATGTAATTTCAATTACAATAAGGGGACAAGATTATTTACCTCGATAAGCCCAAAATTATCCGAGATAAAAGTCGATCTGAGCAAGGTTTAGCTCCTACTCATGCGCTCCAATCCGCTCCAAACAACCCTTAGAAGTTCTAACCAACTTCTACTTAAATACTTCAACCAACTATGAAGATTTCCTTAGGGTTTGGTTTGAGACTAAAGGACAAAAGGTAGTATTTCGGGCTCTACGTATAGAGGTAACTTTTGGAATACTACAAGGTAAAGGCTAAGGTATTTAGGGCATTATAACAATACTTGAGAGTATTTCTACCAAGAGGGGTGTATTATACGAAACAACTAGGCTGGGGTACCCTCGGCTAGACACTACAAAGGGGGAGGGGGAGGCTCTCGGCCAAGGGCTCACAAAGGGGGGAGGGGGAGGACTCTTGGACGAGAATACAACTCAAGAGGGGAAGGAGAGGGACTCAAGACTTGGAATATTTTGGATGAAGAAGTCTTCAAGCTTAGGGGGGTATTTATAGGAAAACCAAAAGCCAACCAATGGCCAAGATCAAGCCATGTGCAAGGCAAGTGTAAGGCCAAGATCAAGCCAAGTGCACCCTAACCCTACACCCCAAAACAAGGCACAAAACATGGCACCAAACATGGCACAAAGTAAGGCACAAAACAAGGCCAAAACAAGGCACCAATCGGCCAAGGCCAAACCGCCCCTTAGGCGTCCACTTGAGGGTGACAAGTGTCACCCTCTCGTTGGTCCAAAATGTTTCGTCTCCCGGAAAAAATCCTCAAAAATCGCAAATGACATAGCCGGAATTTTCCCTACGCAAGCTGTGGAAACGTTTCGTCAAAAAACGACTCTAACCGGGTGTTGTGCACAAAATTCGGTCCAATGCCTAACTTTAAGGCTCAAATTTCTACGTACGTCCTTACGTACATACTCTGGAAATACGGGGTATAACATTCTTCCCCCCTTAGAAAATTCGTCCCGAATGTTCCTTCTCGAAACAGATAACGATGAAGTTCCTTCTAACAAGTTGCCAACGCCACACCTGGCCACAAAACACACGCACAAATACTTAAACCCAAGCCAACGAGGGACTACCTCTAACATCACAACAAGCCTCCACCTATGGTTTAAAGAGTGCTCCCCCCCCGAACACTTGAACTCTCCAAGATATCGTACCATACTTGATCATCGCCGGTTCAAAACGGTGGAGTCACCATCACGACCGAACGGGCGTGATGGCGCCTTACCCTGCACCCTAGTGATACAACATCGAGAAATCAGCGGAATATAAAACAATAACATGAAACAACATGAAGTATGAAATAATAATCTGAGAAAAATTGCCTTTCGGTATGTATATATGAAAACTTAAATTCGAACAGTTACATCCCATGACAACCCTGCCCACACCAGTACTCCAGCCCTCTACGAATGATATGACAACACCGACGGACGGGGCCCGTCATACCACGAATGTAGCACTACAACAACATGGGACTATACGAAGATAAGCCTCCGGAGGAACGAGCTTCCCAAACGCTGAATTGTGACCCAAGGCGAGGATCAACGGCGGTGTACCTTTACTGCGGCATGAACGCGGCCCCGGCGAGGTCGATGCAAGTACCAAGTATGTGGCGAAAATACGTAAATGAAATCATAGTAGTCTATATAAAGCGAGAGACATGTATGATAACCAAACTACGATTCACAATAAATAAGCGGACATGTCAAGTCGGGGACTCACGCCTCAAAGTCATCACTCAAATATAACAATGGGTCTCACGCCCACAACATCAATCATGCGTGGAATACCTTCCTCACCGCTGGCGATCATGATATAAAAACACCAAGGAATACACATGAACACCGGTCCCACCTGTGTCATCATAAAACCGTCACGGTAAGTAGGAAGGCATAGCGACTACTAAAACCCACAAGATAACAAGGTCATAAGCGTATCATGATCTGTCTGCACCGTCACATGATCAAAGCCGCCACTCGCGCGATATCTAATGCGCGCGTCTAGCCCGAACTTCCCGTAGCTCCGCACGGCCACTCGATGGCCCGCATGAGGTATTCCCGCATCGGTAGCTACTCCCGGCGATCTGGACTCGCCGTCCGCGTGGCCACATAAACGACATGACCACAAATGCCGCACACTAACACGGAACTCCGCGATTCTGCATAGGCCACAGACCGCGTAAGGTATTCTCGAATCATAGGTCACACAGACTACCGAAGTCTACCGCGTCGGAGGCTGCTTAACCCCTAATCATGAGTGATACAATACTAACATAACAACTTATCGTTTAAACAACATAAGCACAATCAAGAAACCCCTTTACACAAACATCACAAGATACTAACCCACGTAGCATCCTAGCATGTTTACTTAACAAATCAACAAGAAAGTATTACAAGGCTATCACAAACCAACACAATCAAGTTATACACACAAGGTACTTTCTCTTATATGATTAACAAGATCGGGTTTTATCCCCAAAGTACTTCATACATTAACTCTTTAAAGATACGTTACTTTCACAAAAGTCACACAATACGTAGTATATGAAAATAGAGTGATTATCTTTTGAAGTAAATCAAAACACTTCTCTTTGTAAAATCAAGTAACAACATTCTTTTCCAAACGTTCCAAGTTTGCCTAATTTCAATTACTCAAGTTTCTCATTTTCGAAAGGTTTGTAGTTCATAGTTTTAATCCTTTAAAACAATTTGAGAAATATATACCTTATGTGTGAGTAGGTTATTCTTGTTCATAACAATCTTGATACAATGACCATGATCTAGGAAAGGTAATATCATTTTGTCTCATCTTAGCTTATGCGGATGGTAGTTTCTCTTGGTTTTAATAATACTTTATTAGTCAAAACATTTCCCTTTATTAAGCTGATGTGGTTTGTTCGATACTTATTCGATTTCAAATCGGAAACATAATTCCTTTTGAAAACCAAGTACTCATTACTCACGAATGAGGTTTCACACTTTTAACAAAATTCAATTTAGTT
Organism: Przewalskia tangutica; assembly: GCA_029844215.1. Lineage (NCBI taxonomy): Eukaryota > Viridiplantae > Streptophyta > Magnoliopsida > Solanales > Solanaceae > Przewalskia > Przewalskia tangutica. The sequence goes on along the minus strand of CM056725.1, from coordinate 41,532,994 downwards.
AAGTCTCTTATCTTTTAAGATCAAGTCTCTTAACTTCTTAAATCAATAAATCATTCTTTTTATCTCTCTTAAGCCGTTATACCTAACTTCCCATAAAGCTAGTATAACTCTTAAGCTTTAAAACCAAGTATTACTCTTACATTAAAATGATTCATATTCTTTTGAAATACTTCAAGATTATTCAGCTTAAGTCAAAAGACATTGCCGTAATTATTATTCGAAGCTTAAGTCGGAGACATTGCGTAATTATTATTCGATTAACACACGCACGTACCATTACTATATATATTCTTTAAAATATCATGCTCAAGAGGATAGGAAGAATCACATACCTCGCGACGATTATCGACTATTAGCAAAACGCTCCACGGCTATAACCCGGCTAGCCTTGTCCACCTTTCAAGTAGCACATGCTACTCACAGAACATTCAACCTATAAAGGTTATACAAGTCTATCAAAGTCTAGACTACTCGGTAGAATAAATCTAGATACAAGATTCTACGGAAATTTGGCGATACTTCCTACCCACAAACTTCACAAGTCTACTGTAATACAGTCCTATGTAATTACAGTTCAGTTCTCTTCTTTAAATTCAGGCTTAAGTCCAAAGACATTGCCGCAAAACTAAGTTCAGTTCTATATATAGTATACTACAACTATATATTCCTACAACATGTAATTTCCAATTATAATAAGGGAGACAAGATATTTACCTCGGTAAGCCCAAAATTATCCAAGTATAAATGTCGGTCCTTAGCAACGTTTAGCTCCTACTCCGGGTGCTCCAACCCGCTCCAAACCACCCTTAGAAGTTCTAACCAACTTCTACGTAATACTCCAACTAACTATGGAGATTTTCCTAAGGGTTTCGTTTTGTGACTGAAGGGAAGTATAATAGTATTTCTGGGCTTTTCGTATAGGTATAACCTTGGAATACTACAAGGTATTAGGGCCAAGGTATTTTGGGTATAGTAACAATACTTTGGAGAGTATTTATACGAGACAACACCACAAGGGGGGGTGTATACCCCTCGGCCAACCCCACTAGGAGGGGGGGTACTCTCGGCCAAGGGGGGGAGGGGTGCTCTCGGCTAAAGCCTCACAAGGGGGGGAGGACGAGAACTCTAGAGGGAGGGGGAAGAGCTTTCAAGACTTAGGAAAGTTTAGGAATGGATGAAGAAGTCTTCAAAGGGGAGGGGGGGGTATTTATAGGTCAAGCCATGGCCAACCAATGGCCAAGATCATGCCAAGTGCAAGGCAAGTGTAGGGCTAGGATTCACCCAAGTGTACCTTATCCATCTACCCACAAAATATCCTACCAACTACTTGACAAACAAGGCCACACTTTCGCCACTTTACGCCTAACATCCTCCAATGAGAGGGTGACAAGTGTCGCCCTCTCGTTGGTCCAAAATGTTTCGTCTCTCGGAAAAATCCGCAAAAATTAGAAATGACATAGCCGCAATTTACCCTACGCGAGTTGTGTAAAACGTTTCGTCGAAAAACGACTCTAACCGGGTGTTGTGCACAAAATATTTCGTCCAAGCTAACTTTAAAGTCCAAACTTTTCTACGTACGTCCTTACGTACATACTCTGGAAATACGGGGTATAACAACTACCTCCAAACTTGGTCATCTTACTAGCTTCACTTTCCGCCAAGGCCATTCCCGGCCTTCACGAACCGGTCTCGAACGCATCCACGAACTCATACGATGGTTAACTAAACTCGGGCCTAGCATCCTCGTGACCTTACCACTGGCGGGACCACCTCGAACCGACCCCACAAACCGGCTGCGGGTTGACGCGAATGGTCCTCAACCCGACCCCACAACCGCGCCACACTCTTGTTCCCCGATCCGGAACAATCTTACCTATTCAAGTCATGAAAGCTACCACTTCCATTTTACACAACCCAAGGAATTCCCCACAATAACTCCACGTATACTACGCACTCTGATAAAGGTCAAACATAAAATAAATCTTTTACACAAGACGACCTTACCTCTAAGGTCTCAATCGTGAAATAGTCTAAGGTTCACACTTACCATGCCCCCAGGCTTACCCTTCTACACTAACCAGGTTTCTAAATCACATTTTAGCACAAAGCTATCCGAACATAACACTAAACACATCAGCATACAAAACTCTAGAGGGTTAAGGATATACCTGTCTCTACCGCTTCTAATCACAGTCCTGCCCTGCAGGGCGCATAGCTAGTGAAGGTGATGAACCAGCCACTGATCCTGAAGGCTGAGTCGTAACATCCGTGCTACCCTTGGTCGGACAGTTCCTCGCAAAATGGCCCTGCTGGCCGCAAAAATAACAAGCTCCCTTGGCACCACGACACTCCCCGAAATGCGGTCTACCACATCGACCACACCGAGGTAGGGGTGACTGCATCTGGCCAACACCCCTACTTCTCGAAACAGAACCGCGGAGCCACGACCGCTCTCGAATACTCGGATGCCACGAAGGTTGTGGAGGACCACTGCATGGCGGAGGTACAAAACTAGTATGCTGGCCGGCGGTCCGCCTCGAAAGTCACCAAAGGACCCTGTTGCTCTGGCCCTCTTCTGCTGATCTTGGTCATTCCGTCGACCTCTCCGCTCTTCACCCCCAAGTGCATAAGCCTGCATGCGGGCAATGTCCATGCCCGACTGAAGAGCTACACCCGAGCAAGCCTCTGCCAAGTAGTCATCTAACCCGGTAACGTAGCGGTGTACTCTGTCCTCCATATCAGCTACTACAGCGGGGGCATACCGAGCCAATGAGTCGAACTCCACATTGTACTCCCGAACTGTACGCCCGTTCTGCCTCAACATCAAAAATTTGTCGGTCCGAGCCCTCCTCATCTGTGGAGGCAAGAAATGTGCAAGAAATGCCCCCGAGAACTCGTCCCAAACGGCTGGAAGTGCATTCTCTCCCCGGGACAGCTCCCACGAATCAAACCAGTCGACTGCGGTATCACGCAGCCGATGCGAACCTAAGACCACCGACTCGGTCTCCGAAGCCTTGATCACTCTCATGATCCGCTGTAACTGTCGGATGAACTCCTGCGGATCATCCTCAGGCCTCGACCCGTAGAACTCTGGCGGGCTACATCTCAGAAAGTCCTGTAGCCTCAAACTATCCGATCTAGGGTGAACCACTGGCGCTACTGGAACTGCTGCGTCCAGCCTATCCTCATGTCTGGCCACGACCCTGGCCAATAACTGGGCCAACTCCTTGTAACCCATCTCCTCTGCTCCAGACTGTGGGACTGGAGGCTCAGGTACTGTGGTCTCAGCAGCCACTGCTGCGGCTCTAAACTCTGCTGGGGCTGGCGGCGTCGCAAAACTCGCCGTCTGAAGCACAATCTCAGGTACTGACCGGGCCTGCGCCCTCGTACTCCTCTGTATCTCACTAGCAGCACCCTCGGCTGCCTTGCCCTTCTGGGCTCTGGTTGCCTTGCGCGGAGGCATAACTGGTAAAAATGAGATACGTCAGAGGGGTCCAACTTACAACACAGCTCTAAGGCACGATCTCAGAATGAGAAGGATGGAAACCAATCCTAAATGTCCTATAGCCTCCTGATTATAGATGTGGTGCACAACACACCGATAATCAAGACTCTACTAGACACGCGATGCAGACACTTTCCGAGGATTAATCGCTCACGATACCACTTTTGTCACGACCCGATCCCGGGCCCGTGACTGGTGCCTTACCCCGGGCACCCTAGTGATACAACATCAGAGAAAACCAGCGGAAAATAAAACTTAAACAAGAAACAAGATATATGATCATAAAACAGGCCAACCAAACGGTTACCTTCCAATAAAATATATATAAACAACTCTTTCAAAACGAACAGTTTAATCCTTTTTACAAACCACACTTGATTACTACTGAGACCTCTAAGAGTTTTTATACAACATGATGGGACAGGGCCACCATACCACAGAATGTACAAGAACCTACAACTCGGGTAACATACCAAAAGATAAGACTCGGAGAAGCGGAGCTTCCACGCTCACTGTGATCCTAAGGCGAGGATCAACTACCGATGTACTCTACCTGCGGCATGACGCAACCCCAGGAGGTCGATCTGGCGGTACCAAGTATGTGAAACTAAAAATCTGCGGTTAAATCATAACGATCTACATAAAGCGGGACATGTATGATAACAAAAATACGATCTGAAACATAAGCGGTCAAGTCGGGGACTCACGCCAAGCGTCATCACTCGATATAACTATGGGTCTCACGCCCACAACATCAATCATGTTCGCATCATGGCGCGTGCCGGAGTCTGCATCGGTGTAGACATGTCCATGATGCAACAATAATAATAATCTTTGCATGGCCACGAATACGCCTCGGTGTAGACATGTCCATGTAACATCAACAACAATATCTTTGGGTGATCAACCCGCGTAGCCACATGCCCCGAAATTGCATCGGTGTAGACATGTCCATGTAACCACAATAACAATATATCGGGTAATCAACCACCGCGTGGCCACATGCCCCGGTCTGCTCGGTGTAGACATGTCCATGTAACATCAACAACAATATACCGCACCACCAGGCTATCACAAACCAGCTCAAGCAAATTACATTACTTCTAGACTTTTATAAAAGATCCACTCTTTCTCAAGAAGTCACCTGATATCAACATTTGCACAACAAAGGCTATCTCAACAAGCATAGGCGAGTTACACAACAACAAGCATAGGCAAGTTATACAACAACAAGCATAGGCAAGTTATACATAACTCAAGGTACTTCCATTTTATATCAAAGTCCGGGTTTTAACCCTAAAGTACTACGTACGTTAAATTCCTTTTAAAGAGATCCATTCCTTTTATAAAGGTCACCCGATACCCGTAGTATAAAAATAGAGTGACTCACATTTTTAGGTAAACCAAAACACTTTCCTTTTCAACAACATTCTTTCCCCTAAAATTCCAGTTTGCCTAATTTCAATTACTCAGGTCTCTTTATTTTAGAAAAGTTTCATAGTTCATAGTCTTAATCATTTAAGAATATAATTCTCTTTTAAACAATCTGAGAAATATATGTCTTATACGTGAGCCGTTTATTCTTGTTTACAACAATCTTGTTACAGCAGCCATGATCTAGGAAATGTAATACAATTTTGTCTTATCTTAGCTTCTATGCAGATGGAGGTTTCTACTGGTTTTAATAACAATTAGTTATTTGCCAATACACTTTCCTTTATTAAGCTAGCGTGGTTTGCTCGACACTTATTCTCATTTCTGAAATCAATAAAACATTATTCTTTTTAAAACCAAGTAAAACAAGTTAAGTCTCTTATCTTTCAAGATCAAGTCTCTTAACTCCTACAATCAATAAACCAATCTTTTACCTACATAGAGTCGTTATAACTAACTTCCCATAAAGCTATTATAACACCCTATGTTTTAAACCAACCAACTCATTTAACGCGCATGTATCACGTCACTACATAGTTTACAAAGCATCATGCTAGAAAGGATAGGAAGAGGTTCACATACCTCGCGACAGTATCGACAATAAGCAAAACGCTCGCGATCAGTAACGGCTAGCCTTTTCCACTCTTCAAGTAGAATACGCTAGTACTTCCACCTATAAGGCCACAAATTTTTATTAACTTCTAACCGCATGGTTCCATATTCTACAGAAAAATCGGCAGCACCTCCCCCCCCCCCCCCCCGCAACCGCGTAATTCTCCTCCTCTATCGAGGTCGGCTACCAAGCCAACCAGGGGGGTTATACGCCTAACCGGACGTATACAACTCTACTATCTGAATACCCCAAGTCTCTGTCTGATACGTCCTATGTAATTCTGATTCGATTCTCTTCTTTATTCAGCTTAAGTCGAAAGACATTGCCAATAACTACGTTGATTCTATATATAGTATACTTCAACTATATATTCCTACAACATGTAATTTCCAATTACAATAAGGGGACAAGATTATTTACCTCGATAAGCCCAAAATTATCCGAGATAAAAGTCGATCCTGAGCAAGGTTTAGCTCCTACTCCGTGCGCTCCAATCCGCTCCAAACAACCCTTAGAAGTTCTAACCAACTTCTACTTAAATACTTCAACCAACTATGAAGATTTCCTTAGGGTTTCGGTTTGAGACTAAAAGGACAAAAGGTAGTATTTCCGGGCTCTACGTATAGAGGTAACTTTTGGAATACTACAAGGTAAAGGCTAAGGTATTTAGGGCATTATAACATTACTTGGAGAGTATTTCTATCAAGAGGGGGGTGTATTATACGAAACAACTAGGCTGGGGGGGGGTACCCCTCGGCTAGACACTACAAAGGGGGAGGGGGAGGCTCTCGGCCAAGGGCTCACAAAGGGGGGAGGGGGAGGACTCTTGGACGAGAATACAACTCAAGAGGGGAGGGAGAGGGACTCAAGACTTGGAAAATCCGCAAAAATCGCAAATGACATAGCCGGAATTTTCCCTACGCAAGCTGTGGAAACGTTTCGTCGAAAAACGACTCTAACCGGGTGTTGTGCACAAAATTCGGTCCAATGCCTAACTTTAAGGCTCAAATTTCTACGTACGTACATACTCTGGAAATACGGGGTATAACAACACTAGCCTCCACCAGATCCACCTGCGTAACGCTGCTGACGGGGGCAAGTGAATCGGCCAGGCACCCGATCACAACCGTAAGTCACGATACTTCGCCGCGAAGCTGACACGTGGCAAGTGCAATAACCTATACCAGATCCACCTGCGTCACGTAGCTGACGGGGGCAAGTAAACAGGCTACGCACCCGATCACAACCGTAAGTCACGATACTTCGCCATAACCATAATGGTCACATGTCCACAGAATCCATCAACAGTGTGGACATGCCCATGTAACAATGCTAATGGAAGCATACCCGTGGAATCTCCGTCAGCTGCAGATGCGTCCAAGTAAGTTCTCCACAAGTCAACCGGCCCTCCATCGAGAGACGCGGTAGAATAGAAACACAATTCTTGCACAACAAAGACTATCTCAATAAGCATAGGCAAGTTACCCAACAACGAGCATAGGCAAGTTACACAACAACAAGCATAGGCAAGTTATACACAACTCAAAGTACTACGTACGTTAAATTCCTTTTTAAAGAGATCCATTCCTTTTATAAAAGTCACCCGATACCCGTAGTATAAAATAGAGTGACTCACATTTTTAGGTAAACCAAAACACTTCCCTTTTCAACCACATTCTTTTTCCTAAGGTTCCAGTTTGCCTAATTTCAATTACTCAAGTCTCTTTATTTTAGGAAAGTTTCATAGTTCAATGTCTTAATCTCTTTTAAAACAATTGAGTAGCATATGCCTTATATGTGAGCAGTTTATTCTTGTGTATAACCATCTTATTAAAGCAGCCATGATCTAGGAAATGTAATATCATTTTGTCTCATCTTAGCTTCTATGCAGATGGAGGTTTCTACTGGTTTTAATAATACTTCATTATTCATTACATTTTCCTTTATTAACGCTGCAGTGGTTTGTCGATACTCATTCTGATTTCCGAAATCAGTAAAACGTTATTCCTTTTAAAAACCAAGTACTCATTACTCACGAATGAGGTTTCACACAAAATTCATATTAATTCAATTAAGTTAAGTCTCTATCCATCTAGGGGGGGGGAGAGTGCCCTCTCGGCCAAGCCTCAATCAAGGGGGGGAGAGGGGTGATTTGGACGAGAGCTTTGAGAGGGAGGGAGTATTTTGAGACTTAGAAAGATTGCTCAAGTTTGGATGAAGAAAGTCTTCAACTTAGAGGGGTATTTATAGGTCAAGAAATGACCAACCAATGGCCAAGATTCATCCAAGTGTAAGGCAAGTGTAGGGCTATATTTTAACCATGTGGACCTTATCCATCTACCACACCAACTTGCACAAATATCCTACCTAACCCAAGGCACAAAAAACGTGCCATTGTCTTGCCTTTGCCGTCCACTTGCTTCCAATGTGAGGGTGACACATGTCACCCCCCCGTTGGTCCAAAATGTTTCGTCTCTCGGAAAAATCCGAAAAAATTAAAAATGACATAGCCGGAATTTTCCTTTCGCAAGTTTAGTAAAACGTTTCGTCGAAAAACGATTCTTTTCGGCACTTGTGCCCAAATTTCGAACCTATGCCTACTTTAAGGCTTAAATTATTATACGTACGCCCTCACGTACATACTCTGGAAATACGGGGTATAACAATGCGTCCCTCCATAAAGGGCCGGATTATGTTATGAAAGATAAGTAAGTTATATGGTAATGAACTTAATGATTTCTCCTAAGTATGTACGTAAGATTTGGCTATAACTCTTAATGGAATGGAAAATATAATGATGTGCAATTAAGTTCATGAGTGGTAATGACACGGCAGGATCTGGTATGTACTTTTTATACTTGCCCCTGTCATTCTTTTGTACAGTTATGATCTGTTTACTGTACTTTATTTCCGTTTCATATTAAATTTTTGTTATCGACCCCGAGAAGGCTGCGTTCATGTCCGCAGGTTTAGGTACACAGTTGTGGATCCGCGAGCTTAGGATCCTGGTTCAGCATTTGAGATGGCTCCAATGTTCTGGAGCTTGTCGTCATGGTTATGTATATTCAGGGGTACGGCGGGGCCTTGTCCCGTCATAGTAATTGTCCAAATCTTAGAGGTCTGTATTCATCTGTGGGATGGACTGGCTAGAGTTGTTTTTACATTGTTAAACAGTGTAGACCCTTTCGGGAAGTTTTTATGTTATGGCAGCCTTATCGGCTTGGCCTTAGATTTTGATAAAAAAAAGTGTTATTTATCTTCCGCAGTTTATCATGTTGTATGAATAGAAGGGTGCCCAGGTAGGGCACCAGTCGCGGCCCGGGGTCGGGGCGTGACATTTTCTATATAGGATCTTGGAAGACTTATTTCATTTACACAAAACTTCATCTTTCCAAAAAGCTCTCTTCTCTCTCCCTTAAGCTCTCAATTTCGAAAATCCTTTAGCCAAGCACACAAGATTAGTTAACTTCCTTCTCCAAGATAAATAACCCTAATTAAGTGCTGAACCAAGTTAACTCTCCAAAACCCTCCAAGAATCCATTTCTCGGCCATTAAAACTCTAGCTTGTTCAACGACTTTTTGGAAGTAAAACAAGAAGGGAGGTTGGTTATAAGCTTGTAGAGGATACATGTGTGTGATTGGAACTTGAAGAAGTGGAGCAAAACGAAAACTGTGGGTCGAATCTCTAGGGACTGTTTTGGACGGTTTTGGCTACAAATTAAGGTAAAAGTTCTTCTCCCTCTTGAAGTAATTGGATATTGCATATTGTTATAATGTATAGATGAGTTTGTGCTAAAAATAATGAAGAATAAAAAGTGTTTGGACAATTTTTGTGAAGTTGGCCGAGAATGGGACAGATTTGGTGTCTTGGATTAGTTGGTCATTATTGTTGTTATTTTCACTTGTTACATATTATAATGGAGTAATATTGTTGTTAATAAGTTGATATAACTTATATAGAAGTTTTGGATCTTGAATTGGAATAAAAAGGATTAAGGAAAGAGTTATCGTATTGTAGTTGTTGGCCGTGGAATCTATAAAACTGTTGGATATTGTCGTGCAGTTTTTATGGACTGTTTTATGGCGTGTATATTCTGGAAATTCAGTTGTCAACATGCATGATTAATATGGTAAAATTGCTAATGAAAGTCCTAAGGAATAAGGGTGTAAAAGGGTGTTAAAAGGCTTCACATTTTACCCTTATCGTTGATAGAATTGTGGACTATTTTTATGGGCTATTTTGTATAGATTAAGGGGCCGAATTTTACACGTCAGGTAGGCGTGTAATTCCCTTTGGTTGCTATTTTGATAGTGCCTTAAATGGGGCTTGATTGTTGTTGAATTTGGACCTTGAAAAATGTGGAAAAGTACGTATTTATAGGGGAAGTTGTCACGACCAAACCCCGGGTCCGCGACTGGTGCCCTACCTGGGCACCCTTACAGGTACACATAAGAGATAATCAGCGGAACATACTTGAACTTAACAAGAAATAAATAATAGGTTAGCCGATAAGGCTACCTCCCTGGATATATATAAATATACATAAATCCAAAAGTAGTTACCTCTTTCTTTTCTTTTTTCAAAGCGACCCACAAGATATGACTACAGACCTCTAAGAGTTTTGACATAAGTACATAACAACTATGACGGGACAGGACCCCGCCATACCCCTGAATGTACATAAATCTACAACCTCAGGGAACCATACCAAAAGACAAAGACTCCGGAGAAATGGAGTTGTCCAAGAACTGAACAGTGATCCTAAGAGTGTGGATCAGCAAACTATGTACCTCAACCTGCGGCATGAACGCAGCCCCCCGAAGGAGGTCAGTACAAAATATGTACCAAGTATGTAAAACTGAAAGTACTGTAATTTAAATCATAAAGTCTAGATATGTTAAGCTTGAGACAAATATGATAAACAATTTAACAGTACCACTGTGCCTTGCCGAAAACGAAAGTAATGAAAGTCAGTTCTTTACCTTTTTACAGACTATTTCAACACATGAACAATAGTCACATCAAGCTAGGGACACAAGCCCTCAAAATCATCACACAGTCCAGTAAGGGTCTCAAGCCCTCAAAACCTCAAAGCGTGCCTGTGGAATCCTCCATCACTGGCGACATCCGTAAGTGTACAATATATACATGTAACAAGCCCGTGGCATCCTACCTCACTGTCGGCGTGCACATGTGCAATATATATATATATCCCATGCCCGTAGAATCCCTCATCTCGGGTACATGACTTCATGGAGAGCTAATCCATGGGGTAATAATAGTATACCACATGGTCGCATGCCCCGGAATCCTGCATCGTATAAGCATGTCCATGGAGTAATACTAGCATCCGGGAATTTAACCCGCATCATGGTCGCATGCCCCGGAATCCTTCATCGTATAAGAATGCCCTTGGAGTAATAATAGCATCCGGGAATTTAACCCGCATCATGGTCGCATGCCCCATAATCCTTCATCATATAAGCATGTCCATAGAGTATTAATAACATCCGGGAATTTAACCTGCATCATGGTCGCATGCCCCGGAATCCTTCATCGTATAAGCATGTCCATGGAGTAATAATAACATTCGGGAATTTAACCCGCATCATGATCGCATGCCCCGGAATCCTTCATCGTATAAGCATGTCCATGGAGTAATAATAGTATCCGGGAATTTAACCCGCATCATGGTCGCATGCCCCGGAATCCTTCATCGTATAAGCATGTCCATGGAGTAATAATAGCATCCAGGAATTTAACCTGCATCATGGTCGCATGCCCCGGAATCCTTCATCGTATAAGCATGTTCATGGATTAATCACAATGGAAGCATACCCGTGGAATCCTCCATCACTATCCGTACGTCCAAGTAAATTTACAACAAGACAACCGGCCCTCCAACTGAGAGTCATGGCAACGTAAAAATATAATACTTGCACTCAAAGGCTATCACAAGCAACCATAGGCAAGTTCATAAAATCTTTAGACTTTCATTATCATACAAAAAATGAATTTCATTTTATAAACTCAAGGCACTTTTGTGTCACATACAAATCCGGGAATTTAACCCAAGTACTACGTACCTTTATCCTTTAAAAAATGACTCTTTCTCGTATAAAATCCCTCAAGATACTAACACCCGTAGTATCAAGGCTTGTCTACATTTCAAACAAGTCACTACACTTTTAGAAATACATTTTTAGGCTTCTAAATCAAGTGACTATTTACCTTAAAACTTTAAACAATTGATGCCTTTAAATCAATTTGTCTTTCTTCATTTCAAGTCATTTATCTTTGTTTACATCACTAGAGTAAAACATTCTTTTAACTTTCCATAAAGTTGTTATAACCTGTTATACCCCGTATTTCCATAGTATGTACGTAAGGGCGTACGTATAAAAGTTTAAGCCTTAAGTTAGGCAAGGGACGAAAATTTTGTTCACAACCCACGAAAAGAATTGTTTTCCGACGAAACGTTTTCCAAACTTTGCGAGGGGAAAATTACGGTTGCGACTTTAATAATTTTTGCGGATTTTTCCGAGAGATGAAATATTTTGGACCAACGAGAGGGCGACACTTGTCACCCTCAAGTTGGCGGATTGGTGGCCGAAAGGGGGCACGTTTTGTGCCATGTTTTGTTGCCTAAACCATGGGTCAATGTTTGGAGTGAATTGAGGAGTAGATGGCTAGGGGGCACTTGGGAAAATCCTCACCCTCCACTTGCCCACCACTTGTCTTGATCTTGGCCATTGGTTTCCCTATAAATACCCCCCTTCGTTGAAGACTTCTTCATCCACAAACATTTTCTAAGTATTGAAAATCCTCCCCCCCCCCCCCCTTCTTGTTGCTCTCGTCCAAAGAGCCCCCCCCCTCCCCCTTGAGAAGGCCTTGGTAGACATACCCCTTGCCTAGTTGTTCTCGTAAAATACCCCTCTTGGTAGAAAAGTGTTCTCCAAGTATTGTTACTATTCCAAAATACCTTAGCCTTATACGTTGTAGTATTCCAAAGTTACCTCTCTACGTATAGCCCGGAAATACTACTTTGTGTCCTTTTAGTCTCAAAACGAAACCCTAAGGAAAAATCTTCATAGTTGGTTGAAGTATTAAGAAGAAGTTGCGTAGAACTTCTAAGGGTTGTTTGGAGCGGGTTGGAGCGCCCAGAGTAGGAGCTAAACGTTGCTCAGGATCGACATTTAAACTTGGATAATTTTGGGCTTATCGAGGTAAATACTCTTGTCCTTATATTTTAATTGGAAATTACATACTGTAGTAGTATAGAGATGTATATAAGATACATAGAAGGATATTAAAGAAGAAGAATTAAACTGTACTTACATAGGACTGTATTTGCAGTAGACTTGTGTAGTTTAACGGGTAGGGAAGTGCTGCCCGATTTTCCGTAGAATAGAGAATCCTCTGCTTAGAATATTCTACAGAGTAGTCTAGACGTTGATAGACGTATATGGCCTTTATAGGTTGAAAGTTCTGCGAGTAGCATGTTCTACTTGAATGGTGGACAAGGCTAGCCGGGTTATAGCCGTGGAGCGTTTTGCTAATAGTCGATAATCATCGCGAGGTATGTGATTCTTCCTATCCTCTTGAGCATGATATTTTAAAAGAATATATATAGTACGGTAGACGTACGTGTGTTAACTGAACGTGGTTTTTACTGCGATATCTTTTGACTTGAGTCTAAATAATAAGAATCTTGAAGTATTTCAAAAGAATTAAGAACCATTTTTGAAAGAAGAGTAATACTTGGTTTTAAAAGCTTAAGAGTTATACTAGCTTTATGGGAAGTTAGGTATAACGACTTAAGAGAGATAAATAGAATGGTTTATTGATTTTAGAAGTTAAGAGACTTGATCTTAAAAGATAAGAGACTTGACTTAATCAATTAATATGGATTTTGTTAAAAAGTGTGAAACCTCATTCGTGAGTAATGAGTACTTGGTTTTTTTCAAAGGAATAATGTTTTACTGATTTCGGAAATCAGAATAAGTATCGAACGAACCACTGTAGCGTTAATAAAGGTAAATGTATTGACTAATTAAGTATTATTAAAACCAGTAGAAACCTCCATCTGCATAGAAGCTAAGATAAGACAAAATGATATTACATTTCCTAGATCATGGCTGCTTTAATAAGATTGTTATGAACAAGAATAACCTACTCACACATAAGGTATATGTTTCTCAGATTGTTTTAAAAGAGAATTATATTATTAAATGATTAAGACTATGAACTACGAAACCTTTCGAAAATGAGAAACTTGAGCATTTGAAATTAGGCAAACTTGAACGTTTGGAAAATAATGTTGTTACTTGATTTTACAAAGGGAAGTGTTTTGGTTTACTTAAAAAGATAGTCACTCTATTTTTATACTACGGGTATTGTGTGACTTTTGTGAAAGAAACGGATCTTTTAAAGAATTAATGTATGAAGTACTTTGGGGATAAAAACCCGAACTTGTTGACATAAAGTAGGAAGTGCCTTGTGTGAATAACTTGATTGTGTTGGTTTGTGATAGCCTTGTAATACTTTCTTGTTGATTTGATAAGTAAACATGTTAGGATGCTACGTGTGTTAGTATCTTGTGATGTTTGTGTAAAGGGGTTTCCCTTGTTATGCTTATGTTGTTAACGATAAGCTGTTATGTTAGTATTATATCACTCACCTCTTGACATGATACCGGGGTTGTCGCCTCCGATGCGGGTAGACTCGGTGATGCAGGACCATGATTCGAGAATACCTCATGCGGGTCCAGGACCTATGCGAGCTACGAGAGTTCCAGGTTAGTGTGCGGCCTTTGCGGTCATGCGGTCTATGTGGCCATGCGGACTGCGAGTCCAGGACGATGCCGGGGAGTAGCTACCCTCGATGCGGGGAATACCTCATGCGGGCCTATGTGAGTGGCCTATGCGAAGCTGCGGGAAGTTCCAGGATTAGACGCGCACATTTGATACTGCGGGCGAGTGGCCAGCTTCGATCATGTGGCGGTCTAGACAGACCTCGTGATACAGTTTATGACTTTGTTGGTACCGTGGGTTTTAGTAGTCGGCTATGCCTTCGTACTTACCCCGTACGGTTTTATTATGACACAGGTGGGACCTGGTGTTCATGTGTATTCCTTGGTGCTTTTATATCATAGACTGCCGGCAGTGAGGAAGGTATTCCACGGGCATGATCGATGTTGTGGGCGTGAGACCCATAGTTATATTTGAGTGATGACTTTGAGGGCATGAGTCCCTGACTTGACATGACTGCTTATTTATTGTGAACTGTAGTTTGGTTATCATACATGTCTCCTGCTTTATATAGACTACTATGATTTCATTTGATATTTTGATTTCACATACTTGGTACCTGTTGTACTGACCTCCTTCGGGGGGCTGCGTTCATGCCGCAGGTAGAGGTACACCAGTCGTCGATCCTCACTCTTAGGATCACAGTTCAACTTTTTGGGAAGCTCCGTTTCTCCGGAGGCTTATCAGTGGTGTAGTCCCCTGTCGTTGTAGGTACTTACATTCAGGGGTATGGCGGGGCCCTGTCCCGCCATTGTTGTTATATCATTCTTAGAGGTCTGTAGTACTGTTGTGGGCAGAGTTTGTAAAAGGGATGTAACTGTTCGGTTTCATGTTTTTATATAAGCCGAAAGGCAAATTTTTCTCAGATAAACTGTTTCTCATTCATATTATTTTATGTCTTGTTTTATATTCCACTGATTACTCTGATGTTGTATCACTAGGGTGCCCGGGGTAAGGCACCAGTCACGGGCCCGGGTTCGGGTCGTGACAAAAGTGGTATCAAAACAGTTAATCCTCGGAAAGTGTCTACAGACCGTATCTAGTAGAGTCTTGATTATCGGTGTGTTGTGCACCACACCAATAATCAGGAGGCTATAGGATATTTAGGATTGGTTTCCATTCTTCTCACTCTAAGATCGTGCTTAGAGTTGTGTTATAAGTTGGACCCCTCTAACGTATTTCTTTCCCTTACCGTTATGCCTCCGCGTAAGGCAACCCTGGCCCAGAAGGGCAAGGCAGCCAAAGGAGGCGCGAGTAGAAACCAGAGAGGTTACGAGGGCACATGCCCAATCATCACCGGGGTGGTGCTTCGGGAGTTCTGCGGCAGCGCCGATCCAGCAGAGTCTAGCGCAGTGGCAGTAGTTCCTACTGCGGCCATGATATTTGAACCTTCAGTTCCACGACAAGTAGCAGAAAGTATGGATTGCAAAGAGGCGACCCTGTTACTAGCTATGGATGTGGCTACCAGAGAGTATATTATGTATCGATTTATCACAGGTCATGATGACTATCTAAGAGAGGGTTGTGCAAGAGTAGCTCTTGATCGAGGCTTGAGCATGGCTGCGTGCGGCGTATGCGCAGCAGGCCGAAAGCGTGAGATCGGCAGATTAATCAGGGCGAAGAGGCCCGATCGGCAGGATCCTTTGGTAACTTTCGAGGCAAACCTTCTCAGCAGCAGATTAGAGATGCACCTCCACCAGTGCAGAGTGGTCCTCCACAGGGTTTAGGACGTTCGGGGTATGCAAGAGTTGGTCAGAGCTTCAGGGCTTCTGATTCGCAGATACACGTCGGTTCCAGCCAGCCGGATTCAGTTTTCCCTCAGTGTTCACAGTGTGGCAGGCGTCATCCCAGGGAATGTCGTCTTTTAGTTGGTACTTGTTTTACCTGCGGTCGTCAGAGCCATGTGTCGAAAGGATGTCCTAGTAGGAGGGATGTAAGTAGGAGGACTCAGCCTACCAGATCAGTTGCGGATTCAGTGGTTCGGAGAGGAAGGGGTGCTAGCCCGAGGAGGCCACCCCCACCTCGGTGTGGCCGTTGTGGTAAGTGTCATTGTGGGGAGTAAAGTAGTAGATACAGGTACATCCTTAACCCTCTAGAGATGGGTATGTAAGATGAGTATATCTTAAGTGTTATATTCTGATAGCATTGTGTAAATTGTGATTAGAAATCATGGTTAGTTAAAAGGGTATGATTGGGGATAGGAAAAGTGTGAGCCTTAGAGTTTTATACGTAGAGACCTTAGAGGTAAGACCATCTCGAGTAAAAGATTCATTTTTATGTTTGACCCTTATCGGAGTGCATAGTATACGTGAGATATATTTGTGTGATAAGTCCCTGAGTGGTATGAAATGAAAGAGGGTAGTTGAGCTAAGAAGACCCGGATCAGGGAACAAGTGTTTTTG
Organism: Przewalskia tangutica; assembly: GCA_029844215.1. NCBI lineage: Eukaryota > Viridiplantae > Streptophyta > Magnoliopsida > Solanales > Solanaceae > Przewalskia > Przewalskia tangutica. The sequence continues at coordinate 41,516,229 of CM056725.1, read as the reverse complement.
CGCAATAGCGGGTCGGGTTGAGGACCGATCGCGGGTCAACCCGCGGCCTGCAATGTGGTAGGGTCAGTTCGAGGTGGTCCCGCCAGGTGGTAGGGTCATGAGGGTGTTAGGCCCAAGTTTAGTTAACCATCGTACGAGTTCGTGAATGCGTTCGACCAGTAGTCGGGCCGATGAGATCAGCCCATCTTGTCTTTCAGTCAGAACCGTTTACTCGGCAGAGGGTTATGCGAGATGTTATATCGGGAAGGTTGTAAGGCTGCACGAGGTGCCTACTTTCACCTTATGACAGGCAGTGGAGCCCAGTTTACGGCTGTTTCTTTTCTGGAGGTTTTACCAGACAGGGTTAGGAACTCAGGTGAGACTCAATATCGCATTCGCCCTCGGCCCAGTGTTTGGATTTCAGGGGTAGCTGTGAGGATTGTTGCCTCCTGGTGAGGGAGTGTTTTATAGCTACCATTTCAGTATTCGGATATCACCTTATGACGCCTTGTAGGGGCGGAAGTGTAAGTTATCGGTCGATTGGTTCGATGTTGGCAAGGTTCAGATAGTTGGTTCATACTTGTTTCAGCAGGATGTGGATAGGGTGAAGCTTATCCAGAAGAGGTTATTGGCAGCTCAGAGTCAACAGAAGTCGTGCGGATAATCGGCGACGACGCTTGGAGTTCAGGTTGACGGGGGTCTTCTTGAAGGTACCACCCCGGAGGGGTATGGCGAGTTTTGGAAACAGAGGAAACTTAACCCAAAGTGGTTTTGGACATTTTCAGATTGTTTTTAGAATAGGCCAGGTTGCCTATAAGTTAGCTTTGCCGTCCAACGTAGGAGGCAGTACGTCCGGTCTTTCATGTTTCTATGTTCGGAAGAGTATCGGAGATCCATCCAGAGTGTTCCCAGTTAATGATGACCAAGTTGGAGATAATAACCCCGAGATTTGGAAACTGAAGCAGTAACAGAAATGTGGTAAGTTATGAGAAAGGGTTCAAGTGTACGAGAAGGGTACGACGAGTAAGGGAAGAAGCGAGCATGTGTTAAGAACATAGATGTGATCATTTCTTTTGTAAAATAAAGGTGCGAAGGGAGTATATTTTAGACCTCGGGTGGGAGCTTTTGTGATGCTAGAGGTGATTCCTCGTGGACTTGGATGTAAGTATTTGAGCGTGTGTTATTTTGTGGCCATATGTGGCATTGGCAACTTGTTTAAGTTAAAAGGAACTTCATCGTTATCCGTCTTGTGAAAGAACATTCGGGACGAATGTTTCTAAGGAGGGGAGAATGTTATACCCCGTATTTCCAGAGTATGTACGTAAGAGCGTACGTATAAAAGTTTAAGCCTTAAGTTAGGCAAGGGACGAAAATTTTGTTCACAACCCACGAAAAGAATTGTTTTCCGACGAAACGTTTTCCAAAGTTTGCGAGGGGAAAATTACGGTTGCGACTTTAATAATATTTGCGGATTTTTTCCGAGAGATGAAATATTTTGGACCAACGAGAGGGCGACACTTGTCACCCTCAAGTTGGCGGATTGGTGGCCGAAAGGGGGCACGTTTTGTGCCATGTTTTGTTGCCTAAACCATGGGTCAATGTTTGGAGTGAATTGAGGAGTAGATGTCTAGGGGGAACTTGGGCAAATCCTCACCATCCACTTGCCCACCACTTGTCTTGATCTTGGCCATTGGTTTCCCTATAAATACCCCCCTTTGTTGAAGACTTCTTCATCCACAAACATTTTCTAAGTATTGAAAATCCTCCTCCCCTTCTTGTTTCTCTCGTCCAAAGAGCCCCCCCCACCTCCCCCTTGGGAAGGCCTTGGCCGAAACACCCCCCTCCTAGTGGTGTTGGCCGAGACATACCCCCCCCTTGCCTAGTTGTTCTCGTAAAATACCCCCCCCTCTTGGTAGAAAATACTCTCCAAGTATTGTTACTATTCCAAAATACCTTAGCCTTATACCTTGTAGTATTCCAAAGTTACCTCTATACGTAGAGCCCGAAAATACTACCTTATGTCCTTTTAGTCTCAAAACGAAACCCTAAGGAAAAATCTTCATAGTTGGTTGAAGTATTAAGAAAAAGTTGCGTAGAACTTCTAAGGGTTGTTTGGAGCGGGTTGGAGCGCCCAGAGTAGGAGCTAAACGTTGCTCAGGATCGACATTTAAACTTGGATAATTTTGGGCTTATCGAGGTAAATACTCTTGTCCTTATATTGTAATTGGAAATTACATACTCGTAGTAGTAGAGATGTATATAAGATACATATAAGGATATTAAAGAAGAAGAATTAAACTGTACTTACATGGATTTGTATTTGCGATGAGACTTGTGTAGTTTAACGGTGAGGAAGTCTTGCCCGATTTTCCGTAGAATAGAGAACCCTCTGCTTAGAATATTCTACAGAGTAGTCTAGACGTTGATAGACGTATATGGCCTTTATAGGTTGAAAGTTCTGCGAGTAGCATGTTCTACTTGAATGGTGGACAAGGCTAGCGGGTTATAGCGAGTGGGCGTTTTGCTAATAGTCGATAATCGTCGCGAGGTATGTGATTCTTCCTATCCTCTTGAGCATGATATTTTAAAAGAATATATATAGTACGGTGAGCGACGTGTGTTAACTGAACGTGGTTTTTACTGCGATGTCTTTTGACTTGAGTCTAAATAATAAGAATCTTGAAGTATTTCAAAAGAATTAAGAACCATTTTTGAAAGAAGAGTAATACTTGGTTTTAAAAGCTTAAGAGTTATACTAGCTTTATGGGAAGTAAGGTATAACGACTTAAGAGAGATAAAATGTTATACCCCATATTTCCAGAGTATGTACGTGAGGGCGTACGTATACAATTTGAGCCTTAAAGTAGGCATAGTTTCGAAATTTGTACACAAGTGCCGAAAAGAGTCGTTTTCCGACGAAACGTTTCCACAGCTTTCGTAGGGAAAATTCCGGCTATGTCATTAATAATTTTTTTGCGGATTTTTCCGAGAGACGAAACATTTTGGACCAACGGGAGGGGGACAAGTGTCACCCTCTCATTGGAAGCAAGTGGACGGCAAAGCTAGCCCTTTTGCACGTTTTTGGTGTTGAAATTTTGGTCAAGGGTTAGGTAGGATATTTTGTGTAGATGGATAAGGTAGCACATGGCTAAATCTTGGCCTTACACTTGCTATGCACTTGTCTTCATCTTGGCCATTGGTTGGCCTTCACTTGACCTATAAATACCCCTCTAGTTGAAGACTTTCTTCATCCAAAAACTTGAGCAATCTATCTAAGTCTCAAAATACTCCCTCTCCCTTGAGCTTTCGTCCACCACACCCCCCTCCCCCTTTGAGGCCCTTTGGCCGAGAGCTTCCCCCTCCCCCTTTTGTAGTGGTTAGCCGTGGGGTACCCCCCCCCTAGCCTAGTTGTTTTCGTATAATACCCCCCTTTTTGTGGTATAGAAATACTCTCCTAGTATTGTTATAATGCCCAAATACCTTGGCCCAAATACCTTGTAGTATTCCCAAGGTTACACTTTTACAAAAGCCCAGAAAATACTATTATACTTCCTCGATACAAAAATGAAACCTAAGTAAATCTTCACCGTAGTTGAAGTTTTAAGTAGAAGTTGGTTAGAACTTCTAGGGGTTGGTTGGAGCGAGTCGGAGCGCACGGAGTAGGAGCTAAACCTTGCTCAGGATCGACATATAAACTCGGATAATTTTGGGCTTATCGAGGTAAACGTTCTTGACCTTCTGTTGTAATTGGAAATTACATGTTATAGGAGTATATAGTTAAGTATACTATATATATAGAACTGAACATAGTTGTGCGGCAATGTCTTTCGACTTAAGCCTGAATAATACTTACGGCAATGTCTTGCGACTTAAGCCTGAATTTTAAGAAGTGAACTAAACTGTAATTACATAGGGTGTATTCTGAGACTTGTGTAGCATTCTGTGTAGTAGAATTGTACACGTCCGTCAGACGTGCAAACCCCAGTTGGCTTGGTAGCGGCCTCGATAGAGGAGAGATTCTGTTGTTGCGGAGAGTCTTTGCGAATTTTACGTAGAATATTCTACATTTGAGATCTAGCATGTTAATAGGCGCCTTGTGGCCTCTATAGGTTGAAGTACTATGTATGGCGTGATCTACTTAGCTTAAGGAGTAGCCGACGGTTTGAGGTACTTGGAGCATTTTGCTTTTAGTCGATAATCGTCGCGAGGTATGTGAACCTCTTCCTATCTTTTCTAGCATGATATGTGTGAGCTATGTAGTACGGTAGACGTACATGTGTTAACTGTATTTGGTTGTTTTAAAACATAAGGGTTATACTAGCTTTATGGGAAGTTAGGTATAACGTCTTAAGGGTGGTAAAAAGAACGATTTAAGGATTTAGGAGTTAAGAGACTTAATCTTAAAAGATAAGAGACTTGACTTAATATGGGTGTTTGTGTGAAACCTCATTCGTGAGTAATGAGTACTTGGTTTTAAAAGGGAATAATGTTTTACTGATTTCGGAAATCAGAATGAGTATCGACAAACCACTGCAGCGTTAATAAAGGAAATGTATTGAATAATGAAGTATTGTATTAAAACCAGTAGAAACCTCCATCTGCATAGAAGCTAAGAAAAGACAAAATGATATTACATTTTCTAGATCATGGCTGCTTTAATAAATGGTTATAAACAAGAATAAACTGCTCACGCCTATGGCATATGTTACTCAATTGTTTTAAAGGAAATTAAGACATCGAACTATGAAACTTTTCTAAAGTAAAGAGACTTGAGTAATTGAAATTAGGCAAACTGGAACTCTAGGGAAAAGAAAGGCATTGTTTTGTCTTAAATTGGTTTAAAACATAAAGTGTTATAACAGCTTTATGGGAAGTTAGTTATAACGACTTTATGAGAACAAAGGAAGGGTTTTTATCATTGGTTTTAATATGGTAACTTGACTTTAAAAAGAGAAGTGTTTTGGTCCAACAAGAAGGCATGGCATTGCCTTAATTTGGTTTTAAAAAGGAAAAGTATGGAAGTTGTTTTGGTTTACTTAAAAGATGTAAGTTACTCTTTTTTTTTTATATGTATATATACTACGGGTAACGGGTGACTTTTATAAAAGGAATGGATCTCTTAAAAGGAATTTAACGTACGTAGTACTTTAGGGTTAAAATCCGGACTTTGACATAAAATGAAAGTACCTTGAGTTGTGTGTAACTTGCTTATGCTTGTTGTTATGAAACTTGACCATGTTACGTGTGATAGCCTTGTTGTGCAAGTACTGTGTTCTACTCGACTACCGGTTCATCCGGGAATGTATTTCACTTGATTACGGTTCATCCGGAATGTATTTCACTTGATTAGGCTCATCCGAATGTATTTCACTTGATTACGGTTCATCCGGAATGTATTTCACTTGACTACGGTTCATCCGAATGTATTTCACTTGACTAGGTTCATCCGGAATGTATTCCACTCGACTAGGTGGGATGAACCGGAATGTATTCCACACTTTTCTATATTGGGTCCATAAGATGGGCGAGACACATTATACGTATCACATGATTTGTACCTAGACTGCCGGCAGTGAGGAAGGAGTTCCACGGGCATGAGGGATGACTTTGAGGGCGTGAGTCCCTGACTTGACATGACTACTTTTATGTTGTGAACTGTAGTTTGGTTATCATACATGTCTCCTGCTTTATATAGACTATTATGATTTCATTTCTGATATTTCTGATTTCACATACTTGGTACTGTTATCGACCTCGCCCGAAGTGCGTTCATGCGCGAGTAAAGGTACATCGATCGCCGATCCGCTTATAGGATCACATTTCAGCGTGTTGGGAAGCTCGTTCCTTGAGGCTTATCTTGGTATGTTACCACAGTGCAGTAGGTTCTTAGACATTCGGGGTATGGCGGGGCCTGTCCGTCATAGTTGTTGTCACTTCTTAAGTGCGTGAAATGCTGTTGTGGCGATGCGTAAAAGGATAAGCGTCGGGTATTTATGTATATATCTTGAAGGCATTCGTTTTGGTTGCTGTTTATTTATCATGTCTCTTAATTCATGTTCATGTTTTTATTTCCGCTGATTTTCTCGATGGTGTATCAGGGTGCGGGGTAAGACACGATCCGGCCGGGTTGGTCGTGACAAAAGTGGTATCGAGCGATTAGTCATCGGAAAGTGTCTGCTGACGTGTCTAGTAGAGTCTTGATTATCGGTGTGTTGTGCACCACATCTATAATCGAGAGGCTATAGGACATTTAGGATTGGTTTCCATTCTTCTCATTCTAAGATCGTGCGTAGAGTTGTGTGATGAGTTGAACCCTCCGACGTATTCCTTTCCTTTACGATTATGCCTCGCGTAAGGCAACCTTGAGCCCAGATGGGCAAGGCGATCGAGGCTGTTAGTGAGATCTGAGAGAGTACGAGCGCGAGCGGTCAGTTCTGAGCAGTGCTCCCGACGGCGAGTTTCAGCAACGCCGCCCGCCAAAGAGTTTAAGCGCGCGGTGGCTGCCGAGACTCTGATACACGAGCCTCGGTCCCAACACGGAAGCGGATGAGATGGGTACAAGGAGATGGCGATTCGGCGGTCGTGGCGGATATGAGATAGGCCGGATCGGCGATTCGGCCCGATAGCACCGTAGTTCACCGGCGAGCGGTTTGAGGCTACGTGACTTTCCGAGTTGTAGCCCGATGTTCTATGGATCGAGAGGCGAGGACGACCCTCGGGAGTTTATCCGGCTACGGATCATGAGTGATCGAGTCTCGAGGCGAGTCGGTGGTATTGGGTTCGCATCACCGCGTGATCTGCGATTGGTAGTTTGATTCACGGGAGTTGTCGGGAAGAGCATGCATTTCACCGTTTGGGACGAGTTCTCAAGGCTTTTCTTGCACATTTCTTGCCCACAAATGAGAGGCTCGGGCGGCAATTTTTGACGTTGAGCGGGGCGGGCGGGCGGTTAGAGAGTACAATGTGAGTTCGACTCATTAGCTCGGTATGTTCCCGTGGTAGGCGATATGGAGGGCGAGTACACCGCTACGTCAGGCTGGATGATTACTTAGCGAGGCTTATGCGGGTGTAGCTCTTCCGTGGGCATGGACATTGCCGCACGCAAGCTCATGCACCAGGATGTGAGGCACGGAGGTCGGCGGAATTACCGAGATCGCCGAGAAGGCGAGCAGCGAGGGTCCTTTGGTAACTTCGGCGGACCGCCTCAGCAGATCTAGTTATGTACCTCCACGATGCAGTGGTCCCCGCGATCGTCGGGGCGTTCGTGGTATTCGGATCCGGTGAGCTCCGTGGCTTACGGTTCCGAGATATACATGGTTCTAGCGGCAGGATTCATGTCCCCTCAGGTGTGCGCGATGTGGCAAACATCATCCTGTGGAATGTCGTCTTTCGGGTGCTTGTTTCACTGCGGCCGTCGAGCCATGTGACGAGGCGTGCTTATAGGAGAGGTACCGGCAGCTTGGCGCAGCCTACCGGATCAGTGGCAGGTTCATCACCTTCTACAGTTGTGCGCCCTGCAGGGCAGACTTATGATTAGAGTGGAGCGGTAGCTTCAGGTATATCCTTAACCCTCTAGAGTTTTGTATGTATTGATGTTATGATGAGGTGTTAAGTGTTATGTTCGGATAGCTTTGTGCTAAAATGTGATTTAGGAACCTGGTTGGGGAAAAAGGGTAAGCCTGGGGGTGAGAAAATGATAAACCTTAGAATATTACAGTTGAGACCTTAGATGTAAGGCCGTCTTGAGTACAAGATTTTGCGAGTGATCCTTGTCAGAGTGCATTTATGCCTAGAATGTATGGTGTGATAACTCACTGGTTTGGGTAAATGAAAGTGGTATCTTTCATGATGTGATTTAGCAAGATTGTTCCGTGTAGAGGAGCAAGGGTTGGCGCGACGATGGGTCGGGTTGGGGCGTGTTGCGGGCCAACCCGCACTGTTCGAGTGGGGTCAGCTCAGGTGGTCCCGCGGTGGTAGGTCACGGTGCTAGGCCCAAGTTTAGTTGACCATCGTATGAGTTCGTGGGTGTGTTCGACTGAAGCGGTCGTGAAGGCGGGAATGGCCTTAAGGAAGATTGAGGCTAGTAAGATAACCAAGTTGGAGGTGGTGACTTCAAGATTTGGAAAGCGAAACGTTGACGGAAGTGTGATACGGATACTAGAAAGAGTTCGAGTGTTCGAGAAGGGTACAACGAGATAGGGGAGAAGTGAACGTGTGTGATCATTTCTTGTAAAGGGAGAAGGTGCGAAGGATGTATATTTTTTTGACCTCAGGGATCGCATGCAGTCCGGTACCATATGTTGGGTCGCCGGAGTGACACTAGAACCTCGCGGCAAAGTGACAAAAGTTTGTGATGTTAGAGGTGTTTCCTCGTGGACTTGGATATAAGTATTTGCGTGCATGTGTTATTTCGTGGCCAGTTGTGGCATTGGCAACTTGTTAGAAGAACTTTATCGTTATCCGTCTTGAGAAGGAACATTCGGGACGAATGTTTCTAAGGAGGGGAGAATGTTATACCCCGTATTTCCAGAGTATGTACGTGAGGGCGTACGTATACAATTTGAGCCTTAAAGTAGGCATAGTTTCGAAATTTGTACACAAGTGCCGAAAAGAGTCGTTTTCCGACGAAACGTTTCCACAGCTTTCGTAGGGAAAATTCCGGCTATGTCATTAATAATTTTTGCGGATTTTTCCGAGAGACGAAACATTTTGGACCAACGGGAGGGGGACAAGTGTCACCCTCCCATTGGAAGCAAGTGGACGGCAAAGCTAGCCCTTTTGCACGTTTTTGGTGTTGAAATTTTGGTCAAGGGTTAGGTAGGATATTTTGTGTAGATGGATAAGGTAGCACATGGCTAAATCTTGGCCTTACACTTGCTATGCACTTGTCCTCATCTTGGCCATTGATTGGCCTTCACTTGACCTATAAATACCCCTCTAGTTGAAGACTTTCTTCATCCAAAAACTTGAGCAATCTATCTAAGTCTCAAAATACTCCCTCTCCCTTGAGCTTTCGTCCACCACACCCCCCTCCCCCTTTGAGGCCCTTTGGCCGAGAGCTTCCCCCTCCCCCTTTTGTAGTGGTTAGCCGTGGGGTACCCCCCCCTAGCCTAGTTGTTTTCGTATAATACCCCCCTTTTTTTGTGGTATAGAAATACTCTCCTAGTATTGTTATAATGCCCAAATACCTTGGCCCAAATACCTTGTAGTATTCCCAAGGTTACACTTTTACAAAAGCCCAGAAAATACTATTATACTTCCCTCAGTCACAAAAACGAAACCCTAAGTAAATCTTCACCCGTAGTTGAAGTTTTAAGTAGAAGTTGGTTAGAACTTCTAAGGGTTGGTTGGAGCGGGTCGGAGCGCACGGAGTAGGAGCTAAACCTTGCTCAGGATCGACATATAAACTCGGATAATTTTGGGCTTATCGAGGTAAACGTTCTTGACCTTCTGTTGTAATTGGAAATTACATGTTATAGGAGTATATAGTTAAGTATACTATATATATAGAACTGAACATAGTTGTGCGGCAATGTCTTTCGACTTAAGCCTGAATAATACTTACGGCAATGTCTTGCGACTTAAGCCTGATTTTTAAAGTGGAACTGTAATTACATAGGGTGTATCAGATGAAGCTTGTGTAGCATTCGTGTAGTAGAATTGTACACGTCGGTCGACGTGCAAACCCCGGTTGGCTTGGTAGCCGCCTCGATAGAGGAGGAGATTTACTGTTTGTTGCGGGGGAAAATCTGCCGAATTTTCTGTAGAATATTCTACATTTGAGATCTAGCATGTTAATAGGCGCCTTGTGGCCTCTATAGGTTGAAGTACTATGTATGGCGTGATCTACTTAGCAAGGTAGCGAAGCGGTTTGAGGTACTTGGAGCATTTTGCTTTTAGTCGATAATCGTCGCGAGGTATGTGAACCTCTTCCTATCTTTTCTAGCATGATATGTGTGAGCTATGTAGTACGGTAGACGTACATGTGTGCTGTATTTGGTTGTTTTAAAACATAAGGTTAGACTAGCTTTATGGGAAGTTAGGTATAACGTCTTAAGGGTGGTAAAAAGAACGATTTAAGGATTTAGGAGTTAAGAGACTTAATCTTAAAAGATAAGAGACTTGACTTAATATGGGTGTTTGTGTGAAACCTCATTCGTGAGTAATGAGTACTTGGTTTTAAAGGGAATAATGTTTCTTGATTTGAAATCGAATGAGTATCGACAAACCAACGCAGCGTTAATAAAGGAAATGTATTGAATAATGAAGTATTGTATTAAAACCGGTAGAAACCTCCATGCATAGAAGCTAAGATGAGACAAAATGATATTACATTTTCTAGATCATGCGCTTTAATAAATGGTTATAAACAAGAATAAACTGCTCACGCCTATGGCATATGTTACTCAATTGTTTTAAAGGAAATTAAGACATCGAACTATGAAACTTTTCTAAAGTAAAGAGACTTGAGTAATTGAAATTAGGCAAACTGGAACTCTAGGGAAAAGAAAGGCATTGTTTTGTCTTAAATTGGTTTAAAACATAAAGTGTTATAACAGCTTTATGGGAAGTTAGTTATAACGACTTTATGAGAACAAAGGAAGAGTTTTTATCATTGGTTTTAATATGGTAACTTGACTTTAAAAAGAGAAGTGTTTTGGTCCAACAAGAAGGCATGGCATTGCCTTAATGTGGTTTTAAAAAGGAAAAGTATGGAAGTTGTTTTGGTTTACTTAAAAGATGTAAGTTACTCTTTTTTTTTTCTATATGTATATATACTACGGGTAACGGGTGACTTTTATAAAAGGAATGGATCTCTTAAAAGGAATTTAACGTACGTAGTATTTTAGGGTTAAAATCCGGACTTTGACATAAAATGAAAGTACCTTGAGTTGTGTGTAACTTGCTTATGCTTGTTGTTATGAAACTTGACCATGTTACGTGTGATAGCCTTGTTGTGCAAGTACTGTGTTCTACTCGACTACCGGTTCATCCGGGAATGTATTTCACTTGATTACCGGTTCATCCGGGAATGTATTTCACTTGATTACCGGTTCATCCGTGTCACGACCCAAACCCGGGCCCGTGACTGGTGCCTTACCCCGGGCACCCTAGTGACACAACATCAGAGTAATCAGCGGAACATAAAACACATACATGAAACAAGTGAAGTACAAAACAGTAATCTGAGGAAAACTTGCCTTTCGGCATATATAAATAACAACTTTTACAAATGAACAGTTTAATCCTTTTTACAAACCCTGCCCACAACAGTACTACAGACCTCTAAGAAATGATACGACAATCATGGCGGACGGGGCCGCCATACCCACGAATGTAGCACCTACAACAGGGGACTATACCAAGATAAGCCTCCGGAGGAACGGAGCTTCCCACACGCTGAACTGTGACCCTAAGAGCGAGGATCAACGACTGGTGTACCTCAACCTGCGGCATGAACGGCCCGAAGGAGGTCAAGATACAGTGCAGAGTATGTGGCTGAAAATACATCGTAAATGAAATCATAGCGATCATATAAAGCAGAGACATGTATGATAACCAAACTACAGTTTACAACAAAGCAGTCATGTCAAGTCAGGGACTCACGCCCTCAAGTCATCACTCAAGTATAACAATGGGTCTCAGGCCCACAACATCAATCATGCCCGTGGAATACCTTCCTCACCGCGGCGATCTATGATATAAAAGCACCAAGGAACACACATGAACACGAGGTCCACTGTATCATAATAAAGTATGCGGGGTAAATGCGAAGGCATAGCCGACTACTAAAAACCCACAGTACCAACAAGGTCATGAATCGTATCATAAGATCTGTCTGGCGTCACATGATCAAAGCCGCCACTTGCGCAGATATCAATGTCTGCGTCTAACCACGAACTCCGCGACTCCGCGATAGGCCAATCTCATCGGCCGCATGAGGTATTCCCGCATCGAGGTAGCTCTCTCCGGCATCGTCACGACCCGCGATCCGCATGGCCACATGGACCGCATGCCCGTAAAGGACGATACTAACACGGAACTCGTAGCTCGCGATAGGCCGGGACTGCGTAGGTATTCTCGAATCATAGGTCCATCGACCGCTGAGTCTACCCGCGTGGAGGCGGCTTAACCGGAATCATCTCAAGAGATGAATGCCACAATACTATCATAACGACTGATAGTTAATAAGCAAAATCAAGGGAAACCCCTTCACACAAACATCACAAGATACTAACACACGTAGCATCCCAACACGTTTACTTATCAAAGCAATCAAGAAAGTATTACAAGGCTATCACAAACCAATACAATCAGGTTGTTCACACCAGGTACCTTCTACTATATGATTAACAAGATCGGGTTTTTATCCCCAAAGTACTTCATACATTAACTCTTTAAAAGATACGTTACTTTCACAATGTCACACAATACCCGTAGTATAAAATAGAGTGACTATCCTTTTAAAGTAAATCAATTACTTCTCTTTGTAAAATCAAGTAGCAACATTCTTTTCCAATGATCAAGTTTGCCTAGTTTCCAATGTTCAAGTTTCTCATTTTAGAAAGGTTTCGTAGTTCATAGTCTTATTCATTTGAGAATATAATTCTCCTTAAAACTATCTGAGAAACATAAGTCTTATATGTGAGTAGGATATTCTTGTTTATAACAATCTTATTACGACCATGATCTAGGAAATATCATTTTGTCTCATCTTAGCTTCATGCGGATGGAAGTTTCTCTTGGTTTTAATAATACTTAATTAGTCAAAAGCATTTCCTTTTATTAACGCGGTGGTTTGTCGATACACATTACGATTTCGAAATCGATAAAACATTCTTAAGCCGTTATACCTAACTTCCCATAAAGCTAGTATAACTCTTAAGTTTTCAAAAACCAAGTATTACTTCTTCTTTCAAAATGATTCAAAAATCTTTTGAAATACTTCAAGTTCTTTATTAACACATAACAAGCGATTATAGTTCACATGAGTACCTTTTAAAAACCATGTATTTTCTTACCAACATAAAGTCGTTATAACCAACTTCCCATAAAGTCGTTATAACACTTTATGTTAACAATCACATACATTTAGCACGTATGCGTCTCACCGTACTACATAGTTCACACATATCATGCTAGAAGAGATAGGAAGAGGTTCACATACCTCGCGACGATTATCGACTAAATAGCAAAACGCTCAGTACCTCAACCGCCGCTACTCCTAAGCCAAGTAGATCGCGCCACGCATAGTACTTCAACCTATAAGGCCACAGCGCTTATTAACATTTAGATCTCATCGTAGAACATTCTACAGAAAATTGTGCCTCCCCACAACAGCGTAAATCTCCTCCTCTATCGAGTAGCTACCAAGCCAACCGGGGGTTATGCATCTAACCTAGCAGGTACAATTCTACTCCACGGTACTACTACACAAGTCTCATGTCTGAACCCTATGTAATTACAGTTGATACTCTCTTTAAATTCGGGCTTAAGTCGCAAGACATTGCCGTAAGTATTATTCAGGCTTAAGTCAAAAGACATTGCCAATAACTACGTTCAGTTCTAATATATAGTATACTTCAACTATATATTCAAGCAATCATGTAATTTCCAATTACAATAGAGGGACAAGATAATTACCTCGATAAGCCCATAATTATCCTAGCTTAAAGTCGATCCTGGGCAATCGTTTAGCTCCACTCAGCGCTCCAACCCGCTCTAAACCACCCTTAGAAGTTCTAACCAACTTCTACACAATACTCCAACGGACTATGGAGATTTCCCTAGGGTTTCGGTTTGGTGACTGACGGGAAGTATAATAGTATATCTGGGCTTTTGTAAAGGTATAACCTTAGAATACTACAAGGTATTGGCTAAGGAAATTTGGGCATTATAACAATACTTTTGAGAGTATTTCTACCAAGAGAGGGGGGGTATTATACGGAAACAACTAGGCTAGGGGTACCGCTAGCACCCTGAGGAGGGGTATACCCTCGGCCTACCCACTAGGGGAACTCTGCCGAGGGGAGGAAGGCTTTTGGGCGAGAACCTCTAGAAGGAGAGGAGGGATTTTAACACTTAGAATATTTTTTTGGATGAAGAAGTTCATCAAAGGGAGGGTATTTATAGGTCAAGGATGGCCAACCAAGGCCAAGATCAATCCATGTGTTAGGCAAGTGTAGGGCTAGGATTTACCAAACACAAATATCCTACCTACCCTTGACTTTGTGCCAAGCACAAAAAGCGTGCCAAGCTTAGCCATTTTCGTCGATGGGCGATTTGAAGTCCACGATGAGAGGGTGCCAAGTGGCGCCCTCTTGTTGGTCCAACACGTTCGTCTCTCGGAAAAATCCGCAAAAATTAAAAATGACATAGCGGAAATTCCCTACGAAAGGTGGAAAGCGTTTCGTCGAAAAACGACTCTAAGCGGGTGTTGTGAACAAAATTAATTCGCCAAGCCTTAATACAAGTTCAAATTTTCTACGTGCGCCCACACGCATACTACGAAAATACGGTATAACATTCTCCTCGCCGAAACATTCGTCGAATGTTCCTTCTAAGTCTCAAAACAAGCGCGCCAAGATAGTCTTCACTACTATACTTACGAGAACAAACACGCCACACATGGCCACGAAACAAGCTGCGCAAAATACTCATCCAAGTCCACGAAACACCTCTAACATCACCACAACCACCTCTCTCCGAGGTCTAAAATATACTTCGCCCGTACTCTCTACAAAGAAATGATCACATCTATGCTGCCATACATGCTCGCTTCTCTCTTTACTCGTCGTAGATACCACTTTGTCACTTTGTCGCGAGCCTTGCTCGGCGACCCAACAAATGGTGCCGGGCTGCTGCGATCGGAGGATGTCGTACACTCAAACTCTTACCACGTTACGTCACGGCGATTATCTAAAACTCGGGGTCACTATCTCTAACGTGGTCATCATTAAGTGGGAACACTCTGGATGGATCTCCGATACTTTTCCCGAACATCACAATACGAAAGACCGGACGCTTGCTGCCTCGCGCGGACGGCAAATGCTAACATATAGGCAACTGGCCTATCCTTCACATGAACTCACAAGGCCCAAAGTAACTCGGGCTAAGTTCCTCTGTTTTCCAAACATGCCACACTGACGGGGTGGTACTTTCAAGAAGACCGACCGTCAACCTGAACTCTAAGCGTCGTCGCCGATTATCCGCACGATTTCTCTGAGCTGCCAGAACTTCTTCTAGACAAGCTTCTCACTATCCACAGTCTGCTGGAACAAGCCTGAACCAACTGTCTGAACCTTGCCAACCTCGAACCAATCGGCCGTGACTTACACTTCCGCCCTTACAAGGCTTCATAAGGCGATATCCGAACACTGAAATGGTAGATCAAACAATACCTCCATAGGAGACAACAATCCCCACAACTATCCCTGAAATCCACGTGGCGGCGGGGCGAATGCGGTCTGAGACTCACGAGTTCTTAACCTGCTGGTAAACTTTAGAAAGCGAAAATAGCCACACGGGCTTCACTGTCTAACATAAGGTAAAGGTAGGCACCGTGCAGCCTTTCAACCCTTGGATAACTCAACACGGCCGAGTAAGCGGTCGAACGAAGAACACGATGGGCTGCCCCATCGACCCGACCACGGTCGAACGCATCCACGAACTCGTCTGTTGGTTGGCGAACATGGGCCTAACACCCTCGTGACCCTACCAGGCGGGACCACCACAAACTGACCCCACCAAACAGGCGCGGGTTGACCCGCATCGCCTTAATCCGACCGTCAACGAGCACAACACTAGTTCCCGATCCGAGCAGTCACTAATCACGTTACGAAAACTGGCAGTCTTCTTAGCTCAACTACCCTTTCATTCCACACTACTAGGGACCTATCCCAACCATAACTCACGTGCACTATGCACTCGATAAGTCAAACATAACACTACACCTTTCTCGAGATGGCCTCACCTCTAAGGTCTCTACGTAAAAAGCTCTAAGGCTCACACCTTCTCTATCCCCCAAAATCTTACTCGGTTAAACAACCATGATCTAATCACGACTAACACACTGTTATCAGAACATAGCACATAAGGAATACTCACCATATCAAAAATACTTATATCTAGAGGGTTAAATATATATATATATCTGCTTCTTGCTCATAATCGTTCAAATCAAACCGCCCGTGAGCGCAACTAAGGAAGGTGGCGACTACCCATCGATCACGAAGGCTAAGTCCTCCTACAAGGACACTCTTCGACACGGACCACGGCGGTCGCCAGGTACAACAAGTACCAACCTAAAAGATGACATTCCGGGATGGCGTGCATCGCTGTGAACCGGAAGCCCTGGAGTTCTAACCAACTCCTGCATACCCCGAATGTCCTGAACTCCGTGGAAGACCACTCTGCACTGGCGGAGGTGCATAATCTGATCTGCTGGTGAGGTGACTCGCCTCGAAAGTTACTAAAGGACCTTCTTTGCTCGGCCTCTTACGGTGTCGCCGTTAACTGTCGATTTCTACGTCTCGACTGCTGCGCATAAGCCGCGCAGGCCATGCTCAAGCCTAGCGAAGAATTACTCTTGCAACCTCTTTTAGATAGTCCTCAAGACTCGCGGTACATCGGTATACTCTCTGGTAGCCAAATCTATAGCTAATGTGGTCGCCTCTTTGCAATCTAAATTCTCTGTTCGATCGTGGGCGAAGGTTCATATATCATGGCGCGTGATGGACTGCGGCTGCGTGCCAAACTCTCTTTGGGGCTAGTGACGTCGCAGAAATCCCCGAATGAAGCACTACCCTAGGTAATGATTGGGCATGTGCCCTCGCCACCCTCTGTACTCTACTCGCAGCTCCCTCGGCTGCCTTGCCCTCCTGGGCTCGGGTTGCCCTACGCGGAGGCATATCGGTAAGGGAAAGAAATACGCTAGAGGGTCCAACTTACAACACAGCTCTAAGGCACGATCTCAGAGTGAGAAGAATAGAAACCAATCCTAAAATATCCTATAGCCTCACGATTATTGATGTGGTGCACAACACAGATAATCAAGACTCTCGGATCTGATGCGTAGACACTTTCAGGATTAATCGCTCACGATACCACTTTTGTCACGACCCAAACCGGGCGTGGTGGTGCCTTACCGGGCACCTAGTGACACAACATCAGTGTCAGTGGAACATAAAACACATACATGAAACAAGTGAAGTACAAAGCGATGTCGAGGAAAACTTGTCTTTCGGCATATATAAATAACAACTTTTACAAATGAGCAGTTTAATCCTTTTTACAAACCACCTTACAGCAGATTACTACAGACCTCTAAGAAATGATACGACAACAATGGCGGGACGGGGCCCGCCATACCCACGAATGTAGCACCTACAACGAGGACTATACGAGATAAGCCTCGGAGGAACGGAGCTTCACACGCTGACGTGACCCTAAGAGCGAGGATCAACGGCGGTGTACCTCAACTGCGGCATGAACGCAGCCCCGAAGAGGTCGATAACAGTGCAAGTATGTGGCGAAAATACATCGTAAATGAAATCATAGCGATCATATAAAGCGGGAGACATGTATGATAACCAAACTACGATTTACAAAGCGATCATGTCAAGTCGGGGACTCACGCCCTCAGTCATCACTCAAGTATAACAATGGGTCTCGGGCCCACAACATCAATCATGCAGTGGAATACCTTCGCCATTGCCGTGATCTATGATATAAAAGCACGAGGAACACATGAACACGGGTCCACGCTGTGTCATAATAAAATCAGCGGGGTAAGTGCGAAGGCATAGCCGACTACTAAAACCACAGTACCAACAAGGTCATGAATCGTATCATAAGATCTGTCTGGCCGTCACATGATCAAAGGCGGCCACTTGCGCAGTATCAATGTCGCGCGTCTAACCTGGAACTCCGCGACTCGCGTAGGCCAATCTCATCGGCCGCATGAGGTATTCCCGCGTCGGTAGCTACTCCCGACATCGTCACGGACTTCGCGATCCGCATGGCCACGTGGACGCATGCCCATAAAGGGCGATACTAACACGGAACTCGTAGCTCGCATAGGCCCGGGACTGCATGAGGTATTCTCGAATCATAGGTCCATCGACCACTGAGTCTACCCGCGTCGGAGCGGCTTAACCCGGAATCATCTCAAGAGATGAATGCCACAATACTATCATAACGACGATAGTTAATAAGCAAAATCAAGAAACCCTTCACACAAACATCACAAGATACTAACACACGTAGCATCCCAACACGTTTACTTATCAAAGCAATCAAGAAAGCATTACAAGGCTATCACAAACCAATACAATCAGGTTGTTCACACAAGGTACCTTCTACTATATGATTAACAAGATCGGGTTTTTATCCCCAAAGTACTTCATACATTAACTCTTTAAAAGATCGTTACTTTCACAATGTCACACATACGTAGTATAAAATAGAGTGACTATCCTTTTAAAGTAAATCAATTACTTCTCTTTGTAAAATCAAGTAGCAACATTCTTTTCCAATGATCAAGTTTGCCTAGTTTCCAATGTTCAAGTTTCTCATTTTAGAAAGGTTTCGTAGTTCATAGTCTTATTCATTTGAGAATATAATTCTCCTTAAAACTATCTGAGAAACATAAGTCTTATATGTGAGTAGGATATTCTTGTTTATAACAATCTTATTACAGCAACCATGATCTAGGAAATATCATTTTGTCTCATCTTAGCTTCTATGCAGATGGAAGTTTCTACTGGTTTTAATAATACTTAATTAGTCAAAAGCATTTCCTTTTATTAACTGCGATGGTTTGTCGATACACATTACGATTTAGAAATCGATAAAACATTCTTAAGCCGTTATACCTAACTTCCCATAAAGCTAGTATAACTCTTAAGTTTTCAAAAACCAAGTATTACTTCTTCTTTCAAAATGATTCAAAAATCTTTTGAAATACTTCAAGTTCTTTATTAACACATAACAAGCCAGTTATAGTTCACATCAGTACCTTTTAAAAACCACATGTATTTTCTTACCAACATAAAGCTGTTATAACCAACTTTCCATAAAGTCGTTATAACACTTTATGTTTTAACCCAATCACATACATTTAGCACATGTACGTCTACCTTACTACATAGTTCACACATATCATGCTAGAAGAGATAGGAAGAGGTTCACATACCTCGCGACGATTATCGACTAAATAGCAAAACGCTCCAAGTACCTCAAACCGCCGGCTACTCCCTAAGCCAAGTAGATCGCGCCACGCATAGTACTTCAACCTATAAGGCCACAAGTGACTTTATTAACATTTAGATCTCATCGTAGAACATTCTCCGAAAATTGGCAAGACCTCCCACATGGCGTAAATCTCCTCTCTATCGAGGCTGCAAGCCAACGAGGGGGTTATGCATCTAACCTAACGGTACAATTCTACTCCACGGTACTACTACAAGTCTCATGTAATACAACCCTATGTAATTACGATTCGGTACTCTCTTTAAATTCGAGCTTAAGTCGCGAGACATTATAGTAAGTATTATTCGGGCTTAAGTCAAAAGACATTGCCAATAACTACGTTCAGTTCTAATATATAGTATACTTCAACTATATATTCAAGCAATCATGTAATTTCCAATTACAATAGAGGACAAGATAATTACCTCGATAAGCCCATAATTATCCTAGCTTAAAGTCGATCTTGGGCAATCGTTTAGCTCGACTCAGGCGCTCAACCCGCTCTAAACCACCCTTAGAAGTTCTAACCAACTTCTACACAATACTCAACGGACTATGGAGATTTCCCTAGGGTTTCGGTTTGGTGACCGGAAGTATAATAGTATATCTGGGCTTTTTGTAAGGTATAACCTTAGAATACTACAAGGTATTGGCTAAGGAAATTTGGGCATTATAACAATACTTTTGAGAGTATTTCTACCAGAGAGGGGTATTATACGGAAACAACTAGGCTAGGGGGGTACCCACGGCTAGCACCCGAGGAGGTATACCCGCCGGCCTACCACTGGGGAACTCTCGGCCAAGGGGAGGAAGGCTTTTGGACGAGAACCTCTAGAAGGGAGAGGAGGATTTTAACACTTAGAATATTTTTTTGGATGAAGAAGTTCATCAAAGGGAGGTATTTATAGGTCGAGGATGGCCAAAGGCCAAGATCAATCCATGTGTTAGGCAAGTGTAGGGCTAGGATTTACCAAACACAAATATCCTACCTACCCTTGACTTTGTGCCAAGGCACAAAACGTGCCAAGCTTAGCCATTTTCGTCCATGGGCGATTTGAAGTCCACCCGATGAGAGGGTGCCAAGTGGCGCCCTCTTGTTGGTCCAACACGTTCGTCTCTCGGAAAAATCCATAAAATTAAAAATGACATAGCGGAAATTCCCTACGAAAGTCGGAAAGCGTTTAGTCGAAAACGACTCTAAGCGGGTGTTGTGAACAAAATTAATTCGCCAAGCCTTAATACAAGTTCAAATTTTCTCGCACGCCCACGTACATACTGCGGAAATACGGGTATAACAATCAGGAATGTATTTCACTTGATTCGGTTCATCCGAGAATGTATTTCACTTGACTCTGGTTCATCCGAATGTATTTCACTTGACTACGGTTCATCCGAATGTATTCCACTCGACTAGGTGGGATGAACAGAATGTATTCCACACTTTTCTATATTGGGTCCATAAGATGGGCGAGACACGATATACGTATCACATGATTTGTACCTAGGCTGGCGGTGAGGAAGGAGTTCCACGGGCATGAGGATGACTTTGAGGCGTGAGTCACGACTTGACATGGCGCTTTTATGTTGTGAACTATAGTTTGGTTATCATACATGTCTCACGCTTTATATAGACTATTATGATTTCATTCTACGATATTTCTGATTTCACATACTTGGTACCTATTGTCTTGACCTCCTTGGGGCTGCGTTCATCTGCAGTAAAGGTACATCGATCGCCGATCCCCGCTTATAGGATCACATTTCAGCGTGTTGGGAAGCTCCGTTCCTTGAGGCTTATCTTGGTATGTTACCACGAGTCCGTAGGTTCTTGTACATTCGGGGTATGGCGGGGCCTGTCCGTCATAGTTGTTATCACTTCTTAGAGTGCATGTAATCTTGTTGTGGCGATGCAGTAAAAGGATAAGCATTCGGGTATTTATGTATATATCACGAGGCAAGCTGTTTTGGTTGGCTTTGTTTATTTATCATGTCTCTTAATTCATGTTCATGTTTTTATTTCCGCTGATTTTCTCGATGGTGTATCACCTGGGTGCGGTAGGCACGATCACGGGCAGGTTCGGGTCGTGACATAAAAAGAATGGTTTATTGATTTTAGAAGTTAAGAGACTTGATCTTAAAAGATAAGAGACTTGACTTAATCAATTAATATGGATTTTGTTAAAAAGTGTGAAACCTCATTCGTGAGTAATGAGTACTTGGTTTTTTTCAAAGGAATAATGTTTTACTGATTTCGGAAATCAGAATAAGTATCGAACGAACCACTGCAGCGTTAATAAAGGGAAATGTATTGACTAATTAAGTATTATTAAAACCAGTAGAAACCTCCATCTGCATAGAAGCTAAGATAAGACAAAATGATATTACATTTCCTAGATCATGGCTGCTTTAATAAGATTGTTATGAACAAGAATAACCTACTCACACATAAGGTATATGTTTCTCAGATTGTTTTAAAAGATAATTATATTATTAAATGATTAAGACTATGAACTACTAAACCTTTCGAAAATGAGAAACTTGAGCATTTGAAATTAGGCAAACTTGAACGTTTGGAAAATAATGTTGTTACTTGATTTTACAAAGGGAAGTGTTTTGGTTTACTTAAAAAGATAGTCACTCTATTTTTATACTACGGGTATTGTGTGACTTTTGTGAAAGAAACGGATCTTTTAAAGAATTAATGTATGAAGTACTTTGGGGATAAAAACCCGAACTTGTTGACATAAAGTAGGAAATGCCTTGTGTGAATAACTTGATTGTGTTGGTTTGTGATAGCCTTGTAATACTTTCTTGTTGATTTGATAAGTAAACATGTTAGGATGCTACGTGTGTTAGTATCTTGTGATGTTTGTGTAAAGGGGTTTCCCTTGTTGTGCTTATGTTGTTAACGATAAGCTGTTATGTTAGTATTATATCACTCACCTCTTGACATGATACCGGGGGTTAAGCTGCCCTCCGATGCGGGGTAGACTCAGGCGGTCTGGGACCATGATTCGAGAATACCTCATGCGGGTCCAGGGGACCTATGCGGAGCTACGAGAGTTCCAGGTTAGTGTGCGGCCTTTGTGGTCATGCGGTCTATGTGGCCATGCGGACTGCGAGTCCAGGACGATGCCGGGGAGTAGCTACCCTCGATGCGGGGAATACCTCATGCGGGCCTATGTGAGTGGCCTATGCGGAGCTGCGGGAAGTTCCAGGATTAGACGCGCACATTTGATACTGCGGGCGAGTGGCCAGCTTCGATCATGTGGCGGTCTAGACAGACCTCGTGATACAGTTTATGACTTTGTTGGTACTGTGGGTTTTAGTAGTCGGCTATGCCTTCGTACTTACCCCGTACGGTTTTATTATGACACAGGTGGGACCTGGTGTTCATGTGTATTCCTTGGTGCTTTTATATCATAGACTGCCGACAGTGAGGAAGGTATTCCACGGGCATGATTGATGTTGTGGGCGTGAGACCCATAGTTATATTTGAGTGATGACTTTGAGGGCGTGAGTCCCTGACTTGACATGACTGCTTATTTATTGTGAACTGTAGTTTGGTTATCATACATGTCTCCTGCTTTATATAGACTACTATGATTTCATTTACAGTATTTTCAGTTTCACATACTTGGTACCTGTTGTACTGACCTCCTTCGGGGGGCTGCGTTCATGCCGCAGGTAGAGGTACACCAGTCGTCGATCCTCGCTCTTAGGATCACAGTTCAGCGTTTTGGGAAGCTCCGTTTCTCCGGAGGCTTATCAGTGGTGTAGTCCCCTGTCGTTGTAGGTACTTACATTCAGGGGTATGGCGGGGCCCTGTCCCGCCATTGTTGTTATATCATTCTTAGAAGTGCGTCTGTTGTGGCGAGTTTGTAAAGGGATGTAACTGTTCGGTTTCATGTTTTTATATAAGCCGAAAGGCAAATTTTTCTCAGATAAACTGTTTCTCATTCATATTATTTTATGTCTTGTTTTATATTCCGCTGATTACTCTGATGTTGTATCACTAGGGTGCCCGGGGTAAGGCACCAGTCACGGGCCCGGGTTCGGGTCGTGACATAACCAACTTCCCATAAAGCCGTTATACTAACTTTATGCTTTAGAAACTAAGACATCTTTTGTTACACCCCGTAATTACAGGACATGTTTTAAGAACGTACGTAAGAACTCAGAAATGTTAAGATGAGAGATTTGTAAAAATTTATCGGAATTATGAAATTGTCGGAAAATGAAATATTGTGACGAATGGGAGGGCGACACGTGTCACCCCCTTAAGTGAGCTTGGACGAAAATCAACATGGGTATAAGGGTCATTTGACCATTATTAAGATGACAAGTCTTGCAAGTAGTAGAGCTTGATAATATTGACTTAGTCAATGGGACAACTTAGCTTGATATTTAAAAGATTTGCATCCAAACCACACATATGTATTAATCTTAGCCCTCCATGTTGCTATATAAGGATACTAGTAGTGAGACAAGCTTTCTATACTTAGAAAAATTTCAAGAAAATTGGATGAAAGTGAAGGGAGCTCTCGGGTTCACCTTGTCCAAGAGAGAAAAAAATTTGTTTGTTGTCCAATAAGCTCCACACTTTAAACCAAGGTTCATGAGGGTATTGTAAAGGTATCTCAATAGAAAGATCCCGGAAAAATAGCGTTTTCGTATTAGTCGCAAGGTGAAAACCTGGTTGCTTTCCTAGGGTTTGATTGGAAGATTAAAGGAAAGTTGTTTGTGGTATTCTAAGGGTCTCAAGTGGCGGATTGAAGTGTCTAGAGGAGGCTCTAAGTTGCTAGGGAGCGACTTCGGATTTGAAGGTGGACTAAGGCTCGTTGAGGTAACAATCTTGTTCTCTTAAAGTGTTACAAGATTATATATTGTTGTTAGCCTTACATTTTACTAGCATGAAGTATATGTATTGAAGTTTGATAAGTGATATGGATTGTTGTAGCCTAAATCTGAAATGATATATAAGCCATTTGAAGTTGGATTACAACTTAGTCGTTAATTAGAATCGCCGCATGTTACTTACTTGAACATTGTAGTAGTTGTAATCGATTGCGACTTGATATCATGTTATACTAAACAACTTGGATTGAAAAGGAATTGGATAAGAATTTGTGTTGTTGTATATCAAAGTTGCCGAATTGGACCTTGTAGTTGGTACTAGTTTGATATCAATTGTGGGACGGAATTTTACACGTCTAGTAGGCGTGTAATCCCCTGTTGTTAATTACATTGTTGGGCCTTAAATGTGGCGTGTTTGGTTATTGAATTTGGCCTTGAAAAAGGTCGCAAAGCATGTAGAAACAGAGGAAGTGTTGTCCGATTTTCCATAGAATTTAGTGACTTTGCACTTATAATATTCTACGTTTAAAGTAAGAAGTTAATGGACGTATTATGGTCATTATAGGTTGACATACTACGTGCGGGATATTGTACTTAGCAAGTGGATTGACCCGAAGAGGTATGTAGAACTTTCCTATCTCTTGAGCATGAATAGTTGCACTTATATAGTACGGTAGACGTACAAGACCTTGATATCCTTTACTTGTTTTAAGAATGGCCAAGTTGGGTGAGTTAGGGGATTAACTCACTTCTTTGAAAGTATTAAGGATGTCTTAAGTTTTCAAAGTTAAGGGACTTGAAGTGTTTTAAAGTATATGATACTTGTTTCGTTTTAAGCGTATAAGTCCCTTGGATATAGGAAAATGTAATTGACTAAGGTATAAAGTTAATATAACGTCTTTATGGGAAGTTGGTTATATTAGCTTTATGGAAAATTAAAAAGAGAGATTTACTCTAAGTAAAATAAGTAAGGATAAATAACTTGAATTAATGAAAGGCAAATTGATTTTAAGGCATCAATTGCCTAAGGTTTTAAAAGAAAAGAAGTCACTTGATTTAGAAGCCTAATTTTATTTCTAAAGGTATTGTGACTTGTCTTGAAAAGTAATGGTGACTTGATACTACGGTTACTAGTATCTTGGAAGTTTTATTTGAAAAATAGTCATTTTTAAAAGAGTGGAAGTATGTAGTACTTTGGGTTAAATTCCCGGATTTTTATAAAGACATGTTAGTGCCTTAAGTAAACTAAAATGAGAGTGTATATGAACAAGACTAATAAGAAATTAGGGGATTTCTTAACTTGCTTATATATTGTATGATAAGTCGGTAATGCTTATGTTATGTATGATAAGCTGGTAGTGCTTATGTTATGTATGATAGTCGGTTTGTGCTAGTAGTATATTATTCATTACGGGGTCATTCCCCGGGTTTGTGGCATTTGCATATTCCGTGGATTTGCTACCCATGATGCGAGGAATACCTCATGCGGGTCCGTAAGGGCTTATGCGGATGGAATAGTCCCATGCGGGGCGGACCAGTCCTATGCGAGGAATACCTCATGTGGGTCTACATGACCTATGCCGGCGGATACAGTCTATGCGAGGAATACCTCATGCGGGTCCACACGACCCTTGCGGGTGAAATAGTCCCAGGAGTAGGATTGCTTAACGACATCGCGGGCGGGTGGTCCCGCTGATCGTGAGCCTCCTATTTTTATGTTGTAAGTATACTCTTATTTACTCTCATTGTTAGTAAGGCACAGTAATCGTAATTTGATTATCATACATGTCTCGCTTTGTTTTAGATTTATGATGTAATTACGTGATTTTCCGCTTTACATACTTAGTACATATCAGGTCTTCGACCCCTTCCTGGGCCGCGTCATGCCGCAGTGGGTAGCGGTGGTGGATCCTCATTCTTAGGATCACTGATCAGGTATCAGAAGCTCCATTTCTCCGGAGGCTTATCTTTTGGTACGGTTTTCCCTGATGTTGTAGATATTATGTACATTCAGGGGTATGGCGGGGCCCTGTCCCTCCACAGTTGTTATTCCTAGAGGTCTGTAGTCACATTTGTGGTTTGGGCTGTAAGAACAAAATTGTACTGTTTTACTTTGGTTATGTATATTTTATGGAAGGCGGCCTTATCGGCTAGTCTGTGATGTTTATTGTCTAAACATGTTTATGTGTTGTGTATGTTCCGCTGCTATTCTCTGATGTATACCTGAACGGGGTGCCCAGGTAGGGCACTAGTCGCGGCCCAGGGGTCGGGTCGTGACAAAAGTGGTATCAGAGCAGTTAGTCCTCGGAAAGTGTCTACAGACCGTGTCTAGTAGAGTCTTGATTATCGGTATGTTGTGCACCACATATATAATCAGGAGGCTGCAGGACATTTAGGATTGGTTTCCATTCTTCTCTCTTTGAGATCGTGCAGTAGAGCTGTCTTATTAGGTTGAATCCTCTCTGACCTATTCTTATGTATCAGTTATGCCTCCACGGAAGGCGACCAGGGCCCAGAAGGGCAAGGCAGGAGGCGCTAGCGTGCACGCAGAGGGTTACTAGGACTCAGCACGCACTATGCCCGAGGTCAGCAGTGTCGGCGAGTTCAGCCACGCCAGCAAAGACAGAGAGCCGAGAGCGGCGGTAGCTCCGCAGGTTCGTACACGAGCCTCAGCCCACACCGGTGAGTATAGAGATTACGGGGAGTAGATCCGGTTATTGACCATAGTAGCAGGGCAGCGCCGACAGGAGCAGGTAGCTAAACCTAGAGCCGACAGTTTGCGGGTTCGGGATTTTCTGGGTTGTCATCCACCCGAGTTCTATGGTTCGAGGTCTGAGGAGGATCCTCAGGAGTTTATTCGGCAGTTACAGCGGACTATGCAGGTGCTTAGGGCCTCGGAGACAGAGTCAGTTATGCTAGCCTCTTACCGGTTACGCGATATTGCGTTGAACTGGTTTGAGTCATGGGAGCTGTCGAGAGGTGAGGGTGCTCTTCCAGCTGTTTGGGAGGAGTTCACAGAGGCCTTCCTGGATCACTTTTTGCCTCCTGAGATGAGGAGAGCCTGCGTGGATAGATTATTGACCTTGAGGCAGAATGGGAGGACTATCAGAGAGTACAGCCTGGAGTTTGACTCATTGGCCAGGTATGCGCACACCATTGTAGCTGACATGGCGGACATAGTTCATCGTTATATGATGGGGCTAGACCGTCATATGATTATCGTGATGCTTGGGGTGGCCCTTCACCTGTATGGATATTGCCGGGATGCGTATGCGCAGGATAGAGGATAGAGAGAGGACGATCACTTGACTCGAGCCACCCAAGAGGTCAGACAACAGTGGTCTCAGTGGCGCTTTCGAGGCGACAAATTTCGCAGCAGACTAGGTCCACATTTCAGCCAGCACAGAGTGCTCCTTCACGGTTTTCTGGCAGGAGGTCTGATCAGCCGGGTCATTCAGGAGCAGGTCAGGGCTCTAGGGCTTCGGGGTTTCAGGGAGGCAGAGACCGTCACCGATCGAGACCACCCACATCTCGGTGTACTCGATGCGGTAGATCTCACCCAGGCGAGTGTCGTGTTCCTCCAGGAGCTTGTTACTCTTGTGGCCATCTGGGCCATTTGAAGATAGACTGTCTGACCAGAGGCAGCATGGGTGGTATGGTTCAGCCGGTGATCGCTTCCGGGTATTTCTCTTACGTGGTTATGCGCGCCGAGGCGTGGTGTTCGCTGCATCCGGCAGGCTGCGGCAGAGGTCGTGGTGGTGGTTCCAGTTCTAGCGGTCCACAGAATCGCATATATTCCTTAGCTAGCCTCCAGGATCAGGAGGCTTCCCCTGACGTAGTCACATGTACATTATTGATTTCATGTTGTGCGTATATGCGTTGATAGATCCAGGTTCTACCTTGTCCTATGTGTCCCCTCTTATTGCTGGTAGAATCGGGATAGAGCCGGTGTCGATAGAGCCTTTTGAGGTAGCTACGCCAGTGGGTGATTCGGTATTAGCTGAGCGGGTGTACAAAGGTTGTCCGGTGTTTATTTACAGTCGTCAGACCCTAGCAGACTTGATAGAGTTGGAGATGACAGATTTTGACGTCATTATGAGTATGGACTGGTTGACTTCTTGTTATGCCAACGTTGACTGTAGAGACAGGTTGGTCCGGTTCCAGTTTCCTGGCGATCCAGTTATCGAGTGGAAGGGCAACACAGCGTCGCCGAGGGGTAGGTTTATTTCTTACCTCAAGGCTAGGAAGATGGTGCAGAAAGGGTACATCTATCATCCGTTCGTATTCGATACAGGCCGAGGTGCTAGTTCTTGATCGATGCCATGAGTTAGGAGTTTCGGATGTGTTCCCAGACGATCTTCCGGGTATCCCTCCGGAGAGGTAGATTGAGTTTTGTATTGATATGTTGTCAGACACTCAATGTCACGACCCGAACCCGGGCCCGTGACTGGTGCCTTACCCCGGGCACCCTAGTGATACAACATCAGAGAAAATCAGCGAAAATAAAAACATGAAAATGAATTAAGAGACAAGATAAATAAACAGGCCAACCAAAACAGTTGCCTTCATCATATATACATAAATACCCGAACAGTTATCCTTTTTACAAACCCTGCCCACAACAGTGCTACAGACCTCTAAGATTTATACAACAACTATGACGGGACAGGGCCCCGCCATACCCCTGAACGTTCAAGAACTTACAGACTCAGGGTAACATACCAAAGATAAGCCTCCGACGAAACGGAGCTTCCCAAAATGCTGAAATGAGATCCTAAACGCGGGGATCGACGGTGACGATTTCTACTGCGGCATGAACGCCCTTCAAGGAGGTCGATAACAGTACCAAGTATGTGAAATCAGAAATATCAGAAATGAAATCATACTAGCCTATAAAAGCAGGAGACAGGTATGATAACCAAACTACAGTACGCACACATAACAGTTATATCAATTCAGGGTCTCACGCCCACAACATCAATCCTGCCCGTGGAGTACCTTCCTCACTGCCGGCAGTCTATGATATGATAACAACAAGACAGCAATCCAAATGGGAGCATACCCGTGCGCTACGCATCGTGTCAGTATGTCCAAAGGGAACAAATAAGACAACATTCCAAATGGAAGCATACCCGTGCGCTACGCATCGTGTCAGTATGTCCAAAGGGAAACAATAAGACAACATTCCAAATGGAAGCATACCCGTGCGCTACGCATCGTGTCAGTATGTCCAAAGGGAAACAATAAGACAACAAGGCGGTAATCAAAGTGGAAGCATACCCGCGCCACGATCGTGTCGATATGTCCAAAGCGATTAACAAAAGTAACACTATCAGCGAACGCACTGCGGAATTTATCCACATCGCCGGCCACGCCCAAGTAAGTTCTCAACAAGTCAACCGACTCCATCGAGACGCCAGAGTATAAACACAATTCTTGCACAACAAGGCTATCACAACAAGCATAGGCAAGTTTCACAACAACAAGCATAGGCAAGTTTCACAACAACAAGCATAGGCAAGTTTATACACAACTCGAAGTACTTTCATTTTATGACCAAGTTCGGGTTTTACCCCTAAAGTACTACGTACGTTAAATTCCTTTTAAAGAGATTTATTCCTTTTATAAAAGTCACCCGATACCCGTAGTATAAAAATAGAGTGACTTATATCTATTAAGTAAACCAAAACAACTTCCATACTTTCTTTTTTTTTAAGTCAAGTTACCACATTAAAACCAATGATAAAACCTTTCTTTTGTTTTCATAAGGTCGTTATAACCAACTTCCCATAAAGCTGTTATAACACCTTATGCTTTAAACCATTTTAAGACAACACAATGCCTTTCTTTTCCCTAAAGTTCCAGTTTGCCTAATTTTAATTACGCAAGTCTCTTTTTTGAAAAGTTTCATAGTTCAATGTCTTAATCTCTTTTAAAACAATTGAGTAACATATGCCATAAAGTAGCAGTTATTCTTGTTCATAATCAATCTTATTAAGCAGCCATGATCTAGAAAATGTAATATCATTTTGTCTCATCTTAGCTTCTATGCAGATGGAGGTTTCTACTGGTTTTACTAATACTTAATTATTCAATACATTTTCCCTTATTAACGCCGCAGTTGGTTTGTCGATACACATTCGATTTCCAAATCAAGAAACATTATTCCTTTCAAAACCAGTACTCATTACTCACGAATGAGGTTTCACACAAACATCCATATTAAGTCGCCCTTATCTTTTAAGAATAAGTCTCTTAACTTCTAAACCATTAAACCATTCTTTTTATCTCTCTTAAGACGTTACACCTAACTTCTCATAAAGTCGTATAACTCTTATGTTTTCAAACCAAGTATACACTTCTTTCAAAAAGTTTCTTAATCTTTTAGAATACTTCAAGGTTCTTTATTATCACACATCAAGTTGGTTATAAGTCAAATCGCTTATCACAAAGCATTTCTCATTTACATAGAGTCGTTATAACACTTTATGTTTAAAAACAATCAAATACATTCAACACATGACGTCACCGTACTACATAGTTATACACCTATCATGCTAGAACAGATAAGAAGAGGTTCACATACCGCGACGATTATCGACTAATAGCAAAACGCCCAAGTACCTCAAACCGCTCGGCTACACTCTCGCCAAGCGTATCTCTCCACATGTAGTACTACAACCTATAGAGGCCACAAAGCGCCTATTAATATCTTTAGATCCCGACGTAGAATATTCTACGTAAAATTCGCAAAGACTCTCCCCGCAACAACAGCGTAAATCTCCTCCTCTATCGAGGCCGCTACCAAGCCAACCAGGGGGTTAACACGCCTAACCGGACGTGTACAATTCTACTACACAAGAATGCTACACAAGTCTCATCTGAATACACCTATGTAATTACGATTCGATTCTTCTTTAAATTCAGCTTAAGTCGCAAGACATTGCTGTAAGTATTATTCAGCTTAAGTCAAAAGACATTGCCGCACAACTATGTTCAGTTCTATATATAGTATACTTAACTATATACTCCTACAACATGTAATTTCCAATTACAATGTAGGTTAGGAATGTTTACCTCGATAAGCCCAAAATTATCCGAGTTTATATGTCGATCCCGAGCAAGGTTTAGCTCCTACTCCGTGGGGTCCGAACCGCTCCAACCCACCCTTAGAAGTTCTTACCAACTTCGTATTATTACTTCAACTACGGGTGTAGATTTTTCCAAAGGGTTTGTTTAGTGGCTAAAGGAAAGTATACTAGTATTTATGGGCTTTTCAGATAGAGGTAACCTTGGAAATACTACAAGGTATTTAGGCCAAGGTATTTGGGCATTATAACAATACTAGAGAGTATTTCTATACCACAACAAGGGTATTATACGAAAACAACTAGGCTAGGGGGTAGGCTCTCGCCACAAGGCCCAACAAAGGGGGAGGACTTGGCGAATGCTACACTTGGGGGAGGATTTTGAGACTTGGAGAATGATTTTTGGATGAAGAAGTTCATCAACTAAGGGGGGTATTTATAGGTCAAGCAATGGCCAACCAATGGCCAAGATGAAGACAAGTGTTAGGCAAGTGTAGGGCTAGGATTTGGACAAGTGTTTGTGGCCCCACTTTCTCATCTACTACACAAAATATCTAGCCAAACATTGACCAAATGTTTAAGGCATTTTCCATGGCAAAAACGTGCCAACAACTCCCTCCAAAACCGTCCACTTTGTGCCACCTAAGGGTGACACGTGTCGCCCTCCTATTGGTCCAAAATATTTTATCTCTCGGAAAAATCCGCAAAAATTATAAATGACATAGCCGGAATTTTCCCTACGAAAGTTGTGGAAACGTTTCGTCGAAAAACGACTCTTTTTGGCACTTGTGTACAAATTTCGAAACTATGCTTACTTTAAGGCTCAAATTAATATACGTACGCCCTCACGTACATACTCGTGAAATACGGGTATAACATTCTCCTTCCTTAGAAACATTCGTTCCGAATGTTCCTTCTAAGCCTCAAACAAACATACGCCAAGATAGTCTTCACTACTATACTTACGAGAACAATCTCGCCACACCGCCACGTAAACACCCGCGCAAATACTTACATCCAAGTCCACGAGGAAACACCTCTAACATCACAAACTTTTGTCACTTTGCCGCGAGGTTCTAGTGTTACTCCGGCGACACCCAACAAATGGTACCGGACTGCATGCGATCCCTGAGGTCTAAAATATACATCCTTCGCACCTTCTCCCTTCACAAGACATGATCATATCTATGCTCGCAATACATGCTCGCCTCTACCCTTACTCGTCGTACTCTTCTCGAACACTTGAACTCTTCTAGAATACGTACCACACTTCAGTCCTCGCTTCAGTTCTCCAAACCTTGGAGTCACCACCTCCAACTTGGTTATCTTACTAGCCTCAATCTTCCTTAAGGCCATTCCCGGCCTTCACGATCCGCTTATGGTCGAACATATCCACGAACTCATACGATGGTCATCTAAACCTGGGCCTAACACCCTCGTGACCCTACCACCGGCGACCACCCAGAGTGACCCTACCGAACAGCCGCGGGTTGCCTCATCATGGCCCCAACCCGACCCACTTAACGCATCACGCTCTTGTTCCCCGATCCGGAACAATCTTACCTCTACAGGTCATGAAAGCTACCACTTCCATTGCACACTACCCAGGGACTTTATCACACGAAACGTTCTAGGCATAAAATGCGCTCCGACAAGGATCACTTGCAAAATCTGGTACTCAAGACGGCCTTACATCTAAGGTCTCAACTGTAATATTCTAAGGTTCATCATTTTCTCACCCCCAAGCTTACCCTTCTCACTAACCAGGTTCTACATCACGTTTTAGCACAAAGCTATCCGAACATAACACTTAACACATTATCATAACATCAATACATACAAGTCTCTGAGGTTAAGGATATACTGAAAATAGCGGTTCAAAGGACCGCTAAAATCGGGAACTTCCACCGCGACCTCTACCGGGCTCGCGGTGTATGAACATCCCGCCTAGTCAGAAAAGGTGAAGAACCCGCAAATGATCTCAGAGTCAGGCTATCCTACCAGCTACCGGCCTCGGACAGTTTCTCCCAAAATGGCCTCGCTGCCGCATGTAAAACAAACTCCGGACTAGCACGACACTCCCATCGTGGAGTCTACCACAGCGGTCACAACGAGGTAGGGTGGCTTCACCGTTAACACCCATGCTCTCTGAAAATCTGAACCTCGAGCCACGACTGCTCCTCAAAACTCGACGCTCAAGATTGTAGAGACCACTTTGTATCGGGCGAGGCGCATAACTAGTTCTGGCCGAGGCGGTGCGCCGAAAATCACCAAAGGACTCGCAGCTCGCCCTCTTCGCCGACTTTGGTCATTCCGTCGATTTCTCCGCCTCACCTCCAAGTGCATAAGCTGCATGCGGCAATGTCCATGCCGGTGAAGAGCTACACGAACAACTCTCGCTAGGTAATCATCGAGCCTCAGAACATATCGGTGGACTCGATCCTCCATACTAGCTACTAATGCGGACGCACGACAATGAGTCGAACTCCACATTGTACTTCCCGCATCAGACGCTCGCTCGCCGCAACACCAAAAATCTACCCGAGCCCTCCTCATCCGTGCGGCAAGAAGTGTGCAAGAAATGCCTTTGAGAACTCGTCCCACAAAGCCGGAGTGCATTCTCTCCCGACAGCTCCCACGATCAAACTAATCGATCGCGGTATCACGCGGCCGATGCGAACCTAGACCACCGACTCGGTCTCCGATGCCTTGATCACTCATGATCCGTCAGAATCGCCGGATGAACTCCTCGCGATCATCCTCGTGCCTCGACCCATAAAACTATGGCTGGTTACACCTCGTAAAATCCCGTAGTCTCAAACCGCTCGCCGGTTGAATTACGGTGCTCTGGACCGGAACTGCTGCGCCCAGCTTATCTCAAGTCTGGCCACAACCCTGGCCATTAACCGGGCCATCTCCTTGTAACCCATCTTCTCCGCCTACCGTAGGCTGAGGCCTGTGTACTGTGGTCTCTGTAGAGACTGCCGCTGCTCTACTCGTATCTCCCTCTGCTGCCTTGCCCTTCTGGGCCCGGGTTGCCTTGCGCGGAGGCATAACTGGTAAAAACGAGATACGTCAGAGGGGTTCAACTTACAACACAGCTCTAAGGCACGATCTCAGAATGAGAAGAATGGAAACCAATCCTAAATGTCCTATAGCCTCCTGATTATAGATGTGGTGCACAACACACCGATAATCAAGACTCTACTAGACACGGTCTGTAGACACTTTCCGAGGATTAACTGCTCTGATACCACTTTTGTCACGACCAACCGGCCCGTGGATCGTGCCTTACCGGGCACCCTAGTGATACAACATCGAGAAAATCGGGAAATAAAAACATGAACATGAATTAAGAGACAAGATAAATAAACAAAGCCAACCAAAACAGCTTCATCATATATACATAAATACGACGGTTATCCTTTTTACAAACCACGCCACAACAAAGGCTGCACTTAAGATTTATACAACAACTATGACGGGACAGGGCCCCGCCATACCCCTGAACGTACAAGAACTTACAGACTCAGGGTAACATACCAAAGATAAGCCTCCGACGAAACGGAGCTTCCCAAAATGCTGAAATGAGATCCTAAATGCGGGGATCGACAGCCGATGTACTTCTACCTGCGGCATGAACGCAACCCCGGGCGAGGTCAAGCATAACAGTACCAAGTATGTGAAATCAGAAATATCAGAAATGAAATCATATTAGCCTATAAAAGGCGAGATGTATGATAACCAAACTACAAGACGCACACATGCGATTATATCAATTCGTGGTCTCACGCCCACAACATCAATCCCGCGTGAGTACCTTCCTCATCACGGCAGCCTATGATATGATAACAACAAGACAAAGAATCCAAATGGGAGCATACCCGTGCGCTACGATCGTGTCAGTATGTCCAAAGGGAACAAATAAGACAGCATTACAAATGGAAGCATACCCGTGCGCTACGCATCGTGTCAGTATGTCCAAAGGGAAACAATAAGACAACATTCCAAATGGAAGCATACCCGTGCGCTACGCATCGTGTCAGTATGTCCAAAGGGAAACAATAAGACAACAAGGCGGTAATCAAAGTGGAAGCATACCCGTGCCACGATCGTGGTCGAGATGTCCAAAGCGATTAACAAAAGTAACACTATCAGCGAGAACGCACTGCGGAATTTATCCGCCACACGGCCACGCCCAAGTAAGTTCTCAACAAGTCAACCGACCTCCATCGAGACGCCAGAGTATAGAAACACAATTCTTGCACAACAAAGGCTATCACAACAAGCATAGGCAAGTTTCACAACAACAAGCATAGGCAAGTTTCACAACAACAAGCATAGGCAAGTTTCACAACCACAAGCATAGGCAAGTTTATACACAACTCGAAGTACTTTCATTTTATGACCAAGTTCGGTTTTACCCTAAAGTACTACGACGTTAAATTCCTTTTAAAGAGATTTATTCCTTTTATAAAAGTCACCCGATACCCGTTGTATAAAAATAGAGTGACTTATATCTATTAAGTAAACCAAAACAACTTTCATATTTTATTTTTTTAAGTCAAGTTACCACATTAAAACCAATGATAAAACCTTTCTTTTGTTTTCATAAGGTCGTTATAACCAACTTCCCATAAAGTCGTTATAACACCTTATGCTTTAAACCATTTTAAGACAACATAATGCCTTTCTTTTCCCTAAAGTTCGGTTTGCCTAATTTTAATTACGCAAGTCTCTTTTTGAAAAGTTTCATAGTTCAATGTCTTAATCTCTTTTAAAATAATTGAGTAACATATGCCATAAAGTAGCAGTTATTCTTGTTCATAATCAATCTTATTAAGCACCATGATCTAGAAAATGTAATATCATTTTGTCTCATCTTAGCTTCTATGCATGGAGGTTTCACCGGGTTTTACTAATACTTAATTATTCAATACATTTTCCCTTATTAACGCCGCAGTTGGTTTGTCGATACACATTCGATTTCCAAATCAAGAAACATTATTCCTTTCAAAACCAAGTACTCATTACTCACAAATGAGGTTTCACACAAACATCCATATTAAGTCGTCTCTTATCTTTTAAGAATAAGTCTCTTAACTTCTAAACCATTAAACCATTCTTTTTATCTCTCTTAAGACGTTACACCTAACTTCTCATAAAGCTGGTATAACTCTTATGTTTTCAAACCAAGTATACACTTCTTTCAAAAAAGTTTCTTAATCTTTTAGAATACTTCAAGGTTCTTTATTATCACACATCAAGTTGGTTATAAGTCAAATCAGTTATCACAAAGCATTTCTCATTTACATAGAGCTGTTATAACACTTTATGTTTAAAAACAATCAAATACATTCAACACATGTACGTCTACTGTACTACATAGTTATACACCTATCATGCTAGAACAGATAAGAAGAGGTTCACATACCTCGCGACGATTATCGACTAATAGCAAAACGCTCCAAGTACCTCAAACCGTCGGCTACACTCTCAGTCAAGCAGATCTCTCCACATGTAGTACTACAACCTATAGAGGCCACAAAGCGCCTATTAATATCTTTAGATCCCGACGTAGAATATTCTACAGAAAATTCGGCAAAGCTCTTTCCCGCAACATCGTAAATCTCCTCCTCTATCGAGGCCGCTACCAAGCCAACCGGGGTTAACACGCCTAACCGACGTGTACAATTCTACTACACAAGAATGCTACAAGTCTACCGTAATACGCCCTATGTAATTACGATTGATTCTTCTTTAAATTCAGCTTAAGTCGCAAGACATTGCCGTAAGTATTATTCAGGCTTAAGTCAAAAGACATTGCCGCACAACTATGTTCAGTTCTATATATAGTATACTTACCTATATACTCCTACACCATGTAATTTCCAATTACAACAGAAGGTTATGAATGTTTACCTCGATAAGCCCAAAATTATCCGAGTTTATATGTCGATCTGAGCAAGGTTTAGATCCTACTCCGTGCGCTCCGACCGCTCCAACCAACCCTTAGAAGTTCTAACCAACTTCTACTTATAACTTCAACTACGGTGAAGATTTTTCCAAAGGGTTTCGTTTAGTGGCTAAAGGAAAGTATACTAGTATTTATGGGCTTTTCAGATAGAGGTAACCTGGGAAATACTACAAGGTATTTAGGCCAAGGTATTTGGGCATTATAACAATACTAGGAGAGTATTTCTATACCACAACAAGGGGTATTATACGAAACAACTAGGCTAGTGGGAGTAGGCTCTACCACAAGGCCCAACAAAGGGGAGGACTTGGCCGAATGCTACACTTAAGGGGAGGGATTTTGAGACTTGGAGAATGATTTTTGGATGAAGAAGTTCATCAACTAAGGGGGGTATTTATAGGTCAAGCAATGGCCAACCAATGGCCAAGATGAAGACAAGTGTTAGGCAAGTGTAGGGCTAGGATTTGGACAAGTGTTTGTGGGCCCCACTTTCTCATCTACTACACAAAATATCTAGCCAAACATTGACCAAATGTTTAAGGCATTTTCCATGGCAAAAACGTGCCAACAACTCCCTCCAAAACCGTCCACTTTGTGCCACCTAAGGGTGACACGTGTCGCCCTCCTATTGGTCCAAAATATTTTATATCTCGGAAAAATCCGCAAAAATTATAAATGACATAGCCGGAATTTTCCCTACGAAAGCTGTGGAAACGTTTCGTCGAAAAACGACTCTTTTTGGCACTTGTGTACAAATTTCGAAACTATGCTTACTTTAAGGCTCAAATTAATATACGTACGCCCTCACGTACATACTCAGGAAATACGGGGTATAACACTCAACCTATATCTATTCCGCCATACATGATGGCACCTGCTGAGTTGAGGGAGCTGAAGGACCAGCTGAAAGATTTGCTGGAAAAAGGCTTTATCAGGCCTAGTGTTTCTCCCTGGGGAGCGCCGATTTTGTTTGTGAAGAAGAAGGATGGGACGCTGCGTATGTGTGTTGATTACAGGCAGTTGAATAAGGTAACCATCAAGAATAGGTACCCCCTCCCCAGGATTGATGATTTGTTTGACCAGTTGCAGGGTGCGAGGTGTTTCTCCAAGATAGACCTGCGGTCTGGTTATCATCAGGTGCGAGTTCGAGAGGCAGATATCCCAAAGACTGCATTCAGGACCCGGTATGGGCACTATGAGTTCAGGGTGATGTCTTTCGGTTTGACCAACGCTCCAGCGGTATTTATGGATTTGATGAACCGGGTGTTCAAGCCATTTTTGGATACATTTGTTATAGTATTCATTGATGACATCCTGGTTTATTCGCGCACAGAGCAGGAGCATGCAGATCATTTGATGAGCTGGCAGGTTATTATCGTAGGTTTGTGGAGCAGTTTGCTTCGATATCAAGACCGCTGACTAGCCGACTCGAAGCGGCTAAGTTCCAGTGGACAGAAGCTTGCGAGAAGGGCTTTCAGTTACTGAAGGAAAGGTTGACGACGGCTCCAGTTCTTACTCTTCCTGAGGGGTTAGACGGGTACATGATCTATTGTGATGCCTCGGGTATCGAGCTAGGGTGTGTTTTGATGCAGCACGGCAAGGTTATAGTTTATGCTTCCCGGCAGTTACGGAAGCATGAGAGGAATTACCCTACCCACGACTTAGAGTTGGCCGCAGTTATTCATGTCTTGAAGATTTGGAGAAATTATTTATATAGGGTTCATGTGGATATTTATACAGACCACAAGAGCCTCCAGTATATCTTCAGGCAGAGGGAGCTGAACTTGCGACAAAGACGGTGTTTGGAGTTACTTAAGGATTATTATGTCGATATTCTATACCACCCAGGGAAGGCCAATGTAGTTGCAGATGCCCTTAGCCGCAGGTCGATGGGTAGTCTGTCTGATGTACAGCCAGA
The DNA here is from genome assembly GCA_029844215.1 of Przewalskia tangutica. Taxonomy (NCBI): domain Eukaryota; kingdom Viridiplantae; phylum Streptophyta; class Magnoliopsida; order Solanales; family Solanaceae; genus Przewalskia; species Przewalskia tangutica. The sequence goes on along the minus strand of CM056725.1, from coordinate 41,477,159 downwards.
GATAAGGGATATGGTCCGAGAGTTACATCAGCTAGCGAGCCTTGGGGTTCGTTTGGTTGATTCTAATAGTAATGGGGTTCGGGTTCGAGAGGTTTCCGAGTCTTCCATCGTCGAGGAGGTGAAGAGGAGACAGTATGAGGATCCGATTATGGTACGGTATCGAGATGCAGCTCTTCAGGAGGAGAAAAGTCTATTTGAGGTAGCGCCTGACGGGGTGCTAAGATTTGAGGGCCGGTTGTGTGTTCCCGATGTGACAGGACTTCGTCAGCAGATTCTGGGGGAGGCACACAGTGCTCGTTATTCTATTTATCCGGGGTCGACTAAGATGTACCATGACCTCAGATGTATCTATTGGTGGGATGGCCTGAAGAGGGACGTTGCGGAGTTCGTGGCGCAGTGTTCGAATTGTCAGCAGGTCAAGGTTGAGCACCAGAAGCCTGGTGGGCTATTGCAGGCTATTGATATTCCGACTTGGAAGTGGGAGGTGATAAATATGGATTTTATTACAGGGTTACCTCACACTCAGAGGAAGCATGATTCCATCTGGGTTAATGTCGACATGCTGACGAAATCAGCCCACTTTCTGCCAGTCAGGACGACTTTTTCGGCCGAGGATTATGCTAGATTATATATCAGAGAGATTGTGAGACTGCACGGAGTGCCTATATCGATCATTTCGCATGTGGAGCCCGTTCGGCTAACTTCTGGAAGTCTTTCCAGAAGGGATTAGGGACACATGTGAGTCTCAGTACTGCGTTTCATCCTCAGACCGACGGACAGGCCGATCGTACTATCCAGACCCTTGAGGATATGCTGCGGGCATGTGTTATTGATTTCAGGGGTAGCTGGGAGGATCATTTACCTCTTGTGGAGTTTGCTTATAACAACAGCTACCATTCTAGTGTCCAGATGGCGCCTTATGAGGCCTTATACGGGAGGAAGTGCAGGTCACCGATAGGCTGGTTTGAGGTGGGAGAAGTTCAGTTGGTCGGGCGGACTTGATTCACAGCGATGGATAAGGTGAAGCTTATCCAGGAGCGGTTATTGTCAGCTCAGAGTCGACAGAAGTCGTATGCAGATCATCGGCGTCGAAAATTGGAGTTTGAGGTAGATGATTGGGTATTCCTGAAGGTATCACCCATGAAGGGCGTGATGAGATTTGGAAAGAAGGGTAAACTTAGCCCAAGGTACATTGGGCCTTATCAGATTGTCCGTAGGGTAGGCAAGGTTGCCTATGAGTTGGATCTGCCGTCCGATCTGGAGGCAGTACATCCAGTTTTTCACGTGTCTATGTTGCGGAAATGTATTGGAGACCCATCTAGAGTGCACCCGATTCGTGATGTCCAGGTGACAGAGGGGTTATCGTTTGAGGAGAGTCCCATAGCGATACTCGATCATCAGGTTAGGCGACTTCGGACAAAGGATGTGGCTTCCGTCAAGGTCTTATGGCGGAACGAGAACATGGAGGAAATGACATGGGAAGCGGAAGAGGACATGATGAAGAAGTACCCTCACTTGTTCCCTACATCTCCAGGTAACCCATTTTCCTGATTGTTAGTTTTAATTTAGCAATTATGCTTAAGTAATGTTGTGGCTATGTGGAGCGTCTTTATTTACAAGAGAAATAGTTAAGAGGATTTATGTCGAGATTGTGATTTGAGTAAGCCTAGAAGGAACATTCGGGACGAATGCTTCTGGGGGAGGGGGAGAATGTTATACCCCGTAGTTCTGGCCATGCGTATGAGAACGTACGAAAAGGATTAAGACGTAAATTTTAGAAGGATAGGTTGACGGATTGTTTCGGACGAGTTTTTAGTCAACTTTGAGGCGGTTTTTTTGTCCAGTTGCATTATGAATTCCTAGGTGTTTCAAAGGCCTAGTATGTAGTTCTGTCACGACCCGAACCCGGGCCCGTGACTGGTGCCTTACCCCGGGCACCCTAGTGATACAACATCAGAGTAATCAGCGGAATATAAAACAATAACATGAAACAACATGAAGTATGAAATAATAATCTGAGAAAAATTGCCTTTCGGCATGTATATATGAAAACTTAAATTCGAACAGTTACATCCCATAAACAACTCGCCACAACAAGATTACTGCACCTCAAGAGTGACATGACAACAATGGCGGACAGGCCCCGCCATACCCGAATGTAGCACCTACTACGACAGGGACTATACCACCGATAAGCCTCCGAGAAAATGGAGCTTCCCAAACGCCGAATCGCGTGACCGAGAGCTAGGATCAACGATCGGTGTACCTCAACTCGCGGCATGAACGCAGCCCCCAAGGAGGTCGATAACAGTACCAAGTATGTGAAATCAAAATATCAGAAATGAAATCATAGTAGTCTATATAAAGCAGAGACATGTATGATAACCAAACTACGATTCACAATAAATAAGTCATGTCAAGTCGTGACTCACGCCTCAAAGTCATCACTCAAATATAACAATGGGTCTCACGCCCACAACATCAATCATGCGCCGTGGAATACCTTCCTCACCGCGAGCCTATGATATAAAAGCACCAAGGAATACATGAACACCGTGTCCCACTGTGTCATCATAAAACCGCACGGTAAGTACGAAGGCATAGCCGACTACTAAAACCTACAAGATAACAAGGTCATAAATCAGATCATGATCTGTCTGCACCGTCACATGATCAAAGCCGCCACTCGCCCGCAGATCTAATGCGCGTCTCAGCCACGAACTTCCCGCACCCGCATAGGCCACTCCAATGGCCCGCATGAGGTATTCCTCGCATCGAGGTAGCTACTCCCTAAGATCGCCCCGACTCGCCGTCCGCATGGCCACATAGACCGCATGAGGTATAACCCCGCACACTAACCTGGAACTCTCGTAGCTCCGCATAGGCCCCCTGGACCCGCATGAGGTATTCTCGAATCATAGGTCACACAGACCCGCCTGAGTCTACCCCGCATCGGAGGGCAGCTTAACCCCCGGGATCAAGGTGAGTGATATAATACCAACATAACAGTTTATCGTTTAAACAACATAAGCACAATCAAGGGAAACCCCTTTACACAAACATCACAAGATACTAACACACGTAGCATCCTAGCATGTTTACTTAACAAATCAACAAGAAAGTATTACAAGGCTATCACAAACCAACACAATCAAGTTATACACACAAGGTACTTTCTACTATATGATTAACAATATCGGGTTTTTATCCCCAAAGTACTTCATACATTAACTCTTTAAAAGATACGTTACTTTCACAAAAGTCACACAATACCCGTAGTATATGAAAATAGAGTGATTATCTTTTGAAGTAAATCAAAACACTTATCTTTGTAAAATCAAGTAACAACATTCTTTTCCAAACGTTCCAAGTTTGCCTAATTTCAATTACTCAAGTTTCTCATTTTCGAAAGGTTTGTAGTTCATAGTTTTAATCCTTTAAAACAATTTGAGAAACATATACCTTATGTGTGAGTAGGTTATTCTTGTTCATAACAATCTTGATACAACAGTCATGATCTAGGAAATGTAATATCATTTTGTCTCATCTTAGCTTCTATGCAGATGGAAGTTCCTACTGGTTTTAATAATACTTTATTAGTCAATACATTTCCCTTTATTAGCGCTGCTGTGGTTTGTTCGACATTCCTTCTGATTTCCGAAATCAGTAAAACATCAGTCCTTTTTGGAAACCAAAATACTCATTACTCACGAATGAGGTTTCACACTTTTTAACAAAATTTACATTAATATAATTAAGTCAAGTCTCTTATCTTTTAAGATCAAGTCTCTTAACTTCTTAAATCAATAAATCATTCTTTTTATCTCTCTTAAGCCGTTATACCTAACTTCCCATAAAGCTAGTATAACTCTTAAGCTTTTAAAACCAAGTGTTACTCTTCTTTCAAAAAAAGTTTCTTAATTCTTTTGAAATACTTCAGATTCTTTTTATTCAGGCTTAAGTCAAAAGACATTGCCGTAATTATTATTCAGGCTTAAGTCGAAAGACATTGCCGTAATTATTATTCAGTTAACACACGTACGTCTACCGTACTATATATACTTTAAAAATATCATGCTCAAGAGTATAGGAAGAATCACATACCTCGTGACGATTTATCGACTATTAGCAAAACGCTCCACGGCTATAACCCGGCTAGCCTTTTTCCATCTTTCAAGTAGCACATGCTACTCACAGAACATTCAACCTATAAAGGTTATACAAGTCTATCAATGACTAGACTACTCTGTAGATTATTCTTCTGATGCGATTCCAGTTCAAGTCTTTTCTGTAATATCCTTCTATTACAGTTCAATTCTCTTCTATGAATCTTATATTCATTTCTATACAACTACAGTATGTAATTTCCAATTACAATAGAAGGTCAAGAGTATTTACCTCGATAAGCCCATAATTATCCAAGTATAAATGTCGATCCTGAGCAACGCTTAGCTCCTACTCCGGGTACTCCAACCCGCTCCAAACAACCCTTAGAAGTTCTACGCAACTTCTTTATAAATCCTTCAACCAACTGTGAAGATTTTCCTTAGGGTTTCGGTTTAGTGACTGACGGGAAGTATAACAGTATTTCTGGGCTTTTAGTATAGGTATAACCTTGGAATACTACAAGGTATTAGGGCCAAGGTATTTTGGTATAGCAACAATACTTGGAGAGTATTTCTACCAAGAGGGGGGGTGTATTTTACGAAAACAACAAGGCAGGGGGAGTACCCCACGACCAAGGCCACTAGGAGGGGGGGATGCTCTCGGCTAAAGCCTCACAAGGGGGGGGGGGGGGGGGGGACGAGAACACTACAAGAGAGGGGAGGGAGGATTTCTAGACTTAGAAATTATTTTAGGATGAATAAGTCTTCAAAGGGGGGGGGGGGTATTTATAGGTCAAGCAAAGGCCAACCAATGGCCAAGATGAAGCCAAGTGCTATGCAAGTGTAGGGCCAAGATTCATCCATGTGCACCTTATCCATCTACCACAAAATATCCTACCTAACCTTGACTAAACAAAGCCAAGAAATCGTCCCAATTGCCGCCCCAAAGCCCACCAATGAGAGGGTGCCAAGTGTCGCCCTCTTGTTGGTCCAAAATGTTTCGTCTCTCGGAAAAATCCGCAAAAATTAGAAATGACATAGCCGGAATTTTCCCTTCGCAAGTCTTGTAAAACGTTTCGTCGAAAAACGACTCTAATCGGGTGTTGTGCACAAAATAATTCGGCCAAGCCTACTTTAAAGCCCAGACTTTTCTACGTACGTCCTTACGTACATACTCTGGAAATACGGGGTATAACATTCTCCCCTCCTTAGAAACATTCGTCCCGAATGTTCCTTCTAAGCCCCAAACAACATGCGCCAGTATTGTCTTCACTGCTATACTTACGAAAACAATCCTGCCACACCTGGCCACAGAAACACCTGCGCAAATACTTACATCCAAGTCCACGAGGAAACACCTCTAACAACACAAAAGCCCTTACCCGAGGTCTAAAATATACTTCCTTCGCACCTTCTCCTTACAAAAGAAATGATCACATCTATGCTCGCAATACATGCTCGCTTTTTCCCTTACGCGTCGTACCCTTCTTGTACACTTGAACTCTTTCTTACCATATCTCTGTTACTGATTCAGTTTCCAAATCTCTGGGTGACTATCTCTAACTTGATCATTATAACCGGGAATACTCTGGATGGATCTCCGATACTTTTCCGAACCTAACAACATGAAGGACCGGACATACTGCCTCCCAAGTTGGACGGCAAAAACTAACATATAGGCAACCTGGCCTACTCTTCACATGACCTGAAAAGGCCCAAAGTAACTCGGGCTAAGTTTCCTCATTTTCGAATCTCGTCACACCGCCGGGTGGTACCTTCAAGAAAACCCACCGTCATCCTGAACTCAAGCGCGTCGCCGATCATCCGTCGACTTGTTGATTACGGTATCGATAACCTCTCCTGGATAGGCTTCACCCTATCCCCATCTTGCCGAAACAAGTATGAACCCACTATCTGAACTTTGCCAACATCGAACCAATCGACCGACAACTTACACTCCCACCCCTACGAGGCTTCGTAAGGCGATATCTGAATACTGAAATGTTAGTTATAAAAGCACTCCCTCAACAGGAGGCAACGATACTCACAGCTACCCCTGAAATCCAAACACTGGATCGAGGGCGAATGCGCTACTGAGACTCACCTGAGTTCCTAACCCTGCCTGGTAAAACTTCCAGAAAACAAAATAGCCACCACCTAGGCTTCACTGTCTGCCATAAGGTGAAAGTAGGCACCCCGTGCAGCCTTACAACCTTCCTGATAAAAACATCTCGCATAACTCTCTGCCGAGTAAACAGTCTTGACTGAAAGACAAGAGGGACCGACCTCATCGGCCTGACTACTGGTCGAACGCATCCACGAACTCGTACGATGGTTAACTAATCTTGGGCCTAACACCCTCGTGACCCTACCACCTGGAGGGACCACCACAACCGACCACCATAAAACAGGTCGCGGGTTGACCCGCGGCATGGCCTCAACCCGACCCACTCTCGCGTAAAACACTTGCTCCCCGATCCGGAACAATCTCACTAATCACGTTACGAAAACCTAGCGGTCTTCTTAGCTCAACTACCCTCTTCCATTCCACACTACTCAGGGACTTATCCCACAAACATAGCTCACGTGCACCATGCACTCCGACAAGGGTTAAACGTAAAAATATAAATCTTTTACCCAAGATGGCCTTGCCTCTAAGGTCTCCACGTATAAGACTCTAAGGTTCACACTTCCTCTATCCCCCAAATCTTACTCGGTTAACTAACCATGATATCTAATCAAAATTTTTTTTTTCACTTATGTTATCTGAACATAATACTTAAGATATACTCATCTTACACGTACTAATCTCTAGAGGGTTAAGGATATACCTGTATCTACTGCTTCACTCCCCTGTCGTTCTAATCAAACCTGCCCCGTAGGGCGCATAGCTAGGGAAGATGATGAACTGGTCATTGATCATGAAGGCTGAGTCCTCCTACTTACATCCCTCCTACTAGGACATTCTTTTGACACATGGCCCTGACGGCCGCAGGTAAAATAAGTACCAACTAAAAGACGACATTCCCCGGGATGACGTCTGTCACACTGTGAACACTGGGGAAAAACTGAATCCGGCTGGCTGAAACCTACGTGTAGCTGTGAACCGGAAGCTCTGGAGCTCTGACCAACTCCGGCTTACCCCCAATGTCCTGAACCTTATGGAGGACCATTCTGCACTGGTGGATGTGTATAACCAATCTGCTGGTGAGGCGATTCGCCTCGAAAGTTACCAAAGGACCTTGTTCTGGCCCTCTTCTGCTGTCCTTGGTTAACCCGTCAATCTCTACGTTTCTCAATATGTTGCACATAAGCCTGAACGCAGGCCATGCTCATTCCTGACTGAAGAGCTACTTATTCACAACCCTCTCTTAGATAGTCATCAAGACTCGCGGTACATCGGTATACTCTCTGGTAGCCAAATCCATAGCTAGTAACAGGGTCGCCTCTTTGCAATCTATATTCTCTGTTCCCGGTCGTGGAACTGAAGGTTCAAATATCATGGCTGCAGTAGGAACTGCCGCCGCCGTGCTAAACTCTGCTGGGGCTAGTGACGTCGCAGAACTCACCGAATGAAGCACCTAACTCAGGTGATGGTTGGGCCTGTGCCCTCGTAACCCTCTGTACTCTACTCGCAGCTCCTCGGCGCCTTGCCTCCGGGCGGGTTGCCTACGCGGAGGCATAGCGGTAAGGAAGAAATACGTTAGAGGTCCAACTTACAACGGCTCTAGGCACGATCTCGAGTGAGAAGAATGGAAACAATCCTAAATATCCTATAGCCTCACGATTATAGATGTGGTGCACGACACACCGATAATCAAGACTCTACTAGATACGGTCTATAGACACTTTCCGAGGATTAACTGCTCTGATACCACTTTTGTCACGACCCGAACCCGGGCCCGTGACTGGTGTCTTACCCCGGGCACCCTAGTGATACAACATCAGAGTAATCAGCGGAATATAAAACAATAACATGAAACAACATGAAGTATGAAATAATAATCTGAGAAAAATTGCCTTTCGGCATGTATATATGAAAACTTAAATTCGAACAGTTACATCCCATAAACAACTCGCCACAATTACTCTGACCTCTAAGAGTGACATGACAACAATGGCGGGGCCGCCATACCCCGAATGTAGCACCTACTACGAGGGGACTATACCACTGATAAGCCTCGGAGAAAGCGGAGCTTCCCAAACGCTGAATGTGACCACGAGCTAGGATCAACGATGGTGTACCTCAACTGCGGCATGAATGCGGCCCCGAAGGAGGTCGATCTAACAGTACCAAGTATGTGGCGAAAATCAGTAAATGAAATCATAGTAGTTTATATAAAGCGGGAGACATGTATGATAACCAAACTACGATTCACAATAAATAAGCGATCATGTCAAGTCGTGGACTCACGCCTCAAAGTCATCACTCAAATATAACAATGGGTCTCGCCCACAACATCAATCATGCGTGGAATACCTTCCCGCTGGCGATCTATGATATAAAAGCACCAGGAATACATGAACACGGGTCCGCGTGTCATCATAAAACCGTCTGGGGTAAGTGCGAAGGCATAGCCGACTACTAAAACCTACTGATAACAAGGTCATAAATCAGATCATGATCTGTCTAGGCCGTCACATGATCAAAGCCGCCACTCGCGCGCAGTATCTAATGTGCGCGTCTAGCCTCGAACTTCCGCGACTCGCGTAGGCCACTCGATGGCGCGTGAGGTATTCCCGCATGAGGGTAGCTACTCCTCGGCATCGCCCCGACTCGCCGTCCGCATGGCAACATAGACCGCATGAGGTATAACCCGCACACTAACCTGGAACTCTCGTAGCTCCGCATAGGCCCCCTGGACCCGCATGAGGTATTCTCGAATCATAGGTCACACAGACCCGCCTGAGTCTACCCCGCATCGGAGGGCAGCTTAACCCCCGGGATCAAGGTGAGTGATATAATACCAACATAATAGTTTATCGTTTAAACAACATAAGCACAATCAAGGGAAACCCCTTTACACAAACATCACAAGATACTAACACACGTAGCATCCTAGCATGTTTACTTACCAAATCAACAAGAAAGTATTACAAGGCTATCACAAACCAACACAATCAAGTTATACACACAAGGTACTTTCTACTATATGATTAACAATATCGGGTTTTTATCCCCAAAGTACTTCATACATTAACTCTTTAAAAGATACGTTACTTTCACAAAAGTCACACAATACCCGTAGTATATGAAAATAGAGTGATTATCTTTTGAAGTAAATCAAAACACTTCTCTTTGTAAAATCAAGTAACAACATTCTTTTCCAAACGTTCCAAGTTTGCCTAATTTCAATTACTCAAGTTTATCATTTTCGAAAGGTTTGTAGTTCATAGTTTTAATCCTTTAAAACAATTTGAGAAACATATACCTTATGTGTGAGTAGGTTATTCTTGTTCATAACAATCTTGATACAACAGCCATGATCTAGGAAATGTAATATCATTTTGTCTCATCTTAGCTTCTATGCAGATGGAGGTTCCTACTGGTTTTAATAATACTTTATTAGTCAATACATTTCCCTTTATTAGCGCTGCTGTGGTTTGTTCGACATTCCTTCTGATTTCCGAAATCAGTAAAACATCAGTCCTTTTTGGAAACCAAAATACTCATTACTCACGAATGAGGTTTCACACTTTTTAACAAAATTTACATTAATATAATTAAGTCAAGTCTCTTATCTTTTAAGATCAAGTCTCTTAACTTCTTAAATCAATAAATTATTCTTTTTATCTCTCTTAAGCCGTTATACCTAACTTCCCATAAAGCTAGTATAACTCTTAAGCTTTTAAAACCAAGTGTTACTCTTCTTTCAAAAAAAGTTTCTTAATTCTTTTGAAATACTTGGATTCTTTTATTCGGGCTTAAGTCAAAAGACATTGCCGTAATTATTATTCAGCTTAAGTCGAAAGACATTGCCGTAATTATTATTCGGTTAACACACGACGTCTACCGTACTATATATACTTTAAAAATATCATGCTCAAGAGTATAGGAAGAATCACATACCTCGTGACGATTTATCGACTATTAGCAAAACGCCCACGGTATAACGGCTAGCCTTTTTCCATCTTTCAAGTAGCACATGCTACTCACAGAACATTCAACCTATAAAGGTTATACAAGTCTAACAATGACTAGGCTACTCTGTAGATTATTCTTCTGATGCGATTCCAATTCAAGTCTTTTCTGTAATATCCTTCTATTACAGTTCAATTCTCTTCTATGAATCTTATATTCATTTCTATACAACTACAGTATGTAATTTCCAATTACAATAGAAGGTTAAGAGTATTTACCTCGATAAGCCCATAATTATCCAAGTATAAATGTCGATCCTGAGCAACGCTTAGCTCCTACTCCGGGTACTCCAACCCGCTCCAAACAACCCTTAGAAGTTTTACGCAACTTCTTTATAAATCCTTGACCAAGCGTGAAGATTTTCCTTAGGGTTTCGGTTTAGTGGTGACGGGAAGTATAACAATATTTACGGGCTTTTAGTATAGGTATAACCTTGGAATACTACAAGGTATTAGGGCGAGTATTTTGGTATAGCAACAATACTTGGAGAGTATTTCTACCAAGAGGGGGGTGTATTTTACGAAAACAACAAGGCAAGGGGGGGGGGGGTACCCCACGGCCAAGGCCACTAGGAGGGGGGGTGCTCTCGGCTAAAGCCTCACAAGGGGGGGACGAGAACACTACAAGAGAGGGGAGGGAGGATTTCTAGACTTAGAAATTATTTTAGGATGAATAAGTCTTCAAAAGGGGGGGGGGGGGTATTTATAGGTCAAGCAAAGGCCAACCAATGGCCAAGATGAAGCCAAGTGCTATGCAAGTGTAGGGCCAAGATTCATCCATGTGCACCTTATCCATCTACCACAAAATATCCTACCTAACCTTGACTAAACAAAGCCAAGAAATCGTCCCAATTGCCGCCCCAAAGCCCACCAATGAGAGGGTGCCAAGTGTCGCCCTCTTGTTGGTCCAAAATGTTTCGTCTCTCGGAAAAATCCGCAAAATTTAGAAATGACTTAGCCGGATTTTTCCCTTCGCAAGTTTTTTAAAAGGTTGCGTCGAAAAACGACTCTAATCGGGTGTTGTGCACAAAATAATTCGGCCAAGCCTACTTTAAAGCCCAAACTTTCTACGTCGCCCTTACGCATACTGCAAATACGGTATAACATTCTCCTCCTTAGAAACATTCGTCGAATGTTCGCCTAAGCCCAACAACATGCGCAAGATTGTCTTCACCGCTATACTTACGAAAACAATCCTGCCACACCGCCACGAAACACTGCGCAAATACTTACATCCAAGTCCACGAGAACACCTCTAACAACACAAAAGCCCTTACCGAGGTCTAAAATATACTTCCTTCGCACCTTCTCCTTACAAAAGAAATGATCACATCTATGCTCGCAATACATGCTCGATTTTTCCCTTACGCGTCGTACTTTCTTGTACACTTGAACTCTTTCTTACCATATCTGCATTCGATTCGGTTCCAAATCTCGGGTGACTATCTCTAACTTGATCATTATAACCGGAATACTCGATGGATCTCCGATACTTTTCCGAACCTAACAACATGAAGGACCGGACATACTGCCTCCCAAGTTGGACGGCAAAAACTAACATATAGGCAACCTGGCCTACTCTTCACATGACCTGAAAAGGCCCAAAGTAACTCGGGCTAAGTTTCCTCTGTTTCGAATCTCGTCACACCGCCAGGGTGGTACCTTCAAGAAAACCCACCGTCATCCACGAACTCAAGCGCCGCCGATCATCCGCACGACTTACGTTGATTACGGTGTCGATAACCTCTCTGGATAGGCTTCACCTATCCCGTCTTGCCAAACAAGTATGAACCCACTATCTGAACTTTGCCAACATCGAACCAATCGACCGACAACTTACACTCCCACCCCTACGAGGCTTCGTAAGGCGATATCTGAATACTGAAATGTTAGTTATAAAAGCACTCCCTCAACAGGAGGCAACGATACTCACAGCTACCCCTGAAATCCAAACACTGGATCGAGGGCGAATGCGCTACTGAGACTCACCTGAGTTCCTAACCCTGCCTGGTAAAACTTCCAGAAAACAAAATAGCCACCACCTAGGCTTCACTGTCTGCCATAAGGTGAAAGTAGGCACCGTGCGACCTTACAACCTTCACGATAAAAACATCTCGCATAACTCTCGCCAAGTAAGCGATCTTGTGAAAGACAAGAGGACCGACCTCGTCGGCACGACTTTGGTCGAACGCATCCACGAACTCGCACGATGGTTAACTAATCTTGGGCCTAACACCTCGGGACCTACCACGGAGGACCACACAACCGACCCCACCATAAAACAGGTCGCGGGTTGACCCGCGGCATGGCCTCAACCCGACCCACTCTCGCGTAAAACACTTGCTCCCCGATCCGGAACAATCTCACTAATCACGTTACGAAAACCTAGCGGGCTTCTTAGCTCAACTACCCTCTTCCATTCCACACTACTCAGGGACTTATCCCACAAACATAGCTCACGTGCACCATGCACTCCGACAAGGGTTAAACGTAAAAATATAAATCTTTTACCCAAGATGGCCTTGCCTCTAAGGTCTCCACGTATAAGACTCTAAGGTTCACACTTCCTCTATCCCCCAAATCTTACTCGGTTATCTAACCATGATATCTAATCATAATTTTTTTTTTCACTTATGTTATCTGAACATAATACTTAAGATATACTCATCTTACACGTACTAATCTCTAGAGGGTTAAGGATATACCTGTATCTACTGCTTCACTCCCCTGTCGTTCTAATCAAACTCGCCGTGAGCGCATAGCTAGGGAAGATGATGAACTGGTCACTGATCATGAAGGCTGAGTCCTCCTACTTACATCCCTCCTACTAGGACATTCTTTCGACACATGGCCCTGACGGCCGCAGGTAAAACAAGTACCAACTAAAAGACGACATTCCCCGGGATGACGTCTGTCACACTGTGAACACTGGGGAAAAACTGAATCCGGCTGGCTGAAACCTACGTGTAGCTGTGAACCGGAAGCTCTGGAGCTCTGACCAACTCCGGCTTACCCCCAATGTCCTGAACCTTATGGAGGACCATTCTGCACTGGTGGATGTGTATAACCAATCTGCTGGTGAGGCGATTCGCCTCGAAAGTTACCAAAGGACCTTGCTGTTCTGGCCCTCTTCTGCTGTCCTTGGTTAACCCGTCAATCTCTACGTTTCTCAATCTGTTGCACATAAGCCTGAACGCAGGCCATGCTCATTCCTGACTGAAGAGCTACTTCTTCACAACCCTCTCTTAGATAGTCATCAAGACTCGCGGTACATCGGTATACTCTCTGGTAGCCAAATCCATAGCTAGTAACAGGGTCGCCTCTTTGCAATCTATATTCTCTGTTCCCGGTCGTGGAACTGAAGGTTCAAATATCATGGCCGCAGTAGGAACTGCCGCCGCCGTGCTAAACTCTGCTGGGGCTAGTGACGTCGCAGAACTCCCCGAATGAAGCACCTAACTCAGGTGATGGTTGGGCCTGTGCCCTCGTAACCCTCTGTACTCTACTCGCAGCTCCCTCGGCTGCCTTGCCCTTCTGGGCCCGGGTTGCCCTACGCGGAGGCATAACGGTAAGGGGAAGAAATACGTTAGAGGGTCCAACTTACAACACAGCTCTAAGGCACGATCTCAGAGTGAGAAGAATGGAAACCAATCCTAAATATCCTATAGCCTCCTGATTATTGGTGTGGTGCACAACACACCGATAATCAAGACTCTACTAGATACGGTCTGTAGACACTTTCCGAGGATTAACTGCTCTGATACCACTTTTGTCACGACCCGAACCCGGGCCCGTGACTGGTGTCTTACCCCGGGCACCCTAGTGATACAACATCAGAGTAATCAGCGGAATATAAAACAATAACATGAAACAACATGAAGTATGAAATAATAATCTGAGAAAAATTGCCTTTCGGCATGTATATATGAAAACTTAAATTGACGATTTACATCCCATAAACAACTCGCCCACGGTACTACAGGACCTCAAGAGTGACATGACAACAATGGCGGGACGGGGCCCGCCATACCACGAATGTAGCACCTACTACGACGGGGACTATACCACTGATAAGCCTCGGAGAAAGCGGAGCTTCCAACGCCGAACTATGACCACGAGAGCTAGGATCAACGATCGGTGTACCTCAACTGCGGCATGAATCGGCCCAGAAGGAGGTCGATCAGGTACCAAGTATGTGGCGAAAATACGTAAATGAAATCATAGTAGTCTATATAAAGCGGGAGACATGTATGATAACCAAACTACGATTCCTGATAAATAAGCGATCATGTCAAGTCAGGGACTCACGCCCTCAAAGTCATCACTCAAATATAACAATGGGTCTCACGCCCACAACATCAATCATGCTCGAGGAATACCTTCCTCACTGCCGGCAGTCTATGATATAAAAGTACCAAGGAATACACCTGAACACCAGGTCCTACCTGTGTCATCATAAAACTGTACGGGGGTAAGTACGAAGGCATAGCCGACTACTAAAAACCCACAGTACAAACAAGGTCGTAAACTGTATCATGATCTGTCTAGACCGTCTCATGATCAAAGCTGGCCACTCGCCCGCAGTATCTAATGTGCGCGTCTAGCCACGAACTTCCGCGACTCGCATAGGCCACTCCAATGGCCCGCATGAGGTATTCCTCGCATCGAGGGTAGCTACTCCCGGCATCGTCCTGGACTCGCCGTCCGCATGGCCACATAGACCGCATGAGGTATAACCCCGCACTAACACGGAACTCGTAGCTCCGCATAGGCCCCCGGACCGCGTGAGGTATTCTCGAATCATAGGTCACACAGACCCGCCTGAGTCTACCCCGCATCGGAGGGCAGCTTAACCCCCGGGATCAAGGTGAGTGATATAATACCAACATAATAGTTTATCGTTTAAACAACATAAGCACAATCAAGGGAAACCCCTTTACACAAACATCACAAGATACTAACACACGTAGCATCCTAGCATGTTTACTTACCAAATCAACAAGAAAGTATTACAAGGCTATCACAAAACAACACAATCAAGTTATACACACAAGGTACTTTCTACTATATGATTAACAATATCGGGTTTTTATCCCCAAAGTACTTCATACATTAACTCTTTAAAAGATACGTTACTTTCACAAAAGTCACACAATACCCGTAGTATATGAAAATAGAGTGATTATCTTTTGAAGTAAATCAAAACACTTCTCTTTGTAAAATCAAGTAACAACATTCTTTTCCAAACGTTCCAAGTTTGCCTAATTTCAATTACCCAAGTTTCTCATTTTCGAAAGGTTTGTAGTTCATAGTTTTAATCCTTTAAAACAATTTGAGAAACATATACCTTATGTGTGAGTAGGTTATTCTTGTTCATAACAATCTTGATACAACAGCCATGATCTAGGAAATGTAATATCATTTTGTCTCATCTTAGCTTCTATGCAGATGGAAGTTCCTACTGGTTTTAATAATACTTTATTAGTCAATACATTTCCCTTTATTAGCGCTGCTGTGGTTTGTTCGACATTCCTTCTGATTTCCGAAATCAGTAAAACATCAGTCCTTTTTGGAAACCAAAATACTCATTACTCACGAATGAGGTTTCACACTTTTTAACAAAATTTACATTAATATAATTAAGTCAAGTCTCTTATCTTTTAAGATCAAGTCTATTAACTTCTTAAATCAATAAATCATTCTTTTTATCTCTCTTAAGCCGTTATACCTAACTTCCCATAAAGCTAGTATAACTCTTAAGCTTTTAAAACCAAGTGTTACTCTTCTTTCAAAAAAAGTTTCTTAATTCTTTTGAAATACTTCAGATTCTTTTTATTCAGGCTTAAGTCAAAAGACATTGCCGTAATTATTATTCAGGCTTAAGTCGAAAGACATTGCCGTAATTATTATTCGATTAACACACGCGTCGTCTACCGTACTATATATACTTTAAAAATATCATGCTCAAGAGTATAGGAAGAATCACATACCTCGTGACGATTTATCGACTATTAGCAAAACGCTCCACGGCTATAACCCGACTAGCCTTTTTCCATCTTTCAAGTAGCACATGCTACTCACAGAACATTCAACCTATAAAGGTTATACAAGTCTATCAATGACTAGACTACTCTGTAGATTATTCTTCTGATGCGATTCCAATTCAAGTCTTTTCTGTAATATCCTTCTATTACAGTTCAATTCTCTTCTATGAATCTTATATTCATTTCTATACAACTACAGTATGTAATTTCCAATTACAATAGAAGGTCAAGAGTATTTACCTCGATAAGCCCATAATTATCCAAGTATAAATGTCGATCCTGAGCAACGCTTAGCTCCTACTCCGGGTACTCCAACCCGCTCCAAACAACCCTTAGAAGTTTTACGCAACTTCTTTATAAATCCTTCAACCAACTGTGAAGATTTTCCTTAGGGTTTCGGTTTAGTGACTGACGGGAAGTATAACAGTATTTCTGGGCTTTTAGTATAGGTATAACCTTGGAATACTACAAGGTATTAGGGCCAAGGTATTTTGGTATAGCAACAATACTTGGAGAGTATTTCTACCAAGAGGGGTGTATTTTACGAAAACAACAAGGCGGGGTACCACGCCAAGGCCTCTAGGGGGGGGGGTGCTCTCGGCTAAAGCCTCACAAGGGGGGGACGAGAACACTACAAGAGAGGGGAGGGAGGATTTCTAGACTTAGAAATTATTTTAGGATGAATAAGTCTTCAAAGGGGGGGGGGGGTATTTATAGGTCAAGCAAAGGCCAACCAATGGCCAAGATGAAGCCAAGTGCTATGCAAGTGTAGGGCCAAGATTCATCCATGTGCACCTTATCCATCTACCACAAAATATCCTACCTAACCTTGACTAAACAAAGCCAAGAAATCGTCCCAATTGCCGCCCCAAAGCCCACCAATGAGAGGGTGCCAAGTGTCGCCCTCTTGTTGGTCCAAAATGTTTCGTCTCTCGTAAAAATCCGCAAAAATTAGAAATGACATAGCCGGAATTTTCCCTTCGCAAGTCTTGTAAAACGTTTCGTCGAAAAACGACTCTAATCGGGTGTTGTGCACAAAATAATTCGGCCAAGCCTACTTTAAAGCCCAGACTTTTCTATGTACGTCCTTACGTACATACTCTGGAAATATGGGGTATAACAAGTTCGTTGAGTCTAGTTCCCAACGCAACCAACCGTTCGTCGATAGGACATCGGAGTAGAAAGTTATGGAAGTTACAAGTTCAGTGCGCAGTCGGACAGAAAAATAATTTGGTCAGGAGCCACAGGGCCGCGGCGCCGGGAAGCAGGGCCGCGGCGCTAAAAGATCCGAGAGTTGGCAGAGGTTTCAGCGCTGGCGCTGCGAGGCATTGCGCGGCGAGTTCTATGCGGTGAGTGGAAAAATCTGAACTGTTTTGTTTTAAAAAAGGCCATGGGAGGGTGACAAGTGTCCCCCATATGATTTTTGCATGTACTATTTATTGACCAAGTCTTGAAGACTTGGTCATTCTTCAAGCTCTTCTCTCTCTCTAAATTAGAAGCTCTTCATTCTCTCTAGAAAATCAAGAGGAAATCAAGGATTGAGAAAAATCTGAAAATTGTGGCAAGAAGGAAACTTATTTGCAAGCTTGTAGGGGTTATTGTGGTGGTGTTTTTGGAAAGGAGGCTAGCAAATTTGTTGGATTAATTTGGCTAAAGCTCTAAGGTAACAATTCTTTCTCTTGTTGCTAGTTTTTGGTGTTGCATGTGAAGAAGAAAGAACTTGTAGTTGAAAATATTGCTCTTAGATAAATTGCATGTAAGAAATATGATTTTGATATGAAAGGATTGGATAAGAAGGTTATGTAAGCATGTTGTAGCCAAAATACTACCTTAAACTTGTTAAGTTAGTTGTTATACATTGTGGGGCAGAATTTTACACATCCAAGTTTAGGTGTGTAATCCCCGTTGAATTGATTGGATTGTTAGGCCTTAAAAGTGGCGTTTGGATGTTGAATTCGGCCTTGAAAAAGGTGGCAAAGTATGTAGAAACAAAGAAAATGCTGCCCGATTTTCCATAGAATTTAGTGACTTTGCACTTGAAATATTCTACGTTGTAGCTTGAGGTTAATAAACGTATTATGGTCATTATAGGTTGACGTACTACGTGCGATATTTTGGACTTAGCAAGTGGATTAACCGAAGAGGTATGTGGAACAATCCTATCTCTTGAGCATGAATAGTTTTACCTATATAGTACGGTAGACGTACAAGACCTTGGTATCCTTTACTCGTTTTTAAAGTGTCCAAGTCGGTGGAGTTAGGGGATTTACTCACTTCTTTAAAAGTAGTAAGGATGTCTTAAGTTTTCAAGGTTAAGGGACTTGGAGTGTTTTTAAGTATATGATACTTGTTCCGTTTTAAATCTACAAGTCCCTTGGATATAGGAAAATGTAATTTATTTTAGTATGAAGTTAATATAACGACTTTATGGAAAGTTGGTTATATTAGCCTCATGGAAAGTTAAAAGAGAGATTTACTCTAAGTAAAACAAGTAAGGATAAATGACGTGAATTAATGGAAGGCAAATTGATTTTAAGGCATCAATTGCCTAAGGTTTTAAAAGAGTAGAGGTACATAGTACTTTGGGTTAAATTCCCGGATTTCATAAAGACATGTTAGTGCCTTAAGTAAACTAAAATGAGAATGTGTATGAACAAGACTAATAAGAAGTTAAGGGGTTTCTTAACTTGCTTGTATTATGTATGATAGCCGGTTTGTGCTAATGATATATTATTATTTATTACGGGGTCATTCCCCGGGTTGTGGCATTTGCATATTCCGTGGATTTGCTACCCACGATGCGAGGAATACCTCATGCGAGTCCGTAGGGCTCATGCGGGTGAAATAGTCCCATACGGGTGAGTACAGCCTATGTTAGGAATACCTCATGCGGGTCGACATGACCCATGCGGGTGAAATAGTCCCAGGAGTAGGAGTGCTTAATGATACTGCGGGGAGGATGACATTGCTTTGATCATGAGCTTCCTATTTTTATGTAGTATAGTATATGCTTGATATTCTCATTGTTAGTAAGGCACAGTGTTCTGTAAACTGATTATCTTACATGTCTCCAGTTATTTTAGACTTATGAGGTATTTTTCAGTTTTTCCAGTTTCGCATACTTAGTACATATTGTGTACTGACCCCCTTCCTCGGGGGTTGCGTTCATGCCGCAGGTAGAGGTAAGCAGGTGGTGGATCCTCATTCTTAGGATCACTGGTCTGGTGTCAGAAGCTCCATTCCTCCGGAGGCTTGTTTTATTAGTACGGTTTATCCCTGATGCTATAGGTATTATGTACATTCAGGGGTATGGCGGGGCCCTGTCCCGCCACAGTTGTTATTCCTAGAGGTCTGTAGTCACGTTTGTGGTTTGGGCTGTAAAGACATAGTTGTACTGTTTTACGTTTGATTAAGTATATTCTATGGAAGGCAGCCTTCTCGGCTAGCCAGTGATGTTCAATATCTTCAGGTTTATGTGTTATGTATGTTCCGCTGCTATTCTCTGATGTATTACCTAATGGGGTGCCCCGGTAGGGCACCAGTTGCGGCCCCGGGGTCGGGTCGTGACACTACGGCTGCTCTCGGCTCCTCCAATACTGCCGGCGTGATTGAACTCGCCGACCGGCCCACAACCTCAGGCATAGTCTGGGCCTGAGTCCTAGTAACCCTCTGCGAACCACTAGCGACTCGCATTCTTTGCCTTGCCCTTCGGGACACAGTGCCGCCAGTGGAGGCATAACTGGTACATAAGAATAGATCAGAGAGGACTCAACCCAATAGGACAGCTCTACTGCACGATCTCTGAGAGAGAAGAATGGAAACCAATCCTAAATGTCCTGCAGCCTCCTGATTATAGATGTGGTGCACAACACACCGATAATCAAGACTCTACTAGACACGGTCTGTAGACACTTTCCGAGGACTAACTACTCTGATACTACTTTTGTCACGACCCAACCCCGGGCCCGCGACTGGTGCCCTACCTGGGCACCCTTATAGGTATACATCAGAGATAATCAGCGGAACATACTTGAACTTAACAAGAAATAAATAACAGGTTAGCCGATAAGGCTACCTCCCTGGATATATATAAATATACATAAATCCAAAAACAGTTACCTCTTTTTCATTTCTTTTTTTTCAAAGCGACCCACAAGATATGACTACAGACCTCTAAGAGTTTTGACATAAGTACATAACAACTGTGACGGGACAGGGCCACGTCATACCCCTGAATGTACATAAATCTACAACCTCAGGGAACCGTACCAAAAGCCAAAGCCTCCGGAGAAATTGAGCTTTCCAAGAACTGAACAGTGATCCTAAGAGTGCGGATCACCAAGCTATGTACCTCAACATGCGGCATGAACGCAGCCCCCCAAAGGAGGTCAGTACAAAATATGTACCAAGTATGTAAAACTGAAAGTACTGTAATTTAAATCATAAAGTCTAGATATGTAAAGCTGGAGACAAATATGATAAACAATTTAACAGTACCATCGTGCCTTGCCGAAAACGAAAGTAATGAAAGTCAGTTCTTTACCTTTTGTTATACCCCGTATTTCCAGAGTATGTACGTGAGGGCGTACGTACAAAAGTTTAAGCCTCGAGTAGGCATAAGGGACGAAATTTGTTCACAACTAGCGAAAGAATTATTTTCCGACGAAACGTTTTCCGGACTTTGCGAAGGGAAAATTGCGGTTGCAACATTTATATTTTTTGCGGATTTTTCCGAGAGATAAAATATTTTGGACCAACGAGAGGGCGACACTTGTCACCCTCAAGTGGGCGGGATGGTGGACGAAAGATGGCACGTTTTTTTTGGCCTAAAGCTTTGGTCAAGGTTAGGTAGGATATTTTGTGATATTTGTGTGGTAGATAGATAAGGTGGGACCCACACCCACTTGTCCAAATCTCCACCCTTCACTTGCCCTCCACTTGCCTTAATCTTGGCCATTGGTTTCCCTATAAATACCCCTCAAGTGCAAGACTTATTCTTCATCCTCACTTGATAAATTCCAAGGCAAAAATCCCTCTCCCCCCTTAGTGTAGTTTTCGTCCAAAGTCCCCTCCCTTTGAGAGGCCCTCGGCGAAACCCCACTTTCCTTGAGTTGATCTCGTGAAATACCCCTTTCCTTGAGTTGATCTCGTGAAATACCCCCCACCCCCTTGGTAGAAAAGTATTCTCCAAGTGTTGTTACTATGCCAAAATACCTTGGCCCAAATACCTTGTATAATTCCCAAAGTTACCTCTATACTAAAAGCCCGGAAAATACTACTATACTTCCTTTAGTCACTAAACGAAACCCTGGGGAGAAATCTTCATAGTAGGTTGAAGTATTAAGTAGAAGTTGTGTAGAACTTCTAAGGGTTTCTTGGAGCGTACAGAATAGGAGCTAAACCTTGCTCAGGATCGACTTTTTAACTTGGATAATTGTGGGCTTATCGAGGTAAATACTCTTATCCTTCTATTGTAATTGGAGATTACATATAAGAGTAGTTTAGATATGAGTATAAGACGTATATAAGGATGGTATAAAAGAAGAGAACTGAACTGTACTTACATAGGACTGTATTTACAGTAGACTTGTGTAGTTTGACGGGTAGGGAAGTGCTGCCCAATTTTCCATAGAATAAGGAATCTTGTATCTAGAATCATTCTGCAGAGTAGTCTAGACGTTGATAGACTTATATGACCGTTATAGGTTGAAGTACTGCAAGTAGCGTATTCTACTCGAAGGGTGGAAAAGGCTAGCAGGATTACAGTACTTTGGAGCTATTTGCTAATTGTCGGTAATCGTCGCGAGGTATGTGATTCTTCCTATCGTCTTGAGCATGATATTTTAAAAGAACATATATAGCACGGTAGACGTACGTGTGTTAACTGAACGTGGTTTTACTTCGATGTCTTTTGACTTGAGTTTTAAATAATAAAGAATCTTGAAGTATTTCAAAAGAATTAAGAATCGTTTTTGAAAGAAGAGTAATACTTGGTTTTGAAACCTTAAGAGTTATACTAGTTTTATGGGAAGTTAGGTATAACGTCTTAAGAGAGATAAAAAAAATGGTTTATTAATTTTAGAAGTTAAGAGACTTGACTTAATTGAATTGATATGAATTTTGTTAAAAAGTGTGAAACCTCATTCGTGAGTAATGAGTACTTGGTTTTTTTAAAGAATAATGTTTTAACTGATTTCGGAAATGAGAATAAGTATCGAACGAACCACTGCAGCGTTAATAAAGGAAAATGTATTGACAAATATTAATTAATTAAACCAGTAGAAACCTCCATCTGCATAGAAGCTAAGATAAGACAACATTGTATTACATTTCCTAGATCATGGCTGCTTTAATAAGATTGTTATAAACAAGATTAACCTACTCACAATTAAGGCATATGCTACTCAAATTGTTTTAAAAGAGAATTATGTTATTAAGTGATTAAGACTATGAACTACGAAACCTTTCGAAAATAAGAGACGTGAATATTTGAAATTAGGCAAACTTGAACTTTGGAAAAGAATGTTGTAACTTGACTTTAAAAGGAGAAGTGTTTTGGTCTAAAAAGAAGGCATGGTATTGTCTTAATTTGGTTTAAAAAGGAAAGTATGGAAGTTGTTTTGGTTTACTTAAAAATGTTAGTCACTCTATTTTTATAATACGGGTATCGGGTGACCTTGGTAAAAGAAATGGACCTTTTTTAGAAAAAAGAATTTAATGTACGTAGTACTTTGGGGTTAAAACCTGGACTTTGGCATAAAATGAAAGTACCTTGAGTTGTGTGTAACTTGCCTATGTTTGTGTGTGATAGCCTTGTCGTGCTAGTATTGTATTTCTATACCACCGCGTCTCTCAATGGAGGGTCGACTGATTTGTTATGATCTTACTTGGGCCTTGCCGGCGATGTGGAGGATTCCACAGTGCAACACGGTGATAGTGTTATTCCATGGACTAGCTCTCCATGAGGTTATCTTGATCGGCTTTGGTATCCGGTAGTTGGCTCGTACTTGCCGAAGTCGTGGCTGATTCGGCTTTGGTATCGGTAGTTAGCCGTACTTGCCGTTCGGTTTAGTGGCGAAGTCTCGTGTCTGACCTTGGTATCTGGTAGTTAGCCCTCGTACTTGCCCCGGTCAGCTACGTGACACGACTTTGGTATCTGGTAGTTGGCTTTCGTACTTTCCCCGTATCAGCTTCGTGGTTTGGTTGTATAGTATTATTAGTACGGCTTTGGTATCTGGTAGTTGGCTTTCGTACTTGCCCCGGTCAGTTGATGATGCGGCTTTGGTATCTGGTAGTTAGCCTTCGTACTTGCCCCGTACGGTTTTATGACAAAGGTGGGACCTGGTGTTCATGTGTACTCCTTGGTGTTATTATATCATAGACTACCAGCAGTGAAGAAGGTATTCCACGGGCATGATTGATGTTGTGGGCATGAGACCCATAGTTATATTTGAGTGATGACTTTGAGGGCGTGAGTCCCTGACTTGACATGACTGCTTATTTATGGTGGTCTGTAGTTTTGTTATCATACATGTCTCCTGCTTTATATAGACTACTATGATTCCATTCTGATATTTTGATTTCATACTTGGTACTGTTATGCGGACCTCCTTGAGTGCGTTCATGCCGCAGTAGAGGTACACCGATCGTTGATCCTCGCTCATAGGATCACGATTCCAGTATTGGGAAGCTCCGTTTCTCGGAGGCTTATCTTTTGCATATAGTCCCTGTCCATTGTAGTACTTGTACATTCGGGGTATGGCGGGCCTTGTCGTCATGTTGTATAAAAACTCTTAGAGGTCCATGAAATCTTTGTTGTGGGCAGGGTTTGTAAGGATGTAACTGTTCAAGTTTTTAGTATATATACAAGAAGGTAACCGTTTGGTTGTCTGTTTTCTTATCATATCTCTTGTTTCATGTTTAAGTTTTTATTTCCGCTGATTTTCTCTGATGTTGTATCACTAGGGTGCCCGGGGTAAGGCACCAGTCACGGGCCCGGGATCGGGTCGTGACGAAAGTGGTATCAGTGCAGTTAATCCTCGGAAAGTGTCTACAGACCGTGTCTAGTAGGGTCTTGATTATCGATGTGTTGTGCACCACATCTATAATTAGGAGGCTATAGGACATTTAGGATTGGTTTCCATTCTTCTCATTACGAGATCGTGCCTTAGAAAGTGTTATAAGTTGGACCCTCCGACGCATTCGTTTTACCATTATGCCTCGCGCGAAAGCAACCGGGCCCAGATGGGCAAGCGGCCGAGGAAGCGCTAGTAGGATCTGAGGAGTACGAGCGCGAGCCGGTCTTTACGAGATAGTGCTTGACGGAGAGTTTTGCGACGCGGCCCAGTGAGTTTAGAGCGCGGCGATGGCTGCTGAGACCATAGTACGAGCCTCGGTCCACGGCTGGAAGCGGAGAGTTAAGTACAAAGAGATGGCCCGATTATTGGCGGAGATAGTGGCAAGGCGAGGATAAGCCTGAATCTGGCGATTACTGCCGGTAGTACCGTAGTTCACGAGGCGGATAGTTTGAGGCTGCGGGACTTTACGAGTTGCAGACCCACGGTGTTTTATGGATCGAGGCACGAGGATGATCCGCAGGAGTTCATCAAGCGATTCTGATGGATCATGAGAGTGATCAAGGCTTCGGAGACCGAGTCAGTGGTCTTAGGTTCACATCGGCTGCGTGATACCGCAGTCGACTGGTTTGATTCATGGGAGCTGTCCCGGGGGGAGCATGCGCCTCCAACTATTTGGGACGAGTTCTCGGAGGCATTTCTCAGCCATTTCTTGCCTCCACAGATGAGGAGGGCACGGGCCGACATATTTTTGATATTGAGGCAGGACGGGCGTACGGTTCGGGAGTACAATGTGGAGTTTGGCTCACTAGCTCGGTACGTCCCCGCGTTAGTAGCCGACATGGGGGACAGAGTGCACCGCTACGTCACCGGGCTCGATGACTACTTGGCAGAGGCTTGTGCGGGTGTAGCTCTTCAGCCGGGCATGGACATTGCCCGCATGCAGGCTTATGCACTTGGGTGTGAGGAGCGGAGAGGTCGACGGAATGACCGAGATCAGCAGAAGAGGGCCAGAACAGCAGGGTCCTTTGGTAACTTTCGAGGCCGCCTCGGCCGGCGACTAGTTATGTACCTCGCGATCTGAGTGGTCCTCCACGATCTTGGGACATTCGGGATATTCGAGAGCAGTCGGGGCTCCTGTGTTTGAATTTTGAGGAGTAGGAGTGCTCACCGGATGAGGCCACCCTTGTCTCAGTATGGCCGTTGTGGAAAGATTCATAAGGGAGAGTGTCATACTAATTTAGGAGATTGTTATGCTTGCGGCCAACAGGGCCATTTGGCGGGGCGTCCAGGCAGAGTAGCGGTGGGATATCACAGACTACGAGATCAGTTGCGGGTTCTTCACCTTCCATAGCTAGGCAGGATGTTCATACACCGGCAGGTCACGGCAGAGGTCGCGGTAGAAGTTCCCAGTTTTAGCGGTCCTTTGAACCGCCTATTTTTCAGGTATATCCTTAACCCTCTAGAGATTAGCATGCGTGATACGATGATTATATGTTGAGTACTATGTACGAATAGCGCTGTGTATATTGTGGTTTAGAGACATGGTTAGGATAAGTATGGGGACAGGGAAGGTATGAACCTTAGAATATTACACGTTGAGACCTTAGATGTAAGGTCGTCTTGAATAAAAGATTTTACGGTTAGTCTTTGTCAAAATACTTGGTATGCGTAAAAATGTATTGTGCGACAATTCCATGGGTTGTGTAAAATGAAAGTGGTAGCTTTCAGGACTTGAATAGGTAAGATTGTTCCGGATCGGGGAGCAAGAGTTTGGCGCGATTATGGGTCGGGTTGAGGACCATTCGCGGGTCGACCCGAAGCCCGGTTTGGGGTGGGGTCAGTTCGAGGTGGTCCCGCCGGGTGGTAGGGTCACGAGGGTGCTAGGCCCAGGTTTAGGTAACCATCGTATGAGTTCGTGGATATGTTCGACCAGAATCGGATCGTGAAGGCCGGGAATGGCCTTAAAGGAGATTGAGGCTAGTAAGGTGACCAAGTTTGGAGGTAGTGACTCCAAAGATTTTAGAAACTGTAGAATTGACTGAAGTATGGTACGTATACTAGAAAGAGTTCAAGTGTTCGAGAAGAGTACGACGAGTAAGGAAAGGAGTGAACATGTGCTGAGAAAATAGAAATGATCATTACTTTTGTGAAGTAAAGGTGCGATGGGAAAATCTTTTAGACCGTGGGTGGGAGCTTTTGTAATGCTAGAGGTGATTCCTCGTTGACTTGGGTTAAGTATTTGCGCGTGTGTTATTTTGTGGCCAGGTGTGGCATTGGCAACTTGTTTAAGTTAAGAGGAACTTTATCGTTATCTGTCTTGAGAAGGAACATTCGGGACGAATGTTTCTAAGGAGGGGAGAATGTTATACCCCGTATTTCCAGAGTATGTATGTGAGGGCGTACGTACAAAAGTTTAAGCCTCGAGTAGGCATAAGGGACGAAATTTGTTCACAACTAGCGAAAGAATTGTTTTCCGACGAAACATTTTCCGGACTTTGCGAAGGGAAAATTGTGGTTGCAACATTTATATTTTTTGCGGATTTTTCCGAGAGATAAAATATTTTGGACCAACGAGAGGGCGACACTTGTCACCCTCAAGTGGGCGGGATGGTGGACGAAAGATGGCACGTTTTTTTTGGCCTAAAGCTTTGGTCAAGGTTAGGTAGGATATTTTGTGATATTTGGGTGGTAGATAGATAAGGTGGGACCCACACCCACTTGTCCAAATCTCCACCCTCCACTTGCCTTAATCTTGGCCATTGGTTTCCCTATAAATACCCCTCAAGTGCAAGACTTATTCTTCATCCTCACTTAATAAATTCCAAGGCAAAATCCTCTCCCCTTAGTGTAGTTTTCGTCAAAGTCCTCCCTTTGAGAGGCCTGGTGAAACCCCCACTTCCTGAGTTGATCTCGTGAAATACCCCCCCTTGGTAGAAAAGTATTCTCCAAGTGTTGTTACTATGCCAAAATACCTTGGCCCAAATACCTTGTATAATTCCCAAAGTTACCTCTATACTAAAAGCCCGGAAAATACTACTATACTTCCTTTAGTCACTAAATGAAACCACAGGAGAAATCTTCATAGTAGGTTGAAGTATTAAGTAGAAGTTGTGTAGAACTTCTAAAGGTTTCTGGGAGCGTACAGAATAGGAGCTAAACCTTGCTCAGGATCGACTTTTTAACTTGGATAATTGTGGGCTTATCGAGGTAAATACTCTTATCCTTCTATTGTAATTGGAGATTACATATAAGAGTAGTTTAGATATGAGTATAAGACGTATATAAGGATGGTATAAAGAGAAGCTGAATGTACTTACATAGAATTTGTATTCTGATGAGACTTGTGTAGTTGTGGGTAGGGAAGTCTGCCCAATTTTCCATAGAATAAGGAATCTTGTATCTAGAATCATTCTGCAGAGTAGTCTAGGCGTTGATAGACTTATATGACCAGTTATAGGTTGAAATCGCAAGTAGCGTATTCTACTCGAAGGGTGGAAAAGGCTAGCAGGATTCTGATGCTTTGGAGCTATTTGCTAATTGTCGATGTCGTCGCGAGGTATGTGATTCTTCCTATCCTCTTGAGCATGATATTTTAAAAGAATATATATAGTACGGTGAGCGTATGTGTGTTAAGCGAGCGTGGTTTTACTTGATGTCTTTTGACTTGAGTTTTAAATAATAAAGAATCTTGAAGTATTTCAAAAGAATTAAGAATCGTTTTTTAAAGAAGAGTAATACTTGGTTTTGAAAGCTTAAGAGTTATACTAGCTTTATGAGAAGTTAGGTATAACGTCTTAAGAGAGATAAAAAGAATGGTTTATTGATTTTAGAAGTTAAGAGACTTGACTTAATTGAATTGATATGAATTTTGTTAAAAAGTGTGAAACCTCATTCGTGAGTAATGAGTACTTGGTTTTTTTAAAGAATAATGTTTTAACTGATTTCGGAAATGAGAATAAGTATCGAACGAACCACTGCAGCGTTAATAAAGGAAAATGTATTGACAAATATTAATTAATTAAACCAGTAGAAACCTCCATCTGCATAGAAGCTAAGATAAGACAAAATTGTATTACATTTCCTAGATCATGACTGCTTTAATAAGATTGTTATAAACAAGATTAACCTACTCACAATTAAGGCATATGCTACTCAAATTGTTTTAAAAGAGAATTATGTTATTAAGTGATTAAGACTATGAACTACGAAACCTTTCGAAAATAAGAGACGTGAATATTTGAAATTAGGCAAACTTGAACTTTGGAAAAGAATGTTGTAACTTGACTGTTACACCCCGTATTTACAGGACATGTTTTAAGAACGTTAATAAGAACTCACCAGTGTTAAGATTTGAGGCTTGTAAAAATTTATCGGAATTTTGATATTGTCGGAAAACGTATTATTGTGACGAATGGGAGGGCGACATGTGTCACCCCCCCTTAGAGTGCCTTGGACGAAAATGGCATGGCCAATATGGTCATTTACCATAAGTCTTCTAAGGCTAAGTCTTGCAACTTGTAGCATGAGTTTATTGACTAAAGTCAAAGGTCATAAGTCTTGATATTTTGGAAGACCACATCTAAGACTCACATTTGTAATTATCTTGACCATCCTTTACTCTATATAATACTAGTAGTGCTAGAGAGAGCCAACACTTAGAAAATTTCACACAAAAATTGGAAGAAACATAGGCAAAGCTCTCGGGTTCTTCATTGAATGAAAGGGAGAAATTTTCGTTTCTTGTCCATTTGATTCCACACTTTAAACCAAGGGTCTTAGGTGTATTGTAAACACATCTCAATAGAAAAATCTTGGAAAAGATTGTTTACGGGTTAGTCATAGCGAAAACCTAAGGGTCTTTCTAGGTTTTGCTTGGAGTTTTGAAGGATAATTGTTGGTATTGTTCTAAGGGTCTCAACAAGCGGATTGAGGTGTCTTGGAGAGGCTCTAAACTACTAAGGGCGACTTCGGATTGGAGTTGGATTAAGAATCGTTAAGGTAAAATCTTGTCTTTTAAAGGTGTTACAAGATTACATATTTATATTGTTGTTGTTAGCTCTACTTGTTGCTAGCATGATGTTGATAGGTTGAAGTTATTAGTATTATGGATTTCTTGTAGTTAAATCCGAAATGTTATACAAGCCGCTTGGAAATTGGATTACTAATTGGTCGTTTTTAGAAATCGTCGCATGTTACTTACTTAAAGATTATGGTTATGATACTCAAATGCGACTTGATATCATGTTATGCTACTAAATTGGATTGAAATGGAAATTGGATAAGAATTGGATTTGTTGAATCAAGGTGGCCGAATTTGGAATGTAGTTTGTATTGTTTAGTTATTTAATTGTATTGGACTACTTTCTATATAATTGTGAGCCAATTGGGGCTGTGTAGTTATTCCTTTGTATTGGACTACTTTCCATAAAATTGTGAGCCAATTGGGGCTGTGTAGTTATTTAATTGTATTGGACTACCTTCTATATAATTGTGAGCCAATTGGGGTTGTTTGGTTATTGTATTTCGGCCTTGAAAAGGTGGCAAAGTGAGTAAAAACAAAGGAGGTCTTTGTCAGATTTTCCGTAGAAAATGGAGACTTAATACTTATAATATTCTACGTTTGAAGTAAGGCTTTAATAGGCGTATTGTGAATATTATAGGTTGACATAGTCTGGCGGGACTTCGTACTTGGCAAAGTGGTTTGACCCGACAAGGTATGTAGAACTTTTTCCTATCTTTTGAGCATGACTAGTTAGCGTATGTAGTACGGTGGACGTACAAGCCTTTGACATTCTTTACTAGCCTTATAAAATGCCAAGTCGGGTGAGTTAGGAAGTTAACTCACTTCTTTGAAATATTAAGGATGTCTTAAGTCTTAGTAAAGTTAAGGGACTTGAAGAGATTTAAAGTATGTGATACTTGTGTCGTTTTAATCGTATAAGTCCCTTGGATAGGAGAAGAATGTACTTGACTAAGGTATAAAGTGAATATAACGACTTTATGGAGAGTTGGTTATATTGACTTTATGCAAAGGTAAATGGCTTGTGTTAACAAAAGGCAAATTGATTTTAAGGTATCAATTTCCCAAGGTTTAATAAGAAAGGAGTCATTTGATTTAGAAACCTACTTTAATTCTAAAGGTATTGTGACTTGCCTTGAAATGTACTTTGGACTTGATACTATGGTTAATAGTGTCTTGGAAGCTTTCTACTAAAAAGAGTCATTTGTTTTTAAAAGAATAGAAGTATGTAGTACTTTGGGTTAAATTCCCGGATTCTTATAAAAGACATGAAAGTGCCTTAAGTAAACTAAAATGAGAATGTAGATGAATAAGACTAATAAGAAGTTAGGGGGATTGCTAACTTGCTTAATTATTGTATGTGGCGGTTTTGAGATAGGGTAAGAGTATCGGTGAGGGCAAACCCCAAGGCGCTATACCATTCTTCGGGATAAGAGTATAAATGAGGAAGCCCCAGGCGTTATACCACTGCGTTACTATCTTCTACGGGATAAGAGTATAAATGAGGGCAAACCCCAGGCGTTATACCACTGCTTGAGGGTAAGAGTATAAATGAGGGTAGACACCCGAGCGTTATACCACTGTTTTTATGGGTTCGCTACCCATGGTATGATCGGAAGCGCTATTATGATGTTATACGTATTCTCTTGATGTACTCTCATTGTTAGTAAGGCAACGTATCTTGTAATTTTGTTATCATACATGTCTCGGCTTTCTATTAAACTTATGTTGTAATTCAGTACTTTCGGTTTTACATACTTAGTACATGTGTGTCTTGACCCCCTCCTGGGCTGCGTTCATCTGCCGAGAAAGGGTAGCGGTGGCAGATCCACATTCTTAGGATCACTTATCGGACGTCGGAGCTCCGTTCTTGGAGGCTTGTCTTTCTTTTAGTACGATCTTGTCCACGATGTTGTAGATTATGTACATTCGAGGTATGGCGGGGCCACTGTCCCACTTGATTATTATTCTAAGTGCGTATTCACGTATGTGGTTGGGCTATAAGGCGAGTTGTAAAGTTGTACTTTTGACTTTGTTTATATTATGAAAAGCGGCCTTATCGGCTGCTTTGTGTTGTATATTATTTACACATGTGTTTATGTTGTGTATGTTCATTGCTATTCTCGATGTATACAGGCAGGGTGCGGGTAGGGCACGATCGCGGCCGAGTCGGGTCGTGACAAAAGTGGTATCAAAGCGATTAGTCCTCGGAAAGTGTCTGAGCCGTGTCTAGTAGAGTCTTGATTATCGGTGTGTTGTGCACCACATCTATAATCAGTGGTGCGGGACATTTAAGATTGGTTTCCATTTTCTCTCTACGAGATCGTGCATTAGAAATTTGTCTTATTCGGTTGAATCCTCTCGACCTCTTCTTATGAAACAACTATGCCTCGCGGAAAGCTACGGGGCCCGGAAGGGCAAAGCGGCAACGAGGCTGCTAGCGGTACTCGAGAGGTCACACGGGCTCGAGCACGGACTATGCACGAGGTAGTAAGCGGTCGTTGAGTTCACGCCGCAAGCGGTATTAGAGGCCGAGGCGGCGGTAGCTCGAGAGGTTCGATGCGGACCCTCGGTTCCCCGGCCGGTGCGAGTATAGAGACTACGGGAAGCGGTCGGTTATTGACCGATATAGTAGCGGCGGCGCAAGCGGGAAGCGGCGGCCGCTAGGCGACGGTTTGCGGATTAGGGATTTTACGGATGTAATCCACGAGTTTTATGGTTCGAGTCGGCGAGGATCCGCGGAGTTCGTTCGGCGACTCTGGACCATGCAGGTTCTTAGGGCTTGAGACAGTGCATTACACTAGCCTCTTCTGGGATTTGCGCGATATTGCGTTGGCTGGTTTGAGTCGTGGTTGCTTCGAGAGGTGATGATGCTCTTCCGCTGTTTGGGATGAGTTCTGAGGCCTTTATGGATCACTTTTACCTCCGAGATGAGAGAGCCGGGTAGACAGTTTTTGACCTTGCGGCGAGCAGGAGGACCGTTAGGGAGTCTGGCTGAGTTTGACTCCTTGGCGAGCATGCTCACACTATTGTAGCTAGCATGGCGGATAGAGTTCATCGTTATGTGATGGGGCTAGACCGTCATATGATTACAGCATGATTGGGGGTGGCTCTTCAGACCGGTATGGACATCGCCGGATGCGAGCCTATGCACGAGGATAGAGGATAGAGATGGAGGACCAGATTGGCGAGCCAGCCAAGAGGGCGAGGACATCGAGGTCTCGAGGCGATTTCGAGGCGGACGGCCTCAGCGGCGAAGTAGGTCACGTTCCGGCCAGCCTGAGTGCTCCGTCACGGTTTTTACGGCAGAAGTCGACCGGCCCGGTCGGTCGGGGCGGTCGGGGCTCGGGACTCTGAGATTTCGAGGAGGCGAGGCCGTCACGTCGGGACCACCCACACCTCGGTGTGCTCGATGCGGTAGGTTCCACGAGCGAGTGTCGCGAGCCGGGAGCTTGTTACTCTTGTGGCGGTGGGCCATTTGAAGAGATTGTCCGTCTAGAAGCGATATGGGTGGTGCAGACACGGTAAGCGGGATCGATTGTTGGGTCTTCTCTTTACGTGGTTATGCGCCGGAGGCGAGGTACTCACGGACGGCGAGCGCGGTAGAGTCGTGGTGGTGGTTCGATTCTAGCGGTCCCCAGAACCGCATATATTCTCTACCCAGCCGCCAGATCGGAGAGCTTCCACGGCGTCGTCACGGGTATATTACTAATTTGGTGTGATGTTTATGCATTGATAGATCGAGTTCTACCTTGTCCTATGTGTCCCTCTTATGCGGGTAGAATCGGAGTAGGCGGTGTCGATAGAGCGTTTGAGGTAGCTACGTGATTGGTGATTCGGTGTTAGGCGGCGGGTGTATAGAGGTTGTCGGTATTTATTCTGATCGTCGGACCACTTGCGAACTTGATAAATGGAGATGGCGATTTTGATGTCATTATGGGTATGGTGGTTGGCCTCTTGTTATGCCAACGTTGGTAGGAGCGAGTTGGTTGGTTCGATTTCTGGCGAGCGATTATCAGTGGAGGGCAACGGCATCGCCGGGGTAGGTTTATTTCTTACCTCAAGGCTAGGAAGATGGTGCGAGAAAGTACATCTATCATGCAGTGCGGGTATTTGATACGGTGAGGTGCAGTTCTTGATCGATGCGATGGTTAGGGAGTTTGCGGATGTGTTCCCGGATGATCTTAGGGTATCCTCACGAGAGGAGATTGAGTTTTGTATTGACACGTTGCGGACACTCGACCTATTTCCATTCGCCCATCTGAGGATGCTTTGCCGAGTTGAGGAGTGAAGGACGGTGAAAGATTTCTTTGGAAAAAGGCTTTATTAGGCCTAGTGTATCTCCACAGGAGCGTCGGTATTATTTGTAAAGAAGAAGGATGGGGCCAGCTGCGTATGTGTGTTGACTACTGAGCGGTGAATAAGGTAACCATTAAGAATAGGTACCCTCCCGGGATTGATGATTTGTTTGACGGTTGCGAGTGCGAGGTGTTTCTCAAAGATAGACTGCGATGCAGTTATCATCGAGTTCGAGTTCGAGGCGAGATATCCCAAAGCGCATTCAGGACCGGTATGGTCACTATGAGTTCGAGTTATGTCTTTCGGTTTGACCAACGCTCCAGCGGTATTTATGTATTTGATGAACCGGGTGTTCAAGTCATTCTTGGATACATTTGTGATTGTATTCATTGATGACATCCTGGTGTATTCGCGGACAGAGCAGGAGCATGCAGATCACTTGAGGACGGTACTTGGTATTCTCGGGCCGCGATTATCGCCAAGTTCTCCAAGTGTGAGTTTTGGTTGGCCTCGATGGCATTCTGGGGCATATTATTGGGGCTGATGGTGTTGGGTAGATACGGCAAAGATAGAAGCGATCAAGTCTTGGCGAGACCTACTACTCCGACCGAGTGCGATTTCTTAGGGTGGCGGGTTATTATCGCGAGTTTGTGGAGCGGTTGCCGATTTCAAGACCGCCGTTGACTAGGGTGCGAGGCGGCCAAGTTCCGATGGGCGAGAGGCTTGCGAGAAGGGTTTCGATTCTTTGAAGGAAAGGTTGACTACGGCTCAGTTCTTACTCTTAGGAGGGTTAGATGGAGTACGTGATCTATTGTGATGCCTCGGGTATCGGGCTAGGGTGTGTTTTGATGCGTACGGCAAGGTTATAGCCTATGCTTCCGGCGATTCTGGAAGCATGAGAGGAATTACCCTACCCATGACTTAGAGTTGGCGCGATTATACATGCCTTGAAGATTTGGAGACATTATTTATGCAGGGTTCATGTGGATATTTATACGAGACCACAAGAGCCTCGGTATATCTTGAGCGAGGAGTGAACTTGAGGCGAGGCGGTGGTTAGAGTTCTTTGAAAGATTATGATGTTGATATTCTATACCATCAGGGAAGGCCAACGTGATTCTTGATGCCTTGAGTCGTAGATCGATGGGAGCCTATCAGGTACAGCGGAGAGCAGGACATGGTCCGTCGAGATCCACGATTAGCGAGCCTTGGGGTTCGATTGATCGATCCGGCGATAGTAGATGCGGGTTCGTGAGGTTGCGAGTCTTCCATCGTTGATGAGGTAAAGAGGCGGCAGTTTGAGGACCAGTGTTGATGCGGTACCATGATGCAGCTCTTGGGAGGAGAAGAGTCTATTCGAGTGGCGCTGATGGGTCTTGAGATTTGAGGCGGTTGTGTGTTCCGATGTATCGAGGACTTCGTCGGATTCTGAGGCAACCTGCGGTGCTCGTTATTCTATTCATCCGGGTCGACCAAGATGTACCATGACCTCGGATGTTTGTATTGGTGGGATGGCACGAAGAGGGGCGTGGCGAGTTTTGTTGCCTGATGTCCTAATTGCCCGGCGAGTCAAGGTCGAGCACGAGGCCCGGTGGTTTATTGCGGTCTATTGAGATTCCGACTTGGAAGTGGGAGATGATCAGCGTGGACTTTGTTCTGAGGTTACCTCGCATCGGAGGAAGTACGACTCCATTTGGGTTATTGTTGTGGTGGCGAAATCAGCCCATTTCCTTCGATCGGGACGACGTTTTGGTGAGACTATGCGGTTGTACATCAGAGATAGTGAGGCCGCGGTGTTCGGTGTCGATTATATCGAGATAGAGAGCCGGTTCTGGCTAACCGGAGGTCTTTCGAGAAGGTTTGGGGACACGGTGAGTCTCAACACGGCATTTCATCCTCGGTGGCGGCGGCGAGCGCACTATCGGACGCGAGGATATGCTGCGAGCCTGCGTGATTGATTTGAGTGGTAGCTGGGAGGATCATTTGCCTCTTGTGGAGTTTGCTTATAATAACAGCTACCATTCCAGTATACAGATGGCGCCATACGAGGCTTTATATGGCGGAAATACAGTCGCCGTCGGTTGGTTCGGCGTGGCGAGTCTGATTAGTTGGCGGACTTGGTACAGGTGTGGATAAGGTGAAGCTTATCGGAGAGACCGTTAGCGGCTCGAGTCGGCAAGTCTTATCTGAATGTCGGCGTCGGCATTTGGAGTTTGGTGAGCGATTGGGTCTTCTTGAAGGTGTCACCCATGAAGGGTGTGATGAGATTCGATAAGAAGAAACTTCGGCCCAAGGTACATTGGGCCCTACGGATCGTTTGTCGGGTGGGCAAGGTTGCCTCTGAGTTGGATCCGCCATCGAGTTAGAGCGGTACATCCGGTCTTCCATGTCTCTATGTTGCGGAAGTGTATCGGTGATCGGCGAGTTTTCCCTACTAGTGAGGTCCAGGTGACAGAGGGATTATCGTATGAGGAGAGTCCCATAGCGATACTCGATCGCCAGGTCAGGCGACTGCGGACCAAGGATGTAGCTTCCGTCAAAGTCCTGTGGAGGAATGATAACCGAGAGGAGATGACTTGGGAGGCGGAGGAGGACATGTTGAGGAAGTTTCCTCACTTATTTCCTATACCTTCAGGTAATTCATCTTCCTTTACTTGTCAAGTTTTAAATTGAAGTATCTCTTTTGCCTAAATGACATTATGTGGCCATGATTGGCATTATTGGTATGTCGGGGTTGTGAAAGAAAACCAGGTCGCTAATTTTAAGTTTGACTCCGAAGGAACATTCGGGGACGAATGTTTCTAAGGGGGGAAGAATGTTACACCCCGTATTTACAGGACATGTTTTAGAGCGTTAATAAGAACTCACGGTGTTAAGATTTGAGGCTTGTAAAAATTTATCGAATTTTGATATTGTCGGAAAAGCGTATTATTGTGAATGGGAGGCGACATGTGTCACCCCCTTAGAGTGCCTTGGACAAAAATGGCATGGCCAATATGGTCATTTACCATAAGTCTTCTAAGGCTAAGTCTTGCAACTTGTAGCATGAGTTTATTGACTAAAGTCAAAGGTCATAAGTCTTGATATTTTGGAAGACCACATCTAAGCCTCACATTTGTAATTATCTTGACCATCCTTTACTCTATATAATACTAGTAGTGCTAGAGAGCCAACACTTAGAAAATTTCACACAAAAATTGGAAGAAACATAGGCAAAGCTCTGGTTCTTCATTGAAAGAAAGGAGAAATTTTCGTTTCTTGTCCATTTGATTCCACACTTTAAACCAAGGGTCTTAGGTGTATTGTAAACATCTCAATAGAAAAATCTTGGAAAAGATTGTTTACGGGTTAGTCATAAGCGAAAACCTAAGGGTCTTTCTAGGTTTTGCTTGGAGTTTTGAAGGATAATTGTTGGTATTGTTCTAAGGGTCTCAACAAGCGGATTGAGGTGTCTTGGAGAGGCTCTAAACTACTAAGGAGCGACTTCGTGTCACGACCCGAACCCGGGCCCGTGACTGGTGCCTTACCCCGGGCACCCTAGTGATACATCATCAGAGAAAATCAGCGGAAATAAAAACATGAATATGAATTAAGAGACATGATAAATAAACAGCCAGCAAAGCGATTTGCCTTGGTATATATACATAAATACCGAACAGTTATCCTTTTTACGGACTACGCCCACAGCGGTACTACTGGACCTACAGAAGTGACAACAACTATGACGGGACAGGGCGCCATACCACGAATGTACAAGAACCTATGGACTCGGGTAACATACAAAAGATAAGCCTCCGAAGGAACGGAGCTTCCCAACACGCTGATTGTGATCCTATAAGCGGGGATCGGCGATCGATGTACCTTTACTGCGGCATGAACGGCCCCGAAGAGTCGATCTAACAGTACCAAGTATGTGAAAGCGTAAAATCAGTAAATGAAATCATAATAGTCTATATAAAGCGGGAGACATGTATGATAACCAAACTACGATTCACAACATAAGAGCGATCATGTCAAGTCGAGGACTCACGCCACAAAAGTCATCCTCATGCAGTGGAACTCCTTATCACTGCCGCGATCTAGGTCCAAATCATGTGATACGCATAACAGGTCTCGGCCCATCTTATGGACCTAATATAGCAACGTTTGGAATACATTTCGGTTCATCCTATGAATCGGTGATCGAGTGGAATACATTCGGATGAACCGTAGTCAAGTGAAATACATTCGGATGAACCGGTAATCAAGTGAAATACATTCGGATGAACCGTGTCAAGTGAAATACATTCCCGGATGAACCGGTAATCAAGTGAAATACATTCCCGGATGAACCGGTAGTCGAGTGAAATACATTCCCGGATGAACCGGTAATCAAGTGAAATACATTCCCGGATGAACCGGTAATCAAGTGAAATACATTCCCGGATGAACCGGTAGTCGAGTAGAACACAGTACTTGCATAACAAGGCTATCACACGTAACATGGTCAAGTTTCATGACAACAAGCATAAGCAAGTTACACACAACTCAAGGTACTTTCATTTTATGTCAAAGTCCGGATTTTAACCCTAAAGTACTACGTACGTAAATTCCTTTTTAAGAGATTCATTCCTTTTCTAAAAGTCACCCGATACCCGTAGTATAAAAAGAATGTGTGACTTATATCATTTAAGTAAACCAAAACAACTTTCATACTTTCCTTTTTAAGATCAAATTAAGGCAATACCATGCCTTCCTTTGGACCAAAATACTTCTCTTTTAAAAGTCAAGTTACCGCATTAAAACAAATGATAAAACCCTTCTTTTGTTTTCATAAAGTCGTTATAACCAACTTCCCACAAAGCTGTTATAACACTTTATGTTTTAAACCATTTTAAGACAACACAATGCCTTTCTTTTCCCTAAAAGTTCCAGTTTGCCTAATTTCAATTACGCAAGTCTCTTTTTAGAAAAGTTTCATAGTTCAATGTCTTAACCTCTTTTTAAAACAATAGAGTAACACATGCCATCGGTGAGTAGGTTAATCTTGTTCATAATCAATCTTATTAAGCAGCCATGATCTAGAAAATGTAATATCATTTTGTCTTATCTTAGCTACATGCGGATGGAGTTTCTCTTGGTTTTAATAATACTTAGTTATTCATTACATTTTCCTTTATTAGCATTTGCGGTGGTTTATTGATACACATTCGATTTCGAAATCGATAAGCGTTATTCCTTTAAAACCAAGTACTCATTACTCACGAATGAGGTTTCACACAAAATCCATATTAATTCATTTAAGTTAAGTCTCTTATTTATAAGATCCAATCTCTTAACTTTTGAAATTAATAAACCATTCATTTTACCACCCTTAAGTCGTTATACCTAACTTCCCATAAAGCTAGTATAACACTTATGTTTTAAAACAACCAAATCTGATTAACACGTATGCGTCTACCGTACTACATAGCTCACATATCATGCTAGAAAAGATAGGAAGAGGTTCACATACCTCGACGATTATCGACTAATAGCAAAATGCTCCAGTACCTCAAACCGTCGGCTACTCCTAGCTAAGTAGATCACGCCACACGTAGTACTACAACCTATAGAGGCCCTGGCGCCTATTAATATCTTTAGATCTCAATGTAGAATATTCTACAGAAAATTCGTGACACCTCCCCGCACAATGGCGTAAATCTCCTCCTCTATCAGTAGGCTACCAAGCCAACGAGGGGTTAACACGTCTAACGGGCGTGTACAATTCTACTACAGTAATGCTACACAAGTCTCTGTCTGATCTATGTAATTCTGATTCGGTTCACTTTTAAAATTAGGGCTTAAGTCGCAAGACATTGCAGTAAGTATTATTCGAGCTTAAGTCAAAAGACATTGCCGCACAACTATGTTCAGTTCTATATATAGTATACTTAACTATATACTCCTACAACATGTAATTTCCAATTACAACGGGAGTCAAGAATGTTTACCTCGATAAGCCAAAAATTATCCAAGTTTAAATGTCGATCTGAGCAAGGTTTAGCTCCTACTCAGTGCGCTCGACCGCTCAAACAACCCTTAGAAGTTCTAACCAACTTCTACTTAACACTTCAACTACGGGTGAAGATTTACTTAGGGTTTCGTTTTTGTGGTGAGGAAGTATAATAGTATTTTCGGGCTTTTGAAAAAGTGTAACCTTGGGAATATTATAAGGTATTTGGGCAGTATTTGGGCCAAGGTATTTGGGCATTATAACAATACTAGGAGTATTTCTATACCACAAAGGGGTATTTATACGAGACAACTAGGCTAGGGGTGTACCTCGGCTGGGAGCACCATGAGGGGAGGAGGCTCTCGGCCAAGGGCACTTGCTCGAAAGGGGAGGGGACTTTGGGCGATAGCAAGACAAGAGGGAGGGAGTATTTGAGACTTAGATAGATTGCTCAAGTTTTGGATGAAGAAAGTCTTCAACTTAGAGGGGTATTTATAGGTCAAGTGAAGGCCAACCAATGGCCAAGATGAAGACAAGTGCATAGCAAGTGTAAGGCCAAGATTTAGCCATGTGCTACCTTATCCATCTACACAAAATATCCTACCTAACCCTTGACCAAAAATTCAACACCAAAAACGTGAAAAAGGCTAGCTTTGCCGTCCACTCCTTCAATTAGAGGGTGACAAGTGTCGCCCTCTCGTTGGTCAAAATTGTTTCGTCTCTCGTAAAAATCCGTAAAAATTAAAAATGCCATAGCCGGAATTTTCCCTACGAAAGCTGTGGAAACGTTTCGTCGAAAAACGACTCTAATCGGGTGTTGTGTACAAATTTCGAAACTAGCCAACTTTAAGGCTCAAATTATAATACGTACGCGCTCACGTACATACTCTGGAAATACGGGGTATAACATTCTCCCCTCCTTAGAAACATTCGTCCCGAATGTTCCTTCTCAAGCGGATAACGATAAAGTTCCTCTTAACTTTAAACAAATTTCCAATGCCACATGGCAACAAAGTAACACACGTACTCTCGCTTTACTCGTCGTGCCCTTCCGAACACTTGAACTCTTCTCATATCATTACTACACTTGATCATCGCTTGATTTTCAAAACCTTGGAGTCACCACCTCAACTTGGTTATCTTACTAGCCTCAATCTTCGCCAGGACATTCCGGCCTTCACGATGCTTACGGTCGGACACACCCACGAACTCATCGATGGTCAACTAAACTTGGGCCCAACACCTCGTGACCCTACCACTGGCGGGACCACCGAGTGACCCGCCGAAGCAGTGCGGGTTGGCCCGCAACATAGCTGACCCGACCCATTTGTCGCGCCAACTCTTGCTCGCCGACACGGAACAATCTTGCTAAATCACATCATGAAATATACCACTTTCATTTACCCAACCGAGGACTTATCACCTGATACATTCGGGCATAAAATGCACTCGACGGGATCACTCGCGAAATCTTGTACTCAAGGCGGCCTTACATCTAAGGTCTCAGCGTAATATTCTAAGGTTCATCATTTTCTCACCCCAGCTTACCCTTTTTCCCCTGACCAGTTCCTAAATCACATTTTAGCACAAAGCTATTCGAACATAACACTTAACACATTAACATAACATCAAAACATACAAGCCTCTAGAGGTTAAGGATATACACAGCTACCGCTCACTCTAATCATAAGTGCGCCTGCAGTGCATGTATGAAAGCGATGAACACCTTCGATCCGTGAGGCTGCGTCATCTTGCGGTACCTCTCTATAAGCCTGATCTCGTCACATGGCCACGGCCGTAGGTGAAACAAGCCGGTAAAAGACGACATTCCGGGATGATGTTTGCCACATCGTGCTGCGAGGGCATGAATCTGGCGGCTAGCACTCACGTAAACTCGTGAACGAAGCCACGAGCTCGACCAGCTCGAATACCGAACGACCAAGAAGGCGTGGAGGACCACTGCATCTTGGTGGAGGTACATAACTAGGCTATTCTTGGCGGTCCGCCGAAAGTTACCAAAGGACCTGCTGTTCGGCCTCTTACCTGCGATCTCGGTCATTCCGTCGACCTCTCCGTGCCTCGCATCCTAGTGCATGAGCTTACATGCGGGCAATGTCCATGCGGTGAAGAGCTACACCGTACAAGCCTCGCCAAGTAATCATCGGCCGGTGGCGTAGCGGTGTACTGGTCCTCCATATCGGCTACCATGGCGGGCATCCGAGCTAATGAGTCGAACTCCACATTGTACTCTCTAACCGTCGCGCCGCCCCGCCTTAATGTCAAAAATGCGGCCCGAGCCCTCCTCATCTGTGGAGGCAAGAAATGTGCAAGAAATGCCCTCGAGAACTCGTCCCAAAGCTGCTGGAAGTGCATGCTCTTCCGGGGCGGCTCGCGAATCAAACGATCAAGCTGCGAGATCACGCGGTGATGCGAACCAATACCACCGACTACGCCTCGAGGCTCGATCACTCTCATGATCATGTAGGCTGTCGGATAAACTCACGGTCGTCCTCGGCTCGATCCATAGAACAACGGAGGCTACAACTCGAGAAAGTCACGTAGCCTCAAACCATGCGCTCGGGGTGAACTACGGGTGCTCTTGGGTGGAGCTGCTGCATCCGCCTATCCTCATATCGCCACGACCACGGCGAATCGCCATCTCCTTGTACCCATCTCATCTGCTCCAGTGTGGGACTGGAGGCTCAGTCTTGTAGTCTCGTGACCGCTGCGACTCTAAACTTCTTTGGTCTTGTGGCGTCGCGAAACCGCCGTCGGGCTTTGTCTCAGTCTTGGCCGGGCTGCGCCCTCGTACTCCTGTATCTCACTAACTC
This sequence comes from Przewalskia tangutica, assembly GCA_029844215.1. Classification (NCBI taxonomy): domain Eukaryota; kingdom Viridiplantae; phylum Streptophyta; class Magnoliopsida; order Solanales; family Solanaceae; genus Przewalskia; species Przewalskia tangutica. The sequence goes on along the minus strand of CM056725.1, from coordinate 41,434,666 downwards.
CTCATCGCCTTGCCCATCGGGCTCAGGTTGCCTTACGGAGGCATAGCGGTAAAGGAAAGGAATACGTCGGAGGGTCCAACTTATCACACAACTCTACAGGCACGATCTCGGAATGAGAAGAATGGAAACCAATCCTAAATGTCCTATAGCCTCACGATTATAGATGTGGTGCACAACACACGATAATCATGACTCTACTAGACACGATGCATAGACACTTTCAGAGGACTAATCGCTCGATACCACTTTTGTCACGACCGAACCGGGCGTGGATCGTGCCTACCGGGCACCACAGTGATACATCATCGAGAAAATCAGCGGAAATAAAAACATGAACATGAATTAAGAGACATGATAAATAAGCAGGCCAACCAAAGCGGTTGCCTTGGTATATATACATAAATACCGAACAATTATCCTTTTACATACTGCGCCCAAGCGATTACTGGACCTCTAAGAAGTGACAACAACTATGACGACGGGGCCGCCATACCACGAATGTACAAGAACCTCTGCACTCGTGGTAACATACCAAAGATAAGCCTCAGAAGGAACGGAGCTTCCCAACACGCTGAATGTGATCCTATAAGCGGGGATCGACAGTCGATGTACCTTTACCTGCGGCATGAACGGCCTCGAAGAGGTCGAGACAACGGTACCAAGTATGTGAAAGCGTAAAATCGTAAATGAAATCATAATAGTCTATATAAAGCGGAGACATGTATGATAACCAAACTACGATTCACAACATAAGAGCGATCATGTCAAGTCGAGGACTCACGCCACAAAGTCATCCGCCGTACGTGGAACTCCTTCCTCACCGCGATCTAGGTACAAATCATGTGATACGCATAACAGGTCTCGGCCCATCTTATGGACCTAATATAGCAACGTGTGGAATACATTTCTGGTTCATCCCATGAATCGGTAGTCGAGTGGAATACATTCGGATGAGCCGTAGTCAAGTGAAATACATTCCGGATGAACCGGTAATCAAGTGAAATACATTCGGATGAACCGGTAATCAAGTGAAATACATTCGGATGAACGGTAATCAAGTGAAATACATTCGGATGAACCGTAGTCGAGTGAAATACATTCGGATGAACCGGTAATCAAGTGAAATACATTCGGATGAGCCGTGAATCAAGTGAAATACATTCGGATGAACCGGTAGTCGAGTAGAACACGATACTTGCATAACAAGGCTATCACCGCGTAACATGGTCAAGTTTCATGACAACAAGCATAAGCAAGTTACACACAACTCAGTACTTTCATTTTATGTCAAAGTCGGATTTTAACCCTAAAGTACTACGTCGTAAATTCCTTTTAAGAGATTCATTCCTTTTCTAAAAGTCACCCGATACCCGTAGTATAAAAAGAATGTGTGACTTATATCATTTAAGTAAACCAAAACAACTTTCATACTTTCCTTTTTAAGATCAAATTAAGGCAATACCATGCCTTCCTTTGGACCAAAATACTTCTCTTTTAAAAGTCAAGTTACCGCATTAAAACAAATGATAAAACCCTTCTTTTGTTTTCATAAAGTCGTTATAACCAACTTCCCACAAAGTGTTATAACACTTTATGTTTTAAACCATTTTAAGACAACACAATGCCTTTCTTTTCCTAAAAGTTCGGTTGCCTAATTTCAATTACGCAAGTCTCTTTTTAGAAAAGTTTCATAGTTCAATGTCTTAACCTCTTTTTAAAACAATAGAGTAACACACGTACCGTGGTGAGTAGGTTAATCTTGTTCATAATCAATCTTATTAAGCAGCCATGATCTAGAAAATGTAATATCATTTTGTCTCATCTTAGCTTCTATGCAGATGGAGGTTTCTACTGGTTTTAATAATACTTAGTTATTCATTACATTTTCCTTTATTAACGCCGATGGTTTATTGATACACATTCTGATTTCCGAAATCAGTAAAACGTTATTCCTTTAAAAACCAAGTACTCATTACTCACGAATGAGGTTTCACACAAAATCCATATTAATTCATTTAAGTTAAGTCTCTTATTTATAAGATCCAATCTCTTAACTTTTGAAATTAATAAACCATTCATTTTACCACCCTTAAGACGTTATACCTAACTTCCCATAAAGTTAGTATAACACTTATGTTTTAAAACAACCAAATACGATTAACACGTATACGTCACCGTACTACATAGCTCACACATATCATGCTAGAAAAGATAGGAAGAGGTTCACATACCTCGCGACGATTATCGACTAATAGCAAAATGCTCCAAGTACCTCAAACCGTCGGCTACTCCTTAAGCTAAGTAGATCACGCCACACGTAGTACTACAACCTATAGAGGCCACAAAGCGCCTATTAATATCTTTAGATCTCAATGTAGAATATTCTACAGAAAATTCGCGACACCTCCCCACACAGCGTAAATCTCTCTCTATCGGCGGCTACCAAGCCAACGAGGGTTAACATCTAACGGGCGTGTACAATTCTACTACGGTAATGCTACACAAGTCTCATGTCTGATACCCTATGTAATTCTGATTGATTCACTTTTAAAATTCAGCTTAAGTCGCAAGACATTGCGTAAGTATTATTCGAGCTTAAGTCAAAAGACATTGCCGCACAACTATGTTCAGTTCTATATATAGTATACTTAACTATATACTCCTACAACATGTAATTTCCAATTACAACAGGAGGTCAAGAATGTTTACCTCGATAAGCCAAAAATTATCCAAGTTTAAATGTCGATCCTGAGCAAGGTTTAGCTCCTACTCCGTGCGCTCCAACCCGCTCCAAACAACCCTTAGAAGTTCTAACCAACTTCTACTTAACACTTCAACTACGGGTGAAGATTTACTTAGGGTTTCGTTTTTGTGACTGAGGGAAGTATAATAGTATTTTCTGGGCTTTTGAAAAAGTGTAACCTTGGGAATATTATAAGGTATTTGGGCCAAGGTATTTGGGCCAAGGTATTTGGGCATTATAACAATACTAGGAGAGTATTTCTATACCACAAAAAGGGGGTATTTATACGAGACAACTAGGCTAGGGGGGGGGTGTACCCCTCGGCTAGGGCACCACAAAGGGGGAGGGGGAGGCTCTCGGCCAAGGGCCTTGCTCAAAGGGGAGGGGACTTTGGACGATAGCAAGACAAGAGGGAGGGAGTATTTGAGACTTAGATAGATTGCTCAAGTTTTGGATGAAGAAAGTCTTCAACTTAGAGGGGTATTTATAGGTCAAGTGAAGGCCAACCAATGGCCAAGATGAAGACAAGTGCATAGCAAGTGTAAGGCCAAGATTTAGCCATGTGCTACCTTATCCATCTACACAAAATATCCTACCTAACCCTTGACCAAAAATTCAACACCAAAAGCGTGAAAAGGCTAGCTTTTCCGTCCACTCCTTCCAATTAGAGGGTGACAAGTGTCGCCTCTCGTTGGTCCAAAATGTTTCGTCTCGGAAAAATCCGTAAAAATTAAAAATGCCATAGCGGAATTTTCCTACGAAAGTCAGGAAACGTTCGTCGAAAAACTCTAATCGGGTGTTGTGTACAAATTTGAAACTAGCCAACTTTAAGGCTCAAATTATAATACGTCTGGCGCCACGTACATACTTACTGGAAATACGGTATAACATTCTCCTCCTTAGAAACATTCGTCCCGAATGTTCCTTCTCAAGACGGATAACGATAAAGTTCCTCTTAACTTTAAACAAATTTCCAATGCCACATGGCAACAAAGTAACACACGTACTCTCCTCGCTTTACTCGTCGTGCCCTTCCGAACACTTGAACTCTTCTCATATCGCATTACACTTGCCATCGCTTGATTTTCAAAACCTTGGAGTCACCACCTCCAACTTGGTTATCTTACTAGCCTCAATCTTCCTTAAGGACATTCCCGGCCTTCACGATCTGCTTCTGGTCGGACACACCCACGAACTCATACGATGGTCAACTAAACTTGGGCCCAACACCCTCGTGACCCTACCACTGGCGACCACCCAGAGTGACCCCACCGAACAGCCGCGGGTTGGCCCGCAACACGGCCCCAACCCGACCATTGTCGCGCCAACTCTTGCTCCTCGACACGGAACAATCTTGCTAAATCACATCATGAAATATACCACTTTCATTTACCCAACCCAGGGACTTATCACACAATACATTCCAGGCATAAAATGCACTCGACTGGATCACTGCAAAAATCTTGTACTCAAGACGGCCTTACATCTAAGGTCTCAACTGTAATATTCTAAGGTTCATCATTTTCTCACCCCCAGGCTTACCCTTTTTCCCCAACCAGGTTCCTAAATCACATTTTAGCACAAAGCTATTCGAACATAACACTTAACACATTAACATAACATCAAAACATACAAGCCTCTAGAGGGTTAAGGATATACCTGAAGCTACCGCTCCACTCTAATCATAAGTCTGCCCTGCAGGGCGCATAACTGTAGAAGGCGATGAACACCGCCATCGATCCGGTAGGCTGCGTCATGCTGCCGGTACCTCTCCTATAAGCACAGTCTCTCGTCACATGGCCCTGACGGCCGCAGGTGAAACAAGCACCGGTAAAAAGACGACATTCCCCGGGATGATGTTTGCCACATCGTGCACACTGAGGGGGACATGAATCCTGCTGGCTAGCACTCACGTAAACCTGTGAACCAGAAGCCACGAGCTCGACCAGCTCCGAATACCGAACGACCAAGATCGCGGAGGACCACTGCATCGGTGGAGGTACATAACTAGATTCTTGGTAGGCGGTCCGCGAAAGTTACCAAAGGACCTGCTGTTCGCCCTCTTCTCGCGATCTCGGTCATTCCGTCGACCTCTCCGTGCCTCACATCCTAGTGCATGAGCTTACGCGGCAATGTCCATGCCTACCAAGAGCTACACCCGCAAGCCTCGCCAAGTAATCATCCAGCCTGGCGTAGCGGTGTACTCGTCCTCCATATCGCTACCACACGCACATACCGAGCTAATGAGTCGAACTCCACATTGTACTCTCTAACCGTCCGCCCGCCCCGCCTTAATGTCAAAAATCTGTTTACCCGAGCCCTCCTCATCTCGCGAGGCAAGAAATGTGCAAGAAATGCCTCGAGAACTCGTCCCAATGCTGGAAGTGCATGCTCTTCCCGGGACAGCTCACGAATCAAACGATAAGCTGCAAGATCACGCGGTGATGCGAACCAATACCACCGACTCGCCTCGAGGCTCGATCACTCATGATCCGCAGAGTCGCTTGATAAACTCCTGAGGGTCGTCCTCAGCTCTCGATCCATAGAACACTGGAGGGCTACAACTCAGAAAGTCACGTAGCCTCAAACTGTCTGCTCCTACTCCGTGCGCTCCAACCCGCTCCAAACAACCCTTAGAAGTTCTAACCAACTTCTACTTAACACTTCAAGTACGGGTGAAGATTTACTTAGGGTTTCGTTTTTGTGACTGAGGGAAGTATAATAGTATTTTCTGGGCTTTTGAAAAAGTGTAACCTTGGGAATACTATAAGGTATTTGGGCATTATAACAATACTAGGAGAGTATTTCTATACCACAAAAAGGGGGTATTTATACGAGACAACTAGGCTAGGGGGGGTGTACCCTGGCCAGTGGCACCACCAAGGGGGACGGGGAGGCTCTCTGCCAAGGGCCTTGCTCAATGGGGGGGCGGGGGACTTTGGACGATAGCAAGACAAGAGGGAGGGAGTATTTGAGACTTAGATAGATTGCTCAAGTTTTGGATGAAGAAAGTCTTCAACTTAGAGGGGTATTTATAGGTCAAGTGAAGGCCAACCAATGGCCAAGATGAAGACAAGTGCATAGCAAGTGTAAGGCCAAGATTTAGCCATGTGCTACCTTATCCATCTACACAAAATATCCTACCTAACCCTTGACCAAAAATTCAACACCAAAACGTGAAAAGGCTAGCTTTGCCGTCACTCCTTCCAATTAGAGGGTGACAAGTGTCGCCTCTCGTTGGTACAAAATGTTTCGCCTCTCGGAAAAATCCGTAAAATTAAAAATGCCATAGCCGGAATTTTCCCTACGAAAGTCGTGGAAACGCTTTCATAAAAAACGACTCTAATCGTGTGTTGTGTACAAATTTCGAAACTAGCCAACTTTAAGGCTCAAATTATAATACGTACACGCTCACGTACATACTCTGGAAATACGGGGTATAACACTTCGGATTGGAGTTGGATTAAGAATCGTTAAGGTAAAATCTTGTCTTTTAAAGGTGTTACAAGATTACATATTTATATTGTTGTCGTTAGCTCTACTTGTTGCTAGCATGATGTTGATAGGTTGAAGTTATTAGTATTATGGATTTCTTGTAGTTAAATCCGAAATGTTATACAAGCCGCTTGGAAATTGGATTACTAATTGGTCGTTTTTAGAAATCGTCGCATGTTACTTACTTAAAGATTATGGTTATGATACTCAAATGCGACTTGATATCATGTTATGCTACTAAATTGGATTGAAATGGAAATTGGATAAGAATTGGATTTGTTGAATCAAGGTGGCCGAATTTGGAATGTAGTTTGTATTGTTTAGTTATTTAATTGTATTGGACTACTTTCTATATAATTGTGAGCCAATTGGGGCTGTGTAGTTATTCCTTTGTATTGGACTACTTTCCATAAAATTGTGAGCCAATTGGGGCTGTGTAGTTATTTAATTGTATTGGACTACCTTCTATATAATTGTGAGCCAATTGGGGCTGTTTGGTTATTGTATTTCGGCCTTGAAAAAGGTGGCAAAGTGAGTAAAAACAAAGGAGGTGCTGTCCGATTTTCCGTAGAAAACGGAGACTTAATACTTATAATATTCTACGTTTGAAGTAAGGCTTTAATAGACGTATTGTGAATATTATAGGTTGACATAGTACGGGCGGGACTTCGTACTTGGCAAAGTGGTTTGACCCGACAAGGTATGTAGAACTTTTTCCTATCTTTTGAGCATGACTAGTTAGCGTATGTAGTACGGTGGACGTACAAGCCTTTGACATTCTTTACTAGCCTTATAAAATGCCAAGTCGGGTGAGTTAGGAAGTTAACTCACTTCTTTGAAATATTAAGGATGTCTTAAGTCTTAGTAAAGTTAAGGGACTTGAAGAGATTTAAAGTATGTGATACTTGTGTCGTTTTAATCGTATAAGTCCCTTGGATAGGAGAAGAATGTACTTGACTAAGGTATAAAGTGAATATAACGACTTTATGGGAGTTGGTTATATTGACTTTATGCAAAGGTAAATGGCTTGTGTTAACAAAAGGCAAATTGATTTTAAGGTATCAATTGCCCAAGGTTTAATAAGAAAGGAGTCATTTGATTTAGAAACCTACTTTAATTCTAAAGGTATTGTGACTTGCCTTGAAATGTACTTTGGACTTGATACTATGGTTAATAGTGTCTTGGAAGCTTTCTACTAAAAAGAGTCATTTGTTTTAAAAGAATAGAAGTACGTAGTACTTTGGGTTAAATTCCCGGATTCTTATAAAAGACATGAAAGTGCCTTAAGTAAACTAAAATGAGAATGTAGATGAATAAGACTAATAAGAAGTTAGGGGGATTGCTAACTTGCTTAATTATTGTATGACGGCCGGTTTTGAGATAGGGTAAGAGTATCAGTGAGGGGCAAACCCCCAAGACGCTATACCACCTTCTTCAGGATAAGAGTATAAATGAGGGGGAAGCCCCCAAGACGTTATACCACCTGCGTTACTATCTTCTACAGGATAAGAGTATAAATGAGGGGCAAACCCCCAAGACGTTATACCACCGCCTGTGGTAAGAGTATAAATGAGAGTAGACATCCCAAGACGTTATACCACCTGTTTTTATGGGTTCGCTACCCATGGTATGATCGGGAGACTGCTATTGTGATGTTATACGTATTCTCTTGATGTACTCTCATTGTTAGTAAGGCAATCGCAATCGTAATTTTGTTATCATACATGTCTCCCGCTTTCTATTAAACTTATGTTGTAATTACTGATTTTCCGCTTTTACATACTTAGTACATATTGTAATCGACCCTTCCTCGGGGTTGCGTACGCCGCGAGAAAGCGGTAAGGCGCGCATCCACATTTTTAGGATCACTTATCGGACGTCGGAAGCTCCATTCTCCGGAGGCTTGTCTTTCTTTTGGTACAGTCTTGTCCCTGATGTTGTAGATTATGTACATTCAGGGTATGGCGGGGCCCTGTCCCGCCACAGTTGTTATTCCTGAAGGTGCGTATTCACATATGTGGTTGGGCTATAAGAACTGAGTTGTAAAGTTGTACTTTTGACTTTGTTTATATTATGGAAGGCGGCCTTATCGGCTAGCCTGTGTTGTATATTATTTACACATGTGTTTATGTTGTGTATGTTCCGCTGCTATTCTCTGATGTATACCTGAACGGGGTGCCCAGATAGGGCACCAGTCGCGGCCCGGGGTCGGGTCGTGACATTGACTTTAAAAGGAGAAGTGTTTTGGTCTAAAAAGAAGGCATGGTATTGTCTTAATTTGGTTTAAAAAGGAAAGTATGGAAGTTGTTTTGGTTTACTTAAAAATGTTAGTCACTCTATTTTTATAATACGGGTATCGGGTGACCTTGGTAAAAGAAATGGACCTTTTTTAGAAAAAAGAATTTAATGTACGTAGTACTTTGGGGTTAAAACCTGGACTTTGGCATAAAATGAAAGTACCTTGAGTTGTGTGTAACTTGCCTATGTTTGCGTGTGATAGCCTTGTCGTGCTAGTATTGTATTTCTATACCACCGCGTCTCTCAATGGAGGGCCGGCTGATTTGTTATGATCTTACTTGACGCACAGCGGAGGATTCCACGCACGCTTCATTGAAAGTGTTATTCCATGGACTAGCTCTCCATGAGGTTATACCGATTCGCTTTGGTATCCGTAGTTGGCTCGCTTGCCCAAGTCGTGGCTGATTCGGCTTTGGTATCCGGTAGTTAGCCTTCGTACTTGCCTGCTTCGGTTTAGTGGCGAATTCCGTGATACTGACGCGGTATCTAGTAGTTAGCCCTCGATTGCCCCGGCCACCTATGTGACACGGCTTTGGTATCCGGTAGTTGGCTTTCGACTTGCCCGTGATCGCCGTGGTTTGGTTGTATAGTATTGTTAGTACGGCTTTGGTATCCGTAGTTGACTTCAGACTTGCCCGGCCATTGATGATGCGGCTTTGGTATCTGGTAGTTAGCCTTCGTACTTGCCCCGTACGGTTTTATGACACAGGTGGGACCTGGTGTTCATGTGTACTCTGTTATACCCCGTATTTCCAGAGTATGTACGTGATGGCGTACGTATAATAATTTGAGCCTTAAGTTAGGCAAGTTTCAAATTTGTACACAACACCCGATTAAAGTCGTTTCGACTAAACGTTTCCAGCTTTCGTAGGAAAATTCGGCTATGTCATTTAAAAATTTTGCGATTTTTCCGAGAGACGAAATATTTTGGATCAACGAGGGTGACATGTGTCACCCTCACATTGGATGAAGGTTGGACGGCATTTGGACGAAATGGAGCACTTTAGTTGGTAGGATATTTTGTGCAAGTGGTTGTGGTAGATGGATAAGGTGCACTTGGCTTAAATCTAGCCCTACACTTGCCTTACACTTGGAAGAATCTTGGCCATTGGTTGGTCCTTTCTTGACCTATAAATACCCCCCTTGTTGAAGAGTTATTTCATCCTAAAGTGAGCAATCTTTCTAAGTCTCAAATACTCCTCTTGTCTTAAAATCGTCCAAAGCCCTCCCCTGAGAGCCCAGCCGAGGCGAAACCCCCTGAGTGAGGCTTGGTGGTGGGTACCCCTAGCCTAGTTGTCTCGTATAAATACCCCTCTTTGTGGTATAGAAATACTCTCCTAGTATTGTTATAATGCCCAAAATACTCTAGCCCATATACCTTATAGTACTTTCCAAAGTACCCTTTATACGAAAAACCCTAAAGTACGATTATACCTCCTTTGGCCACTAAACGAAACCCTAAGGAAAAATATTCACCCGTAGTTGAAGTTAAGTAGAAGTTGTGTAGACACTTCTAAGGGTTTCTTGGAGCGTTTTGGAGCGCACGAGTAGAGAGCTAAACCTTGTTCGGAGCGACATTTAACTCGGATAATTTTGGGCTTATCGAGGTAAATATCTTGTTCCCTATTGTAATTGGAAATTACATGATTGTTAGAATATATAGTTGAAGTATACTATATATAGAATGAATATTGAATAGAACGAACGTAGTTCGCAGCAATGTCTTTTGACTTAAGCCCGAATAAGAATTGAACAAGAATCACATGTAAGGATAATAAAGAGAAGAATCGAACTAAAGCGTAATTACATAGGTTGTATTACAAAGAGACTTGTGTAGCATTAATGTGTAGTAGAATTGTACACGCCCGGTTAGATGTTAACCCCTGGTTGGCTTGGTAGCAGCCTACCGATAAGGAGGAGATTTACGCTGTCATGCGGGGAGGTCTTTGCGAATTTTCTCAGAGAATATGGAACGATGAGATCTAGATGTTAATAAGCGCTTGTGGCCTTATAGGTTGAAGTACTACGTGTGGTGCAATCTACGTGGCTTAAGGAGTAGCCGACTGTTTGAGGTACTTGGAGCATTTTGCTATTAGTCGATAATCGTCGCGAGGTATGTGAACCTCTTCCTATCTTTTCCAAAGATGATATGTGTATAACTATGTAGTACGGTAGACGTACATGTGTTAAATGTATTTGATTGATTTAAAACATAAAGGGTTATAACGGCTTTATGGGAAGTTGGTTATAACAGCTTTATGTAGGTTAAGAAATGCCTTGTGGTTTTTAAAGGGTAACTGATTTGACTTATAACTGACTTAATGTGTGACCATAAAGAACTTGAAGTATTTCAAAAGATTAAGAATCCTTTTTTTTGAAAGAAGAGTAATACTTGGTTTTGGAAACATAAGAGTTATACTAGCTTTATGGAAAGTTAGGTATAACGTCTTAAGGGAGGAAAAATGAATGGTTTATTGATCTTAAAAGATAAGAGACTTGACTTGAATGAGTTAATATGAGTTTTGTGTGAAACCTCATTCGTGAGTAATGAGTACTTAGTTTTTAAAAGGAATAATGTTTTACTGATTCGGAAATCAGAATGTGTATCGACAAACCATCGCAAATTAATAAAGGAAAATGTATTAAATAAATAAAGTATTATATTAAAACCAGTAGAAACCTCCATCTGCATAGAAGCTAAGATGAGACAAAAATGATATTACATTTTCTAGATCATGGCTGCTTAATAAGATTGATTATGAACAGGAATAACATACACTCATATAAGGCATATGTTTTCTCGCATTGTTTAAAAGAGAATTATATTCTTAAATGATTAAGACTATGAACTATGAAACTTTTCTAAAATAAAGAGACTTGAGTAAGTGAAATTAGGCAAACCGAACTTTAGGGAAAAGAATGTTGTTAAGAAGGAAAGTGTTTTGGTTTACCTAAAAATGTGAGTCACTCTATTTTTTTATATATACGGGTATCGGGTGACTTTTATAAAAGGAATGAATCTCTTTAAAAGGAATTTAACGCACGTAGTACTTTAGGGTTAAAACCTGACTTTGGCATAAAATGAAAGTACTTTGAGTTGTGTATGACTCATTATGCTTGTTGTGGTGAAACCCGCCTATGCTTGTGATGATAGCCTTTGTTGTGCAAGTGTTGTATTTACGTGTTACCGCTCTCGATGGAGGGCGGTTGACTTATTGAGAACTTACTTGGACGTCGGCGTGACGAAGAATTCCACGTATGTTTCCATTTTGATTGTTGTCTTGATTGATTGATGTTATACATGGACATGTCTACACCGATGCAATTCCGGGACATATGGCTACGCAGCAGGTTGATCACCCAAGATATTGTTGTTGATGTTACATGGACGTGTCTACACCGATGCAGACTCGGCATGTGGCCATGCAAAGATTGTCATTATTGCATCACGGACATGTTTACACCGATGCACTTCGGGCACGCGGCCATGACGCGAACATGATTGGTGTTGCGGGCGAGACCCATAGTTATATTTTAGTGATGACTTTGAGGCGTGAGTCCCGACTTGATCGCTTATGTTGCATATCGTATTTTGGTCATCATACATGTCTCCCGATTTATAGATCGTTATGATTTAACTACGTGATTTTCGCCACATACTCGTACCAGATCGACCTCCTTCGGGGTTGCGTCACGCCGCAGTAGAAGTACATCGTCGTCGATCCTCGCTAGGATCACCTTTCAGCGTATTGGGAAGTCTGCTTCCTTCTGAGGCTTATCTTTTGGTATGTGTTCCCCGAGTCAGAGGTTCTTGTACATTCAGTGGTATGGCGGCCCCGTCCCGTCATAGTTGTTGTAAATCTAAGAGGTCCGTAGTAATCGCTTGCGGTGGTTGTAAAAAGGATTAAACTGCTCAGGTTTGTATATATTTACGCAGTAAGGCAACTGCTTTGATTGGCTGCTTTACTTATAATATCTCTTATTTCATGTTCATGTTTTATTTCCGCGATTTTCTCGATGTTGTATCACTAGGGTGCCCGGTAGGCACTACCACTGCCCGGTTCGGTCGTGACAAAAGTGGTATCGAGCGCTTAATCCTCTGAAGTGTCTACGATCGTGTCTAGTAGAGTCTTGATTATCGATGTTGTGCACCACATCTATAATCGTGAGGTCGCAGGACATTTAGGATTGGTTTCATTTCTTCTCATTCTAAGATCGCCTCAGAGTCGTGTGATAAGTTGGACCCTCTCGACGATTTCGTTTTTACCGCTTATGCCTCCGCAGGCGACCCGCCCAGGGGCAAGGCACCGAGGAGCCGCTAGTGAGATACAGAGAGTACGAGGCGCAGCCCGCCAAGACTGAGACAAGATTCGACGGCGAAGTTTCGCGACGCCAAAGACCAAAGAAGCTTAGAGTCGCAGCGATGGCTGCCGAGACTACAAGACTGAGCCTCCATCCCACGGTCCGGGAAAAGAGATGGGTTACAAGGAGATGGCCCAGTTACTGGCCAGGGTCGTGGCCAGATATGAGGATAGGCTGGACGCAGCAGTTCCAGTAGCACCAGTGGTTCACCCTAGATCGGATAGTTTGAGGCTACAGGACTTCCTGAGATGAGCCCGCGAGTTCTACGTCGAGGCCCGAGGATGATCCACGTGAGTTCATCCGACAGCTGCAGCGATCATGAGAGTGATCAAGGCTTCGAGACCGAGTCGCTGGTCCTAGGTTCGCATCGGCCGCGTGATACCGCAATGATCGTTTGATTCGCGAGCCGTCCCGGAGAGAATGCACTTCCACCGCTTGGGACGAAGTTTTCGGGCCTTCTCGGCACATTTCTTGCCTCCACAGATGAGGAGGGCTCGCCGGCGATTTTTGATGTTGAGGCGTAAGCGGCGCATTCGGGAGTACAATTTGGAGTTTGACTCATTGGCCCGGTATGTTCCCGCATTAGTAGCTAGTATGGAGGATCGAGTGCACCGATATATTACAGGGCTTGATGATTACCTAGCAGAGAGTTGTTCGGGTGTAGCCCTTCAGCCGGGCATGGACATTGCCCGCATGCAGGCTTATGCACTGATGCGGCGAGCGAGAAATCGCAGAACGATCGAGATCGCAGAAGAGGGCCGTAATGCAGGATCCTTTGGTGACTTTCGAGGCGGACCGCCTCAGCAGCAGTCTAGTTTTGTACCTCCGCCAGTGCAGAGTGGTCCTCCACAACCTTCAGGGCATCCAGAGTATTCAGGAGCAGGTCAGAGCTCCAGGGGTTCAGGTTTCCAGGGGAGTAGGGGTGTTGGCCAGATGCAGTCACCCCTACCTCGGTGTGGTCGATGTGGTAGACCGCATTTCGGGGAGTGTCGTGGTGCCAAGGGAGCTTGTTATTTTTGCGGCCAGCGGGGCCATTTTGCGAAGAACTGTCCGACCAAGGGTAGCACGGATGTTACGACTCAGCCTTCAGGATCAGTGGCTGGTTCATCGCCTTCTACAGTTATGCGCCCTGCAGGGCAGGCCTATGATTAGAGTGGAGCGGTAGATTCAGGTATATCCTTAACCCTCTAGAGACTTGTATGTATTAATGTTATGATGATGTGTTAAGTGTTATGTTCGGATAGCTTTGTGCTAAAATGTGATTTAGGGACCTGGTTGGTGAAAAAGGGTAAGCCTGGGGGTGAGAAAATGATGAACCTTAGGATATTACAGTTGAGACCTTAGATGCGCCGTCTTGAGTACAAGATTTTGCGAGTGATCCTTGTCGGAATACATTTTATGCCGAGAATGTGTTGTGTGATAATTTCCTTGAGTAGTGTAAAATGGAAGTGGTAGCTTTCATGACCTGTAGAGGTAAGATTGTTCCGGATCGGGGAACAAGAGCGTGATGCGTAAGTGGGTCGGGTTGGGGCAATGGTGCGGGCCAACCCACGGCCTGTTTCGAGGTGGGGTCAGCTCTGGGTGGTCCTGCCAGGTGGCAGGGTCACGAGGGTGCTAGGCCCAAGATTAGATGACCATCGTATGAGTTCGTGGATACGTTCGACCAGAATCAGTTCGTGAAGGCCGAGAATGGCCTTAGAGGAGATCGAGGCTAGTAAGATGATCAAGTTTGAGGTAGTGACTCCAAAGTTTTGGAAATCAAGTATGGTATGTATACTAGAGAGAGTTCGAGTGTTCGAGAAGGATACAACGAGTTAGGGAGAAGTGAACGTGTGTGATCGCTTTCTGAGAAATGAATGTGCGGCGGATTATGTTTTTAGACCTTGCGGAACTCTTGTGATAAACAGGTAATTCCTTGTTGCTTGGATTTGGGTTTTCGCGCATGTTATTTTGTGGCGGATGTGGCATGTTTGGTTTCGTAAGTATAGTAGTGAAGGCTATACCGCACGCGTGTTTGTTTTGAGATCGAGAAGGAACATTCGGATGAATGTTTCTAAGGGGAAGAATGTTATACCGTATTTCCAGAGTATACGTGATGGCGACGATAATAATTTGAGCCTTAAGTTAGGCAAGTTTCAAATTTGTACACAACAACCGATTAAAGTCGTCGATTTAAACGTTTCCCACGACTTTCGTAGGAAAATTCCGCTATGTCATTTAAAATTTTTATGGATTTTTCCGAGAGACGAAATATTTTGGACCAACGGAGGGTGACATGTGTCACCTCACATCGATGAAGGTTGACGGCATTTGGACGAAATGGAGCACTTTAGGTGGTAGGATATTTTGTGCAAGTGGTTGTGGTAGATGGATAAGGTGCACTTGGCTTAAATCTAGCCCTACACTTGCCTTACACTTGGAAGAATCTTGGCCATTGGTTGGTCCTTTCTTGACCTATAAATACCCCCCTTGTTGAAGAGTTATTTCATCCTAAAGTGAGCAATCTTTCTAAGTCTCAAATACTCCCTCCCTCTTGTCTTAAAATCGTCCAAAGCCCTCCCCCGTTGAGAGCCTAGCCGAGGCGAGACCCCCTTTGAGCGAGGCTTGCGTGGGGTACCCCAGCCTAGTTGTCTCGTATAAATACCCCCCTTTGTGGTATAGAAATACTCTCCTAGTATTGTTATAATGCCCAAAATACTCTAGCCCATATACCTTATAGTACTTTCCAAAGTACCCTTTATACGAAAAACCCGGAAAGTACGATTATACCTCCTTTAGCCACTAAACGAAACCCTAAGGACAACGATTCACCCGTAGTTGACGTTCAGTAGAAGTTGTAGACACTTCTAAGGGTTTCTGAGCGTTTTGGAGCGCACGAGTAGAGCTAAACCTTGTTCAGGAGCGACATTTAACTCGGATAATTTTGGGCTTATCGAGGTAAATATCTTGTCCCCCTATTGTAATTGGAAATTACATGATTGTTAGAATATATAGTTGAAGTATACTATATATAGAATGAATATTGAATAGAACTGAACGTAGTTCGTCGGCAATGTCTTTTGACTTAAGCCTGAATAAGAATTGAACAGTAATCACATAGAAGGCTAATAAAGAGAAGAACTGAACTAAACTGTAATTACATAGGGCTGTCAGACACAAGAGACTTGTGTAGCATTACCGTAGTAGAATTGTACACGTCCGTTAGATGTAGCACCCCCTGGTTGGCTTGGTAGCCTACCGATAAGGAGGAGATTTACGCTGCCATGGGGGAGGTGCCGAATTTTCTGTAGAATATGGAACGATGAGATCTAGATGTTAATAAGCGCCTTGTGGCCTTATAGGTTGAAGTACTACGTGTGGTGCAATCTACGTGGCTTAAGGAGTAGCCGACTGTTTGAGGTACTTGGAGCATTTTGCTATTAGTCGATAATCGCCGCGAGGTATGTGAACCTCTTCCTATCTTTTCCAGCATGATATGTGTATAACTATGTAGTACGGTAGACGTACATGTGTTAAATGTATTTGATTTATTTAAAACATAAAGGGTTATAACGCTTTATGGGAAGTTGGTTATAATAAATTTTTATGTAGGTTAAGAAATGCCTTGTGGTTTTTAAAGTGGTAAATCGATTTGACTTATAACCGACTTAATGTGTGACCATAAAGAACTTGAAGTATTTCAAAAGATTAAGAATCCTTTTTTTGAAAGAAGAGTAATACTTGGTTTTGAAACATAAGAGTTATACTAGCTTTATGGGAAGTTAGGTATAACGTCTTAAGGGAGGAAAAATGAATGGTTTATTGATCTTAAAAGATAAGAGACTTGACTTGAATGAGTTAATATGAGTTTTGTGTGAAACCTCATTCGTGAGTAATGAGTACTTAGTTTTTAAAAGGAATAATGTTTCTTGATTCGAAATCGAACGTGTATCGACAAACCATCGCAGCGTTAATAAAGGAAAATGTATTAAATAAATGAAGTATTATATTAAAACCAAGAAACCTCCATCCGCATAGAAGCTTAAGATGAGACAAAAATGATATTACATTTTCTAGATCACACGCTTAATAAGATTGATTATGAACAGAATAACATACACTCATATAAGGCATATGTTTTCTCGCATTGTTTAAAAGAGAATTATATTCTTAAATGATTAAGACTATGAACTATGAAACTTTTCTAAAATAAAGAGACTTGAGTAAGTGAAATTAGGCAAACTGGAACTTTAGGGAAAAGAATGTTGTTAAGAAGGAAAGTGTTTTGGTTTACCTAAAAATGTGAGTCACTCTATTTTTTATATATACGGGTATCGGGTGACTTTTATAAAAGGAATGAATCTCTTTAAAAGGAATTTAACGTACGTAGTACTTTAGGGTTAAAACCCGGACTTTGGCATAAAATGAAAGTACTTTGAGTTGTGTATGACTTGCCTATGCTTGTTGTGGTGAAACCTGCCTATGCTTGTGATGATAGCCTTTGTTGTGCAAGTGTTGTATTTCTGTGTTACCGCGTCTCTCGATGGAGGGCCGGTTGACTTGTTGAGAACTTACTTGGACGTGCTGGCAGTGACGAAGAATTCCACGTATGTTTCCATTTTGATTGTTGTCTTGATTGATTGATGTTACATGGACATGTCCACACCGATGCGTAATTCCGGGACATATGGTCACGCACAGGTTGATCACCCAAAGATATATTGTTGATGTTACATGGACGTGTCTACACCGATGCAGACTCCGGCATGTGGCCATGCAGCATTGTCATTATTGTTGCATCATGGACATGTTTACACCGGCGCAATTTCGGGGTACGCGCCATGACGCGAACATGATTGCGTGTGGGCGTGAGACCCATAGTTATATTTTAGTGATGACTTTGAGGCGTGAGTCCCCGACTTGATCGCTTATGTTGCATATCAGTATTTTGGTCATCATACATGTCTCCGATTTATATAGATCGTTATGATTTAACTACGATTTTCGCCACATACTGGTACTGTCAGACCGACCTCCTTGGGGCCGCTCACGCCGCAGTAAGTACATCGTTGTCGATCCCCGCTTTAGGATCACCTTTCAACAGATTGAAGCTCCTTCCTGAGGCTTATCTTTTGTATGTGTTCCCTGAGTTGTAGGTTCTTGTACATTCAGGTATGGCGGCCCGCCCCGTCATAGTTGTTGTAAATCTTAGAGGTGCAGAGTAATCGTTGTGGCGGTTGTAAAAGGATTAAACTGCTCAGGTTTGTATATATTTACGCAGTAAGGCAACCGCTTTGATCGCCTGTTTACTTATAATATCTCTTATTTCATGTTCATGTTTTATTTCCGCTGATTTTCTCTGATGTTGTATCACTAGGGTGCCCGGGGTAAGGCACCAGTCACGGGCCCGGGTTCGGGTCGTGACATACTCCTTGGTGTTATTATATCATAGACTGCCGGCACTGAGAAAGGTATTCCATAGGCATGATTGATGTTGTGGGCATGAGGCCCATAGTTATATTTGAGTGATGACTTTGAGGGCGTGAGTCCCTGACTTGACATGACTGCTTATTTATGGTGGACTGTAGTTTGGTTATCATACATGTCTCCTGCTTTATATAGACTACTATGATTCCATTTACGATTTTCACATACTTGGTACTGCCAGATCGACCTCCTTCGGGGCTGCGTTCACGCCGCAGTAGAGGTACACCGCCGTTGATCCTCGCCATAGGATCACGATTCAACAGATTGGGAAGCTCCGCTTTCTCGAGGCTTATCTTTTGGTATAGTCCTCCATGTAGGTACTTGTACATTCAGGGGTATGGCGGGGCCTTGTCCCGTCATGTTGTATAAAAACTCTTAGAGGTCTGTAGTACTGTTGTGGGCAGGGTTTGTAAGGATGTAACTGTTCAAGTTTTTAGTTATATATACAAGAAGGTAACCGTTTGGTTGACCTGTTTTCTTATCATATCTCTTGTTTCATGTTTAAGTTTTTATTTCCGCTGATTTTCTCTGATGTTGTATCACTAGGGTGCCCGGGGTAAGACACGACCACGGCCCGGATCGGTCGTGACACCTTTACTGCACTATTTCAACACATGAACAATAGTCACATCAAGCTAGGGACACAAGCCCTCAAAATCATCACACAGTCCAGTAAGGGTCTCAAGCCCTCAAAACCTCAAAGCGTGCCCGTGGAATCCTCCATCACTGCCGACAGCCGTAAGTGTACAATATATACATGTAACAAGCCCGTGGCATCCTACCTCACTATCGGCGTGCACATGTGCAATATATATATATCCCATGCCCGTGGAATCCTTCATCTCGGGTACATGACTTCATGAAGAGCTAATCCATGGGGTAATAATAGTATACCACATGGTCGCATGCCCCGGAATCCTGCATCGTATAAGCATGTCCATGGAGTAATACTAGCATCCAGGAATTTAACCCGCATCATGGTCGCATGCCCCGGAATCCTTCATCGTATAAGCATGTCCATGTAGTAATAATAGCATCCGGGAATTTAACCCGCATCATGGTCGCATGCCCCGGAATCCTTCATCGTATAAGCATGTCCATGGAGTAATAATAGCATCCGGGAATTTAACCCGCATCATGGTCGCATGCCCCGGAATCCTTCATCGTATAAGCATGTTCATGGAGTAATAATAGCATCCGGGAATTTAACCCGCATCATGGTCGCATGCCCCGGAATCCTTCATCGTATAAGCATGTCCATGGAGTAATAATAACATCCGGGAATTTAACCCGCATCATGGTCGCATGCCCCGGAATCCTTCATCGTATAACCATGTCCATGGATCAATCACAATGGAAGCATACCCGTGGAATCCTCCATCACTGTCGGTACGTCCAAGTAAATTCACAACAAGACAGTCGGCCCTCTAACTGAGAGTCATGGCAACGTAAAAATATAATACTTGCACTCAAAAGCTATCACAAGCAACCATAGGCAAGTTCATAAAATCTTTAGACTTTCATTATCATACAAAAATGAATTTCATTTTATAAACTCAAGGCACTTTTGTGTCACATACAAATCCGGGAATTTAACCCAAGTACTACGTACCTTTATCCTTTAAAAAAATTACTCTTTCTCATATTAAATCCCCCAAGATACTAACACCCGTAGTATCAAGGCTTGTCTACATTTCAAACAAGTCACTACACTTTTAGAAATACATTTTTAGGCTTCTAAATCAAGTGACTATTTACTTTAAAACTTTAAACAATTGATGCCTTTAAATCAATTTGCCTTTCTTCATTTCAAGTCATTTATCTTTGTTTACATCATTAGAGTAAACCATTCTTTTAACTTTCCATAAAGTTGTTATAACCAACTTCCCATAAAGCTGTTATACTAACTTTATGCTTTAGAAACTAAGACATCTTTAACCTTTCATAAAGCCGTTATAACTAACTTCTCATAAAGCCGTTATAACTCTTTATGTCTTAGACAAATTCATTATTTTTATAACCAAGAGACTTATACTTTCAAAACCAAGTATCACATACTTTCAAATCAAGTTACATAACTTTCAAAATACTTCAAGTCTCTTATCTTTAGAATAGTTCAAGGAATCAATACTTTCCAAATCAAGTATTCTATACTTTTTAAGCCAAGAAATCCTTTTCGAGAACAAGGCAAGGATACCAAAATGAAACCAAATTCATTTTTAACCATGTACGTCCACCGTACTATACATTTATAAAACTCATGCTCAAGAAGATAGGGAAAGTTCCACATACCTCTCCGGCTCAATCCACTTGTCAAGTTGAGTACGCTGCGCGTAGAATGTCAACCTATAATGACCACAATACGCCTATCAACTTCTAGCTTTCAACGTAGAATATTTCTAAATATAAGGACTCTTATTCTACGGAAAATCGGGCAGCACTTCCTTTGTTTCTACGTACTTTTCCACCTTTTTCAAGGTCCGAAAATCAATAACCAAATGCCCCATTTAAGGCTAAACATATCAACCAATCCAAGGGGATTACATGCCGCACAGGACGTGTAAAATTCTGCCCCACAATCGATATCCAAATAGTCCAACATTTCAATGCCAATCGGCTACAACGCAACAACAATGTAAAGTCTTTTCCAATTCCTTTTTAATCCAAGTTGTTTAGTCTAACATGTTATATAGCCGCAATTGATTATAACAACTACAATTTTCCCTCTAGATAACATGCGACGATAATAACTATCGACCAAATTGTATTTCAATCTCAATGGCTAACAAGGTCATTTTCAGATTTAGGCTTCCAACATCCATAACACTTATAAATCTCCAATACATATATCTCATGCTTGTTAAAATGTATAACTACAACAACATGAAATCTTCAATCACTAAGATGACAAGATTGTTACCTTGATAAACCCAAAATAGTCTAACAATCTCGCCACTTTAGCCCTCTTTCCGCAATTCTTCTTCACGTTAAAATCACCCACACGAACCCTCTACAAGCTTGCCAACATATTGCCTTCTTGTCGCCTTTCCAACAATTTCATCTAGGCTTAGGGTTTTATCAATTTTTGAGAGAGAAGAGAAGAGAAATTTCTTAGAATGAAATCTTGCAAATGGTCAAGTCTTGCAAGACATGGCCATAATATAAGGTCTTGTTTGTTTTACAAGTTGGGAGGGACACTTGTCGCCCTCCTATAGGCCCTCTACACAAATATCTTCTAATTTTTACCCTTTTTTCGCAAAAATCCCGCCTCGGCGCCGCGGCGCTGCAACTTCAGAACATTTCAGGACTTACGGAGCCACGGCCCTGCAGCCGGCGCCGTGGCGCCTGGCTGAAGCTTTCTTTCTCCTCCGTCAACTGAACTTCTAACGTCCATAACTTTCTACTCCGATGTCTTATCGACGAGCGGTTTGTTGCGTTGGAAACTAGACTCAACGAACTTCATACTAGGCTTTAGAAACACTTAAAACTCCTAATATACCTGGATATATATACTGCTCCAAAGTTGACTAATAATATCTGTCTGAAACACTCTGCCCACTTATCTTTCCAATTTCAAATCTTATTTCCTTTTGCACGTTCTCAAATACATGTCCTGGAATTACGGGGTGTAACAGAAGTGCTGCCTAAATTTCCGTAGAAAAAGGAGAACCTTTACTTGGTGTTAACCTACTTTAGCAAGAACGTGTTGATATACGTGTTATTGTTGTTATAAATTGAAGTACATTGAGACGTATACTATATTGTAGAGTTGGTTAGTCGCCAATAAGGTATGTGAACTATCTTTTCTTCTTCTAGCATGATTCCTTTTTATAAAGTGAGTGGATCCTACTCCTTAATGATGTAATTCTCTTGATAGTACTTGGATTTTATAAAATAGAAGTTGTTATAATCCATTCTCTTGATAGTACATGGATTTTATAAAATGGAAGTTGTTATAATCCATTCTCTTGATAGTACTTGGATTTTATAAAATGAAAGTTGTTATAATCCATTCTCTTGATAGTACTTGGATTTTATAAAATGGAAGTTGTTAAAATCCATTCTCTTGATAGTACTTGGGTTTATAAAATGGAGATTGTTATATCTATTCCTTTGATAGTACTTCGAGTTTTTAAAAATGAAAGATTGTTATATCTATTTCATTAATAGTACTTCGAGTTCCAAAAAGGAAGTTGTTCTAACTACTTCATTGATAGTACTTGGGGTTTCTAAAATGAAATATTGTTATATCTATTCTCTTGATAGTACTTTGGGTTGTCTAAATGAAAGTTATTTTATTTTAGTTCATTGAGAGTCAAATGATTTATTATAATGGAAAGGAATGTACGGTGAACGTACATAGTACTTTTGGGTTCAATTCCCTAATATTACTTGGTGTGTACACTGGATGTACATAGTACTTTGGGTTCAATTACCTATTATTACATGACATGAGAATGCCTTGAGTTCTTCTAAAAGGATTGTTCATTCTATTTGTGATAATGAGAGTCGGAGATGATTTAAATTGTACATAGTTGCTTGTGATAGTTATATGTGTACAGTTCTTGATATCTGGACCGCGTCCCTCACTAGAGGACCGGCAACATTATATATAGATGTATGTGGGTTAGAGTCCCATGACACTATATTATTCTCCCAAAAACATTATATATAGATGTATGTGGGTTAGAGTCCCATGACACTATATTATTCTCCCGGCGACATTATATATAGATGTATGTGGGTTAGAGTCCCATGACGCTATATTACTCTCCCGATGACATTATATATAGATGAATGTGGGCTAGAGTCCTATGACACTATATTATTCCATGGACTAGCTCTCCATGATTTGGGTTCAAATCCCATGTTACCATATATGCATATGTGGGTTTGAATCCCATGATACTAAAAATATACATATGCGGGTTCGAGTCCCGTGATGTTATATTCTGAGGGTAGGTGTCCCTGATTGTGACATGACAGTATTTGTGTGTATTATTTCATGGACTGAGTATCCATGTTGCGGGTTCAACTCCCATGACAGTATTTGTGTGTATTATTCCATGGACTGAGTATCCATGTTTCGGGTTCAACTCTCATGACAGTATTTGTGTATAATGTTCGGGTTCAACTCTCATGACATTATTTGTTTATTTGGATGGACGTTCTTGATTTTGACATGAATCTCATTTTAAAAGAAAGTACCGTGGGTACTAATATTTTAAAAAAATACAGTTGACTCTTACTTTAAAAAGGCACAGTGTACTGGTATTTGATTATTATACTTGTCTCTTGTTATCTTTTTGTTCTGTTATAATATCATTTACAGTACTTATTGTTTCACATACTTGGTACATTTTCCGTACTGACCCCCTTTCTCCGGGGGGTTGCGTTCATGCCGCAGGTTTAGCTACGCAGTTTGGTGATTTGCAAGTGTAGGATCCTTGCTCAGAGTTTTTGGGATAGCTCCATTGTTCTGGGGCTTATCATTTTAGTACTAATCTTTCGATACAGGCTTTTGTACATTTATAGGTATGGCGGGGCCTTGTCCCGTCATAGTTCTCTATCAAACTCTTAGAGGTCTGTATTCATATGTGGGATTGGACTCATGTACAATGCAGTTTCATTTTGGCTTATATATATAGCGGCGGCCTTGCCGGCTTTGCCTTTGCTTGTTTAAAAAAAATGATGAGTATATTTATCTTCCGCGGGTTACTTGGGATGAATGGGTAGAAGGGTTCCTAGGTAGGGCACCAGTCGCGGGCCCGGGGTTCGGTTCATGACAATCTTCTTCTTGAAGACCCATTTGCATCTTATGGGTCTAACCCCTGCTGGCAAATTAATCAAGTTCCACACTTGATTGATGTACATAGATTACATCTCGGATTTCATGGCTTCTTGTCATTTCTTCGAATCAATGTCCAACATTGTTTCGCTATAGGTTGTAGGCTCATCGTTACCGAGAATATCTATCTCACTGTGTATTTCCACAAGTATATTTAGTCTTTCAAGAGGACGATAAGTCCTAACGGACCTACGAAGTTGATTGTTTTGCAGTTCAGTGCTTGGTATGTTCAGACTGTGAGAGGGTTCTTGTGTGTTGGATAATCCACCAACTTGAGAGCTTTTAGGAATATCATTTTCATGTATTTTCTGAATGGAAGGAGGTACAACCATTACATCTACTCCCAAAGGTTGTGTATGAGGATCTTGCATTTCTGCATTGTTCCTCGTAACACTTCCACTGGCCGAAGGGCGTACTTGAAGTACCCAATCTGTCACGCCCCGAACCCCGGGACCGTGACTGGTGCCCTACCTGGGCACCCTTCTACCTTAACAACTAAGTAAACTGCGGAAATTAAATAACACCTCTTTTTTTTTAAAACCAACATACGTACAAGGGCAAAGCCGACAAGGCTGTCATAATATACATAATCAAAAGACACTATACTGTACATGAGTCCAATCCCACATATGAATACAGACCTCTAAGAGTTTTACTGAAATATGACGGGACAAGGCCCCGCCGTACCCATAACCGTACAAAAGCCTGTACTAAAGGAACTATACCAAAAAGATAAACTCCTGAACAGAGGGAGCTATCCAAAACTACGGCGGTCCTACACTGCAGATCACCAAATCGCGACGTAAACTCATGCAGATTTAACGCAGCTTCAAGGAGGTCGACGAAGAATGTACCAAGTATGTGAAGCGATCAGTAATGAAATCATAACGATCTAAACATGTTATACCCGTATTTCGGAGTATGTACGTGGGGCGTACGTAGAAAAATTTGAACTTGTGATTTAGGCTTGGCCGAATTCTTTTTGTTCACAACACCCGATTAGAGTCGTTTTTAGACGAAACGTTTTCACAGCTTTCGTAGGGGAATTTCCGGCGATGTCATTTTTAATTTTTGCGGATTTTTACGAGAGACGAAACATTTTTGACCAACAACAGGGCGACACATGTCACCCTCTCAATGGAACACCAGGCGATAAAGGGGTTGGCCGAATGGCCATTGTTTGGTCAAGGGGTTGGTAGGATATTTTGGTGGTAGATGGATAAGGTGCACTTGGCAAGATCTTGGCCCTACACTTGCCTTGCACTTGGCAAGATCTTGGCCATTGGTTGGCCTTCACTTGACCTATAAATACCCACCCCTTTGAAGACTAATTCATCCACAAAATTGCCTAAGTCTTGAAAGCTTCTTCCTCCCCCCTTAGTGTAGTGTCTTGCCGAGAGCCCTCTTCCCCCTTGGTCGAGTTCCCCAGTGGGTAGGCCGAGGGTATACACCCCCTTGGGGTGCTAGTGGGGTACCCACTAGCCTAGTTGTTTTAGTATAATACCCTCTTGGTAGAAATACTCTCAAAAGTATTGTTATAATGCCCAAATTACCTTAGTAGTATACCTTGTAGTATTCTAAGGTTATACTTATCTAAAAGCCCAAATACTATTATACTTCCCTTCACTACAAAACCGAAACCCTAAGGAAAAATCTCCATAGTTAGTTGGAGTATTAAGTAGAAGTTGGTTAGAACTTCTAAGGGTTGTTTGGAGCTGGCCTGAGCGCACGGAGTAGGAGCTAAACCTTGCTCAGGATCGACATTTAAACTTGGATAATTATGGGCTTATCGAGGTAAATATCTTGTCCCCTTATTGTAATTGGAAATTACATGTTGTTAGATTATATAGTTGAAGTATACTATATATAGATCTTGAACGTTGTTATCGCAATGTCTTTTGACTTAAGCCCAATAATAAGAAACCTTTTGAAAGAAGAGTCTCGAATTGCTTTTACATAGGATCAGACATGAGACTTGTGTAGCTTTTACGTGAGGTAGAATTGTGCACGTCCGATTAAACGTATAACCCCGTTGGCTTGGTAGCGGCCCGATAGAGAGAGATTTACGCTGTTGGGGAGGGGAGGTGTCGAATTTTCTGGAGAATGTTCTACGATAACATCTAGATGTTAATAAGCTCCGTGTGGGCTTATAGGTTGAAGTACTGCGTGTGGGGCGATCTACTTGGCGTAAGGAGTAGCCGCGGCTTGAGGTACTTGGAGCGTTTTGCTATTAGTCGATACTGCCGCGAGGTATGTGAACCTCTTCCTATCTCTTCTAGCATGATATGTGAACTATGTAGTACTGAGACGACATTTGCTAAATGTATTTGATTGGTTTAAAACATAAAGTGTTATAACGGCTTTATGGGAAGTTGGTTATAACAGTTTTATGTTGGTAAGAAAATACTTGTGGTTTTTAGAAGGTAACTGATTTGAACTATAAGCGCTTGTTATGTGTTAATAAAGAACTTGAAGTATTTCAAAAGATTTTTGAATCATTTCAAAAGAAGAAGTAATACTTGGTTTTTGAAAACTTAAGAGTTATACTAGCTTTATGGGAAGTTAGGTAATAACGGCTTAAGAATGCTTTACTGATTCGGAAATCAGAATGTGTATCGACAAACCACTGCAGCGTTAATAAAAGGAAATGTTTTATGATTAAGTATTATTAAAACCAAGAGAAACTTCCATCTGCATAGAAGCTAAGATGAGACAAAATGATATTTCCTAGATCATGGCTGCTGTAATAAGATTGTTATAAACAAGAATATCCTACTCACATATAAGGCTTATGTTTCTCAGATAGTTTAAAAGAGAGAATTATATTCTTAAATGAATAAGACTAAGAACTACGAAACCTTTCTAAAATAAGAAACGTGAACATTTGAAATTAGGCAAACTTGGACGTTTGGATAATAATGTTGTTACTTGATTTTACAAAGATAAGTGTTTTGATTCACTTCAAAAGATAATCACTCTATTTTCATATACTACGGGTATTGTGTGACTTTCGTGAAAGTAACGTATCTTTTAAAAAGTTAATGTATGAAGTACTTTGGGGATAGAAACCCGAACATGTTGACACATAGTAGAAAGTACCTTATGTGTGAATAACTTGATTGTATTGGTTTGTGATAGCCTTGTAATACCTTCGTGTTGATTTGATAAGTAATCATATTAGTATGCTACGTGTGTTAGTATTCTGTGATGTTTGTGTAAAGGGGCTTTCCCTTGATTGTGCTTATGTTGTTTAAACGTTAAACTGTTATGTTGGTATTATACCACTCACCGTGTTTCCGGGGGTTAAGCTGCCCTCCGATGCGGGGTAGACTCAGCGATGCAGGACCATGATTCGAGAATACCTCACGCGGGTCCCGGGGCCTACGCGAGCTACGAGAGTTCCGAGTTAGTGCGGCCTTTATGGTCATGCGGTCTATGTGCTACGCGGATGCGAGTCCGTGACAATGCCGGAGTAGCTACCGATGCGGGTTATACCTCATGCGGCCTATGAGATTGGCCTATGCGAGTGCGGGAGTTCTGGGCTAGACGCGCACATTTGATATTGCGCGGCGACCAGCCTTTGATCATGTGGCGGTGCAGACAGATATCATGATACGATTTATGACCTTGTTATTATCTGTAGGTGTTAGTAGTCGGCTATGCCTTACTTACCTGCATCGTTTTATTTGGACACAGTGGGACTGCTGTTCATGTGTATTCCTTGGTGCTTTATATATCATAGATCGCCAGCGAGGAAGGTATTCCACGCGTGATTGATGTTGTGGGCGTGAGACCCATTGCTATATTGAGTGATGACTTTGAGGCGTGAGTCACGACTTGATATGATTGCTTATTTATTGGGAAGCGTAGTTTGGTTATCATACATGTCTCCCGCTTTATATAGACTACTATGATTTCATTTACGATTTTTCGACCACATACTTGCACTGTTGTCTCGACCTCCTTCGGGGCCGTTCATGCCGCAGTAAAGGTACACGATCGTTGATCCTCGCTCTTAGGATCACAGCGTTTGGGAAGCTCCGTTCCTCGGAGGCTTATCTTGTATAGTCCCCGTTGTTGTAGGTGCTACATTCAGGGTATGGCGGGCCCGGTCCCGTCGTTGTTGTCATATCATTCGTAGAGGTCTGTAGTACTGTTGTGGGCAGAAATTGTAAGAGGGTTTGTAAAAAGGATTAAACTGTTCATTTGTAGGAGTTGTTATTTATATATATGCCGAAAGGCAAGTTTTCCTCGACATCGCTTTGTACTCCATTTGTTTCATGTATGTGTTTTATGTTCCGCTGATTACTCTGATGTTGTATCACTAGGGTGCCCGGGGTAAGGCACCACGCCCGCATTCGGTCGTGACAAAAGTGGTATCGAGCGATTAATCCTCGGAAAGTGTCTACGCATCAGATTCAGAAGTCTTGATTATCGTGTGTTGTGCACCACACCAATGATCAAGAGGCTATAGGATATTTAGGATTGGTTTCTATTCTTCTCACTCTGAGATCGTGCCTTAGAGCTGTGTTGTAAGTTGGACCCTCTAACGTATTTCTTTCCCTTACCGTTATGCCTCCGCGCAGGCAACCCGCCTGCAAGGCGCGAGCGGAGCTGCGAGTAGAGTACAGAGGGTTACGTGGGCACAGACCCAATTATCACCTTGGGTGGTGCTTCATTCGGGGAGTTCTGCGACGTCACTAGCCCCAGCAGAGTTTAGCACGGCGGCAGCAGTTCCTACTGCGGCCATGATATTTCAACCTTCGCCCACGAGCGAACAGAATATAGATTTCAAGGAGGCGACCTGCACTAACTATGGATTTGACTACGAGAGTATACCGATGTATCGCGAGTCTTGATGAATATCAACGAAGGTTGTGCAAAAGTAAGTTCTTCGATAGGCTCGAGCATGGCACGTATGCGGGCTTATGCGCGGCAGCCGAGAAACGTAGAGATCGGCGGGTTAACGGCGACGAGAAGAGGCGAGCAGCAAGGCCGCTTTGGTAACTTTCGAGGCGAGTCGCCACCGCAGATCGAGATTATGCGCATCCACCGGTGCGAAAAGGTCCTCGCGGGTTCGGGACGTTCGGGGTACGCAGGAGTTGGTCGAGCTCGAGCTTCGGTTCACGCCACACGAAGGTTCCACCATCCGATTCAGTTTTTTCTCAGTGTTCACAGTGTGGCAGGCGTCATCTCAGGGAATGTTGTCTTTTAGTTGGTATTTGTTGTACCTATGACCGTCAGGGTCTGATGTCGAAAGAGTGTCCTTGCGGGAGGACTTAGCCTTCAGGATCGGTGGGTAGTTCGTCATCATCCTTAGCTATGCGCCCTACGGGGCAGGTTTGATTAGAACGACTAAGGGGAGTAAAGCAGTAGATTCAGGTATATCTTTAACCTCTGTGGTTTAGTATGTGTGATAAGGTGAGTATACCTTAAGTGTTATATTCTGATAGCATGGTGTAAATGGTGATTAGAAATCTTGGTTAGTTAACCAAGTAAGATTTGGGGGATAGAGAAAGTGTGAGCCTTAGAGTGTTATACGTAGAGACCTTAGAGGTAAGGCCATCTCGAGTAAAAGATGTATTGTTTATGTTTGACCATTATAGGAGTGCATAGTGCACGTGAGTTATGTTTGTGGGATTAGTCCTTGAGTAGTGTGGAATGAAAGAGGGTAGTTGAGCTAAGAAGACCGCTAGGTTTTCGTAACGTGATTAGTGAGAGTTTTCCTTCAGGGAGCTAGCGTTTTGCGCGTTGCCGGGTCGGGTTGAGGCCACGTTGCGGGTCAACCCGCGGCATGTTTGGTGGCGGGTCGGTTGTGGTGGTCCCGCCTTGTGGTAGGTCACGAGGTGTTAGGCGAGTTTAGTTAACCAACGACGATTTCATGGACGATTCGACCGCAGTTGGGCCGGCGAGGTCACCGTGTTGTCTTCAGCAAAGACCGCTTTACTCGGCAGAGGTTATGCGAGATGATATATCGTAAAGGTTGTAAGGTCGCACGAGGTGCCTACCTTCACCTTATGTCGCATACCGAGCCTGTGTTACCGCTTTTTCTCGGAGGTTTTACCGTGCAAGGTTAGGAACTCAAGTAAGTCTCGACCACATTCGCCTCGGGCCGTTGTTTGGATTTCGTGGATAGTTGCGAGAATTGTTGTCTCTGTTGAAGGAGTGTTTAAGCTACCATTTCGGTGTTCGGATGTCGCCTTACGAAGCCTTGTAGGGCGGATGTGTGAGTCCCGGTCGATTTGTTCGATGTTGGCAGGATTCAGATAGTTGGTTCAGGCTTGTTCCAGCAGACTGTGGATAGAGTAAAGCTTGTCTAGAAGAGGTTCTGGCAGCTCAGAGAAATCATGCGGATAATCGGCGACGACGCTTAGAGTTCAGGTTGACGGTCGGTCTTCTTGAAAGTACCACCGGGTCATGTGACGAGTTTTGGAATACAGAGGGAACTTAGCCCGAGTTACTTTGGGCCTTTGAGTTCATGTGAAGAATAGGCCAGGTTGCCTATATGTTAGCATTTGCCGTCCGACTTAGGAGGCAGTGCGTCCAGTCTTTCGTGTTATGTTCGTGAAGGAAATCGGAGATCCATCCAGAGTATTCCCAGCTAATGATGACCAAGTTGAAGATGATAACCCCGAGTTTTGAATCAAGCGATTTAAATGTGGTAAGAGTTCGAATGTACGACATCTTCAGTGATCGCATGCAGCCCGGTACCATTTGTTGGGTCGCCGGAGTGACACTAGAACCTCGCGGCAAAGTGACAAAAAGTGGTATGCTTTATGATGTTAGAGGTGCTTCCCCGTGGACTTGGATGTAAGCATTTTGCGCAGTTGTTTCGGTGGCCATGTGTGACAGGTTTGTCCTCGTAAGTATAGTAGTGAAGACAATACTGGCGCGCGTTTGTTTTGAGACTTAGAAGGAACATTCGGGACGAATGTTTCTAAGGAGGGGAGAATGTTATACCCCGTATTTCCAGAGTATGTACGTAAGGACGTACGTAGAAAAATTTGAACTTGTGATTTAGGCTTGGCCGAATTCTTTTTATTCACAACACCCGATTAGAGTCGTTTTTTGACGAAACGTTTTCACAGCTTTCGTAGGGGAATTTCCGGCTATGTCATTTTTAATTTTTGCGGATTTTTCTGAGAGACGAAACATTTTGGACCAACAAGAGGGCGACACTTGTCACCCTCTCATTGGAACACCTCGCTAAAGCGGGGTTGCCGAATGGCCATTGTTTGGTCAAGGGTTGGTAGGATATTTTGGTGGTAGATGGATAAGGTGCACTTGGCAAGATCTTGCCCTACACTTGCCTTGCACTTGGCAAGATCTCGCCATTGGTTGGCCTTCACTTGACCTATAAATACCCACCCCTTCAAGACTAATTCATCCACAAAATTGCCTAAGTCTTGAAAGCTTCTTCCTCCCCTTAGTGTAGTGTCTTGGCCGAGAGTCCCTCTTCCCTCGCCGAGAGTTCCCCAGTGGGTAGGCCGAGGGGTTTACAACCCCCTCCTTGGGTGTGCAGTGGGTACCCTCCCCCTAGCCTAGTTGTTTTCAGATAATACCCCCTCTTGGTAGAAATACTCTCAAAAGTATTGTTATAATGCCCAAATTACCTTAGCCAGATACCTTGTAGTATTCTAAGGTTATACTTATACGAAAAGCCCGTAAATACTATTATACTTCCTTCACCACAAAACCGAAACCCTAAGGAAAATCTCCATAGTTAGTTGGAGTATTAAGAAGTTGGTTAGAACTTCTAAGGGTTGTTTGGAGCTGGCCTGAGCGCACTGAGTAGAGCTAAACCTTGCTCAGATCGACATTTAAACCTCGGATAATTATGGGCTTATCGAGGTAAATATCTTGTCTCCCTATTGTAATTGGAAATTACATGTTGTTGGAATATATAGTTGAAGTATACTATATATAGATCTTGAACGTTGTTATCGGCAATGTCTTTTGACTTAAGCCCGAATAATAAGAAACCTTTTCGAAGAGAATCAATCTGCTTTTTACATGGGATCAGACATGAGACTTGTGTAGCTTTTACGCGAGGTATAATTGTGCACGTCCGATTAAGCGTATAACCCCGTTGGCTTGGTAGCGGCCGATAGAGAGAGATTTACGCTGTGGGGGAGTCTTGCCGAATTTTTGTAGAATGTTCTACGATAAGATCTAGATGTTAATGTCGCCTTGTGGCCTTATAGGTCAAGATCGCGTGGCGCGATCTACTGGCTTAAGGAGTAGCCGACTCATTGAGGTACTGGAGCGCTTTTGCTATTAGTCGATACTCGTCGCGAGGTATGTGAACCTCTTCCTATCTCTTCTAGCATGATATGTGTGAACTATGTAGTACGGTAGACGTACATGTGCTAAATGTATTTGATTGGTTTAAAACATAAAGTGTTATAACGGCTTTATGGGAAGTTGGTTATAACAGCTTTATGTTGGTAAGAAAATACTTGTGGTTTTTAGAAGGTAACTGATTTGAACTATAACTGGCTTGTTATGTGTTAATAAAGAACTTGAAGTATTTCAAAAGATTTTTGAATCATTTCGAAAGAAGAAGTAATACTTGGTTTTTGAAAACTTAAGAGTTATACTAGCTTTATGGGAAGTTAGGTAATAACGGCTTAAGAATGCTTTACTGATTCGGAAATCAGAATGTGTATCGACAAACCACTGCAGCGTTAATAAAAGGAAATGTTTTAACAGATTAAGTATTATTAAAACCAGTAGAAACTTCCATCTGCATAGAAGCTAAGATGAGACAAAATGATATTTCCTAGATCATGGCTGCTGTAATAAGATTGTTATAAACAAGAATATCCTACTCACATATAAGGCTTATGTTTCTCAGATAGTTTAAAAGAGAGAATTATATTCTTAAATGAATAAGACTAAGAACTTTAAACCTTTCTAAAATAAGAAACGTGAACATTTGAAATTAGGCAATCTTGGAAGTTTGGATAATAATGTTGTTACTTGATTTTACAAAGATAAGTGTTTTGATTCACTTCAAAAGATAATCACTCTATTTTCATATACTACGGGTATTGTGTGACTTTTGTGAAAGTAACGTATCTTTTAAAAAGTTAATGTATGAAGTACTTTGGTTATAGAAACACTAACATGTTGAAACATAGTAGAAAGTACCTTATGTGTGAATAACTTGATTGTATTGGTTTGTGATAGCCTTGTAATACCTTCGTGTTTATTTGATAAGTAATCATATTAGGATGCTACGTGTGTTAGTATTCTGTGATGTTTGTGTAAAGCGGGCTTTCTCGATTGTGCTTATGTTGTTTAAACGTTAAACCGTTATGTTGGTATTATACCACTCACCGTGTTTCCGGGTTAAGCCGCCTCCACGCGGTAGACTTCGCGATGCGGGCCCATGATTCGAGAATACCTCATGCGGGTCCCGGCCTATGCGAGCTACGAGTTCCGTGTTAGTGCGCGCCTTTATGGTCACGCGTCATGTGGCTACGCGGATCGCGAGTCCAGACGACGCCGGAGTAGCTACCCGACGCGGGTTATACCTCATGCGCCTATGATTGGCCTATGCGAGCTGCGGGGAGTTCCTGTGGCTAGACGCGCACATTTGATATTGCGCGGCGACCGCTTTGATCATGTGGCGGTCTAGACATATATCATGATACGATTTATGACCTTGTTAGTACCGCTGGTGTTAGTAGTCGGCTATGCCTTCAGACTTACCCTCGCATCGCTTTATTTGGACACAGTGGGACCCGCTGTTCATGTATTCCTCGTGCTTTATATATCATAGATCGCCGGTGAGGAAGGTATTCCACGCATGATTGATGTTGTGGCGTGAGACCCATTGCTATATTGAGTGATGACTTTGAGGCGTGAGTCCTCGACTTGATATGATCGCTTATTTATTGTGAATCGTAGTTTGGTTATCATACATGTCTCCCGCTTTATATAGACTACTATGATTTCATTTACGATTTTTCGTTTCACATACTCTGCACTGCAGATCGACCTCCTTGGGCTGCGTTCATGCCGCAGTAAAGGTACACGATCGTTGATCCTCGCTCTTAGGATCACGATTCAGCGTTGGGAAGCTCCGTTCCTCGGAGGCTTATCTTGGTATAGTCCCCGTTGTCAGAAAGCTTATTCAGGGGTATGACGGCCCCGTCCCGTCGTTGTTGTCATATCATTCGTAGAGGTGCAGAGTAATGCACAGGCGAAATTGTAAGAGGGTTTGTAAAAAGGATTAAACTGCTCATTTGTAGGAGTTGTTATTTATATATATGCCGAAAGGCAAGTTTTCTCGACATCGCTTGTACTCCATTTGTTTCATGTATGTGTTTTATGTTCCGCTGATTACTCTGATGTTGTATCACTAGGGTGCCCGGGGTAAGGCACCAGTCACGGGCCCAGATTCGGGTCGTGACAAAACAAAACAGGAGACATGTATGATAGTCAACCCACAGTACACAATACATAAGCAGTCATGTCAAGTCAGGGACGCATGCCCTCAAAGTCATTACTAAAATATAACCATGGGTCTCACGCCCATAATATCAATCATGCCCGTGGAATCCTTCCTCACTGCCGGCAGTCCATGATATAATATAACACCAATAGGCATACATGAACACCAAGTCCCACTGTGTCACCGAAATCAGACGCTAAGTAGGAAAACGAACCACGGATCCTGCGATCATAAAAGCGACGGCAAGTACGAAGCCAACTACGAGATCCACTGCGGCTAACAATCGACGGAAAGTACAAAGCTAACTACGAGATCCAAATTTATCGTCACGATATATGACCGGGGCAAGTGCGAAAGCTATCTACCGGAGTCTACCATACCAAACTGTGTAATAGAACTGACGGGGGCAAGTACGAAAGCCAACTACAGATTCGGCTGCGTCGACAATCGACGGGGCAAGTACGAAAAGCTAACTACGGATCCAACTCGCTACTAAAGCTCATGGAGGGCCAATCCATGGAATAAAATATCCGACGTGGTCGCATGCCCCGGAATCCCACATCGTATAAGCATGACCATGGGGTAATACAAACAAATCCAGGAATCTAACCCGCCTCCTGGTCACATGCCCCGGAATCCCACATCGTATAAGCATGTCCAAGGAGTAACATAAATAATGGAAGCATACCCGTGGAATCCCACATCACTGTCGGTACGTCCAAGTAAACTTACAACAAGACAGCCGACACTCCAACCGAGAGTCGCGGCAACGTAATAAAACATAATACTTGCACTCAAAAGCTATCACCAGCACACATAGACAAGTTCATAAAATCTTTAGACTTTCATTTTATAAACTCAAGTCACTTATAGAATAATTCTCAATTAAACAAGCCAAAGTACTTATCAAGGCATACATAGAATAATTCTCAATTAAACAAGCCAAAGTACTTATCAAGGCATACATAGAATAATTCTCAATTAAACAAGCCAAAGTACTACGTACGTACATTCTTTTCAAAAGACTCCTTTTTATGTAAAACCCCAAGATACTAACACCCGTAGTATCAAGGTGTGTCTATTTTTCAAAGTAAGTTACTACACTTTTAGAAAACTCATTTCAAAGCTTGAAATCAAGTAACTTCAAATTTTCACAATCTAGGCAACTTATGCCTAATAATCAAAATAGACAACTTTCTTAACCTTCCATAAAGCCGTTATAACCCTTTATGGTTTTAGACATATCCATTCCTTTTATAACCAAGAGACTTATACTATTAAAACCAAGTATCACATACTTACAAATCAAGTTCTTAACTTTCAAAATACTTCAAGTCTCTTAATATTTAGAAAACAAGTTTCTTCTACTTTTAAACCTCAAGTAAATCACTCCTTTAACTCCCCTAAAGTCATTATAACAACCCTTAGGTTTTGGAACTAAGGCACTAGCCAAAAGGTTTGGAAACCACTTCCTTTCAAGACTCTATGTACTTTAAGTAAAATACTTTCACTTTTAAGAATCCAAACTTCACTAAGGAAATGGATTATACAACTTACAATTTAAAAATCAAAGTACAATCAAGGAAGTACATAGAACAAATTCTATTTTAGGCAACCCAAACACAACCAAGGAATGGATCATTTAAGGAGTAGGACATACTTTCTTTATCTTAAGGAATCATGATAGAAGAGGAGATAGTTCACATACCTTTTCGGCTAAATCCACAAGCTAAGCCGAATACGCCGTACGAAGAATTTGTCAACCTATAATGGTCACAACATGACTATCAATTTCTAGTCTCTAACGTAGAATAATACTAAGTAAGCGGTCTCTTATTCTACGGAAAATCGGGCAGCACCTCCTTTGTTTCTATATACTTTGCCACCTTTTTCAAGGCCGAATTCAATAACCAACACGCCACATTTAAGGATCAATACAACCAACCAATCAAAGGGGATTACACGCCTTACAATACGTGTAAAATTCCGCCCCACAATTCATACCAAGTAGTTTAAAAAATCCAAGCCATTCTCGGCCAACTTATAACCAATCCTAAGTCCTTTCCAATTCTTTTCCAATTCCAAGTTCTAAGGTCTAACATGTTATATAGTCATAGACAACTTCAACAACTACAATTTCCTTCTTTATACAACATTCGACGACGTAAACTAATAATCAACTTGAATTGTAATCTTAAGGCTAAACATGATAGTTTTTGGATTAGGGTTCCAATAGCCAATACACTTATCAAACTACATAATATAAACCTCATGCTTGCTAATATCCATAACTACAATGATAAGTAAACTTTAATTGCTAAAACGACAAAATTTATACCTTTACAAGCCCTTAAAATTTCCAAGATTCAAAGTCGCTCCTTAGCAATTCTTAGCTCCTTTCCTTATGTTCCAATCCGCTCCAAGCACTCCTTAGAAGCCTATGAAGAACCCATCTTCAAGTTCCAACTTCAAAGTTGAAGAACTCCTTAAGTTTCCGCCTTGCGACTAATACAAAACGCTGCTTTTTCCGAAATATTTCTATTGAGATATCCTTACAATACCCTTAGGGACCTTGGGTTTAAGTCTTGTGAATAATAGATCAAAACTACAAATTTTTCTTGTGTGAAATACCTTGAACCCGAGAGCTATGTTGAAGAACAACAATGTGTGAAATTTTTCTAAGTGTTACAAGAGCTTGTCTTGCACTAGTGTAGTATATAAAACACATTGGAGGGCTTAGATTAAAACACTTGTGGGCTAGGATGAAGGACAATTAATGTTAAGCCAAGTGGACAAGTTGACTAGTCAACAATCTCAAGCTAGCAAGACTTATCTTCCTTGATGGTCAATGACCATTTTACCCTTACTAAAATCGTCCAAGACCATATGTGGGGGTGCCACGTGTCGCCCTCTCATTCGTCCATAAAAATTCTGTAACCCTCGTGGGCCCCACAAAACGTAAAAATTCCTCGGGTGGGCCCCACATGACCAAATCCGTAAAACTAAATTTCCATAATGTTAATAAGTTCCATACTCTTCAAATAATGCATTTTGAGAATCCAATTCTCAACAACAACCATTTTTCCTTTCTGACGTTCGGAAGAATTTCCGTCGGAAAAACAATTCTTCCTTTCGTACTAATTTCCAAGTCTTGATTCCTTACATACATTCTCTTATACATGTCCTTGACTTACGGGGTGTAACATTCTTCCCCCCTTAGAAACATTCGTCCCCGAATGTTCTTAGTCGGTTTTCAATCTATACAAACTCCGACATAATCTCTATACCAAGCTTATCAATCAATATTCCACAAGACCAACGATGCTACACATGGCCACCACATAACAAACGTAGACATAACAATGGACCTTCCGTCCGCGGTCCCTTCTCCCAAAACTCGAAGGTTACAGTCTTCTCAAACACGGGATCCCTAGAGGTTCCTTTATTCTCTTACTTGTCATACTTTCTCGTACTTCCAAACTTATTTGAGCATACGTACAAAATTTCAAATATTGTTTCTGTTCTCCAATCCATGGAGTTACTATCCAATCTTTGCCATTATGCTACTTGAATTTCCGCTAAGGCTCTTCTCGGTCCTTACGACCTGATTCCGGTGGAACGCGTCCACAAACTCGTACAACAATTAACTAAACTTGGGCCTTGCACCCTCGTGACCCTATCACATAGCGGGACCATTACTAACTGACATCACCCCATTCCATACTATCGGTTGACCCGAAATGAGTCCATAACCCGACCCATCGTCACACTTAACTTCTCATTCTTAGTCTGGAATAAATCTTTCTCTTATCTCAAGGTACTTCTCACCCTATCCCCCTATTCACTAGAGGTTCGTCACATAAGCCGAAGTATTTCTACCGTACATTCTTCCCTATTGGTCTTTACACTGTTACGGGGTAATTACAACTTGTGAACTCTACACAACTATAGTCTCAGTTCACCTATCATTCTTGTCAACATTCTTAACTTTTCACTTTACTAATCAAAGTATTCCTACCTCTGGGGGTACTATCACTTACAACTGCTAGCAACACAGGGAAAACATATACGCTAGGGCAAAATCTGAATCTAACAATGCACGTATGTGTTACACCCCGTAACTCCGGGACATGTTTAAGAGAATGTACGTAAGGAACTCAAGACTTGAAATTGGTACGAAAGGAAGAATTGTTTTTCCGACGGAAAATCTTCCGAACGTCGGAAAGGAGAAATGTTCGTTGAGGAGAATTGGATTCTCAAAATGCATTAATTAAGGATTATGGAATGTATTTTCATTATGGAAATTTATTTTACGGATTTGGTCGTGTGGGGCCCACACGAGGAATTTTACGTTTTGTGGGGCCCACGAGGGTTA
This sequence comes from Przewalskia tangutica, assembly GCA_029844215.1. NCBI lineage: Eukaryota > Viridiplantae > Streptophyta > Magnoliopsida > Solanales > Solanaceae > Przewalskia > Przewalskia tangutica. The sequence goes on along the minus strand of CM056725.1, from coordinate 41,395,617 downwards.
CGGAATTTTATGGACGAATGGGAGGGCAACACGTGGCACCCCCTAATGGTCTTGGACTAATTTATGCAAGGGCATTATGGTCATTGACCATGATAGAAGACTAAGTCTTGCAAGTAGAGCTTGACATTGTTGACTAAGTCAAGAGCCATTTGGCTTGATCCCATTCATCCAATTTTAACATGTGTTGTAATCTAGACCCTTCAATGTGTTATATATATCTTACTAGTGCAAGACTAGCTCATTTAACACTTAGAAAAATTTAGAAACTTTGTGTGTGTTCAAAGAAGCTCTCGGCCAAGGTGATTTCTTGAAGACAAATTTTGCAATTGTGGATGATAATTCACAAGACTTAAACCCAAGGTTCCTAAGAGTATTGTAAGGTTATCTCAATAGAAAGATTTCGGAAAAGTGGCGTTTTCGTATTAGTCGCAAGGCGGAAACCTAGGGAGTTCTTCAACTTTGAAGTTGGAACTTGAAGATGAGTTCTTTATAGGCTTCTAAGGAGTACTTGGAGCGGATTGGAACATAAGGAAAGGAGCTAAGAATTGCTAAGGAGCGACTTTGAATCTTGGAAAGATTAAGGGCTTGTAAAGGTATAATTCTTGTCGTTTTAGTAATTAAGATTACTTATTGTTGTAGCTATGGATATTAGCAAGCATGAGGTATTTAGTATGAAGTTTGATAAGTGTATTGATTGATTGGAACCCTAATCCGAAAACTAGTATGTTAGCCCTTAAGATTTTAATGCAAGTTGGTTACTAGCTAAGTTGTCATATGTTATATAAAGAAGGAAATTGTAGTTGTTGAAGTTGTTTTTGACTATATAACATGTTGACCTAAGAACTTGGATTGAAAAGGAATTGGAAAGTTTGATAAGTTGTTGCACCTTTTGGCCGAAAATGGCATTGTATTGTGGACTAGTTTGATATCAATTGTGGGGCGGAATTTTACATGTCTTGTAGGCATGTAATCCCCTATTGTTAACTACATTGTTGAGCCTTAAATGTGTCGTGTTTGGTTATTGTATTCGACCTTGAAAAAGGTGGCAAAGTATGTAGAAACAAAGGAAGTGCTGTCCGATTTTCCGTAGAATTTAGTGACTTAGCACTTAGAATATTCTATGTTCGAAGCTAGAGGTTAATGGACGTATTATGGCCATTTTAGGTTGAAGTACTAAGTATAGCAGATTCTACTTGAAGGATGGAATAGCTATCAAGGTTGAAGTACTTCGGAGCATTTTGCTAATTGTCGATAATCGTCGCGAGGTATGTGAACCTCTTCCTTATTTTGACATGATTTTATGTATGGAATATACATGTGGTATTATTTCATGATTTCCTTCTACTCTTAGAAGTTAAGAAATATGTATGTTGATTTACTCTACGTAAGGGTTATGTCTAGGTTATCCTAAGTTCTTGCCAAGTCTTATGGGGGATGTTGGTAAGAATCGTTAGGAGGTATTTGGAGTCAAGTTGACTCGGCTAAGTTACGGCACAAATGAGAATAAGTATCGAACAAGCCATTGCAGCGTTAATAAAGGAAAATGTAATGAAGATAAATTATATTAAAACAAGCAGAATTCTCCATCTGCATAGAAGCTAAGATAAGACAAAATGGTATTACATTTTCTAGATCATGGATGCTTTAATGAGATCAGTATAAACAAGTATAACCTATTCACACATATAAGGCATATGTTGCTTAAATTAAAGAGTTTACGTTATGAAGTGTTACGACTATGAACTACGAAACTTGATTCTAAAAGATAAGAGACTTGAAGTATTTTGAAAGTATAAGTCTCTTGGTTATAAAAAGAATGTATTTGCCTAAGGTATAAAGTTAGTATAACGACTTTATGGGAAGTGGGTTATAATAGCTTTATGGAAAGTTAAGAATGGTTTTCTTCAGTAATGTAAGTAAAGAAATGATTTGAAATAAAGAAGGGCAAATTGTTTTAAAGGTACCAATTGCTTAAGGTTTTTAAGAAAGAAGTCACTTGATTTAGAAGCCGGTAAATGTATTTCTAAAAAGGTATTGTGACTTGTCTTGAAAGGTAGATATGACTTGATACTACGGTTGTTAGTATTCGGGAAGTTTTATTTGAAAAAGAGTCTTTCTAAAGGAGTAGAGGTGCGTTTGGGTTAAATTCCCGGATTTTATATGACATTATCGCGTCCCAAAAATGGGCCGGGCAGTATACCTTTATGGGCAGACTATATGACATTATCGCATCCCAGAAATGGGCCGGGCAGTATACATTTATGGGCAGACTATATGACATTATCGCATCCCAAAAATGGGTCGGGCAGTATACCTTTATGGGCAGACTATATGATATTATCGCGTCCCAGAAATGGGCTGGGCAGTATACCTTTATGGGCAGACTATATGACATTATCGCGTCCCAGCAATGGGCCGGGCAGTATACCTTTATGGGCAGACTATACGACATTATCGTGTCCCAGAAATGGTAGGCGATATACTGTATGGGCGGACTATGTGACTTATCGCGTCCCGATTTGGTAAGGCGGTATAGGCGTCCCTCCGTAAAGGGCCGGATTATGTTACGAAAGATAAGTAAGTTAGATGGTAATGAACTTAATGACTTCTCCTAAGTATGTACGTAAGATATGGCTATAACTCTTAATGGAATGGAAAAGATAATGATGTGCAATTAAGTTCATAAGTGGTAATGACACGGCATGATCTGGTATGTACTTTTTATACTTGCCCCTGTCATTCTTTTGTCTGATTATGATCATTTCTTGTACTTTATTTTTGTTCCATATTAAATTTTTGTTATCGACCCGCCGAATTTGCGTTAAATGTCCGCGAGTTTAGGTATTGATTGTGGATCCGCGAGCTTAGGATCCTGGTTCAGCATTTTGAGATGGCTCCAATGTTCCGGAGTTGTCATGGCTATGTATATTCAGGGGTAAGGCGGGGCCTTGTCCCGTCATAGTATGTGTTCAAATCTTAGAGGTCTGTATTCACGTGTAAATTTGGGTGGTTAGAGTTGTAATTACATTTTTGGTTAGTGTAAGCCCTTTTTGGGTGATTTATATTACGGCAGCCTTATCGGCCTTGACTTGGTTTTAAAAAAAAAATGTGTTACTTATTTTCCGCAGCAGTTTATTATGTTGTATGATTATAAGGGTGCCCAGGTAGGGCACCAGTCGCGGCCCGGGGTCGGGTCATCACAAAAGTGGTATCAGAGCAGTTAGTCCTCGGAAAATGTCTACTGACCGTGTCTAGTAGAGTCTTGGTTATCGGTGTGTTGTGCACCACATCTATAACCAGGAGGCTACAGGACATTTAGGATTGGTTTCCATTCTTCTCACTCTGAGATCGTGCGATAGAGCTGTGTAGTTAGGGTCGTCTCTCCCTAACCAGTTATGTTGTTTGCAGCTACGAGAAAGGCAGCAGTGACCCAGGAAGGACTACGTGGATTTCGTATCCAGGTTGGTAATGATTGTAGTATAGTTGGTATTGTGACATACAACTATACAGAGTTATGTATAAGGGTCAGACGCGTGTTGCCTAGAATGATTTTATATTACCAGGAGTTGGTAAAGACTAACTAGATACCGGGAAGGTATGGAACAGTTAATGAATTCTCGCCAAGGTCTTATGTTTTATTTTGAGATAATTGGGGAAGGATGAGTTGTCTGATAGGGTAGTGAACCCTTAAGAAGTCATGTTAAGGAACTTAATGCAATACCATGTTAATATATTAAGCTACGTGGTAGGCTTAAGAGAATTGTACGGATGAGGTCTGTATAGAGTAAGTAATGGTTGTTGTGATCAAGACGACACGATTATGGTATTATGAGAAGCTTTTGTACCCGTTCTTGGGGTGGTAAGGTAGGCTTGGAGCATGGAAATTGCGAGCCTAAGAATGTTGATGACCGCTGAGACCTTAGATGTACAAGGTCTTCTCGGGTAGAAAGATTTATTATAGACTAAGAATAAGAGTTAAGTGCGACGACGGGTCGGGGTGAGGACCTGTTACGGGTCGCCCCATAGCCTGGAATAGAGTGGGATCAGTTGGTAGTAGTTCCTCTACGTGACAGGGTCACGAGGGTGCAAGGCCCAAGTCTAGTTAATTGTTTTACGGGTTCGTGGACACGTTCCACCGGAACCAGGTCGTGAAAGCCGGAAATGGCCTTATATTGTTTTATAGAGTGACTCCAAAGATTAGAGGCCAGAATCGGTATGGAAGTTATGTATGTATGCTAGTTTGAGTATGAACTAGTTGGCTTCGTGAGTGCCAAAGTTGACATCTTAGTATAAGTATTGTTATGTGGCCATGGGTGGCATATGTAGTATGAAGGGTGCAGTAAAAGGAGACTATGTCGCTATCTAATAAGATTGGACTCCGAAAGAACATTCGAGGACGAATGTTTCTAAGGGGGGAAGAATGTTACACCCCGTAACTCCAGGACATGTTTAAGAGAATGTACGTAAGGAACTCAAGACATCAAATTGGTACGAAAGGAAGAATTGTTTTTTCGACGGAAAATCTTCCGAACGTCGGAAAGGAGAAATGTTCGTTGAGGAGAATTGGATTCTCAAAATGCATTAATTAAGGATTATGAAATGTATTTTCATTATGGAAATTTATTTTACGGATTTGGTCGTGTGGGGCCCACCCGAGGAATTTTACGTTTTGTGGGCCCCACGAGGGTTACGGAATTTTATGGACGAATGGGAGGGAGACACGTGGCACCCCCCCTAATGGTCTTGGACGAATTTATGTAAGGGAATTATGGTCATTGACCATGATAGAAGACTAAGTCTTGCAAGTAGAGCTTGACATTATTGACTAAGTCAAGAGCCATTTGGCTTGATCCCATTCATCCAATTTTAACATGTGTTGTAATCTAGACCCTCCAATGTGTTATATATATCTTACTAGTGCAAGACTAGCTCATTTAACACTTAGAAAAATTTAGAAACTTTGTGTGTGTTCAAAGAAACTCTCGGCCAAGGTGATTTCTTAAAGACAAATTTTGCAATTGTGGATGATAATTCACAAGACTTAAACCCAAGGTTCCTAAGAGTATTGTAAGGTTATCTCAATAGAAAGATTTCGGAAAAGTGGCATTTTCGTATTAGTCGAAAGGCGGAAACCTAGGGAGTTCTTCAACTTTGAAGTAGGAACTTGAAGATGAGTTCTTCATAGGCTTCTAAGGAGTGCTTGGAGCGGATTGGAACATAAGGAAAGGAGCTAAGAATTGCTAAGGAGCGACTTTGAATCTTGGAAAGATTAAGGGCTTGTAAAGGTATAATTCTTATCGTTTTAGTAATTAAGATTACTTAATGTTGTAGCTATGGATATTAGCAAGCATGAGGTATTTAGTATGAAGTTTGATAAGTGTATTGATTGATTGGAACCCTAATCCGAAAACTAGTATGTTAGCCCTTAAGATTTTAATGCAAGTTGGTTACTAGTTAAGTTGTCATATGTTATATAAAGAAGGAAATTGTAGTTGTTGAAGTTGTTTTTGACTATATAACATGTTGACCTAAGAACTTGGATTGAAAAGGAATTGGAAATTTTGATAAGTTGTTGCACCTTTTGGCCGAAAATGGCATTGTATTGTGGACTAGTTTGATATCAATTGTGGGGCGGAATTTTACACGTCTTGTAGGCGTGTAATCCCCTATTGTTAACTACATTGTTGAGCCTTAAATGTGGCGTGTTTGGTTATTGTATTCGGCCTTGAAAAAGGTGGCAAAGTATGTAGAAACAAAGGAAGTGTTGTCCGATTTTCCATAGAATTTAGTGACTTAGCACTTAGAATATTCTACGTTCGAAGCTAGAGGTTAATGGACGTATTATGGCCATTTTAGGTTGAAGTACTAAGTATAGCTGATTCTACTTGAAGGATGGAATAGCTATCAAGGTTGAAGTACTTCGGAGCATTTTGCTAATTGTCGATAATCGTCGCGAGGTATGTGAACCTCTTCCTTCTTTTGACATGATTTTATGTATGGAATATACATGTGGTATTATTTCATGATTTCCTTCTACTCTTAGAAGTTAAGAAATATGTATGTTGATTTACTCTACGTAAGGGTTATGTCTAGGTTATCATAAGTTCTTGCCAAGTCTTATGGGGGATGTTGGTAAGAATCGTTAGGAGGTATTTGGAGTCAAGTTGACTCGGCTAAGTTACGGCACAAATGAGAATAAGTATCGAACAAGCCATTGCAGCGTTAATAAAGGAAAATGTAATGACGATAAATTATATTAAAACAAGTAGAATTCTCCATCTGCATAGAAGCTAAGATAAGACAAAATGGTATTACATTTTCTAGATCATGGCTGCTTTAATGAGATCAGTATAAACAAGTATAACCTATTCACACATATAAGGCATATGTTGCTTAAATTAAAGAGTTTACGTTATGAAATGTTAAGACTATGAACTACGAAACTTGATTCTAAAAGATAAGAGACTTGAAGTATTTTGAAAGTATAAGTCTCTTGGTTATAAAAAGAATGTATTTGCCTAAGGTATAAAGTTAGTATAACGACTTTATGGGAAGTGGGTTATAATAGCTTTATGGAAAGTTAAGAATGGTTTTCTTCAGTAATGTAAGTAAAGAAATGATTTGAAATAAAGAAGGGCAAATTGTTTTAAAGGTACCAATTGCTTAAGGTTTTTAAGAAAGAAGTCACTTGATTTAGAAGTCACTTGATTTAGAAGCCTTTATGGGCAGACTATATGACATTATCGCGTCCCAGAAATGGGCCGGGTAGTATACCTTTATGGGCAGACTATATGACATTATCGCGTCCCAGAAATGGGCCGGGCAGTATACCTTTATGGGCAGACTATATGACATTATCGCGTCCCAGAAATGGGTCGGGCAGTATACCTTTATGGGCAGACTATATGACATTATCGTGTCCCAGCAATGGGCCGGGAAGTATACCTTTATGGGCAGACTATACGACATTGTTGCGTCCCAGAAATGGGCCGGGCAGTATACCTGTATGGGCAGACTATGTGACTTTATCGCGTCCCAGTTTGGGCCGGGCAGTATAGGCGTCCCTCCGTAAAGGGCCGGATTATGTTACGAAAGATAAGTAAGTTAGATGGTAATGAACTTAATGACTTCTCCTAAGTATGTACGTAAGATATGGCTATAACTCTTAATGGAATGGAAAAGATAATGATGTGCAATTAAGTTCATAAGTGGTAATGACACGGCAGGATCTGGTATGTACTTTTTATACTTGCCCCTGTCATTCTTTTATCTGATTATGATCATTTCTTGTACTTTATTGCTGTTCCATATTCGGTACCTATTATGCGACCCCGCCGAGAAATTTGCGTTCATGTCTGCGAGTTTAGGTACGATTGTGGATCCGCGAGCTTAGGATCCTGGTTCAGCATTTTGAGATGGCTCCAATATTCCGGAGTTGTCATGGCTATGTATATTCAGGGGTACGGCGGGGCCTTGTCCCGTCATAGTATGTGTTCAAATCTTAGAGGTCTGTATTCACATGTGGGCTGGACTGGTTAGAGTTGTAATTACATTTTTGGTTAGTGTAAGTCCTTTTTGGGTGATTTATATTACGGCAGCCTTATCGGCCTTGCCTTGGTTTTAAAAAAAAAATATGTTACTTATTTTCCGCAGCAGTTTATTATGTTGTATGATTATAAGGGTGCCCAGGTAGGGCACCAGTCGCGGCCCGGGGTCGGGTCGTGACAGTATGATTCAAAAGAATCGAAATATACATGTAACCCCATACGATGTCGCCTCCTGATCCTTCCCCGTAGTCACGTCATCTCTGCGGTTCGAAGGACCGCCAGAACCATAAACTTCACCCTGACCTCTACCATGGCTGGCTGACATCTGAACACCACCTGCAGGGGGCCTGGCTGTGGAGGAAAGGGAACCAACTACCGGCCTCATAGGCTGAGCCACCTTACCGGTGCTCTTTCTAACAGGACATTCCCACTGCTTGTGGCCCGGACGGTCACAATAATAACAAACACCTGTGCCATGACGGCATTTCCCCATATGACGCTTACTACAATGGAAACACTGAGGATTAAGTGGCCTCGACTGAGAAAATCCTCTGCTCCTCTGAGAACTTCGAACCCTGGAGCTCGGACCAGCTCCTAAATACCTTGTGGGGTCAAATCTCCCACATATGAGCTGCGGGGGTATGTACTGGGTAGGCTGGGACGAATATCTCACTCGCTGTTGAGGCTGCTCGTCCAAAAACTCACCGGGATAACCAACCGGTCTAGCCCTCTTACGTTGATCTCCGCGTTGGCCTCTACCCTCTGCACACATGCATGCTGGCGAAAAACCTCACGATGATGAAATCAGTATCACCGCTATCTTGGTCAATAACATAATCGCTTCCTCATAACCACATAGTTTTCTCTAATCGAGAAGCTGGAGGCTCTGGTCTTTGGGGTCTCAAACACAGCGTAAAAGAACTTCGCCGGCTGCAGACAACATCCGGTATACTCGGGCATAAGCCTATCAACTCTCTCGAGTCGACTAGTAGCTCCTGCTACTCCTTTGCCCTTCAGGCGATCGTTGCCCTCCTTGGAGGCATAATCAGAACACAAAATTATGTCGAGAGGAATTATCTTACTAACACGACTCATGTACGATCTTAGAGTGAGAAGAATAGAAACCAACTCCTAAATGTCCTGTAGCCTCCTGTTTATGGGTGTGGCGCGCAACACACCGATAATCAAGACTCTACTAGACACGGTCTGTAGACATTCCGAGGACTGACTACTCTGATACCACTCTGTCACGCCCCGAACCCCGGGCCCGTGACTGGTGCCCTACCTGGGCACCCTTCTACCTTAACAACTAAGTAAACTGCGGAAATTAAATAACACCTCATTTTTTTTAAACCAACATACGTACAAGGGCAAAGCCGACAAGGCTGCCATAATATACATAATCAAAAGACACTACACTGTACATGAGTCCAATCCCACATATGAATACAGACCTCTAAGAGTTTTACTGAAATATGACGGGACAAGGCCCCGCCGTACCCATAACCGTACAAAAGCCTGTACTGAAGGAACTATACCAAAAAGATAAACTCCTGAACAGAGGGAGCTATCCAAAGACTACGGCGGTCCTACACTGCAGATCACCAAATGCGTGCACGAACTGCGGCATGAACGCAGCCCCGAGGTCGTATGAAGAATGTACCAAGTATGTGAAGCGATGAAATCAGTAATGAAATCATAATGATCTAAACAAAGCAGAGACATGTATGATAGCCAACCCACGATTACCTGATACATAGCGATCATGTCAAGTCGGGACGCATGCCTCAAAGTCATTACTAAAATATAACCATGGGTCTCACACCCATAATATCAATCATGCGTGGAATCGCCCTCACGCCGTGATCCATGATATAATATAACACCAATAGGCATACATGAACACCAAGTCCCACTGTGTCACGAAATCATGCGGGCAGTAGGAAAGCGAACCACGGATCCGGCATGCATCATAAAGCGGCGGGGGCAAGTCGAAAGCCAACTACGAGATCCATCCTGCGTCAACAAGCGGCGGGAAAGTGCAATCTAACTACGGATCCGGCTGTCGTCACGAGATATGATCGGGGCAAGTCGAAAGCTATCTACCGAGTCTACCGTACCAAAGCGTGCAATAGAACGGCGGGGCAAGTCGAAAGCCAACTACGAGATCGGCTGCGTCAATCGACAAGCGGGCAAGTCGAAGCTAACTACGGATCCGGCTGCGTCACTAAAGCTCATGGAGGGCCAATCCATGGAATAAAATATCCCACGTGGTCGCATGCCCCGGAATCCCACATCGTATAAGAATGACCATGGGGTAATACAAACAAATCCGGGAATCTAACCCGCCTCCAGGTCACATGCCCCGGAATCCCACATCGTATAAGCATGTCCAAGGAGTAACACAAATAATGGAAGCATACCCGTGGAATCCCACATCATGCGTCGCCCAAGTAAACTTACAACAAGACAGCCGACCCTCCAACCGAGAGTCGCGGCAACGTAATAAAACATAATACTTGCACTCAAAAGCTATCACCAGCACACATAGACAAGTTCATAAAATCTTTAGACTTTCATTTTATAAACTCAAGACACTTATAGAATAATTCTCAATTAAACAAGCCAAAGTACTTATCAAGGCATATATAGAATAATTCTCAATTAAACAAGCCAAAGTACTTATCAAGGCATACATAGAATAATTCTCAATTAAACAAGCCAAAGTACTACGTACGTACATTCTTTTCAAAAGACTCCATTTTATGTAAAACCCCAAGATACTAACACCCGTAGTATCAAGGTGTGTCTATTTTTCAAAGTAAGTTACTACACTTTTAGAAAACTCATTTCAAAGCTTGAAATCAAGTAACTTCAAATTTTCACAATCTAGGCAACTTATGCCTAATAATCAAAATAGACAACTTTCTTAACCTTCCATAAAGCCGTTATAACCCTTTATTGTTTTAGACATATCCATTCCTTTTATAACCAAGAGACTTATACTATTAAAACCAAGTATCACATACTTACAAATCAAGTTCTTAACTTTCAAAATATTTCAAGTCTCTTAATATTTAGAAAACAAGTTTCTTCTACTTTTAAACCTCAAGTAAATCACTCATTTAACTCCCCTAAAGTCATTATAACAACCCTTAGGTTTTGGAACTAAGGCACTAGCCAAAAGGTTTGGAAACCACTTCCTTTTCAAGACTCTATGTACTTTAAGTAAAATACTTTCACTTTTAAGAATCCAAACTTCACTAAGGAAATGGATTATACAACTTACAATTTAAACATCAAAGTACAATCAAGGAAGTACATAGAACAAATTCTATTTTAGGCAACCCAAATACAACCAAGGAATGGATCATTTAAGGAGTAGGACATACTTTCTTTATCTTAAGGAATCATGCTAGAAGAGGAGATAGTTCACATACCTTTTCGGCTAAATCCACAAGCTAAGCCGAATACGTCGTACGTATAATTTGTCAACCTATAATGGTCACAACATGACTATCAATTTCTAGTCTCTAACGTAGAATAATACTAAGTAAGCGGTCTCTTATACTACGGAAAATCGGGCAGCACCTCCTTTGTTTCTACATACTTTACCACTTTTTTCAAGGCCGAATTCAATAACCAACACGCCACATTTAAGGCTCAATACAACCAACCAATCAAAGGGGATTACACGCCTTACAATACGTGTAAAGTCCGCCCCACAATTCATACCAAGTAGATTAAAAAATCCAAGCCATTCTCGGCCAACTTATAACCAATCCTAAGTCCTTTCCAATTCTTTTCCAATTCCAAGTTCTAAGGTCTAACATGTTATATAGTCATAGACAACTTCAACAACTACAATTTCCTTCTTTATACAACATGCGACGACTTAAACTAATAATCAACTTGAATTGTAATCTTAAGGCTAAACATGCTAGTTTTCGGATTAGGGTTCCAATAGCCAATACACTTATCAAACTACATAATATAAACCTCATGCTTGCTAATATCCATAACTACAATGATAAGTAAACTTTAATTGCTAAAACGACAAAATTTATACCTTTACAAGCCCTTAAAATTTCCAAGATTCAAAGTCGCTCCTTAGCAATTCTTAGCTCCTTTCCTTATGTTCCAATCCGCTCCAAGCACTCCTTAGAAGCCTATGAAGAACCCATCTTCAAGTTCCAACTTCAAAGTTGAAGAACTCCTTAAGTTTCCGCCTTGCGACTAATACGAAAACGTCGTTTTCCCGAAATCTTTCTATTGAGATATCCTTACAATACCCTTAGGTACCTTGGGTTTAAGTCTTGTGAATAATAGATCAAAACTACAAATTTTTCTTGTGTGAATTACCTTGAACCCGAGAGCTATGTTGAAGAACAACAATGTGTGAAATTTTTCTAAGTGTTACAAGAGCTTGTCTTGCACTAGTGTAGTATATAAAACACATTGGAGGGCTTATATTAAAACACTTGTGGGCTAGGATGAAGGACAATTAATGTTAAGCCAAGTGGACAAGTTGACTAGTCAACAATCTCAAGCTAGCAAGACTTATCTTCCTTGATGGTCAATGACCATTTTACCCTTACTAAAATAGTCCAAGACCATATGTGGGGGTGCCACGTGTCGCCCTCTCATTCGTCCATAAAAATTCCGTAACCCTCGTGGGCCCCACAAAACGTAAAAATTCCTCGGGTGGGCCCCACATGACCAAATCCGTAAAAATAAATTTCCATAATGTTAATAAGTTCCATACTCTTCAAATAATGCATTTTGAGAATTCAATTCTCAACAACAACCATTTTTCCTTTCCGACGTTCGGAAGATTTTCCGTCGGAAAACAATTTTTCCTTTCGTACTAATTTCCAAGTCTTGATTCCTTACATACATTCTCTTATACATGTCCTGGACTTACGGGGTGTAACACAATCTTCGCCAAATACTCCTACGGAATTCTTGCCTTGGTCATTCGGCAAGGATTCAACCTCTATGTTATCTCGTGGTTCTTGTATTACTTCAAGTTCTACCTCTGTGCAACTCTGTTCCTTGTAGACATATTCTTCTTCATGGAAAGTTGTGTTCCTAGAAACAATGATCTTATATTCTCCATGAAGATAGAAGTAGTATCCCTTAATTTCCTTTGGATACCCCATGAAGTAACATTTCTCATTTTTGGATTCCAACTTGTCAATGAGCATCTTCTTAACATATGCATGGCACCCCCAGGGTCTCATATGTTTAAGAGTTGGCTTCTTGTCACACCATGTCTCATAAGGTATCTTTTCTACTGACTTAGAAGGAACCCTGTTCAGAACATATATTGAGGTTTGTATATCATGTCCCCAAAAGTATGTCGGTAGAATTGAGAAGCTCATCATGGATCGAACTATATCCAATAAGGTTCAGTTTCTCTTTTCGGCAACACCATTCATCTGTGGTGTTCCAGGAGGTGTCCACTCTGAATGGACTCCATGTAGCTTTAAGTAATCTAGAAACTCCTTGCTCAAGTATTCACCTCCTCGATCAGATCGAAGGGTCTTGATACTTGTTGCGAGTTGTTTCTCTACTTCATACTTGTATTCCTTAAACTTTTCGAAGGCCTCGGATTTGTGTTTCATAAGATACGCATATCCATACCTTGTGAAGTCATCAGTAAAGGTAATGAAGTAAGGGAAACCTCCCTTAGCTTGAGTTTAGAATGGTCCACACACATCAGTATGTACTAACTCAAACACCTCATTGGCTCGCACACCCTTCCCAAAAAGTGACTTGTTGGTCATCTTACCTTTCAAACAGGATTCACAGTTACCATAAGACTCCAAGTCAAATGGTTTGAGGTAGTCAAGCTTCCTCAACCTTGTTATCCTTATTTCGTTGATATGACCAAGTCTACAATGTCATAGGTAGGTTGAATTCTATTACTTATCTTAGCTCATTTATTTTATACATTGAATATTTCTCTATTACAGTTTAGTGTATATAATCCATCCATAAGAGGAGTAGTTCCATATATAACATTATCAAAAGACATTGCTTGACTACCATTATAAATATATGAGTAAAAATCCTCCATGTCCAAAATAGGGATAGAAATGATATTCCTCGTTAACGAGGGTACATAGTAACAATCATTTAAAACTAGACAATAGCTAGAATAAAAATTTAATCTATAAGTTCCTACGCGCTCAACATCCACTCGTGCTCAATTACCAACGCGTAGGTACACCTCTCTTGGTCCAACCTTCCTGCTATTAGTTAGCCCCTGCACATTGGTACAAATGTGTGAGCAACAAGTGGTATCCAATACCCAGGAATGAGAGTGTCACGACCCGACACCGGGCCGCGACTGGTGCCCTACCTGGGCACCCTTAAAACATACAACATAATAAACTGCTGCGGAAAATAAGTAACACACATTTTTTTTTTTTAAACCAAGGCAAAGCCGATAAGGCTGCCGTAATATAAATCACCCAAAAAGGGCTTACACTATCCAAAAATGTAATTACAATTCTAACCAGTCCAGCCCACATGTGAATACAGACCTCTAAGATGTGTACACCTACTATGACGGGACAAGGCCCCGCCGTACTCCTGAATATACATAGTCATGACAACTCCGGAACATTGGAGCCATCTCAAAATGCTGAACCAGGATCCTAAGCTCGCAGATCCATAACTGTGTACCTAAACCTGCGGACATGAACGCAGCCCCGAAGAAGTCGATAACAACAGTGCGAATATGGAGCAGAAATAAAAATCGATAAACATATCATAAGCGTACAAAGGAATGACAGAGCAAGTATAAAAGTACATACGAGATCTGTAGTGTCATTACCAACATGAACTTAATTGCATATCATTATCTTTTCCATTCCATTAAGAGTTATAGCCATATCTTACGTACATACTTAGGAAAAACATCAAGTTCATTACCATATAACCTTACTTATCTTTCATAACCTAATCCGGCCGCTACGGAGGACGCTTATACTACCCGCCAAATCGGGGGCGATAAAATCACATAGTGCGCCACAAGGTATCTTTGCGGCCCATCTTCGGGTCGATAATGTCATATAGTGCGCGTAAAGGTATCTTGCCCGGCCCATCTGGGTCGATAATGTCATATAGTGCGCGTGAAGGTATCTTGCCCGACCCGTCTCGGGTCGATAATGTCATATAGTGCGCGTAAAGGTATCTCGCCGGCCCATCTCTGGGTCGATAATGTCATATAGTCTGCCCGTAAAGGTATACTGCCCGGCCCATCTCTGGGTCGATAATGTCATATAGTCTGCCCGTAAAGGTATACTGCTCGGCCCATCTCTGGGTCGATAATGTCATATAGTCTGCCCGTAAAGGTATACTGCCCGGCCCATCTCTGGGTCGATAATGTCATATAAAACCCGGGAATTTAACCCAACGTACTACGCACCTCTACTCTTTTAGAAAGACTCATTTTCAAATAAAACTTCCCAGATACTAACAACCGTAGTATCAAGTCATCTCTACCTTTCAGGACAAGTCACAATACCTTTTTAGAAATACAATTACCGGCTTCTAAATTAAGTGACTTCTTTCTTAAAGACCTTAAGCAATTGGTACCTTTAAAACAATTTGCCCTTCTTTATTTCAAATCATTTCTTGTTTATGATACTGAAGAAAAACATTCTCTTAACCTCCCATAAAGTTATTATAACCAACTTCCCATAAAGCCGTCATACTAACTTTATGCCTTAAACTAATTCATTCTTTTTATAACCAAGAGACTTATACTTTCAAATCAAATCACATAGCTTTCAAAATACTTCAAGTCTCTTAACCTTTAAGAAAACAAGTTTCAAAGTCTTAAAAACTTCATACGTAAACTCTTTCAAATTAAGCAACATATACTTTGGTGCATTGTGAATAAGTTATACTTATTTATAACGATCTTATTCAAGTAGTCATGATCTAGAAAATGTAATACAATTTTGTCTTATCTTAGCTTCTATGCGGATGGAGAATTCTACTTGTTTTAACATAATTAATTGTCATTACATTTTCCTTTATTAACGCTGCAATGGCTTGTTCGATACTTATTCTCATTTGTCGTAAAATTAGCCAAGTCAACTCGACTCAAATACTTCCTAACGACTCTTACCAACATCCCCCATAAGACTTGGTAAGGACTTAGGATTTCTTAGACGTAGCTTTTACATAGAGTAAATCAACATAACTACCTCTTAACTTCTAAGAGTAGACGAAATCATGAAATACTACTACATGTATATTTCATACATAGAATCATGCCAAAGGAAGGAAGAGGTTCACATACCTCGCGACGATTATCGACAAGTAGCAAAAAGCTCCAAAGTACTTCAACCTTGCTAGCTATTCCATCCTTCAGTAGAATACGCTATACTTGGTACTTCAACCTAAATTGGCCATAATACATCCATTAACCTCTAGCTTCGAACGTAGAATATTCTAAGTGCTAAGTCACTAAATTCTACGGAAAATCGGACAGCACTTCCTTTGTTTCTACATACTTTGCCACCTTTTTCAAGGCCGAATACAATAACCAAACACGCCACATTTAAGGCCCAACAAATCAGCTAACCAAAGGGGATTACACGCCTTAACAGGACGTGTAAAATTCCGCCCCACCAAATACATTAAACTAGTCCACAATACAAATGTCAATTCGGCCAAAAAGTGCAACAACCTATCAACCTTTCCAATTCCTTTTCAATCCAAGTTCTTAGGTCTAGCATGTCATTTAGTCATAAACAACTTAGCAATTATAACCACCTTAATCAACTCTTAGATAACATGCGACGACTAAACTAGTAACTAAATTGAATTACAATCTTAAAGGCTAAATCATGCAACTTTGATTCCATCCAAATATTCCATAACACATATCATTCTTCATAATATAATCCACATGATCATTTCTAACTACTACATGAAATCTCGAATTAATATAGCAAGACGGAAATTATTACCTTCTTAAGCTCAAAATGATCCAAAACCCTAAGTCGATCCTTAGCAACTCCAACTCCTTTTCTTGACGTTTCAATCCGCTTATTTGCAACCCAGAAGCTTGTGAAAAACTCCTCTTCTATTTCCAACTTCAAAGTTGAAGAGCTCCCTAGGTTTTCGCCTTGCGACTAACGTGAAAACGCCGTTTTTCCAAAATCTTTCTATTGAGATATCCTTACAATACCCTTAGGGACCTTGGGTTTAAGTCTTGTGAATAAAGGATCACAAACTAAAATTTTTGTGTGGGACTTAGCATGAACAGTGAGCTCCTCTCTTAGCTCTCTAATATTTCTTGAAATATGACTAAGTGTGGAACTAGTCTTGCTACTAGTATGCATTTATAACACTATGGAGGTCAAGACTTAAACAAATGGTTGGCTAAGATGATTTTCACTAGGATCAAGCCCATGGCCCTTTGACAAGTCAACAATATCAAGCTCTATAATTAGCAAGACTTTCTCATCTTTACCATGGTCAAATGACCCTTTTGCCCTTGCATTAATTCGACCAAGCCATGTGGGAGGGTGCCACGTGTCGCCTCCCATTCGTCCATAAAATTCGTAACCTCGTGGGTCCCACAAAACGTAAAATTCCTCGGGTGGGCCCCACACGACCAAATCCGTAAAATAAATTTCCATAATGAAAATATATTCCATAATCCTCAATTCATGCATTTTGAGAATCCAATTCTCCTCAACGAACATTTTTCCCTTTCCGACGTTCGGAAGATTTTTCCGGAAAAACAATTCTTTCTTTCGTACTAATTTCAAGTCTTGAGTTCCTTACGCATATTCTCTTAAAATGTCACGAGTTACTGGTGTAACATTCTTCCCCCCTTAGAAACATTCGTCCCCGAATGTTCTTTCGGAGTCCAATCTAAATAGATAGCGACATAGTCTCCCTTCACACAACATATGCCACCCATGGCCACATAACAACTTATACTAAGACGTCAACCTTGGCACTCACAAAGCCAACTAGACCATACTCATAATGACCTCAAAGTCAGTCATAATCCTCTCTACTAGGTCTACTAGGGTCTGACGACTGTATCATCACCGGGAAAACCTCATATTCCCGCTCAGCTACCACCCCACACATGCACGGGTGTAGTTACCTCGAAAGGTTCTAATGGATTCAGGCTCCACTCCTTCCGTACCTCCAACTCTTACTAGCATACATACATAACTTCCATACCGATTTTGGCCTCTAATCTTTGGGGTCACTCTATAAAACAATATAAGGCCATTTCCGGCTTTCACGACCTGGTTCCGGTGGAACGCGCCCACGAACCCGTAAAACAATTAACTAGACTTGGGCCTTGCACCGCGTGACTCGCCACGTAGCGGAACTACTACCAACTGATCCCACTCTATTCCAGGCTATGGGGCGACCCGCAATAGGTCCTCACCCCGTCCCACCGTCGCACTTAACTCTTATTCTTGGTCTGACTTAAAATCTTATGGCCCGAGAGAGCCTTATAAATCTAAGGTCTCGGCAGTTATCAATATTCCTAGGCTCGCAATTTCCATGCTCCAAGCCTACCTTACCAGTCCCCCCGTAAACGGGTACAAAAACTTCTCATAATACCATAACCATGCTGTCTCGATCACAACGACCATTACTTACTCTATACGGACCTCATCCGTACAATTCTCTTAAGCCTACCACGTAGCTTAATATATTAACATGGTATTCCATTAAGTCCCTTAACATGGCTTCTTAAGGGTTCACTACCCTATCAGACAGCTCATCCTTTCCCAATTATCTCAAAATAAAACACAAGACCTTGGCGAGAATTCATTAATCGCTCCATACCTTCCCAGATCTAATTAGTCTTTACCAACTTGGTAATCTAAAATCATTCTAGGCAACACGCGCCCCGACTTCATACATAACTCCGTATAGATGTAGGTCACAATACCAACTATACTATAATCATTACCAACCTGGATACGCAATCCATATAGTCCTTCCTGGGTCACTGCTGCCTTTCTCGTAGCTGCAATCAACATAACTCGTTAGGGAGAGACGACCCTAACGACACAGCTCTATCGCACGATCTCAGAGTGAGAAGAATGGAAACCAATCCTAAATGTCCTGCAGCCTCCTGATTATAGATGTGGTGCACAACACACCGATAATCAAGACTCTACTAGACACGGTCTGTAGACACTTTCCGAGGACTAACTGCTCTGATACCACTTTTGTCACGACCCGACCCCGGGCCGCGACTGGTGCCCTACCTGGGCACCCTTAAAACATACAACATAATAAACTGCTGCGGAAAATAAGTAACACACATTTTTTTTTTAAACCAAGGCAAAGCCGATAAGGCTGCCGTAATATAAATCACCCAAAAAGGGCTTACACTATCCAAAAATGTAATTACAATTCTAACCACCCAAATTTACACGTGAATACTGCACTTAAGATGTGGACACCTACTATGACGGGACAAGGCCCCGTCGTACTCCTGAATATACATAGTCATGACAACTCCGGAACATTGGAGCCATCTCAAAATGCTGAACCATGATCCTAAGCTCGCGGATCCATAACTGTGTACCTAAACCTGCGGACATGAACGCAGCCTCAAGGGCGGTCATAACAAAAATTTAATATGGAATGTAAATAAAGTACAAGAAATGATCATAATCAGATAAAGGAATGACAGAGCAAGTATAAAAGTACATACAGATCTCGCCGTGTCATTACCACTTATGAACTTAATTGCATATCATTATCTTTTCCATTTCATTAAGAGTTATAGCCATATCTTACGTACATACTTAGGAAAAACATCAAGTTCATTACCATATAACCTTACTTATCTTTCATAACCTAATCCGGCCCTTTACGGAGGACGCTTATACTACCCGCCAAACCGGGACGCGATAAGTCACATAGTCGCCTCTAAAGGTATCTCGCCCGACCCATCTCTCGGTCGATAATGTAGTGCGCCTGCAAGGTATACTACCCGCCCATCTCGGTCGATAATGTCATATAGTGCGCGTAAAGGTATCTTGCCCGCCCATCTCGGGTCGATAATGTCATATAGTGCGCAGAAGGTATACCGCCCGCCCATCTGCGGTCGATAATGTCATATAGTGCGCCTGCAGAAGGTATACCGCCCGCCCATCTCGGTCGATAATGTCATATAGTTCGCCCGAAGGTATACCGCCCGCCATCTCGGGTCGATAATGTCATATAGTGCGCGTAAAGGTATACCGCCTACCATCTGCGGGTCGATAATGTCATATAAAACCCGAATTTAACCCAACGTACACGCACCTCTACTCTTTTAGAAAGACTCATTTTCAAATAAAACTTTCCGATACTAACAACCGTAGTATCAAGTCATCTCTACCTTCAGACAAGTCACAATACCTTTTTAGAAATACAATTACCGGCTTCTAAATTAAGTGACTTCTTTCTTAAAGACCTTAAGCAATTGGTACCTTTAAAACAATTTGCCCTTCTTTATTTCAAATCATTTCTTGTTTATGATACTGAAGAAAAACATTCTCTTAACCTCCCATAAAGTTATTATAACCAACTTCCCATAAAGCCGTCATACTAACTTTATGCCTTAAACTAATTCATTCTTTTTATAACCAAGAGACTTATACTTTCAAATCAAATCACATAGCTTCAAAATACTTCAAGTCTCTTAACCTTTAAGAAAACAAGTTTCAAAGTCTTAAAAACTTCATACGTAAACTCTTTCAAATTAAGCAACATATACTTTGGTGCATTGTGAATAAGTTATACTTATTTATAACGATCTTATTCAAGTAGTCATGATCTAGAAAATGTAATACAATTTTGTCTTATCTTAGCTTCTATGTAGATGGAGAATTCTACTTGTTTTAACATAATTAATTGTCATTACATTTTCCTTTATTAACGCTGCAATGGCTTGTTCGATACTTATTCTCATTTGTGCCGTAAAATTAGCCAAGTCAACTCGACTCCAAATACTTCCTAACGACTCTTACCAACATCCCCCATAAGACTTGGTAAGGACTTAGGATTTCTTAGACGTAGCTTTTACATAGAGTAAATCAACATAACTACCTCTTAACTTCTAAGAGTAGACGAAATCATGAAATACTACTACATGTATATTTCATACATAGAATCATGCCAAAGGAAGGAAGAGGTTCACATACCTCGCGACGATTATCGACAAGTAGCAAAAAGCTCCAAAGTACTCCAACCTTGCTAGCTATTCCATCCTTCAAGTAGAATACGCTATACTTGGTACTTCAACCTAAATTGGCCATAATACATCCATTAACCTCTAGCTTCGAACGTAGAATATTCTAAGTGCTAAGTCACTAAATTCTACGGAAAATCTGACAAAGACTTCCTTTGTTTCTACATACTTTGCCACCTTTTTCAAGGCCGAATACAATAACCAAACACGCCACATTTAAGGCCCAACAAATCAGCTAACCAAAGGGGATTACACGCCTTAACAGGACGTGTAAAATTCCGCCCCACCAAATACATTAAACTAGTCCACAATACAAATGTCAATTCGGCCAAAAAGTGCAACAACCTATCAACCTTTCCAATTCCTTTTCAATCCAAGTTCTTAGGTCTAGCATGTCATTTAGTCATAACCAACTTAGCAATTATAACCACCTTAATCAACTCTTAGATAACACGCGATTTACTAAACTAGTAACTAAATTGAATTACAATCTTAAAGGCTAAATCATGCAACTTTCGGATTCCATCCAAATATTCCATAACACATATCATTCTTCATAATATAATCCACATGATCATTTCTAACTACTACATGAAATCTCGAATTAATATAGCAAGACGGAAATTATTACCTTCTTAAGCTCAAAATGATCCAAAACCCTAAGTCGATCCTTAGCAACTCCAACTCCTTTTCTTGACGTTTCAATCCGCTATTTGCAACCCTGAAGCTTGTGAAAACTCCTCTTCTATTTCCAACTTCAAAGTTGAAGAGCTCCCTAGGTTTTCGCCTTGACTAACGTGAAAACGCTGCTTTTTCCAAATCTTTCTATTGAGATATCCTTACAATACCCTTAGGGACCTTGGGTTTAAGTCTTGTGAATAAAGGATCACAAACTAAAATTTTTGTGTGGGACTTAGCATGAACCCGTGAGCTCCCTCTCTTAGCTCTCTAATATTTCTTGAAATATGACTAAGTGTGGAACTAGTCTTGCTACTAGTATGCATTTATAACACTATGGAGGGTCAAGACTTAAACAAATGGTTGGCTAAGATGATTTTCACTAGGATCAAGCCCATGTGGCCCTTTGACAAGTCAACAATATCAAGCTCTATAATTAGCAAGACTTTCTCATCTTTACCATGGTCAAATGACCCTTTTGCCCTTGCATTAATTCGACCAAGCCATGTGGGAGGGTGCCACGTGTCGCCCTCCCATTCGTCCATAAAATTCCGTAACCCTCGTGGGTCCCACAAAACGTAAAATTCCTCGGGTGGGCCCCACACGACCAAATCCGTAAAATAAATTTCCATAATGAAAATATATTCCATAATCCTCAATTCATGCATTTTGAGAATCCAATTCTCCTCAACGAACATTTTTCCCTTTCCGACGTTCGGAAGATTTTCCGTCGGAAAAACAATTCTTTCTTTCGTACTAATTTCAAGTCTTGAGTTCCTTACGTATTCTCTTAAAAATGTCCTGGAGTTACGGGGTGTAACATTCTTCCCCCCTTAGAAACATTCGTCCCCGAATGTTCTTTCGGAGTCCAATCTAAATAGATAGCGACATAGTCTCCCTTCACACAACATATGCCACCCATGGCCACATAACAACTTATACTAAGACGTCAACCTTGGCACTCACAAAGCCAACTAGACCATACTCATAATGACCTCAAAGTCAGTCATAATCCTCTCTACTAGGTCTACTAGGGTCTGACGACTGTATCATCACCGGGAAAACCTCATATTCCCGCTCAGCTACCACCCCACACATGCACGGGTGTAGTTACCTCGAAAGGTTCTAATGGATTCAGGCTCCACTCCTTCCGTACCTCCAACTCTTACTAGCATACATACATAAATTCCATACCGATTTTGGCCTCTAATCTTTGGGGTCACTCTATAAAACAATATAAGGCCATTTCCGGCCACGACTGTTCGGTGGAACGCGCCCACGAACCCAGAAACAATTAACTAGACTTGGGCCTTGCACTCGTGACTCGCCACGAGCGGAACTACTACCAACTGATCCCACTCTATTCCGGGCTATGGGGCGACCCGCACAGGTCCTCACCCCGCCCCACCGTCGCACTTAACTCTTATTCTCGTCCGACTTAAAATCTTATGGCGAGAGAGCCTTATAAATCTAAGGTCTCAGCTATCAATATTCTTAGGCTCGCAATTTCCATGCTCCAAGCCTACCTTACCAGTCCCCCCGTAAACGGGTACAAAAACTTCTCATAATACCATAACCATGCTGTCTCGATCACAACGACCATTACTTACTCTATACGGACCTCATCCGTACAATTCTCTTAAGCCTACCACGTAGCTTAATATATTAACATGGTATTCCATTAAGTCCCTTAACATGGCTTCTTAAGGGTTCACTACCCTATCAGACAGCTCATCCTTTCCCAATTATCTCAAAATAAAACACAAGACTGGCGAGAATTCATTAACTGCTCCATACCTTCCCTTATCTAATTAGTCTTTACCAACTCTTGTTAATCTAAAATCATTCTAGGCAACACGCGTCTGACCCTCATACATAACTCCGTATAGATGTAGGTCACAATACCAACTATACTATAATCATTACCAACCTGGATACGCAATCCATATAGTCCTTCCTGGGTCACTGCTGCCTTTCTCGTAGCTGCAATCAACATAACTCGTTAGGAAGAGACGACCTAACGACACGCCTCTATCGCACGATCTCGAGTGAGAAGAATGGAAACCAATCCTAAATGTCCCGCAGCCTCGATTATAGATGTGGTGCACAACACACCGATAATCAAGACTCTACTAGACACGGTCTGTAGACACTTTCCGAGGACTAACTGCTCTGATACCACTTTTGTCACGACCCGACCCCGGGCCGCGACTGGTGCCCTACCTGGGCACCCTTAAAACATACAACATAATAAATCACAAGGAAAATAAGTAACACACATTTTTTTTTAAACCAAGGCAAAGCCGATAAGGCTGCCGTAATATAAATCACCCAAAAAGGGCTTACACTATCCAAAAATGTAATTACAATTCTAACCACCCAAATTTACATGTGAATACAGCACTTCTAAGATGTGGACACCTACTATGACGGGACAAGGCCCCGCTGCACTCGAATATACATAGTCATGACAACTCCGAACATTGAGCCATCTCAAAATCTCAACCATGATCCTAAGCTCGCGGATCCATAATCGTACCTAAACTGCGGACATGAACGCAGCTCAAGCGGGGCCGCATAACAAAAATTTAATATGGAATGTAAATAAAGTACAAGAAATGATCATAATCGTACAAAGGAATGACAGAGCAAGTATAAAAAGTACATACCAGATCCTGCCGTGTCATTACCACTTATGAACTTAATTGCATATCATTATCTTTTCCATTCCATTAAGAGTTATAGCCGTATCTTACGCATATACTTAGGAAAAACATCAAGTTCATTACCATATAACCTTACTTATCTTTCATAACCTAATCCGCCCTTTACGGAGGACGCTTATACTACCCGCCCAAATCGACGCGATAAGGTCATATAGTGCGCCTAAAAGGTATCGCCCGACCCATCTCTCGGTCGATAATGTCATATAGTGCGCCTGCAAAGGTATCTTGCCCGCCCATCTCTCGGTCGATAATGTCATATAGTGCGCCTGTAAGGTATCTCGCCCGCCCGTCTCTCGGTCGATAATGTCATATAGTGCGCGTGAAGGTATACCGCCCGCCATCTCTCGGTCGATAATGTCATATACCGCCTGCAGGTATATTGCCCGCCCATCTCTCGGTCGATAATGTCATATAGTGCGCCGTAAAGGTATCTCGCCTTACCATCTCTGGGTCGATAATGTCATATAGTCGCCTGTCGTAAAGGTATACTGCCCGGCCCATCTCTGGGTCGATAATGTCATATAAAACCCGGGAATTTAACCCAACGTACTACGCACCTCTACTCTTTTAGAAAGACTCATTTTCAAATAAAACTTCCCAGATACTAACAACCGTAGTATCAAGTCATCTCTACCTTTCAGGACAAGTCACAATACCTTTTTAGAAATACAATTACCGGATTCTAAATTAAGTGACTTCTTTCTTAAAGACCTTAAGCAATTGGTACCTTTAAAACAATTTGCCCTTCTTTATTTCAAATCATTTCTTGTTTATGATACTGAAGAAAAACATTCTCTTAACCTCCCATAAAGTTATTATAACCAACTTCCCATAAAGCCGTCATACTAACTTTATGCCTTAAACTAATTCATTCTTTTTATAACCAAGAGACTTATACTTTCAAATCAAATCACATAGCTTTCAAAATACTTCAAGTCTCTTAACCTTTAAGAAAACAAGTTTCAAAGTCTTAAAACTTCACGTAAACTCTTTCAAATTAAGCAACATATACTTTGGTGCATTGTGAATAAGTTATACTTATTTATAACGATCTTATTCAAGTAGTCATGATCTAGAAAATGTAATACAATTTTGTCTTATCTTAGCTTCTATGCAGATGGAGAATTCTACTTGTTTTAACATAATTAATTGTCATTACATTTTCCTTTATTAACGCTGCAATGGCTTGTTCGATACTTATTCTTATTTGTGCCGTAAAATTAGCCAAGTCAACTCGACTCCAAATACTTCCTAACGACTCTTACCAACATCCCCCATAAGACTTGGTAAGGACTTAGGATTTCTTAGACGTAGCTTTTACATAGAGTAAATCAACATAACTACCTCTTAACTTCTAAGAGTAGACGAAATCATGAAATACTACTACATGTATATTTCATACATAGAATCATGCCAAAGGAAGGAAGAGGTTCACATACCTCGCGACGATTATCGACAAGTAGCAAAAAGCTCCAAAGTACTTCAACCTTGCTAGCTATTCCATCCTTCAAGTAGAATACGCTATACTTGGTACTTCAACCTAAATTGGCCATAATACATCCATTAACCTCTAGCTTGAACGTAGAATATTCTAAGTGCTAAGTCACTAAATTCTACGGAAAATCTGGACAAAGACTTCCTTTGTTTCTACATACTTTGCCACCTTTTCAAGGCCGAATACAATAACCAAACACGCCACATTTAAGGCCCAACAAATCAGCTAACCAAAGGGGATTACACGCCTTAACAGACGTAAAATTCCGCCCCACCAAATACATTAAACTAGTCCACAATACAAATGTCAATTCGCCAAAAGTGCAACAACCTATCAACCTTTCCAATTCCTTTTCAATCCAAGTTCTTAGGTCTAGCATGTCATTTAGTCATAAACAACTTAGCAATTATAACCACCTTAATCAACTCTTAGATAACACGCGACTAAACTAGTAACTAAATTGAATTACAAACATAAAGGCAAAAACAAGCAACTTACTCATTCCATCCAAATATTCAAAAACACAGAACATTCTTCATAAAATAATCCACGTTATCAATTATAACTACTACATGAAATCTCGAATTAATATAGCAAGACGGAAATTATTACCTTCTTAAGCTCAAAATGATCCAAAACCCTAAGTCGATCCTTAGCAACTCCAACTCCTTTTCTTGACGTTTCAATCCGCTATTTGCAACCCTGTGCTTGTGAAAAACTCCTATTCTATTTCCAACTTCAAAGTTGAAGAGCTCCCTAGGTTTTCGCCTTGCGACTAACGTGAAAACGCTGTTTTTCCGAAATCTTTCTATTGAGATATCCTTACAATACCCTTAGGGACCTTGGGTTTAAGTCTTGTGAATAAAGGATCACAAACTAAAAATTTTGTGTGGGACTTAGCATGAACCCGTGAGCTCCCTCTCTTAGCTCTCTAATATTTCTTGAAATATGACTAAGTGTGGAACTAGTCTTACTACTAGTATGCATTTATAACACTATGGAGGGTCAAGACTTAAACAAATGGTTGGCTAAGATGATTTTCACTAGGATCAATCCCATGTGGCCCTTTGACAAGTCAACAATATCAAGCTCTATAATTAGCAAGACTTTCTCATCTTTACCATGGTCAAATGACCCTTTTGCCCTTGCATTAATTCGACCAAGCCATGTGGGAGGGTGCCACGTGTCGCCCTCCCATTCGTCCATAAAATTCCGTAACCCTCGTGGGTCCCACAAAACGTAAAATTCCTCAGGTGGGCCCCACACGACCAAATCCGTAAAATAAATTTCCATAATGAAAATATATTCCATAATCCTCAATTCATGAATTTTGAGAATCCAATTCTCCTCAACGAACATTTTTCCCTTTCCGACGTTCGGAAGATTTTCCGTCGGAAAAACAATTCTTTCTTTCGTACTAATTTCAAGTCTTGAGTTCCTTACGTACATTCTCTTAAAAATGTCCTGGAGTTACGGGGTGTAACAGAGAGTTATTTATAGACATATTTATTTAAATGACGTACATACCTTGTCCACTAGAGGTAGAAGCACCTGGTGGTTTTTCTTCTCCTGGTGCAGTGCAGTCTTTCTTCCAATACCCTTTTTTGTTGCAGTTGAGGCATACATCCTTAGTCGGATTCACCTTCTTCTTCACACCTCCCTTAGGCTTCATAACTGAGGGTGCATCTTCTGCTTTGCCCTTCTAATTATGTCATGCCTTACCTTTCGGCTTGGGCCGGCAAGTAGAGCTCACTATGAGCACAAATTTGTCTTTGGTAGTTGAAGATTCAAAGGTCTTGAGCATATTGTGCAGCTCCGGCAAACTCACCTTCATTCCGTTCATATTGTAGTTTACAATAAAATTCTCAAACGAACGAGGGAGAGAGTTCAAGATGAGGGTGGAAGCGATGTTTTCTACAGCTTTATACCAATCGAGGCCAACCTTTATATCAGCCCTATCATCTTCAACACATGCTGAGACATTTGCCCCCTTCATTTAGCTTACATTTGACGAGTTCTATTAACAACTCATATTCCATAGTTTAGGGTTGAGAGTCATATAGACTCTTTAAGTGTTCGAGCATTTCGTTAGGGCCCATGTTCTCCGGTATTCTCTGAAGCTCCACTGACATGGAAGACAACATCACGCATTGTGCTAAAGTGACATCATCTAGGTTTTTCTGGTAGGCTACCTTATCAAATGTGGCATATTCTGTAGAATCATCGTGTTACACCCCGTAATTTCAGGACATGTTTATAAGAACGTACGTAAGAACTAAAAAATGTTAAGAATTGAGACTAGTAAAAATTTATCGGAATTATGAAAATGTCGGAAAATGGAATATTGCGACGAACGGGAGGGTGACACGTGTCACCCCTCCTTAGATGGTCATGGTCGAATGGACCATGGGTTAAAGGGTCATTTGACCATAATAAAGATGAGCAAGTCTGGCTAAGGCTAGAGCTTAAGATAATTGACTTAGTCAAAGGGCCACTTGGCTTGATCTTTAAGTGAAATGCATCCAAGCCACCCATTTGTTCTAATCTTGACCATCCATAGTGTTATATATTCATACTACTAGCAAGACAAGTGTTATACCCCGTATTTCCAGAGTATGTACGTAAGGACGTACGTGGAGAATTTGAGCCTTAAGTTAGGCTTTGGTTCGAAATTTGGGCACAAGTGCCGAATAGAGTCGTTTTCCGACGAAACGTTTCCACAGCTTACGTTGGGAAAATTCCGGCTATGTCATTTAGTATTTTTGCGAATTTTTCCGAGAGACGAAATGTTTTGGACCAACGGGAGGGTGACACTTGTCACCCTCAAGTGGGCGGTTGGGTTGGCCGATTGGGTCACGTTTCTATGGCCTATTGGCTCCTTGTTTTGGCCTTGTTTTGTGGCTTGTTTGGTGCCATGTTTTGTGCCTTGTTTGGTGGAGTAGGGTTTAGGGTGCACTTGGCTTAATCTTGTCCTTACACTTGCTATACACTTGGAAGGATCTTGGCCCTTGGTTGGCCTTTGGTGTTGCTATAAATACCCCCCTAAATGTGAAGACTTCATCCATTCCAAAAACTTCCAAGTCTTGAAACCCTCTCCTCCCCCTTTGTGAGCTCTAAACAGAGAGTCTTCCCCTCCCCCTTTTCGTGTGGCCTTTGGCCGAGAACACCCCCTCCCCCTAACCTAGTGTGCTAGCCGAGCCTACCCCCCCCCCCCCCCTTGGTAGAAAGTTGTCTTCCAAGTATTGTTATAATGCCCAAAATACCTTAGCCTTGTACCTTGTAGTATTCCAAAGATACCTCTATACGTAGAGCCCGGAAATACTACCCTTTTGTCCCTTTAGTCTCAAACCGAAACCCTAAGAAAATCTTCATTGCTTGATTGAAGTATTTAAGTAGAAGTTGGTTAGAACTTCTAAGGGTTGTTTGGAGCGGGATGGAGCACCCGGAGTTGGAGCTAAACGTTGCTAAGGATCGACATTTAACTTGGATAATTATGGGCTTATCGAGGTAATTATCTTGTCCTCTATTTGTAATTGGAAATTACATGTTATTAGAATATATAGTTGAAGTATACTATATATAGAACTAAGCTTAGCATCGGCAATGTCTTTTGACTTAAGCCCAAGAATAAAGAAAAGAAGCGCATTGTATTTACATAGGATGTATTGCAGAGACTTGTGTAGTATTCGAGTAGAATTGTACACGTCAGGTTAGGCGTGTAAAACCCCTGGTTGGCTTGGTGGCGGCCTCGATAGAGGAGGAGATTTACGCCATGTGAGGAGGTTTGCCGAATTTTCTCAGAAATGGAACCTTGTGTTTTGAAGTTAATAGACGTTTGTGACCTTTCTAGGTGAAAGTACTAAGAGTAGCGATTCTACTTGAGGAGTGGAAAGCTAGTGCGTTGTAGTACTTGGAGCATTTTGCTTATTGTCGATACTCATCGCGAGGTATGTGAACCTCTTCCTATCTGTTCTAGCATGATATGTGTGTAGCTATGTAGTACGGTGGACGATACGTGCTAAGTGTATTTGTTTGGTTTAAACATAGAGTGTTATAACGGCTTTATGGGAAGTTGGTTATAACGACTTTATGTAGGTAAGAAAATGGTTTCTTGATGTTAGAAGTTAAGAGACTTGATCTTATAAGATAAGAGACTTAACTTATTTGTTTTAATGTGGATGTTTGTGTGAAACCTCATTCGTGAGTAATGAGTACTTGGTTTTAAAGGGATAATGTTTCATCGATTTGGAAATCGTAATGTGTATCGACAGCACCACCGCAGCGTTAATAAAGGAAAATGTATTGAATAATGATGTGTTGTATTAAAACCAAGAGAAACCTCCATCCGCATGTAAGCTAAGATGAGACAAAATGATATTACATTTTCTAGATCACGGTTCTGTAACAAGATCGTTATAAACAAGAATAAACTACTCACATATATGACATATGTTACTCAATTGTTTTAAAAGAGATTAAGACTATGAGTTATGAAACCTTTCTAAAATAAGTGACTTGAGCATTTGAAAATGAGAAGCTTGAGTAATTGAAACTAGGCAAACTGGAACTTAGGAAAAGAATGTTGTTACTTGATTTTGAAAAGGAATGTGGGTTGGTCATTCTAATACTACGGGTATAGGGTGACTTTTATAAAAGTAATGGATCTCTTTTAAAAGAACTTAACGTATGTAGTACTGGGTTAAAACCCGACTTTGGCATAAAATGAAAGTACCTTGAGTTGTGTGAAACTTGCCTATGCTTGTTGTTGTGAAACTTGCCTATGCTTGTTGTTGTGAAACTTGCCTATGCTTGTTGTTGTGAAACTTGCCTATGCTTGTTGTTGTGAAACTTGTCTATGCTTGTTGTTGTGAAACTTGCCTATGCTTGTGATGATAGCCTTTGTTGTGCAAGTGTGGTATTTCTGTGTTACCGCGTCTCTCGATAGAGGGCCGGTCGACTTGTTGAGAACTTACTTGACGTCTTTGGCGGTGATGGAGAATTCCACGGGTATGTTTCCATTTTGATTCTTGTCTTGTTGTTGATGTCACATGGACATGTCTACACCGACGCGATTCAGGCACGCGCCACGTGCCGTTGATTACCCGATATATTGTTATTGTGGTTACATGGACATGTCTACACCGAGGTAGAATTCGGGCATGCGTTACGCGGCGGGTTGATCACCCAAGATATTATTGTTGATGTCACACGGGCGTGTCTACACCGAAGCAGAATTCCTGGGGCATGTGGCCATGGGCATTGGTATTATTATTGCATCATGGACATGTCTACACCGATGCAGAATTCCGGGGGCATGCGGCCATGATGCGAATATGATTGATGTTATGGGCGTGAGACCCATAGTTATATTTGAGTGATGACTTGAGGGCGTGAGTCCTCGATCGACATGATCGCTTTATGTTGTGAATCGTAGTTTGGTTATCATACATGTCTCCCGCTTTATATAGACTAGTATGATTTCATTCTGATTTTTACTGATTCACATACTTGGTACCAGATCGACCTCTCGGGGCTGCGTTCATGCCGCAGTAGAGTACATCGGTCGTGGATCCTCGCTCTTAGGATCTCGTTCAGCGTTGGGAAGCTCCGCTTTCTCCGAGGCTTATCTTTTGTATGTGTTCTCGAGTTGTAGGTTCTTGTACATTGAGGTATGGCCGCCCTGTCCCGTCATAGTTGTTGTAAATCTTAGAGGTGCATGTAGTATCGCGCAAGCGTGGTTTGTAAAAAGGATTAAACTGCTCGTTTTGAAAGAGTTGTATTTATATATGTTATTGGAAGGTAAATCGCTGGGTTGGCTTGCTTTATGATCATATATCTTGTTTCTTGTTTAAAGTTTTATTTTCCGGTTTTTCTCGATGTTGTGTCACTAGGGTGCGGGATAAGGCACAAGAACGCCCCGGACGGTCGTTACAAAAGTGGTATCGAGCGATTAATCCTGAAAGTGTCTACGCACCGTGTCTAGTAGAGTCTTGATTATCGATGTGTTGTGCACCACATCTATAATCGTGAGGCTGCAGGACATTTAGGATTAGTTTCCATTCTTCTCATTCTGAGATCGTGCCTTAGAGTTGTGTTGTAAGTTGGACCCCTCTGACGTGTCTCGTTTTTACCAGTTATGCCTCCGCGCAAGGCAACCAGAGCCCTGGCGGCAAGACACCGAGGGAACCGCTAGTGAGATCTGAGAGGAGAACGAGGCGCGAGCCCGCATAGCACGAGGTCAGGCTTGACGGCGGGTTTTGGACGCCGCCACCAAAGAGAGGTTAGGAGCGCGGAATGGGCTGCCGAGACCGCATACTGAGCCTCCAGCCCCACACCGGGCGCAGGAGATGGGTTACGGAGATGGCAGCTTGGCCGTGGTCGTGGCGATATGAGATAGGCCGGACGCAGCAGCCTGGCCCAGAGCACGATGGTTCACCCCGAGCAGATAGTTTGAGGCTACGGACTTTCCGAGTTGTAGCGCTTGAGTTTTATGGGTCGAGGCCTGAGGATGATCCGCAGGAGTTCATCCGGCAGTTACAGCGGATCATGCGGGTGATCAAGGCTTCAGAAACCGAGTCTGTGACCTTTGGTTCGCATCGGCTGCGTGATACCGCAGTCGATTGGTTTGATTCATGGAGCTTTCCCGGGGAGAGCATGCACCTCCAGCAGTATGGGATGAGTTTTCGGGGGCTTTCCTCACTCACTTCTTGCCTCCGCAGATGAGGAGGGCACGGGCCGACAGATTTTTGATGCTTAGACAGAGCGGGCGTACGGTTCGGGAGTACAATGTGGAGTTCGACTCATTGGCCCGGTACGTCCCAGCGTTGGTAGCTAGTATGGAGGATCGAGTGCACCGATATGTTACAGGGCTCGATGATTACATGTCAGAGGCATGTTCGGGAGTAGCTCTTCAGCCGGGCATGGACATTGCCCGCACGCAGCTCACGACCGGGATGTGAGGCACAGAGGTCGACGGAATGACCAAGATCAGCAGAAGAGGGCCAGAACAACAGGGTCCTTTGGTGACTTTCGAGGCGGACCGCCTCAGCAGCATACTAGTTTTGTACCTCCGCCAGTGCAGAGTGGTCCTCCACAACCTTCAGAGTATTCGGGAGCAGGTCAGGGCTCCAAGGGTTCAGGTTTCCAGGGAAGTAAGGGTGTTGGCCAGATGCGGTCACCCCTACCTCGGTGTGGTCGATGTGGTAGACCGCATTTCGGGGAGTGTCGTGGTGCCAGGGGAGCTTGTTATTTTTGGCGACAGCAGGCCATTTTGCGAGGAACTGTCTCAAGCGGTAGCACGGATGTTACGACTCACCACCGGATGGCTGGTTCATCGCTTCTCATAGCATGCGCGCAGGCGGTGCCTATGATTAGAGTGGAGCGGTAGCTTGTGTATATCCTTAACCCTCTAGAGTTTTGGTATGCTTGTTATGATGGTCTCATTATTATGTGCTATGTGCGAATAGCGTTGTGTTAATTGTGAGTTAGAAAACATGCTTAGTTGGGAGGATACGTGGGGGCATGGTAAGTGTGAACCTTAGACTATGTCACGACTGAGACCTTAGGGGTAAGGTCGTCTTGAGTTAAAGATTTATTTTATGTTTGACCCTTATCAGAGTAGTAGTACGTGGGATTTATTTGTGTGATAAGTCCGTGGGTAGTGTGAGATGGAAGTGGTAGCTTTCATGATGTGAATTAGTAAGATTGTTCCGGATCGGGGAACAAGAGTTTGGCGCGTTGGGGTCGGGTTGAGGACCATTTGCGGGTCAACCCGTAACGGTTTGGGGTGTCGGGTCTGGGTGGTCCCGCCAGGTGGTAGGGTCACGAGGATGCTAGGCCCAAGTTTGTATGACCATCGTATGAGTTGGTGGATATGTTCGACCAGAAGCGGATCGTGGAGGTCGGGAACGGCCTTAGAGAAGATCGAAGTTAGTAAGATGACCAAGTTTGGAGGTAGTGACTCGGCGGTTGGAAACAGCGTTGAAGTGTATGTGGTACGATACTAGAAAGAGTTTGAGTATTCGAGAAGCGGTACAACAAGATAGGTAAAGTGAACGTGTGTGATCGTTTCTTTTGTGAAAAGAAGTGTGAAGGGAGTATATTTTAGACCTCGTAAGGGGTTTTGTGATGATTAGAGGTGTTTCCTCGTTGACCGGGTTTAAGTATTGCGCGTTTGTTATTTTTTTATGGCGGTGTGGCATGATTGTTTTCGCATAGATAAGTTGAAGGCTATACTAGCGCATGTTTGTGTTGAGACTTGAGAAGGAACATTCGGGACGAATGTTTCTAAGGAGGGGAGAATGTTATACCCCGTATTTCCAGAGTATGTACGTAAGGACGTACGTGGAGAATTTGAGCCTTAAGTTAGGCTTTGGTTCGAAATTTGGGCACAAGTGCCGAATAGAGTCGTTTTCCGACGAAACGTTTCCACAGCTTACGTTGGGAAAATTCCGGCTATGTCATTTAGTATTTTGCGAATTTTTCCGAGAGACGAAATGTTTTGGACCAACGGGAGGGTGACACTTGTCACCCCTGCCGGAAGCGGTTGGGTTGCCGATTGGGTCACGTTTCTATGGCCTATTGGCTCCTTGTTTTGGCCTTGTTTTGGCTTGTTTGGTGCCATGTTTTGTGCCTTGTTTGGTGGAGTAGGGTTTAGGGTGCACTTGGCTTAATCTTGTCCTTACACTTGCTATACACTTGGAAGGATCTTGCCCTTGTTGGCCTTTGGTGTTGCTATAAATACCCCCCTAAATGTGACGACTTCATCCATTCCAAAAACTTCCAAGTCTTGAAACCCTCTCCTCCCCCAGTGTGAGCTCTAAACCGAGAGCCTTCCTCCCCTTTTCGTGGCCTTTGGCCGAGAACACCCTCCCCTAGCCTAGTGTGCTAGCCGAGCCTACCCCCTTGGTAGAAAGTTGTCTTTCAAGTATTGTTATAATGCCCAAAATACCTTAGCCTTGTACCTTGTAGTATTCCAAAGATACCTCTATACGTAGAGCAGGAAATACTACCCTTTTGTCCCTTTAGTCTCAAACCGAAACCCTAAGAAAATCTTCATTGATTGATTGAAGTATTTAAGTAGAAGTTGGTTAGAACTTCTAAGGGTTGTTTGAGCGGGATGGAGCACCGAGTTGAGCTAAACGTTGCTAAGGATCGACATTTAACTTGGATAATTATGGGCTTATCGAGGTAATTATCTTGTCCTCTATTTGTAATTGGAAATTACATGTTATTAGAATATATAGTTGAAGTATACTATATATAGAACTAAGCTTAATCGCGCAATGTCTTTTGACTTAAGCTGAAGAATAAAGAAAAGAATCGCATTGTATTTACATAGGGTGTATCAGGCAGAGACTTGTGTAGTATTCTCGAGTAGAATTGTACACGTCCGGTTAGGCGTGTAAACCCCCTGGTTGGCTTGGTGGCGGCCTCGATAGAGGAGAGATTTACGTTGCGGGGAGGTCTTGCGAATTTTCTCAGAGAGAAATGGAACCTTGTGTTTTGAAGTTAATAGACGTTTGTGACCTTTCTAGGTGAAAGTACTAAGAGTAGCGTATTCTACTTGAGAGTGGAAAGGGCTAGCAAGGTTGTAGTACTTGGAGCATTTTGCTTATTGTCGATACTCGTCGCGAGGTATGTGAACCTCTTCCTATCTGTTCTAGCATGATATGTGTGTAGCTATGTAGTACGGTGGACGATACGTGCTAAGTGTATTTGTTTGGTTTAAACATAAAGTGTTATAACGGCTTTATGGGAAGTTGGTTATAATGACTTTATGTAGGTAAGAAAATGGTTTCTTGATGTTAGAAGTTAAGAGACTTGATCTTATAAGATAAGAGACTTAACTTATTTGTTTTAATGTGGATGTTTGTGAAACCTCATTCGTGAGTAATGAGTACTTGGTTTTAAAGGGATAATGTTTTACCGATTTGAAATCGTAATGTGTATCGACTGCACCACTGCAGCGTTAATAAAGGAAAATGTATTGAATAATGATGTGTTGTATTAAAACCAGAGAAACCTCCATCCGCATGAAGCTAAGATGAGACAAAATGATATTACATTTTCTAGATCACCTTTGTAATAAGATCGTTATAAACAAGAATAAACTACTCACATATATGACATATGTTACTCAATTGTTTTAAAAGAGATTAAGACTATGAGTTATGAAACCTTTCTAAAATAAGTGACTTGAGCATTTGAAAATGAGAAGCTTGAGTAATTGAAACTAGGCAAACTGGAACTTAGGAAAAGAATGTTACTTGATTTTGAAAAGGAATGTGGGTTGGTCATTCTAATACTACGGGTATAGGGTGACTTTTATAAAAGTAATGGATCTCTTTTAAAAGAACTTAACGTATGTAGTACTTTGGGGTTAAAAACCCGGACTTTGGCATAAAATGAAAGTACCTTGAGTTGTGTGAAACTTGCCTATGCTTGTTGTTGTGAAACTTGCCTATGCTTGTTGTTGTGAAACTTGCCTATGCTTGTTGTTGTGAAACTTGTCTATGCTTGTTGTTGTGAAACTTGCCTATGCTTGTGATGATAGCCTTTGTTGTGCAAGTGTGGTATTTCTGTGTTACCGCGTCTCTCGATAGAGGGCCGGTCGACTTGTTGAGAACTTACTTGGACGTGCTGGCAGTGATGGAGAATTCCACGGGTATGTTTCCATTTTGATTACTGTCTTGTTGTTGATGTCACATGGACATGTCTACACCGATGCAGATTCGGTACGCGGCCACGCGTCGCCGGGTTAATTAACCTATATATTGTTTTTGTGGTTACATGGACATGTCTACACCGAGGTAGAATTCCGGGGGCATGTGGCCACGCGCAGGTTGATCACCCAAGATATTATTGTTGATGTCACATGGGCGTGTCACACCGAGGTAGAATTCCGGGGCATGTGGCCATGGGCATTGGTATTATTATTGCATCATGGACATGTCTACACCGATGCGCACCGGCATGCGCCGTGATGCGAATATGATTGATGTTATGGGCGTGAGACCCATAGTTATATTTGAGTGATGACTTGAGGCGTGAGTCCTCGATCGACATGATCGCTTTATGTTGTGAATCGTAGTTTGGTTATCATACATGTCTCCCGCTTTATATAGACTAGTATGATTTCATTACGATTTTTACTGATTCACATACTTGGTACTGTCAGATCGACTCTTCGGGCCGCTCATGCCGCAGTAGAGGTACATCGGCCGTGGATCCTCGCTCTTAGGATCTCGCCAGCGTTTGGGAAGCTCCGTTTCTCGAGGCTTATCTTTTGTATGTGTTCCACGAGTTGTAGGTTCTTGTACATTCGTGGTATGGCGGCCCTGTCCTGGTCATAGTTGTTGTAAATCTTAGAGGTCTGTAATCTTGTTGCAAGGTGGTTTGTAAAAAGGATTAAACTGCTCGTTTTGAAAGAGTTGTATTTATATATGTTATTGGAAGGTAAATGCTTGGGTTGCTTTGTTTATGATCATATATCTTGTTTCTTGTTTAAAGTTTTATTTTCCGCTGGTTTTCTCTGATGTTGTGTCACTAGGGTGCCCGGGATAAGGCACCAGTAACGGGCCCCGGGACGGGTCGTTACAACAAGCTCCCACACTTAGTCAAATTTTCAAGAAAACTTGAAGAACATAAGAGGAGCTCTCGGGTTTCATAGGGTTTCAAGGAGAAAAAATTTCGTTTGTTGTTCAATAAGCTCCACACTATAAACCAAGGTTTCTAAGGGTATTGTAAGGGTATCTCAATACAAAGATCCCGGAAAAGTGTCATTTTCGTATTTGTCGTAAGGTGAAAACCTAAGTCACTTTCATAAGGTTTGGATTGGAAATTAAAGGAAATATGTTTGTGATCTTCTAAGGGCTTCAAGTTGCGGATTGGAGTGTCAAGGAGAGGCTCTAAGTTGCTAGGGAGTGACTTCGGATCTTGAAGTTGGATTAAGGCTCGTCGAGGTAACAATCTTGTTCTCTTAAGTGTTATAAGATTACATATTGTTGTAGCCTTACATTTTAACTAGCTTGAAGTATATGTATTAAATATTGATAAGTGTTATGGATATTGGAAGCCTAAAATCCAAAATGACATTGTTAGCCATTTGAAATTGAAATACAATTTGGTCGATAATTAGAATCGTCGCATGTTATCTACTTGAAGATTATAGTTGTTATAATCTATTGCGGCTTTAAAACATGTTATACTAAACAACTTGAATTGAAAAGGAATTGGAAAGGATGATATGTTGTTACACCTTTTGGCCGAGAATGGCATTGCCTTTTGGACTAGTTTGATATAAATTGTGGGGCAGAATTTTACACGTCTTGTTAGGCGTGTAATCCCCTATTGTTAACTACATTGTTGAGCCTTAAATGTGGCGTGTTTGGTTATTGAATTCGGTCCTTGAAAAAGGTGGAAAAGTATGTAGAAACAAAGGAAGTGCTGTCCGATTTTTCGTAGAATTTAGTGACTCTGCACTTAGAATATTCTACGTTTGAAGTTAGAAGTTAATAGACGTATTATGGTCATTATAGGTTGACATACTACGTACATCATATTGGACTTAGCAAGTGGATTGAACCGAAGAGGTATGTGTAACTTTCCTATCTCTTGAGCATGAGTAGTTGTAAATTTATAGTACGGTAGACGTACGAGATTTTGATGAATCTAATTTCATTTGATATCCTTGACTTGTTTTAAGAATGTCCAAGTTGGTTGAGTTAGGGAATTAACTCACTTGTTAAAAAGATTAAGAATGTCTTAGTTTTTAAAGTTAAGGGACTTGAAGTATTTTTTAAAGTATATGATACTTGTTTTGTTTGAAAGTATAAGTCCCTTGGATATAAGGAAGAATGTAATTGCCTAAAGTATAAAGTTAGTATAACGACTTTATGGGAAGTTGGTTATAACAGCTTTATGGAAAGATGAAAGAGTGGTTCACTCTAGTAATGTAAATAATGATAAATGACTTGAAATAATGAAAGGCAAATTGATTTGAAGGCATCAATTGCTTAAGGTTTTAAAAGAAAGAAGTCACTTGATTTAGAAGTCTATAAATGTATTCCTAAAAGGTATTGTGACTTGTCCTGAAAAGTAGCTATGACTTGACACTACGGTTATTAGTATCTTGGAAGTTTTATATGAAAAAGAGTCATTTTAAAAGAGTAGAAGTACGTAGTACTTTGGGTTAAACTCCCGGATTTTTATAATGACATGTTAGTGCCTTAAGTAAACTAAAATGAGAGTGTATATGAACAAAGTTAATAAGAAGTTAGGGGATTTCTTAACTTGCTTATGTTATGATAAGCCGGTTGTGCTAGTTTATGTTATTCTTACGGGGTAATGCCCCGGGTTACTACTATATCCATGGATTTACTACCCATGATGCAAGTGCGGCGTTTGTACTCATTGCGGGCCCACCGGGCCTAAGCGGGTGAAATAGTCCTGTGCGGGTGAAATAGTCTCATGCGGAGCGCATCGCTCCATTGCGGGTCCGCAGGACCTATGCGGGTGAAATAGTCTCAGGAGTAGGATTGCTTAATGATACTACGGGCGGGTGACCCTACTTCGATCATGAGCCTCATATTTTTATGCAGTAAAGTATATTCTTGTTTACTCTCATTGTTAGTAAGGCACAGTGTACTGTTATTTGAGTTATCATACATGTCTCCAGCTCTATTTTAGACATTATGATTTCATTATAGTACTTTCAGTTTTCACATACTTGGTACATGTTGTACTGACCTCCTTCGGGGGGCTGCGTTCATGCCGCAGGTAGAGTTATACAGGTTGTTGATCCTCATTTTTAGGATCACTGTCCAGCTGGTTGGAAAGCTCCATTATTTCGGAGGCTTTGCATTTTGGTACAATTCCCTGAGGTTGTAGTTTTATGTACATTCAGGGGTATGGCGGGGCCCTGTCCCGTCACAGTTGTTATGTCAGAAATTCTTAGAGGTCTGTAGTCATATCTTATGGATTGGGTTGTAAAAAAAAATGATTTTTGAGTTACGTGTATACTTTTGGAAGGTGGCCTTATCGGCTAGCCTGCTATTTATTTATTTTGAGTTATATGTATGTTCCGCTACTATTCTCTGATGTATACCGGTAAGGGGTGCCCAGGTAGGGCACCAGTCGCGGGCCCGGGGGCGGGTCGTGACACATCGGCAGGTACTGTGGGGAATACTTTGTCCAATACGTATTCTATCTTTTCTTGCCTTAGGACATTTCTCAGATTCCTTAGCCAGTCTATACAGGTGGGTCCAGTAAGTTTGTTCATTTCCATCAACATTTTCAATGATAGGCTCGACATTTTGATAATCTGAGATAGAAAGGAAATTAAACTCAAATTTATTTCCTATTACACACACCCGTTTATGCTAATGAACATGGTCTTTTGTTTAATTAGCTCTCACTATTTTAACATACTTCTACGACACCATGGTAGAATACAGACCTATATTAAT
Source organism: Przewalskia tangutica (assembly GCA_029844215.1). NCBI lineage: Eukaryota > Viridiplantae > Streptophyta > Magnoliopsida > Solanales > Solanaceae > Przewalskia > Przewalskia tangutica. The sequence goes on along the minus strand of CM056725.1, from coordinate 41,355,451 downwards.
TTAAGGTCATAATGGGCCAAGATCCAAGCCTATGCTATCTCTGCGTTTGCTTTGGATGATAACTTCAATAACACATCTTGGTAGGTTCTAAACCAATTGCAAAATTTATTTGCAACTCTTGATTGATCAAATATTATATTTAATCTTATGTCCGTAGATTAGTCCGATACTTTGGCGCCAAGATTTGTCTAAGCAAGTCAACCCCATTACATGAGAGCGTTTATGTATCTAAGTAAATTTAGTCTTTCTGAGCAAACACTTTGGTGTAAATACCCATGAAGGTTTATCATCTACCTTTACATTCAAAACACATCTATGAAAGAGTATGAGTCCTCGTAGACTTAGAGCAAATGTTTTAGCATAAATACTCCTATCGCCGAAAAGGATTTTGCACTCTAACATATGGACGACGCATTTTAATTTAGACTTGTATTTAAAATTTGGGGAACATTTCATTTTCGGGAATTTTAACCAAGATCGACAATTTGTGTCATATCCAATACGACATCTGATCATGCAATTTCTAAAACACATTTAGTTGGAAACCATCAACCCAATAAGCATGATTTAAGATGGTCTGATCAATTAATGGGCGTCGCCTACCCAGACAGCTATAGCAGACATTATGTTAATAATCAAATGTACGCATTCAAACACTTGCATATAGATCTTATATTATTCAATAATATATAATTAATAATAATCATAAATATAAGTCTAATCCAAACAGTCCTTAAATATTTTCTGATTTTAAAACTGATTTCAGGGTATTTTTGTAAATTCATATTTTCAGAATTTACAGTTTAGTCCCTCAAGAATTTAAAATTTCAATTTTGAACCCCTTTAAATTCAAAAAATCCAATTTTAATTTTTAGAAAATATTTTCAGATTTCAGGGACATGTTTATAATTTCCAGAATTTAAATTAATTATAGATTTGCCCCAAAGGGCCAAATCTGCCTATTTGAAAAAGTTTTAATTTCAATTTCTGATTTCGATTTTTTTTTTAAAAAAAAGACCCTCGGCGCCGCGACCCTAATTGGGTGGCGCCGCGGCGCCCTAGAGGCAGTGTCTTTCGGGTTCTTAATTTTAATTAGGGATGCGGCGCTTCCACCATGGAGTCAGCTCTAATTTTCCAGAGAGAAAAAAAATCATTTTAAGCCATTGGGATGAGCTGCGGTACCTCGTCAAACCCTAGGTGGTGCCGCGGCGCTCCATCGTGGAGTCGTGGCGCCGTCTCTAAAACCCTAGGTGGCACCGCGTCGCCTCCATCTCAGAAACATAAAATCTGCATTTCTGAAACACTAAAATTGGTTCAGGGTCAGATTTATAGATTCATCTTCGTTACCCTTCACTATCAAACAACACGTTCATCGAACATCATCCAATCCCTTCACGTTTTTCGCTTCAGTGCACCATATTCACAATGAACTGGTTACGCACATCGACTTAGAAGAGTTAGATCGAAATGACTTCCTCGATTACATCATTGTTTAATAGTTTGGGAGACAAGGATGATGTGCATTTAAGATATTAGGTTTTCAAGCTTTAAACGACATAAATTTTAGATTTAAACATATTCTAACCCATATTATTATCTATCATTACTACATAATCACACAAAACAGCTCAGACTCTGATACCACTGTTGGGATTTTGTTGGGTTTGTATACGTAGCGAAATTTTAAAAATTTGTGTTTTAAACCCAACAAGCGACGAACTGTAGGATGATTATGTAGTAATATAAAAAATATGTAAATACATAACATGTATATAACCGTAATACTTCGTTTGAATACTTATAGTTTGGGAAATCTGGAGTCTTTTAGTAATTCTGAGGGTGTGCACACAATTGATCTTCGACAGTAAGTTCCATGAACTCCGATGTATACCTCCTTAGAACAGCTAGTAAATTCTTCAGAGGTTCGAGAGAGAGTTAAATTCTAGGTCACTAAGACTTAGAATAAAATATGTATAATGTTGTATTAATCATCATCCTAAATAATGAATATAGACCCTCTATTTATAGCTTATTTCTCATGGGCCAGGCCCAGAAAATGAGGTGCAATGGGTCAGTCAGACTTGTCACGACCCGTTCCGGGGCCCGTGACTGGTTCCTTACCCGGACACCCAAGCAGTCATACATCAGAGAAAATCAGCGGAAATATAAAACAAGATATGAATCAATGAAAATTGAGACACAGTTTATATGAGAAAAGTCGCCTTTCGGCATAATATATATAAACCCAAATTCTGGCAGTTACATCCCAACTGTACAATAGGACTACAGACCTCTAAGGAAATAAACAACTATGGCGGGACAGGGCCCCGCCATACCCTGAATGGACATATATCTACAACACAGGGAGAACCATACCAAAAGTCGAGCCTCCGGAGAAGATGGAGCTCCTGACACCAAAGCAAAGATCCTAAGGATGCGGATCTAGCACCTGCTTACTGCGCAGATCAACGCAGCCCGGGCGAGGTCAAGACATAACAGGTACTAAGTATGTGAAACTGTAAAATACTTAAATGAAATCATATCATTTTAAAACCAATTTACAAATATGCACGAAACAACCAATGTAACCGCACATAGTGCCCTATCATAACAAGAGCAACAATAGGTAAACTGTAACAGGTCTTTTCTAGGCTGCGAATGATCGAAGCAGGGCCAATCGCCCGTAGTATCACTATGCAAGCCTAATCCTGGACTCCCGTAGTCCGCATAGGCCACTCACATAGGCCCGCATAGGGTATAACCCCGCATCGAGGGTAGCTACTCAAGATCGCCCCGACTCGTAGTCCGCATGGCCACATAGACCGCATGAGGTATAACCCGCACACTAACTCGAACTCGTAGCTCCGCATAGGTCCCCTGGACCCGCATGAGGTATTCTCGAATCATGGTCCCAGACCGCCTGAGTCTACCCCGCATCGGAGGGCAGCTTAACCCCCGGTATCATGTCAAGAGGTGAGTGATATTATACTAACACAACAGCTTATCGTTAAACAACATAAGCACAACAAGAATACTCTCTTATACAAACGTTACAAGACACTAACACACATAGCATCATATTATGTCTACTTTTCAAACAATCTTACTACACCTTACAGCAATCAATACAAGGTTTTTATAAACAAATAAGTAAACAGTTCCTTTTACCTTTCTTAAGTTGTTATACCTAACTTCCCATAAAGCTAGTATAACTCTTAAGCTTTTTGTTTAAAAAACCAACATTTCTCTTCTGTTAAAAAATGATTCAGTATTCTTTTGAAATGCTTTAAGATCCTTATTATTCAGGCTTAAGTCGCAAGACATTGCCGTAAGTATTATTCAGGCTTAAGTCGCAAGACATTGCCATAAGTATTATTCAGGCTTAAGTCGCAAGACATTGCCGTAAGTATTATTCAGGCTTAAGTCAAAAGACATTGCCGTAGTTACTATTCAGTTAACACACGACGCTCATCGTACTATATATATATTTAAAATATCATGCTCAAGAGTATAGGAAGAATCACATACCTTCTCGGCGAAAACCACCTGCCAAGTCGAATATGTCGCGCGCAGAGAATCAACCTATAATAGTCAAATACGTCTATCAACGTCTAGACTATTCTGTAAACAGTTCTAAGCAGAGGGTTCTCTATTCTACGGAAAATTGGGCAGCACTTCCCTACCCGTCAAGCTACTCAAGCTCATCAGGAAAACAAATTCTATGTAAGTATAGTTCAATTATTCTTCTTTAAACCCTTCATGTGATAGCTCAATTCTATTTTGTAATATCCTTCTAAGTATTTTATACTTATATCTATACTTCTACAGTATGTATTCTCTAATTACAAAAAGAAGGATAAGATTATTTACCTCGGTAAGCGCAATAATATCCTAGATATACGTCGATCCTGAGCAAGGTTTAGCTCCTAATTTGTACGCTCCGATAGCTCCAAGGAACCCTTAGAAGTTCTTCACAACTTCTACTAAGTACTAAGGGATTTGGGCTAGGGTATTTAGGAATAGTAACTACACTTGGAAGACAACATTTCTACCAATGGAGGGGGGGTAGGTTTCGGCTAGGGCTACTAGGCTAGAGGGGGGGTGTTTCGGCCAAGGCCTTTTCAAGAGGGAAGGGGGGGTGTTGGACGAAAAGGCTCACAAGGGAGAGGGGAGGATTTTCAAGACTTGGAGAGTAATTTGTGGATGAAGAACTCTTCATCTTAAGGGGGGTATTTATAGGTCAAGCCATGGCCAACCAATGGCCAGGATGAAGCCAAGTGCAAGGCAAGTGTAGGGTGAGGATTTTCCAAGTGTCCTTATCCATCCACTACACAAATATCCTACCAACTCCATGCCCATCCATTCGGCCCTATTGCCGCATCACATCCATCAATGAGAGGGTGACAAGTGCCGCCCTCTCGTTGGTCCAAAATGTTACGTCTCTCGGAAAAATCTGCAAAAATTAGAAATGACATAGCCGGAATTTACCCTACGCGAGTCTTGTAAAACGTTTCGTCGGAAAACGATTCTTTGTGTGAGTTGTGCCAAAAAAAAACGTCCCATGCCTAAACTTTAAGGCTAAACTTTCGTACGTACGCCCTCACGTACATACTCTGGAAATACGGGGTATAACATTCTCCCCTCCTTAGAAACATTCGTCCCGAATGTTCCTTCTCAAGACTGTTAATGATAAGGTTCCTTATAACTTAAACAGTTTGCAAATGCCACACACGGCCACAAAACAACACTTAGGCATAAACGATAATGAAAATTTACAAGTAGGAAAGTGAATTACCTGGAGGTGTGGGGAATAGGTGAGGATACTTCTGCCTCATGTCCTCCTCAGCTTCCCACGTCATCTCCTCCATGAGCTCGTTCCGCCACAAGACTTTGACGGAAGCCACGTCCTCGTCCGCAGACGCTAAACCCGACGATCGATTATCGCTATGGGAATCTCTCATACACGATAACCCCTGGTCACTGGACATCGTCAATCGGGTGTACCCTAGATGGATCCCGATACATCTCTCAAAGATAGAAACATGAAACACGGATGCACCGCCTCCGGACGGACGGCAGATTCAACTCATAGGCAACCTTGCCTACCTCGCGGACAATGATAGGGCCCAATGTACTGGCCGAAGTTTCCTTTCTTCCCGAATCTCATCACACCCTTCATGGGTGACACCTTCAGGAAAACCCAATCATCAACCCCGAACTCCAGATGCCGCCGACGATGATCTGCATATGACTTCTGTCGACTCTGAGCTGTCAGCAACCGCTCTCGGATAAGCTTCACCTTATCCATCGCCGCACCAACCTGGTCCCACTAATCGCACTCGCCCACATCAAACCAGCCTATAGGCGATCCGCACTTCCTCTCATACAAGGCCTCATAAGGCGCCATCCGAATCGAGTGGTAGCTATTATTATACGCAAACTCAACTAGAGGCAAATGATCCTCCCAAATACCCTCAGTCGATAACACAGCTCGCAAAGATATCCTCAAGAGTCCGGATAGTGCGCTCGCTGCTGTCCGCCTGCTCGTGGATGGAATGCATGACTGTGCTCACCAAGGCCCCTAAACCCTTCTCGAAAGACCTCCGAAGTTAGCCGTAAACCGGGCTCTGCTGCGATATGATCGAAATAGGGACTCCATGCACCGACGATCTCTCGGATGTAAAGTCCGCATAATCCTCACCGGTGCGTCGCCCCGACGGAAGGAAGTGGGCTGATTTCACACCGTCGATGATAACCCAAATAGAATCATGTCTCCTCCGAGAGCGAGGTAATCCCGTGATGAAGTCCATGTTGATCACCTCCCACTTCCGGTCGGGATCTCTATCGTCGCAACAAACCACCGTGCCTCGGTGCTCTACCTTCACCGCCGACAACACGCACCGAGCTACGAACTCGCAACGCCCCTTTTCAAGCCATCCTACCAATACACGATCTAAGCGTCGTGGTACATCTTGGTCGACCACGATAGATAGAGTAACGCGCTACCGTGTGCTTCCCCAAGAACTCCGCCGAAATCTCAAACATCCGGAACACACAACTCGCTTCAAACCTTAGCACCCCATCGTGCTACCTCAAAAGGACCTTCCTCACGAAGAGCCAGATCACGATAACGTGTCAAAATCGATCCTCGAATCGTTGCCTCTTCACCTCCTCGACGATGGAAGACTCGCAACCTCACGAACTCGAACCCCATCGCTATCGTAATCAATCAAACGGACACCAAGGCTCGCTAATCGATGCAAATCACGAACCATGTCCTCCTCTCTGCTACACATCCGATAGGCTCCCATCGACCTACGACTAAGAGCATACGCCACAACATTGGCCTTCCCGTGGTACAGGATATCAACATCGTAATCCTTAAGCAACTCTAACCACCGTCTCGCCGTAAGTTCGGCTCCTCTGTGAAGATATACTGAGGCTCTTATGGTTCAGTATAAATATCCACGAACCCCATACAAATAGTGCCTCCAGATCTTCAAGGCGTGAATCACCGCCGCCAACTCCAAATCATGGGTGGGGTAGTTCCTCGTGTTTCTTCATTTGCCGGATGCATACGCTTATAACCTTGCCTGCTGCATCAACACACATCCCAACCCGATGCCCGACGATCACAATACACGCATATAACCGTCTGGACCCTCCGGAAGAGTAAGAACGGGGCGCCGTCGCCTCCTTCAACAACTGGAAACCCCGCCACACGCATCACCATCGAAACTTAGCCGCTCGAGTCACCTAGTCAATGGTGCGTAGATAGAAGCAAACTTCTACGAACCGCCGATAATAACTGCGAAGCCCGTAAAATCGCGAACCTCAGCCGAGTAGTAGGTCTAGGCCAAGTCCTCGACGCCGATCTTGCCAGATCCACTGAATGCCATCACCCTAATATGCCCAAGAAAAGCCACCGGTTAACCAAAACTCACATTTGGAAAACTTGGCGCATAAATCGCTGGTCTCGAGAACTCTCAAAGACGGTCCTCAAATGCTCGCATGCTCTCGCTCGAGCGAATAAACCAAGATATCATCAATGAACACTATCACAAACGTGTCCAAAATGGTTTGAACACTCGGTTCATCGATCCATGAATACACGAGCATTGGTCAACCCAAAAGACATGACTCGAACTCATAATGCCCGCATCGTCCGAATGCGATCTAGGGACATCCACCTCTCGACTCGCACTTTGATGATAGCCCGATCGCAGATCAATCTTGAGAAACATCTCGCACTCGCAACCGGTCGAACAAATCATCAATCCCGGGAAGGGGTATTCGTTTAATGGTCACCTTGTTCACCGCTCAGAATCAACACACACGCGCAGCTGCCCCGCCCTTCTTCTTCACGAACAATACCGCGCTCCCTGCGGAGAAACACTAGGCCCGATGAATCCTTCTCCAAAGAAATCCCTAAGCCGATCCTTCAACTCTCTCAACTCGGCAGTGTCATTCGTATGGCGGAATGGAAATAGGCCGAGTGTCCGCAAAGACATCGACATAAAACTCTATCTCCTCTCGTGAGGGATACCCGGAGGTCGTGCGAAACACGTCTGGGAATTCTCGACTACCGAATCGATGAAAACTGCACCGCAGCCTTCGAGATCAAACACCCGAATGAGATGGTAGATGTATTCTTCGCACCATCTTCCTAGCCTCGAGGTAGGAAATAAACCTACCCGGCGTACAAAGGTTCTCCCACTCAACAACCGCCTCAGAAACTGGAACCGCACTACTCTCCTCGCAGCTACATTGGCGTAGCAAGCTAGCCAATCCATACCCATGATCACGCCGAAATCGGTCCATATCCAACTCTATCAAGTCGCCAGGTCCGACGATCGTAAATGGTCATCGGACAAGCCCTATATACCCGCCGAGCTACCACCGAATCACCCATCGGCATAGCTACCTCGAAGTGGTTCATGGACTCGTGCTCTATCCTCATCCTACTAGCAATAAGGGAGATATATAGGATAGAGTAGAACCCGATCTATCAAGGCATACACATCAAATCCAGAACCGATAAGGTACTGTGGACGACATCGTGAGGCCTCCCGATCCCGCTACCGGACAAGGCATAAATACGATTCCGAGGACCGCTAGAATCGGGACCCGCGCCACGACCTCGCCGCGACCTGGCCGCCCATGAGTACCTTTCCCTCCGGCGAGTAATCAGAGGAGATGAAGAAGACCCGCGAAAGAACTCGTAGTCGACCCATACCATCAAGATCGCCTTGGCCTGACGGTTCCGCAAAGTGACCGCCGCTACAATCGTAACAAACTCCCGTAGCGCATCACAATTCCCGGTGGATCTACCGACGCCACACCGGCGGAGGGGGTCCCGATCGCCGCATTTCGCCGCTCGACGCTCAAGTCTCGCCTCGGTTCGCCTCGAATATCCGGCCGCCCCGAGGACGGCAGAGTGCTCGAGTTGGCCGTGGTGCAAATCTCGATCGCTGCTGAGGCCGCCACCACGATAGCCACCAAAAGACCTCGCCCCGCCTTCTTCTCGCCGCTGCTCACAACCTGCCGCCTCTACGCTCCTCGCATCCAAGTGCATGAGCCTGCATGTGGGTAATGTCCATACCCGGCTGAAGAGAAACACCTGCACAAGACTCGGCCATATAATCATCTAGCCCGGTGACGTAGCGGTGCACCCTATCCTCCATATCTGCTACCAACGCTGGAACATATCGAGCCAATGAATCAAACTCGACATTGTACTCCCTAATCGTAAGGCCCTCTCGCCTCAAGAACAAAAATTGTCGGCCCGTGCCCTCATCTCGCGAGGCAAGAAGTGAGTGAGGAAAGCCTCCGAGAACTCGTCCCAAGTAGCTGGGGACGCGTGCTCTCCCCGGGATAACTCCCACGAATCAAACCAATCGACTGCAGTATCACGTAGCCGATGCGCGAATGTCGTCACAGACTCGGTCTCAAGCCTTGATCACCCGCATGATCCTCAGAATCGACGGATGAACTCCGCGGATCATCCTCCGCCTCGACGTAGAACTCGGGGATACAACTCAGAAATCCCGTAGCCTCAAATCGCTCGCCTCGGGTGAACCACGGTGCTCGGGCCGGAATCGAACCGCCAGATCCACTGCTCATGTTCGCCACGATCTCGCCAAGAATCGGGCCATCTCTCGTGACTCTAGGTGTCCCACTAGCAGCTCCGCCGCTTTGCCCTTCGGGCCCGGTTGCCTTTACGTGAGGCATAATCAGCATGTAAAAGGAATACGTTAGAGGGTCCAACTTATAACACGACTCTAAAGCACGATCTCAGAGTGAGAAGAATGGAAACCAATCCTAAATATCCTATAGCCTCACGATTATTGGTGTGCACAACACACCGATAATCAAGACTTACTAGATACGATTCAGAGACACTTTCCGAGGATTAATCGCTCGATACCACTTTTGTCACGACTGCTCGTTCGTGGATCGTGCCTTACCCGCACCCAAGCGCCATACATCGAGAAAATCAGCGAAATATAAAACAAGATATGAATCAATGAAAATTGAGACACGCTTTATATGAGAAAAGTCGCTTTCGCATAATATATATAAACCCAAATTCGCAAGCACATCCCAACTGCATAATAGACTACTGCACTTAAGGAAATAACAACTATGGCGGACAGTGGCCCCGCCATACCTGAATGGACATATATCTACAACACGGGAGAACCATACCAAAAGTCGAGCCTCGAGAAGATGGAGCTCCGACACCAATGCAAAGATCCTAAGGATGCGGATCTAGCACTCGCTGCCTTACCGCGGCATGAACGCAGCCTCAAGGAGGTCGATAACAATGTACTAAGTATGTGAAATCAGAAATACTTAAATGAAATCATATCATTTTAAAACCAATTTACAAATATGCACGAAACAACCAATGTAATCGCACATAAAGGCCCTATCATAACAAGAGCAACAATAGGTAAATCAGAATGTGTCTTTTCTAGGCTGCGAATGATCGAAGCAGGGCCAATCGCCCGTAGTATCACTATGCAAGCCTAATCCTGGACTCCCGTAGTCCGCATAGGCCACTCACATAGGCCCGCATAGGGTATAACCCCGTATCGAGGGTAGCTACTCCTCGGCATCGTCCTGGACTCGTAGTCCGCATGGCCACATAGACCGCATGAGGTATAACCCCGCACACTAACCTGGAACTCTCGTAGCTCCGCATAGGTCCCCTGGACCCGCATGAGGTATTCTCGAATCATGATCCCAGACCGCCTGAGTCTACCCCGCATCGGAGGGCAGCTTAACCCCCGGTATCATTTCAAGAGGTGAGTGATATTATACTAACACAACAGCTTATCGTTAAACAACATAAGCACAACAAGAATACTCTCTTATACAAACGTTACAAGACACTAACACACATAGCATCATATTATGTCTACTTTTCAAACAATCTTACTACACCTTACATCAATCAATACAAGGTTTTTATAAACAAATAAGTAAACAGTTCCTTTTACCTTTCTTAAGTTGTTATACCTAACTTTCCATAAAGCTAGTATAACTCTTAAGCTTTTTGTTTAAAAAACCAACATTTCTCTTCTGTTAAAAAATGATTCAGTATTCTTTTGAAATGTTTTAAGATCCTTATTATTCAGGCTTAAGTCGCAAGACATTGCCGTAAGTATTATTCAGGCTTAAGTCGCAAGACATTGCCGTAAGTATTATATTCAGCTTAAAGTCGCAAGACATTGCCGTAAGTATTATTCAGGCTTAAGTCAAAAGACATTGCCGTAGTTACTATTCAGTTAACACACGTACGTCTACCGTACTATATATATATTTAAAATATCATGCTCAAGAGTATAGGAAGAATCACATACCTTCTCGGCGAAAACCACCTGCCAAGTCGAATATGTCGCGCAGAATCACCTATAATAGTCAAATACGCCTATCAACGCCTAGACTATTCTTTAAATAGTTCTAAGCAGGGTTCTCTATTCTACGGAAAATCAGCAGACTTCCTACCCGCTGCTACTCAAGCTTCATCAGTGAAAACAAATTCATGTAAGTATAGTTCAATTATTCTTCTTTAAACCCTTCTACTGTGATAATACCAATTCTATTCTCAGAATATCCTTCTAAGTATTTTATACTTATTTCTATACTTCTACAGTATGTATTCTCTAATTACAAAAAGAAGGATAAGATTATTTACCTCGGTAAGCCCAATAATATCCTAGATATACGTCGATCCTGAGCAAGGTTTAGCTCCTAATTTGTACGCTCCGATAGCTCCAAGGAACCCTTAGAAGTTCTTCACAACTTCTACTAAGTACTAAGGGATTTGGGCTAGGGTATTTAGGAATAGTAACTACACTGAGGACAACATTTCTACCAATGGAGTGGGTAGGTTTCTGGCCAGGCTACTAGGCTGTAGGGGGTGTTGGCCAAGGCCTTTTCAAGAGGGAAGGGGTGGGTGTTGACGAAAAGGCTCACAAGGGAGAGGGGAGGATTTTCAAGACTTGGAGAGTAATTTGTGGATGAAGAACTCTTCATCTTAAGGGGGGTATTTATAGGTCAAGCCATGGCCAACCAATGGCCAAGATGAAGCCAAGTGAAAGGCAAGTGTAGGGTGAGGATTTTCCCAAGTGTCCTTATCCATCCACTACACAAATATCCTACCAACTCCATGCCCATCCATTCGGCCCTATTGCCGCCTCACATCCATCAATGAGAGGGTGACAAGTGTCGCCCTCTCGTTGGTCCAAAATGTTACGTCTCTCGGAAAAATCCGCAAAAATTAGAAATGACATAGCCGGAATTTACCCTACGCGAGTCTTGTAAAACGTTTCGTCGGAAAACGATTCTTTGTGTGAGTTCTGCCAAAAAAAAACGTCCCATTCCTAAACTTTAAGGCTAAACTTTCGTACGTACGCCCTCACGTACATACTCTGGAAATACGGGGTATAACAAGACTGGCCCACTACCTTGGCGGTGCCGCGGTCCAAGTATGAGATGTCGCATCCCCAAGGCGACGCAGCCCCATGTCCCAAGTGTCATGGCCCATGGCGCGCAGCCCTAGGTCCCAAGTGTCGCGACCGTCGACGTCCAGTGTGGTAAGTCATTTCGTTTTCATTTTAATTAAATGTGAAATTCAATTTTGACTTAATTAAATAATCAGCATTCATTCAAATGTCTCGATTATAAATTGAGCATTTATATTCTCTCATTACATCCTTATATCGAAGGAAAAATTGACATAGTGTTACCCTACAAGTATTCACATATCGACACTAATCATATTAGGTTCAACACAGAACTTCTAGACGCGCCGAAAGACGAACTCAATATGTGAAGTATATTTACACGAATCCGGTAAATTGAACCTCTATGTGTGAAGATAAGAGTTGGAAGATTAGCCATTCGGTGGAACATAAGCATTGGAGATCCGACTTCCGAAGTTGTTATTGTTGTAATTTTCTTTATTCGACCCACCGTAATCATTCCTTCCATATTTTTTACATTGACCTTGCGGTTGAGGTTTCCATTGGATTTGATAATCGAATCCTTGATAATTCTGCTTTTGATAACCCCCTTGTGAGTTGTTGGCATCCTCATATTGCATTGGTGGTACCTCTTGAAATGGGACATATTATGTTTCATACATATCCATTAACAAAGTTTGCATCTCCTCTGTCGCATTAACCTTCTTTGAATCACCATCGGCAAACCTCTTGGTTAACAAGCTAATGTTAGTAACAAGTTGAGCAATTGTTTGGTCCCTCAGTTAATATTCCTTCACAAAATAATTTAATAACAGTTCCCCATATTCCACACCATCCGTGCCTTTCTTGATTATGTGTAGTGAGTTTGTCAAGAAATTTAATGATTAAGGAAAAAGTCTTGTCTATGAAACACCCACTAGTCGCATTTTGAGTCATAGCATCCAACCCCATGTATAACTTCTCCATCAAAATATTTTACGAAAAACTATGATCCAGAGATCTCATCAAATATATATTTAACCTATCCCTAGCTTCATCATGTTGTTCCCTCGGAAATTATTTCAACTCAAAGATCTAGTCTCTAAGCTTGACTTTCTTACTTGGAATAAATAATTTCTTAAGGAAGACATTCACTAACTCTACCCATGTATGAATAGAGTTGTGGGGCAATATCTTGAACCAAGCCCTTGCTTCGCTGGCTAAAGAGTACTTGAAAACTCTCAATCGGATTGCATCTGGAGTTACTGCAGTCCGGGTATGTGTCTGATACACACTCATAAAGTTCTTCAAATGTTGATATGGATCATTGTCGGTGGAATTCCTAAAATAACCCCAAGCTTCAACAATTGATAGATGACACTATCAATTTTGAAATTCATCGCACCAATCCTTGGAGGAAAAATAGAGGATGCCTACTCAACCTCATGGAGAAGATCAACAAATACATTTTCTTCTTTTTGTTCATCCGGTGACAGTGGAATCCCATTTGCTCTCCGCCCACTATTTTCTCTGCGACTTGCTCCTCGCCATGCCATGATCACTTGGTGCACAACACAAAGCAAACAAGATGTCATGGAATATAAAAAGACTCAAAATAAGGCACACACTATTTAGTAATTTCAAACTGTATTGCCCGGTAACAGTGCAAAAATTTAATACGCACAAATTACACCTTATAATAGCATAAAAAAGATGTTGTCAAATATAGTAATCCAATTAGGTTGGGGTCGAATCTCACAGGGAATAAGATGTGAAAAGATTACTTATGTAGTGTGTCACTTGACTCTAGTCATTATTCTATCCCAATTAATTGTGAAAAGAATTTTTGTTTCTACTTGCTATTTTTAATGTAAGATACTGAAGGAAACCAATGTTGTATCCTTTATAGATGAGATGTAATGCTATAGGTGTTAATATGACATATTCCTAATGGGTCATTGTATTGTTTGCATTTAATCTCTATATGACTCTATAACAGTTTGCAATAGTTAGAAAGTATTTCCTCTTTATGATTTTCCCAAATACATAAGAGTTAGATTTAAAGAAAGACTAATTATGCCAAGTAAAATATTTCTTATCCCTAAGTGAGTTTATTAAATGAGGATTAATGCCCCGAATTTTTGCTATGTATTTCTACCAAACTCTAACTCACCTTATTAAGTAAAGAAATGGTTTATGGCATAGGTTAATGTTTGCAACTACCAACCAACTTTAAAGCATAAGAAATAAATAGAAACTAACAACCTGTAACGACCCGAACCCGGGCCCGTGACTGGTGCCTTACCCGGGCACCTAAGTAGACATACATCAGAGTAACCAGCGGAATATAAAAGCAAGACATGAAACAATTATGAAATGAGAAACAGTTTATCCAAGAAAATATTGCCTTTCGGCATGTATATATACATCAAGTGTGAACAGTTACATCCCAACTTTACAACAGGACTAGAGACCTCTAGGAATGTAAACAACTATGGCGGGACAGGGCCCCGCCATACCCTGAATGTACATAAAGCTACAATGGCAGGGAGATCATACCCAAAAGACAAGCCTCCGGAGAAACGGGGCTTTCCCAAAAGCAGGAATGGTGATCCTAGGAGCGGGGATCAACAACAGGAGTACCTCTACCTGCGGCATGAACGCAGCCCCCCGAAGGAGGTCAGTACAACAGGTACCAAGTATGTGAAACTGTAAAGTACTTAAGTGAAATCATATCATTTTAAAACCAATTTTACAAATATGTACGAAACAACCAATGTAACCACACATAGTGCCACAGCATAACCAAGAGCAAAATAGATATAACATAACTGGTCTTTTCTAGGCCGCTAATGATCGAAGCAAGGTCATTCGCCCATAGTATCATTATGCGTGCCTAATCCTGGAACTCCCGTAGTCCGCATAGGCCACATAGGCCCGCATGAGGTATTCCTCGCATCGGGGGTAGCTAACCCGCGGCATCATCCTGGACCCCCGAAGTCCGCATAGTCCTATGGACCGCATGAGGTATCCCTCGCATCGGCGTAACACACCCGGAGTGATCAATCCTGGAACTCCCGCAGCTCCGCATAGGTCACATGGACCCGCATGAGGTATTCCTCGCATAGAGGGTGGCAAGTCCTTGGCATCATAACAAGTCAGGGGGGTATGTGATATAATAGCAGTACAACGGGCTTATCGTTTAACCACGTAAGTACAACAAGAATAACCACCTTACACAAACATCACAAGACACTAACACACGTAGCATCATAACATGTTTACTTATCAAACCATCTTACTACACTTTCCAGAAATCAATACAAGACTTTCATAAACAAATAAGTAAACCGTTCCTTTTATCTTTCTTAAGTCGTTATACCTAACTTTCCATAAAGCTAGTATAACTCTTAAGCTTTTAAAACCAAGTATTACTTTTCTTTCAAAAATGATTCATAACTCTTTTGAAGTATTTCCAAGATTCTTATCATTTAAAACTCAAGTCAAAAGACATCAAAGTAAAACCAAGTTTAGTTAACACATGTACGTCTACCGTACTATATATATTTCAAAAGTATCATGCTCAAGAGGATAGGAAGAATCACATACCTCCTCGGCTCAATCCACCTGCCAAGTCGAATATGTCGCGCGCAGAGTATCAACCTATATCAGTCAAATACGTCTATCAACGTCTAGACTACTTTGTAGAATATTCTAAGCAGAAGGTTCTTTATTCTACGGAAAATCAAGATTTCCTACCACAAACTACACAAGTCTCATCAGAATACAAATTCTATGTAAGTACACTTCAATTCTCTTCTTTTATACCATCCTTCTATATATCTTATACTTAATTCTAAACTACTACAATATGTAATCTCCAATTACAATAGAAGGACAAAGATTATTACCTCGATAAGCCCAAAATTATCCAAGATTAAATGTCGATCCTGAACAACGTTTAGCTCTTATTCTGCACGCTCCGATAGCTCCAAGAAACCCTTAGAAGTTTCTAAACAACTTCTACTTAATACTTTAACCAACTATGAAGATATTCCTAGGGTTTCGTTTTGTGACTAAAGGAAATAAAGTAGTATTTCCGGGCTTTTAGTATAGAGGTAACTTGGGAATACTACAAGGGATTTGGGCTAAGGTATTTTGGAATAGTAACAATACTTGAAGACAATTTCTTCCGGGGATGTTTGTGAAAGCAACTAGAAGGGGATGTTTCAAAGCAACTAGAAGGGGGAGAGGAGTTTTGAGACTTGGAAAATATTTAAGTGGATGAAGAAGTCTCAGACTTAAGGGGGTATTTATAGAACAAACAAGGGCCAAGATTCAAGCAAGTGGAGGGTGTAGATTTGGTAGCTTGTGTGAGTGGAGTCTTCCACCAAGTGTCCACCACAACATTGGGACATATGTCCACCACAACTTTGGGACATATGTCCCCCACAACAAAGAGACATGTGGCTATCCACTAGCACCCAAAAAACGTCTAACCCTCCTCCACTTGCACCACAAAAAAAATATCTTCCAAGACTTGACTTCTTGAGTTGCCCACTTGCCCACTTATTTCGTCCAACATGCCACCTAAGGGTGCCACATGTCGCCCTCCTATTGGTCCAAATATTTCATCTCTCGGAAAAATTCGTAATTGGTTAAAATATTAAAAACGTAAAATTTCCTTCACAAGGTTCGGAATCTTTTCTGTTGGAAGTTCACAATTTCATCCTTAACCTAATTAGGGTTTATATAATTGTACATACGTCCTCACATACATACTCTGGAACTACGGGGTATAACATACTCCCCTCCTTAGAAACATTCGTCCCGAATGTTCCTTCTAGAATCAATTAAATCAGAAACGACAAAGCTCCCCACAACTTAAACAGTTTGCAAATGCCACACATGGCCACAATACAACACTTAAGTACATAAGTCAATAAAAACAACAAGTAGGAAAGTGAGTTACCTGGAGGTGTGGGGAATAAGTGAGGATACTTCTGTCTCATGTCCTCCTCTGCTTCCCACGTCATCTCCTCTCTGTGCTCGTTCCGCCATAAGACCTTGACGGAAGCCACATCTTTTGTCCGCAGACGCCTAACCTGACGATCGATTATCGCTATGGGAATCTCCTCATACGACAACCCCTCAGTCACCTGGACATCATCAATCGGGTGCACTCTAGATGGATCCCCGATACATCTCTTCAGCATAGAAACATGGAAAACCGGATGCACTGCCTCCAGATCGGATGGCAGATCCAACTCATAGGCAACCTTGCCTACCCTGCGGACAATCTGATAAGGCCCAATGTACCTTGGGCTGAGCTTCCCCTTCCTCCCAAATCTCATTACACCCTTCATGGGTGACACCTTCAGGAAAACCCAATCATCAACCTCAAACTCTAGATGCCGACGACGATGATCTGCATACGACTTCTGTCGACTCTGAGCTGTCAACAACCGCTCCTGGATAAGCTTTACCTTATCCACTGCCTGCTGTATCAAGTCCGGCCCGACTAACTGCACCTCACCCACATCGAACCAGCCTATCGGTGACCTGCACTTCCTCCCATATAAGGCCTCATAAGGCGCCATCTGGATACTGGAATGGTAGCTGTTATTATACGCAAACTCTACTAGCGGCAAATGATCCTCCTAGCTACCCCTGAAATCAATGACACAGGCTCGCAGCATATCCTCGCGTTCGGATAGTACGCTCGCTGGCTCGCATGCGAGGATGGAATGCGATCGAGGCTCACTCGCCCCTAATCCTTCCGAAAGACCTCGGAAGTTAGCGTAAACGGGCTCTCTGCGATATGATAGAAATAGTGATCCCATGCGCCTCACGATCTCTGGATGTAAAGTCCAAAGATAATCCTCACCGAAAAAGTCGCCCGACGGAAGAAAGTGGGCTGATTTCACACCGGCGATTTATAACCGGATAGAATCATGCTTCTCCGAGTGCGAGGTAATCCCGTGATAAAGTCCATGTTGATCACCTCCCACTTCCGGTCGGGATCTCTATCGTCGCAATAATCCACTGTGCCTCGTGCTCTACCTTACTGCCGACAACACGCACCTTGAGCAACAAACTCTGCAACGTCTCTCTTTAGGCCATCCCACCAATACACTGATCTGAGGTCGTGGTACATCTTTGTCGACCCCGGATGGATAGAGTAAAGCGCGCTGTGTGCTTCCCCTAGAACTTGTTGCCGAAGTCCTGCAATATCTAGAACACACAACCTGCCCTCAAATCTTAGTACCCCATCAGGTGCTACCTCGAATGGACCCCTCCCCTCACGAAGAGTCGTATCACGATACCGGGTCATACTCGAATCCTCAAACTGTCGCCTCTTCACCTCCTCGACGATGGAAGACTCGACACCTCTCGAACTCGAACCCCACTACTATCAGAATCAATCAATCGGACTCCAAGACTCGCTAGCTGATGTAACTCGCGGACCATGCCCCTTCTCTCTGGCTGCACCTCTGATAGACTACCCATCGACCTACGACTAAGGGCATCTGCCACCACATTGGCCTTCCCTGGGTGGTATAGGATATCGACATCATAATCTTTGAGTAGCTCTAACCACCGTCTCTGTCGTAAGTTCAGCTCCTTCTGGCTGAAGATATACTGGAGGCTCTTGTGGTCTGTGTAAATATCACATGAACTCCATACAAATAATGTCTCCAGATCTTCAAGGCGTGAATCACTTCTGCCAACTCTAAATCATGGGTGGGGTAGTTCTTCTCATGCTTCTTGAGCTGTCGAGATGCATAAGTTATGACCTTGCCCTGCTGCATCAACACACATCCAAGACCGATGCCTGACGCATCACAATACACCACATAGCCGTCTAGGCCCTCTGGAAGAGTAAGAACTGGGGCGGTCGTCAACCTCTCCTTCAGTAACTGGAAGCCCTCCTCACAAGCATCCGTCCACTGAAACTTAGCTGTCTTCTGAGTCAGCTTAGTCAAAGGTGCCGAAATAGAAGGAAACTTCTCCACGAACCTCCGATAGTAACCTGCAAGGCCCAGAAAGCTGCGCACCTCTGTCGGAGTAGTATGTCTAGGCCAACTCCTGACTGCCTCGATCTTGGCCGTATCCACACGAATACCATCGGCCCCGACAATGTGCCCGAGAAAAGCCACCGAAGACAACCAAAACTCACATTTGGAAAACTTGGCGTACAACTGCTGGTCTGGAGAACTCTCAAGACACCTCAAATGCTCGTATGCTCCTCGCCTGGCGAATAAACCAAGATGTCATCAATGAATACTATCACAAACGTATCCAAAATGGCTTGAACACTCGTTCATCAAATCCATAAATACCGCCGAGCATTGGTCAAACCGAAAGACATAACCTCGAACTCATAGTGCGCACGTCCGGAAGCGATACTAGGGACATCCGTCTCTCTAACTCGCACCTGATGATAGCCCGATCGCAGATCAATCTTGAGAAACATCTCGCACTCGCAACCGGGTCGAACAAATCATCAATCACAGGAAGGGGTATTCGTTCTTAATAGTCACCTTGTTCACCGCTCGTAATCAACACACATGCGCAGCTGGCCCCATCCTTCTTCTTCACGAACAATCACGGTGCTCTCGAGAAACACTAGGCACGATGAAGCCCTTTCTCCAAAGAAATCTCTCGGTGGTCCTCCAACTCTCTCAACTCGGCGGTGCCATTCTCAGTATGGCGGAATGGATATGGCCGAGTGTCCGTAGCACATCGATACAAAAACTCTATCTCCTCTCGGGAGGATACAGGAGGTCGTCTGAAACACATCCGGGAACTCTCGACTATCGAACCGATTGAAAATCTGGTATCGCAGCCTCAGTATCAAATACCCGAATGAGATGGTAGATATACCCCTTCTGCACCATCTTCCTAGCGTTGAGGTAAGAAATAAACCTACCCTCGACACGGTGTTCCTCCCACTCAATAACCGGCTCAGAAATCGAACTGCACCAACCTCGCCCTGCAGTCCACATTGGTGTAGCAAGAAGCTAGCCAATCCATACCCATGATCACATCGAAATCAGTCATATCCAACTCTATCAAGTCGGCTAGGGTCTGACGACTGCATATAGTCACTGGACAAGCCCTATATACTCGTTCAGCTACCACCGATTCACCCACTGGCGTAGCTACCTCAAAAGGGTCTATGGACTCAGGCTCTACCCCTATCCTACTAGCAATATGGGGAGATATATAGGACAAGGTAGAACCCGGATCTATCAAGGCATACATGTCACAACATGAAACTGATAAAGTACCTATGACGACATCCGGTGATGCCTCCTGGTCCTGTCGGCTGGACAAGGCATAAATGCGGTTCTGAGGACCGCTAGAACTAGACCCGCCACGACTCGCCGCGACCGCTGGTCCTGAGCACCACGCCCCGGGCGAGTAAATGAGTGAAGAAGACCAGAAAGACCGTGGTGACCCCTACCATCTGCGCCGCCTGCCTGGACGCCGTGATAGTGACCTGCTGGCCGCAGTGTAGCAAACTCCAAGTAGTACAACAACTCTGAATGAAATCTACCGACGGACACACCGAGAGGACCTCGATCGGTTAGCACCCTGCTACCGAAGTCCAAGTCACGGGGCCCGACCGCCTCAATACCTGGGCTGCCGAAGACGGTAGGAGTGCTCAATCGGCGGTGATGCAAATCTAGTCTCGCCGAGATCGCCCACCGAGAGCCACCAAAAGACTGCGCCGTCCGGCCTTCTTCTGAAATCGACAACCCGGCCTCTACGCCTCACATCCTGTCGCATAAGCTGCATGCAGGAAATGTCCATGCCCGACTGAAGAGCTACACCTGAGAAACCCTCTGCCAAATAGTCGTCAAGCCCGGTGACGTAGCGGTGCTCTCGGTCCTCCATGTTCGCCACCACGGGGACATATCGAGCCAACGAGTCGAACTCCACATTGTACTCCCGTGTGCGCCTCTGTCTCAAAGATCGTAAATCTGTCGGCGTGCCTCTCATCCGCGGAGGCAAGAAGTGCTCGAGAAAAGCCTCCGAGAAGTCGCCCCATACCTGGAAGCGGCATGCTCTCCCGGGATAGCCGCCACGAATCAAACCGATCGCAAAGATCACGCGGCCGATGTGAACCTAAGACCACCGACTCGGTCTCAAGCCACGATCATTCTCATGATCCGTCAGAATCGTCGGATGAACTCTCGCGGATCATCCTCGTGCCTCGACCGTAGAACTCGCGGCTACAACTCGTAAAAACCCGTAGTCTCAAGCTAACAGATATAGGATGAACCACGGTGCTTCGAATCGGCTTTTGGGTCCAGCCTTTATCTCATGTCCGCCACAACTCGCTAGTAATCGGGCCATCTCTCAGAACCCATCTCCTCTCGGTTCAGCCGCGACGGAGGCGCAGTATCGTGGTCTCGATGGCCACCGCCGCGCTCCAAACTCGCTGGGCCGGCGGCGTCGAGAACTCGCCGTCGAGGTATCGCCTGTAAAGTTCGGCACGCCTCGTGACCTCGGTGTCCTACTAGCAGCCTCTGGCCGCTTTGCCCTTCTCGCCCGGTTGCCTTGCGTGGAGGCATAACTGGTACAGAAAAGAAATACGTTAGAGGGGTCCAACTTATAACACAGCTCTAAGGAATGATCTCAAAGTGAGAAGAATGGAAACCAATCCTAAATATCCTATAGCCTTCTGATTATTGGTGTGGTGCACAACACACCGATAATCAAGACTCTACTAGATACGGTCTGTAGACACTTTCCGAGGATTAACTGCTCTGATACCACTTTCGTCACGACCCGAACCCGGGCCCGTGACTGGTGCCTTACCCGGGCACCTAAGTAGACATACATCAGAGTAACCAACGGAATATAAAAGCAAGACAAGAAACAATTATGAAATGAGAAACAGTTTATCCAAGAAAAGATTGTCTTTCGGCATGTATATATACATCAAGTGTGAACAGTTACATCCCAACTTTACAACAGGACTACAGACCTCTAGGAATGTAAACAACTATGGCGACGGGGCCCGCCATACCTGAATGTACATAAAGCTACAATGGCGGGAGATCATACCTAAAAGACAAGCCTCCGAGAAACGGGGCTTTCCTAAAAGCAATGGTGATCCTAGGAGAGGATCAACAACAGTGAGTACCTCTACTGCGCATGAACGCACTCGGCGAGGTCGATAACAGTACCAAGTATGTGAAACTGTAAAGTACTTAAGTGAAATCATATCATTTTAAAACCAATTTTACAAATATGTACGAAACAACCAATGTAACCGCACATAGTGCCACAACATAACCAAGAGCAAAATAGATATAACATAACTGGTCTTTTCTAGGCCGCTAATGATCGAAGCAAGGCCATTCGCCCATAGTATCATTATGCGTGCCTAATCCTGGAACTCCCGCAGTCCACATAGGCCACATAGGCCCGCATGAGGTATTCCTCGCATCGGGGGTAGCTAACCCGCAGAATCATCCTGGACCCCCGAAGTCCGCATAGTCCTATGGACCGGATGAGGTATCCCTCGCATCGGCGTAACACACCCAGAGTGATCAATCCTGGAACTCCCGCAGCTCCGCATAGGTCACATGGACCCGCATGAGGTATTCCTCGCATCGAGGGTGGCAAGTCCTCGGCATCATAACAAGTCAGGGGGGTATGTGATATAATAGCAGTACAACGGGCTTATCGTTTAACAACGTAAGCACAACAAGAATAACCCCCTTACACAAACATCACAAGACACTAACACACGTAGCATCATAACATGTTTACTTATCAAACCATCTTACTACACTTTCCAGAAATCAATACAAGACTTTCATAAACAAATAAGTAAACCGTTCCTTTTATCTTTCTTAAGTCGTTATACCTAACTTCTCATAAAGCTAGTATAACTCTTAAGCTTTTAAAACCAAGTATTACTTTTCTTTCAAAAATGATTCATAACTCTTTTGAAGTATTTCCAAGATTCTTATCATTTAAAACTCAAGTCAAAAGACATCAAAGTAAAACCAAGTTTAGTTAACACAATGACGTCTACCGCATCATATATATTTCAAAAGTATCATGCTCAAGAGGATAGGAAGAATCACATACCTCCTCGGCTCAATCCACCTGCCAAGTCGAATATGTCGCGCGCAGAGTATCAACCTATATCAGTCAAATACGTCTATCAACGTCTAGACTACTTCGTAGAATATTCTAAGCAGAAGGTTCTTTATTCTACGAAAAATTGGGCAGCATTTCCCTACCCGTCAAACTACACAAGTCTCATCAGAAATACAATCTATGTAAGTACAGTTCAATTCTCTTCTTTTATACCATCCTTCTATATATCTTATACTTAATTCTAAACTACTACAATATGTAATCTCCAATTACAATAGAAGGACAAATATTATTACCTCGATAAGCCCAAAATTATCCAAGATTAAATGTCGATCCTGAACAACATTTAGCTCCTATTCTGCACGCTCCGATAGCTCCAAGAAACCCTTAGAAGTTTCTAAACAACTTCTACTTAATACTTCAACCAACTATGAAGATTTTGCTAGGGTTTCGTTTTGTGACTAAAGGAAATAAAGTAGTATTTCCGGGCTTTTAGTATAGAGGTAACTTGGGAATACTACAAGGGATTTGGGCTAAGGTATTTTGGAATAGTAACAATACTTGAAGACAATTTCTTCCAAGGGGGGGGGGGGGTGTTTCGGCGAAAGCAACTAGAAGGGGGGGGGGGGAGAGGGAGTTTTGAGACTTGGAAAATATTTAAGTGGATGAAGAAGTCTTGCACTTAAGGGGGGTATTTATAGAACAAACAAGGGCCAAGATTCAAGCAAGTAGAGGGTGTAGATTTGGTAGCTTGTGTGAGTGGAGTCTTCCACCAAGTGTCCGCCACAACATTGGGACATATGTCCACCACAACTTTGGGACATATGTCCCCCATAACAAAGAGACATGTGGCTAGCCACTAGCACCCAAAAAACGTCCAACCCTCCTCCACTTGCACCACAAAAAAAATATCTTCCAAGACTTGACTTCTTGACTTGGACACTTGCCCACTTGTTTCGTCCAACATGCTATCTAAGGGTGCCACATGTCGCCCTCCTATTGGTCCAAATATTTCATCTCTCAGAAAAATCCGTAATTGGTTAAAATATTAAAAACGTAAAATTTCCTTCACAAGGTTCGGAATCTTTTCCGTTGAAAGTTCACAATTTCATCCTTAACCTAATTAGGGTTTATATAATTGTACGTACGTCCTCACATACATACTCTGAAACTACGGGATATAACACAACCCATATGCATATATTCAATGTTAGACACCCATTATATGGCTCCACAATCTTAGTATTAAAACCTAGCTATTCATGATATTTGTTACAAGACAAAGCAATAAAGAGAACATTAAAGGAGACATTAAAGCTTACATTTAATGGAAGATGACTAAAAGGGAAGGAATATTCTTCTCAAAATCTTGCAAATGGTGTCTTCAATGCTCTAAACTAATAGGACTAAAATCTGAACAAGAATGACCCACCAAAACCCTACACAAACTATTTACAATATTCCAAAAATTCAGACAAAATTGCCCTTGGCGACCTATTACGCGCCGCATTAGCCACCACATTTGTTGATTTGTAGCGCATTTTGTTATTTTATGTTGCAGAACATGGGAAAATGTGTCCTTGGTGGATACGTTCTGCACCGCATCATGTGTTTTGCATTGCATTTCAGCTCCGTATTTCACATGCCAGATTCATGTGAATCCTATTTTGACATGTGTTTGCATCTGCAGTCGCATAGCTCCATCTGCGCCACATTTTGTCTTTTCCAGCTTCACTTTGGTATTTTTTGCTTGGTTGTGACACTTTGAGTTGATTTTAACTACAAAACAGAAAATAATTAAGAAACGACATGTAATGTACTTAAAAATAATAAAAACTTCTCGTAAAAGATATCAAATATTTTGTAATTTTGTGGCACATCACGAATGTCTTCGATGGATTTAATCTTATTCTGGTTTACCTCAATCCCTCTCTAAGAGACCAAGAAACATAAGAATTTTCTGGAGCATACCCCGAAGCCGCATTTCTCTGGGTTGACCTTCATGTTGAACTTTCTCAAAATTTTAAATGGTTCCTGCAAATCACTCAAATGTTCCTCCACACAAAAAATTTTAATAAGAATATCATCTATATAAACTTCCATAGGATGAAAATTGAGATCCAGGTCGAACTTGTGAGTTACGACTTCTGGAGAATACTTGTCATATCTTTGTGGGACCAAGTAAGACAATCACTGTTAGATGTATGATATTGAATGATAGTTTTCCTAAGATCTGAGATCAACCCCATGCCTAGGTATACCTTTATTTTAGGTATTTCTTCATGTAGAGCGATTTGTTCGAGCTCCTAAGCTATTGATTTGGTGGCATCATAATCATTTTCCACCTTAAAAGGCATAGGACCCAATGGTTATCTGGGAGCTCACTTCTGGATTTTCTTGCTACATTTTACTAGCAGAGCCTGCTGAACTGCATTCGGGACTGGCTCCGCTTCTTGTAATTTCCATTTTTGCCTGATGACAGCCTCTTGTTCTTCGATAGTGAACATCTCCTTAGTCGCTGGTTGCTCCCCCCTAATATGTTTGAGTCTTTTTAGATTTGGGAATTCGACTAGCAAGTGTAGTGTTGAAGGAATCGCCTTCATATCATGAAGGCATGGTCTCTCAAATATTATGTAATATTTTATGTCACTATCGGTGACATAAAACTTAGGTTTTTTCATGATTCCCCTGGCTTCCACCGGTATATCAATTTCTCACTTGGTAGTTTTACTTGCTATGTTAAAACCAGCTTTGTAGCCAGTATAACATTCTTCAGCATTTTCATCCCCACGTCCACTTTCCAATAGATGATATTGGCCAAACTTTTGGGTTCAACCAATATCCGCTTTACCTGGAAGCAGTCGATGGGAATAATGAACTAGGGCATCGTTGTGCGGAAAGGTGATGCCCCATCTTCGTCAATGAAGGTAATGATATTTATGAATGATATCTCTTGAAATATTTTTTCCCATCACTACAAAAAAATAGAGATTAGCGATGGATGAAATATGTAGCTAATTGGAAAATATTTGTTGCTAAGCCAATTTAGTGAAAGATTAGCAACAAATTTGTGTATGTTACTATTATGCTCGTAGATAACCTCTTTGAGACAGAATAATTGATTTTGTTGCTAAGTTTGCTACGGATTAGCTACAATATTTATTAGTCGCTAGTCATAGCGACGGAAAAATTCATCTCCCAAACCCCTTTTCAGGAATTATGGTGGCACCTACATATCTCATCGGTAGGCGAACCACTCCCGAATCATTCACATGATATGACAAATATATAAGCGGAAGATAACATAATACTATATAATCTGTCAAATAATATAAATGTGGAAAAGATAAGTCTAAACATCATAATAACATCTCCCAAGAATCTAGTCTGAGCAGGCAACAAGTGCCAAAACTAATACTTAATGTTACACCCCGTAAGTCCAGGACATGTATAAGAGAATGTACGTAAGGAAACAAGACTTGGACATTAGTACGAAAGGAAGAATTGTTCTT
Organism: Przewalskia tangutica; assembly: GCA_029844215.1. Classification (NCBI taxonomy): domain Eukaryota; kingdom Viridiplantae; phylum Streptophyta; class Magnoliopsida; order Solanales; family Solanaceae; genus Przewalskia; species Przewalskia tangutica. The sequence goes on along the minus strand of CM056725.1, from coordinate 41,328,840 downwards.
CCGACGGAAAATCTTCCGGACGTCGGAAAGGAAAAAAATGTTCGTTATTGAGAATTGGATTCTCAAAATGCATTATTTGAAGAGTATGGAACTTATTAATATTATGGAAATTTATTTTTACGGATTTGGTCACGTGGGGCCCACCCGAGGAATTTTACGTTTTGTGGGGCCCACGAGGGTTACGGAATTTTATGGACGAATGAGAGGGCGACACGTGGCACCCCCATAAGTGGTCTTGGTCGAATTAGAGGAGGGGTAATTTGTTCATTGAACCTCTTGGAAGATAAGTCTTCAAAGCTTGACATAATTGACTAGTCAACTTGCCACTTAGGCTTGATCCATGTGATTTTAATCCTAGCCTCACATTTGTTTAAGTCTAAGCCCTCCAATATGTATTATATACTAACTAGTAGCAAGACTTGGCATTTCTACACTTAGAAAAATTAGAGAGCCCTTGTTCTTGAGAGAAGAGCTCTCGGGTTTGCATCCATGTCCACACAAAAAAAATTTAGTTTTTGATCCATTAGCGACAGGACTTAAACCCAATGTCCCTAATGGTTTTGTAAGGATATCTCAATAGAAAGATTTCGGAAAAAAATGCATTTTTACGTTAGTCGCAATGCGGAAACTAATGGAGTTCTTCAACTTTGAAGTTGGAACTTGAAGAGGGGTTCTTCATAGGCTTCTAAGGAGTGATTGGAGCGGGTTGGAACCTAAGGAATGGAGCTAAGAATTGCTAAGGCGCGACTTTGGAATCTTGGAAATTTTAAGGGCTTATAAAGGTATAAATTTTGTCGTTTTAGTAGTTAAGACTTACTTATTGTTGTAGCTATGGATTTTAGCAAGCATGTGTTATATAGTATGAAGTTTGATATTTTTATTGGCAATTGGAACCCTAATCCGAAAACTAGCATGTTTAGCCTTAAGATTACAATTCAAGTCGACTATTGGTCTAAGCGTCGCATGTGGTATAAAGAAGGAAATTTTAGTTGTTGAAGTAGTTTATAACTATATAACATGTTAGACCTTGGAACTTGGAATTTGAAAAGGGTTGGAAAAGACTTAGTGTTGCTATGTAAGTTGGCCGAGAATTGGCTAGTGTGCATTAAACTACTTCGTATGAATTGTGGGGCGGAATTTTACACGTATTGTAAGGCGTGTAATCCCCTTTGTTTGGTTGTTGTTGGGAGCCTTAAATGTGGCTTGTTGGTTATTGTATTCGGCCTTGAAAAAGGTGGCAAAGTGAGTAGAAACAAAGGAAGTGCTGCCCGATTTTCCGTAGAATTAGAGACCAAATACTTAGTATTATTCTACATTAGAGACTAGAAGTTGATAGTCTTGTTGTGACCATTATAGGTTGACACTTCTACGTACGGCGTATTCGGCTTAGCTTGTGGATTTAGCCGAAAAGGTATGTGAACTATCTCCTCTTCTAGCATGATTCCTTAGAATAAAGAAAGTAAGTTTTACTCCTTAAATGATCCATCCTCGTTGTACTTGGATTGCCTAGAATAGAATATGTTCTATGTACTTCCTTGATTGTACTTTGATGTTTAGATTGTAAGTTGTATAATCCATTTTCTTGATGAAGTTTGGATTCTTAAAAGTGAAGGTATTTTACTTAAAGTACATGGAGTCTTAAAAAGGAAGTGGTTTCCAAATCTTTTGGCTAGTGCCTTAGTTCTAAAACCTAAAGGTCATTATAATGACTTTAGGGGAGTCAAAGGAGTGATTTACTTATTTGATTTAAAAGAGGAGAAATGACACGTTTTAAGAGAAGTAACTTGTGTTAAGGGTGAAGTTACTTGAGGTTTAAAAGGTAGAAGAAAACTTGTTTTCTAACTATTAAGAGACTTGGAGTATTTTGAAAGTTAAGAACTTGATTTGTAAGTATGTGATACTTGGTTTTAATAGTATAAGTCTCTTGGTTATTGAAGGAATGGATATGTCTAAAACCATAAAGGGTTATAACGGCTTTATGGGAAGTTGATTATAACGGCTTTATGGAAGGTTTAGAAAGTTGTCTATTTTGATTAATCGGCATAAGTTGCCTAGATTGTGAAAATTTGGAGTTACTTGATTTCAAGCTTTGAAATGAGTTTTCTAAAAGTGTAGTAACTTACTTTAAAAAAAAATAGACACGTCTTGATACTACGGGTGTTAGTATCTTGGGGCTTTACATAGAAAGGAGTCTTTTATAAAAGAATGTACGTACGTAGTACTTTGGCTTGATAAATTGAGGATTTGTCTAAGTGTGCCTTGATAAGTACTTTGGCTTGTTAAAAGAGAATTATTCTATGTATGCCTTGATTAGTACTTTGGCTTGATAAATTGAGGATTTGTCTAAGTGTGCCTTGATAAGTACTTTGGCTTGTTAAAAGAGAATTATTCTATGTATGCCTTGATTAGTACTTTGGCTTGATAAATTGAGGATTTGTCTAAGTGTGCCTTGATAAGTACTTTGGCTTGTTAAAAGAGAATTATTCTATGTATGCCTTGATTAGTACTTTGGCTTGTTAAAAGATAATTATTCTATGTATGCCTTGATTAGTACTTTGGCTTGATAAATTGAGGATTTGTCTTAGTGTGCCTTGATTAGTACTTTGGCTTGATAAATTGAGGATTTGTCTAAGTGTGCCTTGATAAGTACTTTGGCTTGTTAATTGAGAATTGCCTATGTGTGCTGGAAATAGTCGGTTGTGTGCTATTGGTATATCAGTCGTTTCGGGGTCATTCCCCGGGTTTGTGGCATTTGCATAATTCCGTGGATTTGCTACCCACGATGCGAGGAATACCTCATGCGAGTCCGAAAGGGCTTATGCGGGTGAAATAGTCTCACGCGCGGGTCCGACTATGCGAGGAATACCTCATGCGAGTCCGTAAGGGCTTATGCGGTGAAATAGTCCTATGCGAGGAATACCTTATGCGGTCCGAAGGGCTTATGCGGTGAAATAGTCCGTGCGGGCGGGTCCACCTATGCGAGGAATACCTCACGCGTCCACGCGACCTATGCGTGAAATAGTCCCGGGAATAGGATTGTTGAATAATACCGCGCGGATGGTCCCGCTTTGATCATGAGCTTCCTATTTTATATTGTAAGGATACTCATCGTTTACTCATTGTAGTAAGGCACAAGGTGTTGTATTCGAGTATCATATATGTCCCCTGATTTGTTTGTGTTACCCTATGGTCATGCTTTTACGAGGTAGGATTCCGGTATGAGACCACGAGGTATTTAGCACCTGGTGGGACTTGGTGTTCATGTATCCTTATGGGTGTTGTTACATCATGGATCGCGGTGAGGAAGGATTCCACGCATGATTGATATTATAGGCGAGACCCATGGTTATATTTGAGTAATGACTTTGAGGGCCTGCGTCCCTGACTTGATATGACTGCTTATGTGTTAAGTACTGTAGGTTGGAAATCATACAAGTCTCCTGTTTTATTTAGATCGTTATGATTTTATTACGCATTTCATCGTGCACATACTTGGTACATTCTTCGCATCGACCTCCTGGGCCGCGTTCATGCCGCAGGTTTAGGTACGCAGTTTGGTGATCGGCAGGTGTAGGACCCTGCTCAGAGTTTTTGGATAGCTCCCTTTGTTCAGGAGTTTATCATTTTGGTATAGTTCCTTCAGTACAGGCTTTTGTACATTTATGGGTACGGCGGGGCCTTGTCCCGTCATAGTTCAGTTTAACTCCTAGAGGTCTGTATTCATATGTGGGATTGGACTCGTGTACAGTGTAGTGTCTTTTGTTTATGTATATTATATGGCAGCCTAGTCGGCTTTGCCTTGTACGTACGTTGGTTTTTTTTTTTTTAAAAAAAGAGCTGTTATTAATTTCCGCAATGTACTTAGTTGTTAAGGTAGAAAGGTGCCTGTAGGGCACGATCCACGCCCGGGTTCGGGCATGACAGAGTGGTATCGAGCGATACCCTCGGAATGTTTACAGACCGTGTCTAGTAGAGTCTTGATTATCGGTGTGTTGCGCGCCACACCCATAAACAGGAGGCTACAGGACATTTAGGAGTTGGTTTCTATTCTTCTCACTCTAAGATCGTGCCATAGAGCTGTGTTAGTAATAAAATTCCTCTCTGACATATTGTTGTGTTACAGTTATGCCTCCGCGAGGGCAACAACCGCCTGTAGGGCAAAGGAGTAGCAGGAGCTACTAGTCAGACTCAGAGAGTTGATAGGGCTTATGCCCAGGGTATATCGGATGTTGTTCCGCAGTCGGCGAGTTCTTCTGCGCCAGGTTTTGAGGCCCCAGCACCAGAGCCTCCAGTTTCTCGGTTAGGAGAAGACTATAGGGTCAGCGAGGAAGCGATTATGTTATTGACCAAGATAGCGGTGCTAATAAATTGTAAGTGATAGTACCCCAGAGGTAGGGATACTTTGATTAGTAAAGTGAGAAGTAGGAATGTTGACAAGAATGATAGGTGAACTGAGACTATAGTTGTATAAAGTTCACAAGTTGTAATTACCCCGTATAAGTGTAAGACCGATAGGGAAGATTGTACAGTAGAAATACTTTGGCTTATGTGACGAACCTCTAGTGAATAGGGGATAGGGTAAGAAGTACCTTGAGATAAGAGAGATGTATTTCAGACTAAGAACGAGAAGTTAAGGGTGACGATGAGTCGGGTTGTGGACTCATTTTGGGTCAGCCGATAGTATGGAATGGGGTGATGTCAGTTAGAAATGGTCCCGTTATGTGATAGGGTCCCGAGGATGCAAGGCCCAAGTTTAGTAAATTGTTGTACGAGTTTGTGGATGCGTTCCACCGGAACTAGGTCGTAAGGACCGAGGAGAGCCTTAGCAGGAAATTCAAGTAGCATAATGGCTGTGTTCGATTAGTAACTCCAAGGATGGAGAACGTAAAAATATTTGAGAATTTGTACGTGTACTAGATAAGTTTGAAAGTACGAGAAAGTATGACAAGTAAGGAAAGAAAGGAACCTCTAAGGATCCCGTGTTTGGGAAGACTGTAACCTTCGAGTTTTGTGAGAAGGGGGTCGCGAACGGAAGGTCCATTGATATGTTTACATATGTTATGTGGTGGCCATGTGTGGCATCGTTGGTCTTGTGCATTTGATTGATAGGCATAGTATAGAGATTGTACCGGAGTGTGTATAACTTGGCAACCGACTAAGAACATTCGGGGACGAATGTTTCTAAGGGGGGAAGAATGTTACACCCCGTAAGTCCAGGACATGTATAAGAGAATGTACGTAAGGAAACAAGACTTGGACATTAGTACGAAAGGAAGAATTATTCTTCCGACGGAAAATCTTCCGGACGTCGGAAAGGAAAAAAATGTTCGTTATTGAGAATTGGATTCTCAAAATGCATTATGAAGAGTATGGAACTTATTAATATTATGGAAATTTATTTTTACGGATTTGGTCACGTGGGGCCCACCCGAGGAATTTTACGTTTTGTGGGGCCCACGAGGGTTACGGAATTTTATGGACGAATGAGAGGGCGACACATGGCACCCCCATAAGTGGTCTTGGTCGAATTAGAGGAGGGGTAATTTGGTCATTGAACCTCTTGGAAGATAAGTCTTCAAAGCTTGACATAATTGACTAGTCAACTTGCCACTTAGGCTTGATCCATGTGATTTTAATCCTAGCCTCACATTTGTTTAAGTCTAAGCCCTCCAATATGTGTTATATACTAACTAGTAGCAAGACTTGGCATTTCTACACTTAGAAAAATTAGAGAGCCCTTGATCTTGAGAGAAGAGCTCTCGGGTTTGCATCCATGTCCACACAAAAAAAATTTAGTTTTTGATCCATTAGCCACAAGACTTAAACCCAATGTCCCTAATGGTTTTGTAAGGATATCACAATAGAAAGATTTCGGAAAAAAACGCATTTTTACGTTAGTCGCAATGCGGAAACTAATGGAGTTCTTCAACTTTGAAGTTGGAACTTGAAGAGGGGTTCTTCATAGGCTTCTAAGGAGTGCTTGGAGCGGGTTGGAACCTAAGGAAAGGAGCTAAGAATTGCTAAGGCGCGACTTTGGAATCTTGGAAATTTTAAGGGCTTATAAAGGTATAAATTTTGTCGTTTTAGTAGTTAAGACTTACTTATTGTTGTAGCTATGGATTTTAGCAAGCATGTGTTATATAGTATGAAGTTTGATATTTTTATTGGCAATTGGAACCCTAATCCGAAAACTAGCATGTTTAGCCTTAAGATTACAATTCAAGTCGACTATTGGTCTAAGCGTCGCATGTGGTATAAAGAAGGAAATTGTAGTTGTTGAAGTAGTTTATAACTATATAACATGTTAGACCTTGGAACTTAGAATTTGAAAAGGGTTGGAAAAGACTTAGTGTTGCTATGTAAGTTGGCCGAGAATTGGCTAGTGTGCATTAAACTACTTCGTATGAATTGTGGGGCGGAATTTTACACGTATTGTAAGGCGTGTAATCCCCTTTGTTTGGTTGTTGTTGGGAGCCTTAAATGTGGCTTGTTGGTTATTGTATTCGGCCTTGAAAAAGGTGGCAAAGTGAGTAGAAACAAAGGAAGTGCTGCCCGATTTTCCGTAGAATTAGAGACCAAATACTTAGTATTATTCTACGTTAGAGACTAGAAGTTGATAGTCTTGTTGTGACCATTATAGGTTGACACTTCTACGTACGGCGTATTCGGCTTAGCTTGTGGATTTAGCCGAAAAGGTATGTGAACTATCTCCTCTTCTAGCATGATTCCTTAGAATAAAGAAAGTAAGTTTTACTCCTTAAATGATCCATCCCTTGGTTGTACTTGGATTGCCTAGAATAGAATATGTTTGTCACGACCCGAACCTGGGCCCGTAACTGGTGCCTTACCCCGGGCACCCTAGTGATACAACATCAGAGTAATCAGCGGAACATAAAACACATACATGAAACAAATGAAGTACAAAACAGTAATCTGAGGAAAACTTGCCTGAGGCATATATATAAATAACAACTCTTACAAATGAACAGTTTAATCCTTTTTACAAACCCTGCCCACAACAAGATTACTGCACTTAAGAAATGATACGACAACAATGACGGACAGTATTCGTCATACCCCGAATGTAAGCACCTACAACGACAGTGGACTATACGAAGATAAGCCTCGGAGAAACGGAGCTTTCCCAAACGCCGAATGCGGACTCCTAAGAGCGAGGATCAACGATCGGTGTACCTTTACTGCGGCATGAACGCAGCTTCGGCGAGGTCGATAACAGGTACCGAGTATGTGAAACTGAAAATAAATACTGTAAATGAAATCATAGTAGTCTATAAAGCAGGAGACATGTATGATAACCAAACTACAGTTCACAATAAGCAGTCATGTCAAGTCAGGGACTCACGCCCTCAAAGTCATCACAATAAAACCGTACGGGGTAAGTACGAAGGCATAACCGACTACTAAGACCCCCAGTACCACAAATGCCATAAACTGTATCACGAGGTCTTTCTAGACCGCACCACATGATCGGCCGCCACCGCCCGCAGATCACCGCGCGTCTATTCTCGAACTCTCGCAGCTCCGCATAGGACACACACGGACCCGCATGAGGTATTCCTCGAATCACGGCCCTGCATCGCCGAGGTATACCCCGCATCGAGGGCGCCTTAACCCCAGATCCGCCTAGGCTCCGCAACCCGCATAGTCTCAAAAGACCGCATAGTCTCAACAGACCGCATAGTGGAATCCCCGCATCGCTAAACACCCGAATGATCAATCTCGAGCTACCGCGACTCGCATAGTCACAAGGACCGCATAGCCGTAGAGACCCGCATCAAGGCGGTGGCAAGCCCTGTATAATAAGTCAAAGGGGTATGTGATACAATAATAGTACAACGCTTAACGCTTAACAACGTAAGCACAACAAGAATGACCCTTACACAACATCACAAGATACTAACACACGTAGCATCCTAACATGTTTACTTATCAAATCAACAAGAAAGTATTACAAGGCTATCACAAACCAACACAATCAAGTTATTCACACAAGGTACTTTATGCTAACAAGTTCGTATCTAACCCCAAAGTACTTCACACATTAAATCTTTAAAAGATCTGCTTTTCACATAAGTCACACAATACCCGTAGTATAAAATAGAGTGATTGTCTTTTAAGTAAACTAAAACACTTACCTTTGTAAAATCAAGTAACAACATTATTTTCCAAACGCCCAAGTTTGCCTAATTTCAAATGTTCACGTTCTTATTTTAGAAAGGTTTCGTAGTTCAAGGTCTTATTCATTTAAGAATATAATTCTCTTTTAAACAATCGGAGAAAACATAAGCCTTATATGTGAGTAGGATATTCTTGTTTATAACAATCTTATTACAGCAGTCATGATCTAGGAAATATCATTTTGTCTCATCTTAGTTTCTATGCAGATGGAAGTTTCTACTGGTTTTAATAATACTTAATTATTCAATACATTTTCCTTTATTAACGCTGCAGTGGTTTGTCGATACACATTTCTGATTTCCGAAATCAGTAAAACATTATCCCTTTTAAAAATCAAGTACTCATTACTCACGAATGAGGTTTCACACAAAATTCATATAATTTATTTAAGTTAAGTCTCTTATCTTACAAGATCAAGTCTCTTAACTTCTATAATAATTAAAATCATTCGTTTTATCTTTCTTAAGCCGTTATACCTAACTTCCCATAAAGCTAGTATAACTCTTAAGCTTTTAAAACCAAGTACACTCTTCTTTTAAAAAAGCTTCTTAATTCTCTTGAACTACTTCAAGATTATTATTATTCGGGCTTAAGTCAAAAGACATTGCCGCACAACCACGCTCAAATAACATACGACGCTCACCGTACTACATAGTTATACACACATCATGCTAGAAGAGATAGGAAGAGGTTCACATACCTCGCGACGATTATCGACTATTAGCAAATCGCTCCACTCGCTATAACCCGCTTAGCCGGTCCACCTTCTCAAGTAGCACATGCTACTCGCAGAACATTCAATCTATACAGTTACACAAGTCTATCAAAGTCTAGACTACTCGGTAGAATAAATCTAGATGCAAGATCCTACGGAAAATTGGGCATTTCTTCCCTACCACAAACTACACAAGTCTCATGTCTGAATACACCCTAAGTAATTACAGCTCAGCTTCTTGCTTAAGTCCAAGGACATTGCCACAACATTAAGTTCAAGACTATATATAGTATACTTCAACTATATATTCTAACATTATGTAATTTCCAATTACAATAGAGGACAAGATAATTACCTCGATAAGCCCATAATTATCCGAGTTTAATGTCGATCCTTAGCAAGGTTTAGCTCCAACTCCGAGCGCCCAACCCGCTCTAAACCACCCTTAGAAGTTCTAACCAACTTCTACACAATACTCCAACTGACTATGGAGATTTTCCTAGGGTTTCGGTTTTGTGGACCGGGAAGTATAATAGTATTTCGGCTTTTCAGAAAGGTATAACCTTAGAATACTACAAGGTATACGGCTAAGGTAATTGGGGCATTATAACAATACTTTTGAGAGTATTTCTACCCCACAAAGGGGGGTATTATACGAAAGCCACAAGGCTAGGGGGGGGGTACCCCACGGCTAGCACCTCAAAGGAGGGGAGGGCTCTCGCCAAGGTGGGGAGGCTTAGGACGAACTCAACACAAGGGAGGGAGAAGGAGAGCTGACAAGACTTAGGCCAAGATGGGGATGAACACGCCTTCACTAAGGGGGGGTATTTATAGGTCAAGTGAAGGCCAACCAATGGCCAAGATCTTGCCAAGTGCTATGCAAGTGTAGGGCCAAGATCTTGCCAAGTGCACACTAGCCAACTAACACAAAAAATATCCTACCAACCCTTGACCACAATGGCCAACTTTCGCCACTACATTATCACTAAGGTGTCCTAATGAGAGGTGACAAGTGTCGCCTCTTGTTGGTCCAAAATGTTTCGTCTCTCGGAAAAATCCGCAAAATAAAAATGGCATAGCGGAAATTCCCTACGAAAGTCGTGGAAAACGTTTCACTAAAAACGACTCTAATCGGGTGTTGTGCACAAAATTAAATCGGCCAAGCCTTACTTGAAGTTCGAAATTTCCTACGTACGTCCTCGCGTACATACTCTGGAAATACGGGGTATAACATTCTCCCCTCCTTAGAAACATTCGTCCCGAATGTTCCTTCTAAGTCTCAAAACAAACGCGCGCCAGTATAGTCTTCACTACTATACTTACGAGAACAAACCTGCCACATCTGGCCACAAAAACACCCCCGCGAAATACTTACATCCAAGTCCACGAGGAAACACCTCTAACATCACCAAAATGATACTACTTTGTCACTTTGTCGCGAGCCTTGCCCGACGACCCAACAAATGGTACCGGCCGCACGCGATCACCGGGCCGCCGTGACACTCGAATTCTTACCACATTTGAGCATCGCTTTAGTACCCAAAACTCGGTTACTATCTCTTAACGTGGGCATCATTTATCGAACATTCGGATGGATCTTCGATACTTTCCCGAACATAACAATACGAAAGATCGGACGCCCCGCCTTCCTAAGTCGGACGGCAAATGCTAACATATAGGCAACCCGCCTATTCTTCACATGAACTCACAAAGGCCCAAGTAACTCGGGCTAAGTTTCCTCTGCTTTCCCAAAGCTCGTCACACCGACCGGGTGGTACTTTCAAGAAGACCGACCAACTCCGAACTCTGCGTCGCCGCCGATTATCCGCACGATTCCTCCGAGCCGCGAACTTCTTCTAGACAAGCTTCACTAACCACGGTCCTGGAACAAGCTCAACCGATCGTTCAACCTTGCCAACATCGAACCAATCGGCCGCAACTTACACTTCCGCCTTTACAAGGCTTCATAAGGCGACATCCGAACACTGCAATGGTAGCTAAAACACTTCTCGCTACAGGAGACAACCATCCCCACAACTACCCCTGAAATCCAAACACCGCCCGAGGGCGAACGCGATTCGAGACTCACCAGTCCTTAACCCCGCTCGTAAAACTTCCAAACAAAAGCGGCCGTATCACGGCTCCACTGTCTGCCATAAGGTGAAGGTAGGCACCCCGTGCAGCCTTACAACCTTTCTGATGTATTAACACTGCCGAGTGAATGGTCCCGACCGAAGAACACGATGGGCTGCCCCCATCGGCCCGACCACTGGTCGAACGCACCCACGAACTCGTACGCTGGTTAACTAAACTTGGGCCTAACACCCTCGTGATTCTACCACAAGGCGACCACCACAACCGCATTCACCACCAAACATGCCGCGGTTGACCCAACGTGGCCTCAACCCGACCCGGCAAGGCGCAAAAATACTATCTCCCCGAAGGAACAATCTCACTAAACACGTTACGAAAACCTAGCGGTCTTCTTAGCTCAACTACCCTCTTTCATTTCACACTACTAGGACCTATCCCAAACATAGCTCACGTCAGACTAGGCACCCGATAAGGATCAACATAACCATCGTCTTTTACTCTAGATGACCTTACCTCAAGGTCTCTACGTAACAAGACTCTAAGGTTTACACCTTCTATCCCCCCAATTCTTACTTGGTTAACTAACCAGATTTCTAATCACAACTAACACAAAGCACTTAAGGTATACTCACCTTATCACATAAACAAAACTCAGAGGTTAAAGATATATCTATATCTCCGCTTCACTCCCTTAGTCGTCTAATCAAACTCGCCTGCAGGCGATAAATGGCGGAGATGACAAACTACCCACCGATCACGAAGGCTAAGTCCTCCTACAAGGACACTCTTCGATACTGCACTGACGGTCATAGTACAACAAGTACCAACCTAAAAGATGACATTCCCGATGACGCCGTCATATCTGGAACCGGAAGCCCCGAGTTCTAACCAACTCCCGTGATACCCCGAACGCCCCGAAATTCGTGGAAGACCACTCGCACCGATGGATGTGCATAATCAAATCCGCCGTGAGGTGACTTGCTCAAAGTTACCAAAGGACTCGCCGCTCGCCCTCTTCTCGTTGTCCTTCGTTAACCCGTCGATCTCTCACGCTTTCGCCTGCGCATAAGCCCGCATACGTGCCATGCTCGCCTAATCAAGGATTACTCTTGCACAATCTTTCTTAGGTAGTCATCAAGACTTGCATGGTACAACGGTATACTCTTTGGTAGCCAAATCCATAGCTAGTAATGTGGTCGCTTTCTTGCAATCTAAATTCTGTTCGGCCGTGAATCAAGGTTCAAATATCATGGCCGCAGAGGAATCGCCGCCGCTGCTAAACTCACTGGGCTAGTGATGTCGCAGAAATCCCCAAATGAAGCACCTAACTCGGGTGATGATTGGGCCTCGTGCCTCAGAACCTCGAACTCTACTCGCAGCCTCCTCGCGCTTTGCCCTCCCGGGCCCGGTTGCCCTACGCGAGGCATAGCGGTAAGTGGAAAGAAATACATTTAGAGGGTCCAATTTACAACACAGCTCTAAGGCACGATCTCAGAGTGAGAAGAATAGAAACCAATCCTAAATATCCTATAGCCTCCTGATTATTGGCGTGGTGCACAACACACCGATAATCAAGACTCTACTGGATACGGTCTGTAGACACTTTCCGAGGATTAATCGCTCGATACCACTTTTGTCACGACCAACTGGCCTGGATCGTGCCTTACCCCGGGCACCTAAGTAGCCACACATCAGAGTAATCAGCGGAAATAAAACAAGACATCAAACAAATGAAGTACAAAACAGTAATCTGAGGAAAACTTGCCTGAGGCATATATATAAATAACAACTCTTACAAATGAACAGTTTAATCCTTTTTACAAACCCTGCCCACAACAAGATTTCATGCACTTCTAAGAAATGATACGACAACAATGACGGACAGGGCCCCGCCATACCACGAATGTAAGCACCTACAACGACAGTGGACTATACCAAGATAAGCCTCCGAGAAACGGAGCTTTCCAAACGCCGAATCAGTGACCCTAAGAGCGAGGATCAACGATCGGTGTACCTTTACCGCGGCATGAACGCACTTCAAGGAGGTCAAGATAACAGTACCGTATGTGAAATCAAAATAAATCAGAAATGAAATCATAGTAGTCTATAAAGCGAGACATGTATGATAACCAAACTACGATTCACAATAAGGCCATATGTCAAGTCGTGACTCACGCCTCAAAGTCCTCACAATAAAACCGTGACGGTAAGTACGAAGGCATAACCGACTACTAAGACCCCAGCACCACAAATGCCATAAATCGTATCACGAGGTCTTTCTAGACCGCACTACATGATCGGCCGCCACCGCCCGCAGATCACCGCGGCGCGCCTATTCTCGAACTCGCAGACTCGCATAGGTCACACACGACCCGCATGAGGTATTCCTCGAATCACGGTCCTGCATCACCGAGGTATACCCCCGCATCGAGGGCGCCTTAACCCCTGTATCCGCCTAGGCTCCCGCAACCCGTATAGTCTCAAAAGACCGCATAGTCTCACAGACCGCATAGGAATCCCCGCATCAGGCTAAACACCGAATGATCAATCTCGAGCTACCGCGACTCGCATAGTCACAAGGACCGTGACAGCCGTAGAGACCGCATCAAGGGTGGCAAGCCCGGTATAATAAGTCAAAGGGGTATGTGATACAATAATAGTACAACGGGCTTAACGTTTAACAACGTAAGCACAACAAGAATGACCCCCTTACACAACATCACAAGATACTAACACACGTAGCATCCTAACATGTTTACTTATCAAATCAACAAGAAAGTATTACAAGGCTATCACAAACCAACACAATCAAGTTATTCACACAAGGTACTTTATGCTAACAAGTTCGGGTATCTAACCCCAAAGTACTTCACACATTAAATCTTTAAAAGATCTGTTTCTTTCACATAAGTCACACAATACCCGTATAAAATAGAGTGACTGTCTTTTTAAGTAAACTAAAACACTTACCTTTGTAAAATCAAGTAACAACATTATTTTCCAAACGTCCAAGTTTGCCTAATTTCAAATGTTCACGTTTCTTATTTTAGAAAGGTTTCGTAGTTCAAGGTCTTATTCATTTAAGAATATAATTCTCTTTTAAACAATCGGAGAAAACATAAGCCTTATATGTGAGTAGGATATTCTTGTTTATAACAATCTTATTACAGCAGCCATGATCTAGGAAATATCATTTTGTCTCATCTTAGTTTCTATGCAGATGGAAGTTTCTACTGGTTTTAATAATTCTTAATTATTCAATACATTTTCCTTTATTAACGCTGCAGTGGTTTGTCGATACACATTTCGATTTCCAAATCAAGAAACATTATCCCTTTTAAAAATCAAGTACTCATTACTCACGAATGAGGTTTCACACAAAATTCATATAATTTATTTAAGTTAAGTCTCTTATCTTACAAGATCAAGTCTCTTAACTTCTATAATAATTAAAATCATTCGCTTTATCTTTCTTAAGCCGTTATACCTAACTTCCCATAAAGCTAGTATAACTCTTAAGCTTTTAAAACCAAGTACACTCTTCTTTAAAAAGCTTCTTAATTCTCTTGAACTACTTCAAGATTATTATTATTCGCTTAAGTCAAAAGACATTGCCGCACAACTACGTTCAAATAACATACGACGCTCACCGCACTACATAGTTATACACACATCATGCTAGAAGAGATAGGAAGAGGTTCACATACCTCGCGACGATTATCGACTATTAGCAAATCGCTCCACGGCTATAACCCGCTTAGCTCGGTCCACCTTCTCAAGTAGCACATGCCACTCGCAGAACATTCAATCTATACAGTTACACAAGTCTATCAAAGTCTAGACTACTCAGAGAATAAATCTAGATGCAAGATCCTACGGAAAATTGGGCACTCTTCCTACCCACAACCACACAAGTCTCATCGTAATACACCCTAAGTAATTACGATTCAGCTTCTTCAGCTTAAGTCCAAGGACATTGCCACAACATTAAGTTCAAGACTATATATAGTATACTTCAACTATATATTCTAACATTATGTAATTTCCAATTACAATAGAGGACAAGATAATTACCTCGATAAGCCCATAATTATCCGAGTTTAATGTCGATCCTCAAGGTTTAGCTCCAACTCCGAGCGCCCAACCCGCTCTAAACCACCCTTAGAAGTTCTAACCAACTTCTACACAATACTCCAACTGACTATGGAGATTTTCCTGTGGTTTCGCCAGGATCGACGGAAGTATAATAGTATTTACGGGCTTTTCAGAAAGGTATAACCTTAGAATACTACAAGGTATACTGCTAAGGTAATTTGGGCATTATAACAATACTTTTGAGAGTATTTCTACACCACAAAGGGGGTATTATACGAAAGCAACAAGGCAGTGGGGTACCCTACGGCTAAGACCTCAAAGGAGGGGAGGCTCTCGCCAAGGGTGGGAGGCTTAGGACGAACTCAACACAAGGGAGGGAGAAGGAGAGCTTTCAAGACTTAGGCAAATATTTGGATGAAGAAGTCTTCACTATGGGTATTTATAGGTCAAGTGAAGGCCAACCAATGGCCAAGATCTTGCCAAGTGCTATGCAAGTGTAGGGCCAAGATCTTGCCAAGTGCACACTAGCCAACTAACACAAAAATATCCTACCAACCCTTGACCACAATGGCCAACTTTCGCCACTACATTATCACTTAAGGTGTCCCAATGAGAGGTGACAAGTGTCGCCTCTTGTTGGTCCAAAATGTTTCGCCTCTGAAAAATCCGCAAAAATAAAAATGGCATAGCGGAAATTCCCTACGAAAGTCGTGGAAAACGCTTTCACTAAAAACGACTCTAATCGTGTCAGGTGCACAAAATTAAATCGCCAAGCCTACTTGAAGTTCGAATTTCCTACGCACGCCCTCAGACATACTGAAATACGGTATAACATTCTCCTCCTTAGAAACATTCGTCCCGAATGTTCCTTCTAAGTCTCAAAACAAACGCGCCAAGATAGTCTTCACTACTATTCTTACGAGAACAAACCCGCCACATCCGCCACGTAAACACCCCGCCAAATACTTACATCCAAGTCCACGAGGAAACACCTCTAACATCACCAAAATGATACTACTTTGTCACTTTGTCGCGAGCCGTGCTCGACGACCCAACAAATGGTACCGGCCGCACGCGATCATCGTCGCCAGACACTGAATTCTTACCACATTTCGATCATCGCTTTAGTACCCAAAACTCGGGTTACTATCTCTTAACGTGGCATCATTTATCGAACATTCTCGATGGATCTTCGATACTTTCCGAACATAACAATACGAAGATCCGGACGCCCCGCCTCCTAAGTCGGACGGCAAATGCTAACATATAGGCAACCCGCCTATTCTTCACATGAACTCACAAAGGCCCAAGTAACTCGGGCTAAGTTTCCTCGCTTTCCCAAAGCTCGCCACACCGACCGGTGGTACTTTCAAGAAGACCGACCGCCAACTGAACTCTAAGCGCCGCCGCCGATTATCCGCACGATTCCTCCGAGCCGCCGTAACTTCTTCTAGACAAGCTTCACTAACCACGGTCACTGAACAAGCTCAACCGATCGTTCAACCTTGCCAACATCGAACCAATCGACCGGCAACTTACACTTCCGCCTTTACAAGGCTTCATAAGGCGACATCCGAACACTGCAATGGTAGCTAAAACACTTCTCTCTACAGGAGATAACCATCCCCACAACTACCCCTGAAATCCAAACACCGCCCGAGGCGACGCGATTCGAGACTCACCAGTCCTTAACCCCGCTCGTAAAACTTCCAAACAAAAGCGGTAGTATCCTCGGCTCCACCGTCGCCATAAGGTGAAGGTAGGCACCCCGTGCAGCCTTACAACCTTTCTGATGTATCAACACTGCCGAGTGAATGGTCCCGACCGAAGAACACGATGGGCTGCCCCCATCGGCTCGATCACTGGTCGAACGCATCCACGAACTCAGACTGTTAACTAAACTCGCCTAACACCTCGTGACCTACCACAAGGCGGGACCACCACAACCGCACCCCACCACCAAACATGCCGCGGGTTGACCCGCAACGTGGCCTCAACCCGACCCAAGCGCAAAAAATACTATCTCCCGAAGGAACAATCTCACTAAACATGTTACGAAAACCCAGCGGTCTTCTTAGCTCAACTACCCTCTTCATTCCACACTACTGGGACCTATCCCAAACATAGCTCACGCGGCACTAGGCACCCCGATAAGGATCAACATAACCATACGCCTTTTACTCTAGACGACCTTACCTCAAGGTCTCTACGAACAAGACTCTAAGGTTTACACCTTCTCTATCCCCCAATTCTTACTTGGTTAACTAACCGTGATTTCTAATCACAACTAACACAAAGCACTTAAGGTATACTCACCTTATCACATAAACAAAACTCAGAGGTTAAAGATATATCTATATCACCGCTTCACTCCCTTTAGTCGTTCTAATCAAACCCGCCTGTAGGCGATATTGAGGAGATGACAAACTACCCACCGATCTCGAAGGCTAAGTCCTCCTACAAGGACACTCTTCGATACTGCACTCGACGGTCATAGTACAACAAGTACCAACCTAAAAGATGACATTCCCGGATGACGTGCCATATCGTGGAACCGAAGCCCCGAGTTCTAACCAACTCCTGATACCCCGAACGCCCCGAAATTCGTGGAAGACCACTCGATCGATGGATGTGCATAATCAAATCACGCGAGGTGACTTGCCTCGAAAGTTACCAAAGGACCTTGCCGCTCGCCTCTTCGTTGTCCTTCGTTAACCCGCCGATCTCTACGCTTTCGCTCGCTGCGCATAAGCCCGCATACGTGCCATGCTCAAGCCTAATCAAGGATTACTCTTGCACAATCTTTCTTAGGTAGTCATCAAGACTTGCGGATAACGGTATACTCTTTGGTAGCCAAATCCATAGCTAGTAACAGGTCGCTTTCGCAATCTAAATTCTCTGCTCGTGGCCGCGAATCAAGGTTCAAATATCATGGCCGCAGCAGGAATCGCCGCCGTGCTAAACTCACGGGCTAGTGATGTCGCAGAAATCCCCAAATGAAGCACCTAACTCAGGTGATGATTGGGCTGTGCCCTCGTGAACCTCTCGAACTCTACTCGCAGCCTCCCGGCCGCTTTGCCTCCCGGGCGGGTTGCCTCACGCGAGGCATAACTGCAAGTGGAAAGAAATACGTTTAGAGGTCCAATTTACAACATGCCTCTAAGGCACGATCTCGAGTGAGAAAAATAGAAACCAATCCTAAATATCCTATAGCCTCCCGATTATTGGCGTGGTGCACAACACACCGATAATCAAGACTTCATCGATACGGTCAGAGACACTTTCCGAGGATTAATCGCTCGATACCACTTTTGTCACGACCAACTCGGGCGTGATCGTGCCTTACCGGGCACCCTAGTGATACAACATCGAGTAATCAATGAACATAAAACACATACATGAAACAAATGAAGTACAAAACAAGAATTGAGGAAAACTTGCTCGAGGTATATATATAAATAACAACTCTTACAAATGAGCAGCTTTAATCCTTTTACAAACTCGCCCACAACAAGATTTTGCACTTCTAAGAAATGATACGATAACAATGACGGACAGCTCCCGCCATACCACGAATGTAAGCACCTACAACGACAGGACTATACTAAGATAAGCCTCCGAGAAACGGAGCTTTCCCAAACGCTGAATCAGGACTCCTAAGAGCGAGGATCAACGA
This sequence comes from Przewalskia tangutica, assembly GCA_029844215.1. Taxonomy (NCBI): domain Eukaryota; kingdom Viridiplantae; phylum Streptophyta; class Magnoliopsida; order Solanales; family Solanaceae; genus Przewalskia; species Przewalskia tangutica. The sequence goes on along the minus strand of CM056725.1, from coordinate 41,310,061 downwards.
TCGTGTACCTTTACTCGCGGCATGAACGCAGCCCAAGGAGGTCGATAACAGTACCGAGTATGTGAAATCAAAATAAATCAGAAATGAAATCATAGTAGTCTATAAAGCGGAGACATGTATGATAACCAAACTACGCTCACAATAAGCCATGTCAAGTCGTGGACTCACGCCTCAAAGTCCTCACAATAAAACCGCACGGTAAGTACGAAGGCATAACCGACTACTAAGACCCCCAGTACCACAAATGCCATAAACTGTATCACGAGGTCTTTCTAGACCGCACTACATGATCGGCCGCCACCGCCCGCAGATCACCGCGGCGCGTCTATTCTCGAACTCTCGCAGACTCCGCATAGGTCACACACGACCCGCATGAGGTATTCTCGAATCACGGTCCCTGCATCACCGAGGTATACCCCGCATCGAGGGCGCTTTAACCCCAGATCCGCCTAGGCTCCCGCAACCCGCATAGTCTCAAAAGACCGCATAGTCTCAACAGACCGCATAGGGAATCCCCCGCATCAGGCTAAACACCCGGAATGATCAATCTCGAGCTACCGCGACCGCATAGTCACAAGGACCGCATAGCCGTAGAGACCGCATCAAGGGTGGCAAGCCCTGTGATAATAAGTCAAAGGGTATGTGATACAATAATAGTACAACGCTTAACGCTTAACAACGTAAGCACAACAAGAATGACCCCTTACACAACATCACAAGATACTAACACACGTAGCATCCTAACATGATTACTTATCAAATCAACAAGAAAGTATTACAAGGCTATCACAAACCAACACAATCAAGTTATTCACACAAGGTACTTTATGCTAACAAGTTCGTATCTAACCCCAAAGTACTTCACACATTAAATCTTTAAAAGATCTGCTTTTTCACATAAGTCACACAATACCCGTAGTATAAAATAGAGTGATCTTTTTAAGTAAACTAAAACACTTACCTTTGTAAAATCAAGTAACAACATTATTTTCCAAACGCCCAAGTTTGCCTAATTTCAAATGTTCACGCTTTCTTATTTTAGAAAGGTTTCAGAGTTCAAGGTCTTATTCATTTAAGAATATAATTCTCTTTTAAACAATCTGAGAAAACATAAGCCTTATATGTGAGTAGGATATTCTTGTTTATAACAATCTTATTACAAAGACATGATCTAGGAAATATCATTTTGTCTCATCTTAGTTTCTATGCAGATGGAAGTTTCTCGGTTTTAATAATACTTCATTATTCAATACATTTTCCTTTATTAACGCCGCAGTGGTTTGTCGATACACATTTCGATTTCCAAATCAAGAAACATTATCCCTTTTAAAAATCAAGTACTCATTACTCACGAATGAGGTTTCACACAAAATTCATATAATTTATTTAAGTTAAGTCTCTTATCTTACAAGATCAAGTCTCTTAACTTCTATAATAATTAAAATCATTCGCTTTATCTTTCTTAAGCCGTTATACCTAACTTCCCATAAAGCTAGTATAACTCTTAAGCTTTTAAAACCAAGTACACTCTTCTTTAAAAACAGCTTTAATTCTCTTGAACTACTTCAAGATTATTATTATTCGCTTAAGTCAAAAGACATTGCCGTACAACTACGTTCAAATAACATACGACGCTCACCGTACTACATAGTTATACACACATCATGCTAGAAGAGATAGGAAGAGGTTCACATACCTCGCGACGATTATCGACTATTAGCAAATCGCTCCACGGCTATAACCCGCTTAGCCTGGTCCACCTTCTCAAGAGTACACATGCTACTCGCAGAACATTCAATCTATACAGTTACACAAGTCTATCAAAGTCTAGACTACTCAGAGAATAAATCTAGATGCAAGATCCTACGGAAAATTGGGCACCTTCCCTACCCACAACCACACAAGTCTCACTGTAATACACCCTAAGTAATTACAGATTCATTGCTTCTTCAGCTTAAGTCCAAGGACATTGCCACAACATTAAGTTCAAGACTATATATAGTATACTTCAACTATATATTCTAACATTATGTAATTTCCAATTACAATAGAGGACAAGATAATTACCTCGATAAGCCCATAATTATCCGAGTTTAATGTCGATCCTTAGCAAGGTTTAGCTCCAACTCCGAGCGCCCAACCCGCTCTAAACCACCCTTAGAAGTTCTAACCAACTTCTACACAATACTCCAACGGACTATGGAGATTTTCCTAGGGTTTCAGCTTTGGATCGACGGAAGTATAATAGTATTTCTGGGCTTTTCGTAAAGGTATAACCTTAGAATACTACAAGGTATACGGCTAAGGTAATTTGGGCATTATAACAATACTTTTGAGAGTATTTCTACACCACAAAGGGGGGTATTATACGAAAGCACCAAGGCAGTGGGGTACCCACGGCTAGCACCTCAAAGGAGGGGAGGGCTCTCGCCAAGGGGGAGGCTTAGGACGAACTCCACACCCGGGGAGGGAGAAGGAGAGCCTTCAAGCCGTAGGCAAAGATTGGGATGAAGAACTCTTCACTACGGGGGGGAATTTATAGGTCAAGTGAAGGCCAACCAATGGCCAAGATCTTGCCGAGTGCTATGCAAGTGTAGGCCAAGATCTTGCCAAGGCGCACACTAGCCAACTAACACAAAAATATCCTACCAACCCTTGACCACAATGGCCAACTTTCGCCACTACATTATCACTAAGGTGTCCCAATGAGAGGGTGACAAGTGTCGCCTCTTGTTGGTCCAAAATGTTTCGCCTCTGGAAAAATCCGCAAAAATAAAAATGGCATAGCGGAAATTCCCTACGAAAGTCGTGGAAAACGCTTTCACTAAAAACGACTCTAATCGGGTGTTGTGCACAAAATTAAATCGGCCAAGCCTACTTGAAGTTCGAAATTTCCTACGTACGTCCCTGCGTACATACTCTGGAAATACGGGGTATAACAATGTTCTATGTACTTCCTTGATTGTACTTTGATGTTTAGATTGTAAGATGTATAATCCATTTTCTTGATGAAGTTTGGATTCTTAAAAGTGAAGGTATTTTACTTAAAGTACATGGAGTCTTAAAAAGGAAGTGGTTTCCAAATCTTTTGGCTAGTGCCTTAATTCTAAAACCTAAAGGTCATTATAATGACTTTAGGGGAGTCAAAGGAGTGATTTACTTATTTGATTTAAAAGAGGAGAAATGACACGTTTTAAGAGAAGTAACTTGTGTTAAGGGTGAAGTTACTTGAGGTTTAAAAGGTAGAAGAAAACTTGTTTTCTAACTATTAAGAGACTTGGAGTATTTTGAAAGTTAAGAACTTGATTTGTAAGTATGTGATACTTGGTTTTAATAGTATAAGTCTCTTGGTTATTGAAGGAATGGATATGTCTAAAACCATAAAGGGTTATAACGACTTTATGGGAAGTTGGTTATAACGGCTTTATGGAAGGTTTAGAAAGTTGTCTATTTTGATTAATCGGCATAAGTTGCCTAGATTGTGAAAATTTGGAGTTACTTGATTTCAAGCTTTGAAATGAGTTTTCTAAAAGTGTAGTAACTTACTTTTAAAAAATAGACACGCCTGATACTACGTGTTAGTATCTTGGGGCTTTACATAGAAAGGAGTCTTTTATAAAAGAATGTACGTACGTAGTACTTTGGCTTGATAAATTGAGGATTTGTCTAAGTGTGCCTTGATAAGTACTTTGGCTTGTTAAAAGAGAATTATTCTTTGTATGCCTTGATTAGTACTTTGGCTTGATAAATTGAGGATTTGTCTAAGTGTGCCTTGATAAGTACTTTGGCTTGTTAAAAGAGAATTATTCTATGTATGCCTTGATTAGTACTTTGGCTTGATAAATTGAGGATTTGTCTAAGTGTGCCTTGATAAGTACTTTGGCTTGTTAAAAGAGAATTATTCTATGTATGCCTTGATTAGTACTTTGGCTTGTTAAAAGAGAATTATTCTATGTATGCCTTGATTAGTACTTTGGCTTGATAAATTGAGGATTTGTCTAAGTGTGCCTTGATTAGTACTTTGGCTTGATAAATTGAGGATTTGTCTAAGTGTGCCTTGATAAGTACTTTGGCTTGTTAATTGAGAATTGCCTATGTGTGCTGGAAATAGCCGGTTGTGTGTTATTGGTATATCAGTCGTTTCGGGGTCATTCCCCGGGTTTGTGGCATTTGCATAATTCTGTGGATTTGCTACCCACGATGCGAGGAATACCTCATGCGAGTCCGAAAGGGCTTATGCGGGTGAAATAGTCCCATGCGGGCGGGTCCAGCCTATGCGAGGAATACCTCATGCGAGTCCGTAAGGGCTTATGCGGGTGAAATAGTCCTATGCGAGGAATACCTTATGCGGGTCCGAAAGGGCTTATGCGGGTGAAATAGTCCCATGCGGGCGGGTCCAAATTTACGCGAGGAATACCACGCGTCCACGCGACCTATGCGGTGAAATAGTCCCGTGAATAGGATTGCCGAATAATACCGCGCGGATGGTCCCGCTTTGATCATGAGCTTCCTATTTTATATTGTAAGGATACTACCGCTTACTCTCATTGTAGTAAGTCACAAGGTGTTGTATTCGAGTATCATATATGTCCCCGATTTGTTTGTGTTACCCTATGGTCATGCTTACGAGGTAGATTCCGGTACGACCACGAGGTATTTAGGACACAGTGGGACTTGGTGTTCATGTATCCTTATGGGTGTTGTTACATCATGGATCGCCAGCGGTGAGGAAGGATTCCACGCATGATTGATATTATGGGCGTGAGACCCATGGTTATATTTGAGTAATGACTTTGAGGGCTCGCGCCCCGACTTGATATGATTGCTTATGTGTTATGTAATCGTAGGTTGGATATCATACATGTCTCTGCTTTATTTAGATCGTTATGATTTTATTACGATTTCATCGTGCACATACTTGGTACATTCTTCGATCGACTCCTTCGGCCGCGTCACGCCGCAGTTTAGGTAATGCTAGCTTTGGTGATCGGCAGTGTAGGACCGCTCGTAGTTTTGGATAGCTCCTTTGTTCAGAGTTTATCATTTTGGTATAGTTCCTTCAAGATGTGCTTTGTACATTTACGGGTACGGCGGGGCCTTGTCGTCATAGTTGATTTAACTCCTGAGTTACGTATTCATATGTGGATTGGACTCGTTAATGCAGTGTAGTGTCTTTTGTTTATGTATATTATATGGCGGTGTCACGACCAACCTGCCCGTGATCGTGCCTTACCCGGCACCCAAGTAGACATACATCGAGTAATCACTGAACATAAAGACAATACATGAAACCAAAGTGTAATAAGACGGTGAAATAAGAAGACAAAGCAACCAAAAACGGTTACCTTCAAGATATATATAAATAGCAACCTTTTTCAACATGAAACGCTTTAATCCTTTTACAAACCCCGCCCACACAGATTACTGCACTCTAAGAATGATACGACAACAATGGCGGACAGGCCCCGCCAAACCCCGAATGTAAACACTTACGACATGTGGACTATACCATCGATAAGCCTCCGAGAAACGGAGCTTCCCAAACGCCAAATCGTGACTCGAGAGCTAGGATCAACGATCGGTGTACCTCAACTCGCAGATGAACGCACTTCGGGCGAGGTCGATAACAAAAATCGAGTATGTGAAATCAAAATACATATCAGAAATGAAATCATAGCAACATATAAAGCAGAGACATGTATGATAACCAAACTACGCTTTACAGCAAATCATGTCAAGTCGTGGACTCACGCCTCAAGTCATCACTCAAGTATAACAACGGGTCTCGTGCCCACAACATCAATCATGCCCGTGAATACCTTCCTCATCACGGCAGCCTATGATATAAAAGCACCAAGGAACACACCAACACTGTGTCCCACTGTGTCATGACAAATCAGACGGTAAGTACGAAGGCATAGCCGACTACAAAAACCCACGCACCAACAAGGTCATGAATCAGATCATAAGAATCGTCAGACCGTCACATGATCAAAGCCGCCACTTGCCCGCAGATCACCGCTGCGCTAACCTCGAACTCCCGCAGCCCGCATAGGCCAATCTCATCGCCCGCATGAGGTATTCCCCGCATCGAGGGTAGCTACTCCAAGATCGCCCCGACTTCCGAGTCCGCACGGCTACGCGACCGCATGCCCATAAAGGACGACGCTAACTCGAACTCTCGTAGCTCCGCATAGGCCCCAGACCCGCATGAGGTATTCTCGAATCACGGTCCTGCATCACTCGAGTCTACCCCGCATCGGAGGGCAGCTTAACCCCCGGAATCATCTCAAGAGATGAATGCCACAATACTATCATAACGACTGATAGTTAATAAGCGCAATCAAGGGAAACCCCTTTACACAAACATCACAAGATACTAACACACGTAGCATCCTAACACGTTTACTTAACAAAGCAACAAGAAGTATTACAAGGCTATCACAAACCAATACAACCAAGTTGTTCACACAAGGTACTTTCTACTATATGATTAACAAGATCGGGTTTTTATCCCCAAAGTACGTCATACATTAACTCTTTAAAAGATACGTTACTTTCACAAAAGTCACACAATACGTAGTATATGAAAATAGAGTGATTATCTTTTTAAAGTAAATCAATTACTTCTCTTTGTAAAATCAAGTAGCAACATTCTTTTCCAATGTTCAAGTTTGCCTAATTTCCAATGTTCAAGTTTCTCATTTTTTTTGAAAGGTTTCGTAGTTCATAGTCTTATTCATTTAAGAATATAATTCTCCTTTAAACAATCTGAGAAACCTAAGCCTTATATGTGAGTAGGATATTCTTGTTTATTACAATCTTATTACAAAGACCATGATCTAGGAAATATCATTTTGTCTCATCTTAGCTTCTATGCAGATGGAAGTTTCTACCGGTTTTAATAATACTTAATTATTCAAAACATTTCCTTTTATTAACGCCGCAGTTGGTTTGTCGTTACACATTCGATTCAAATCAAGAAACATTCTTAAGCCGTTATACCTAACTTCCCATAAAGCTAGTATAACTCTTAAGTTTTCAAAACCGAATATTACTTCTTCTTTCAAAATGATTCAAAATCTTTTGAAATACTTCAAGTTCTTTATTAACACATAACAAGCCGCTTATAGTTCAAATCGATTACCTTTTAAAACCACATGTATTTTCTTACCAACATAAAGTCGTTATAACCAACTTCCCATAAAGCCGTTATAACACTTTATGTTTTACACCAATCAAATACGCTCAGACACGACGTCTACCGCACTACATATTTCACACATATCATGCTAGAAGAGATAGGAAGAGGTTCACATACCTCGCGACGAGTATCGACTAATAGCAAAACGCCCAAGTACATCCAACCGTCGCTACTCCTAAGCCAAGTAGATCGCGCCACACGTAGTACTTCAACCTATAAGGCCACAAGGCGCTTATTAACATTTAGATCTCATCGTAGAATATTCTACCAAAATTCAAAGACTCTCCCGCAACAGTCAGCGTAAATCTCCTCCTCCATCGAGGCCGCCACCAAGCCAACCGGGTTATACATCTAACCCTACCTGCACAATTCTACTCCACGGCACTACTTCACAAGTCTATTGTAATACACCCTAAGTAATTACAACCAAGAAACTTCTTTAATTTCGTGCTTAAGTCGCAAGACATTGCGTAAGTATTATTCAGTGCCTAAGTCAAAAGACATTGCCGATAACTACGCTCAGTTCTATATATAGTATACTTCAACTATATATTCTAACAACATGTAATTTCCAATTACAATAGAGGACAAGATATTTACCTCGATAAGCCCATAATTATCCTAGCTTAAAGTCGATCCCGGCAATCGTTTAGCTCCAACTCGAGCGCCCAACCCGCTCTAAACCACCCTTAGAAGTTCTAACCAACTTCTACACAATACTCCAACTGACTATGGAGATTTTCCTAGGTTTCGGTTTGGTGACCGACGGTAAGTATAATAGTATTTACGGCTTTTCAGATAGTATAACCTTAGAATACAACAAGGTATAAGGCTAAGGTAATTTGGGCATTATAACAATACTTTTGAGAGTATTTCTACCAAGATGGGGTATTATATGAAAACAAACTAGGCTAGTGGGTACCCCACTGCCACACCACAAAGGAGTGGGGTGGCTACCTCTACCTACCCCACTGTGGAAACTCTCGCCGAGGGGGCCTCACGAAAAGGGAGGAAGGCTCTCAAGACTTAGGCATTTTGGATGAAGAAGTCTTCAACCTTAGAGGTATTTATAGCACAAGCCAAGGCCAACCAATGGCCAAGATCTAGCCAAGTGCCTAGCAAGTGTAGGCCAAGATCTTGCCAAGTGCCCCTTAACCAACTAACACACAAATATCCTACCAACTAAAGCCATTCCAATCGGTCACAACCGAGCCTCACGTCCGCAATGGGAGGGTGCCAAGTGGCGCCTCTTGTTGGCCCAACACGCTTCGCCTCCTAAAAATCCGCAAAAATTAAAAATGACATAGCCGGAAATTCCCTACGAAAGTCGTGGAAAACGCTTCGCCGAAAAACGACTTAAACGGTGTTGTGCACAAATAATTTTCGCCAAGCCAATATTAAAAGTTTCAAATTTTCTACGCACGCCCCACGCATACTTTGGAAATACGGTATAACATTCTCCTCCTTAGAAACATTCGTCGAATGTTCCTTCTAAGTCTCAAACAAACATGCGCCAAGATAGTCCTCACTACTATACTTACGAACAATCCTTGCCACACATGGCCACGTAAACAACTTGCGCAAAAAGCTTACATCCAAGTCCACGAGGAAACACCTCTAACATCACCATAAAACACTTCTCACCGGTTTAAAATATACCTCCTTCGCACCTTCTCTTTACAAAAGAAATGATCACATCTATGCTCGCCATACATGCTCGCTTCTCTCTTTACTCGTCGTAGATACCACTTTGTCACTTTGCCTGAGGCATTAACCTTCTCAGCGACTCCAACAAATGGTACCACCGCACGCGATCCCCGAGGATGTCGATACTCGAATTCTTTCCACATTTCGACATCGCTTGGTTCCAAAACTCGGGTTACTATCTCTAACGTGGTCATCATTAAGTGGGAACACTGGATGGATCTCCGATACTTTTCCGATCATAACAATACGAAGACCGGACGCATGACCTCCTAAGTCGGACGGCAAAAAGCTAATCATATAGGCAACCTGGCCTATTCTTCACATGAACTCAAAAGGCCCAAAGTAACTCGTGTTAAGTTCCCTCTGTCTTCCAAATCTCGCCACACCCACCCCGGGGTGGTACTTTCAAGAAGACCGACCGTCAACTCGAACTCTAAGCGCCGCCGATTATCCGCACGATTTCTCTGAGCTGCCAGAACTTCTTCTAGACAAGCTTCTCACTATCCACAGTCTGCTGGAACAAGCCTGAACCAACTGTTTGAACCTTGTTAACATCGAACCAATCGACCGACATCTTTACACTTCCGCCCTTACAAGGCTTCATAAGGCGATATCCGAACACTGAAATGGTAGCTTAAACACTACCTCCACAGGAGACAACAATCCCCACAACTATCCCTGAAATCCAAACACTGGCCCGAGGGCGAATGCGATTCTGAGACTCACCTGAGTTCTTAACACATGCTTGGCAAAACTTCCAGAAACAAAAACAGTGAACTGGCTCCACTGTCGCCATAAGGTGAAGGTAGGCACCAATGCAGCCTTACAACCTTTACGATAAAACAACACACCAGTAAACGGTCCCGATCGGCGACACGATGGGCTGCCCCATCGCCCGACCATCGTCGAACGCATCCACGAACTCAGACTGGTTAACTAAACTTGGGCCTAACACCTCGTGACTTACCACAAGGCGACCACCACAAACCGACCCCACCACCAAACAGCCGCGGGTTGACCCGCATCACGGCCTCAATCCGACCGTCAACGAGCACAACACTAGTTCCCCAAGGAAAACTCACTAATCACGCTACGAAACCTAGCGGTCTTCATACTCAACTACCCTCTTTCATTTCACACTACTCGTGACTTATCCCACAAACGTAGCTCACGTGCACTATGCACTCCTATAAGGATCAAACATAACACTACACCTTTACTCGAGATGGCCTTACCTCTAAGGTCTTTACGTAAAACATTCTAAGGCTCACACCTTATCTATCCCCAAAATCTTACTCTGCTAACTAACCAAGATTTCTAATCACAACTAACACACTGCTATCAGAACATAACACTTAAGGTATACTCACCTTATCACATAAACAAAACTCTAGAGGGTTAAAGATATATCTATATCTACTACTTCACTCCTCTTAGTCTTTCTAATCAAACCCGCCTGTAGGCGATAAATGGAGGAGATGACAACCTACCCACCGATCCTCAAGGCTAAGTCCTCCTACAAGGACACTCTTCGACACTGCACTCGACGGTCATAGTACAACAAGTACCATCCTAAAAGATGACATTCCCCTGGATGACGTCTGTCACACTGTGAACCGGAAGCCCTGGAGTTCTGACCAACCCCTGCACACCCCGAACGCCCCGGAAATTTGTAAGACCACTCTGACCGGGCGAGGTGCATATCTAACTCCGCTGGGAGGCGACTCGCCGAAAGTTACCAAAGGACCTTGCTGCTCGCCCTCTTCTACCGCCCTTCGTTAACCCGCCGATCTCTACATCGCCTCGGCCGCGCATAAGCCCGCCACGTGCCATGCTCAAGCCTAATCAAGAATTACTCTTGCACAACCTCTTTAGATAGTCCTCAAGACTCGCAGACATCGGTATACTCTCCGTAGCCAAATCTATAGCTAGTAATGTGGTTGCCTCTTTGCAATCTATATTCACCGCTCCTGGCCGTGGAATGAAGGTTCAAATATCATGGTCGCAGAGGAATCGCCGCCGCCGGCTAAACTCATTGGCTAGCGACGCCGCAGTAACTCCCGAACGAAGCACCACCCATGGTGATAATTGGGCTGTGCCCACGTAACCCTCTCAGATTTACTCGCAGCCTCCTCGGCCGCTTTGCCCTCCCGGGCCCGTTGCCTCACGCGAGGCATAACGATAAGTGAAAGAATTTATTCAGAGGGACCAACTTACAACACAGATCTAATGCACGATCTCATAGTTAGAAGAATAGAAAAAAATCATAAATAAACTATAGCATCATGATTATTGGCGTGGTGCACAACACACCGATAATCAAGACTTCATCGATACGGTCTCAGAGACACTTTCCGAGGATTAATCGCTCGATACCACTTTTGTCACGACCAACCTGCCCGTGGATCGTGCCTTACCCCGGCACCCAAGTAGACATACATCGAGTAATCGAACATAAAGACAATACATGAAACCAGTAATAAGACAATGAAATAAGAAGACAAAGCTAACCAAAACGGTTACCTTCGGATATATATTAATAGTAACCTTTTTCAACATGATCAGTTTAATCCTTTTTACAAACCCCGCCCACACAAGATTACTGCACCTCTAAGAATGATACGACAATAATGGCGGACAGTGGCCCCGCCAAACCCCCGAATGTAAACACTTACGACAGTGGACTATACCACCGATAAGCCTCCTGAGAAACGGAGCTTCCCAAACGTCAAATCGTGACTCGAGAGCTAGGATCAACGATCGTGTACCTCAACTGCAGCATGAACGCAGCCTCGGCGAGGTCAAGACAACAAATTTGAGTATGTGAAATCAAAATACATATCGTAAATGAAATCATAGCATATATAAAGCAGAGACATGATGATAACCAAACTACGCTTTAACAAAGCAAATATGTCAAGTCGTGGACTCACGCCTCAAGTCATCACTCAAGTATAACAATGGGTCTCGTGCCCACAACATCAATCATGCCCGTGGAATACCTTCCTCACCGCCAGCCTATGATATAAAAGCACCAAGGAACACACCGAACACCAGTCCCACTGTCATGACAAAATCAGACGGTAAGTGCGAAGGCATAGCCGACTACAAAAACCCACGCACCAACAAGGTCGCGAATCAGATTATAAGAATCGCTCTAGACCGTTACATGATCAAAGCCGCCACTTGCCCGCAGATCACCGCGCGCTGCCTAACCTCGAACTCCCGCACCCGCGATAGGCCAATCTCATCGCCCGCATGAGGTATTCCCGCATCGGTAGCTACTCCCGCATCGCCCCGACTTCCGAGTCCGCATGGCTACGCGACCGCATGCCCATAAAGGACGACGCTAACTCGAACTCGTGAGCTCGCATAGGCCTCAGACCCGCATGAGGTATTCTCGAATCACGGTCCTGCATCACCGAGTCTACCCCGCATCGGAGGGCGTTTAACCCGGAATCATCTCAAGAGATGAATGCCACAATACTATCATAACGATCGATAGTTAATAAGCGCAATCAAGCGGAAACCCTTTACACAAACATCACAAGATACTAACACACGTAGCATCCTAACACGCTTACTTAACAAAGCAACAAGAAGTATTACAAGGCTATCACAAACCAATACAACCAAGTTGTTCACACAAGGTACTTTCTACTATATGATTAACAAGATCGGTTTTTATCCCCAAAGTACGTCATACATTAACTCTTTAAAAGATACGTTACTTTACAAAAGTCACACAATACGTAGTATATGAAAATAGAGTGATTATCTTTTAAAGTAAATCAATTACTTCTCTTTGTAAAATCAAGTAGCAACATTCTTTCCAATGTTCAAGTTTGCCTAATTTCCAATGTTCAAGTTTCTCATTTTTTTGAAAGGTTTCAGTAGTTCATAGTCTTATTCATTTAAGAATATAATTCTCCTTTAAACAACTGAGAAACCTAAGCCTTATATGTGAGTAGGATATTCTTGTTTATTACAATCTTATTACAAAGAATGCATGATCTAGGAAATATCATTTTGTCTCATCTTAGCTTCTATGCAGATGGAAGTTTCTCTGGTTTTAATAATACTTAATTATTCAAAACATTTCCTTTATTAACGCCAGTTGGTTTGTCGTTACACATTCGATTTCCAAATCAAGAAACATTCTTAAGCCGTTATACCTAACTTCCCATAAAGCTAGTATAACTCTTAAGTTTTCAAAACCGAATATTACTTCTTCTTTCAAAATGATTCAAAAATCTTTTGAAATACTTCAAGTTCTTTATTAACACATAACAAGCCGCTTATAGTTCAAATCGCTTACCTTTAAAACCACATGTATTTTCTTACCAACATAAAGTCGTTATAACCAACTTCCCATAAAGCCGTTATAACACTTTATGTTTTACACCAATCAAATACGCTCAAAGACACGTACGTCACCGCACTACATATTTCACACATATCATGCTAGAAGAGATAGGAAGAGGTTCACATACCTCGCGACGAGTATCGACTAATAGCAAAACGCTCAAGTACATCCAACCGCTTACTCCTAAGCCAAGTAGATCGCGCCACACGTAGTACTTCAACCTATAAGGCCACAAGGCGCTTATTAACATTTAGATCTCATCGTAGAATATTCTATCGAAAATTCGAAGATTTTCCCGCAACAACAGCGTAAATCTCCTCCTCCATCGAGGCCGCCACCAAGCCAACCGGGTTATACATCTAACCCTAACGGTACAATTCTACTCCACGGTACTACTTCACAAGTCTATTGTAATACAGCCCTAAGTAATTACAGTTCAGTAAACTTCTTTAATTTCAGGCTTAAGTCGCAAGACATTGCCGTAAGTATTATTCAGGCCTAAGTCAAAAGACATTGCCGATAACTACGTTCAGTTCTATATATAGTATACTTCAACTATATATTCTAACAACATGTAATTTCCAATTACAATAGAGGGACAAGATATTTACCTCGATAAGCCCATAATTATCCTAGCTTAAAGTCGATCCCGGCAATCGTATAGCTCCAACTCTGAGCGCTCCAACCCGCTCTAAACCACCCTTAGAAGTTCTAACCAACTTCTACACAATACTCCAACGGACTATGGAGATTTTCCTAGGGTTTCGGTTTGGTGACTGACGGTAAGTATAATAGTATTTCTGGGCTTTTCGTATAGGTATAACCTTAGAATACAACAAGGTATAAGGCTAAGGTAATTTGGGCATTATAACAATACTTTTGAGAGTATTTCTACCAAGAGGGGTATTATATGAAAACAAACTAGGCTAGTGGGTACCCCACGCCACACCACAAAGGAGTGGGTGGCTACCCTCTACTACCCCACTAGGGGAAACTCTCGACGAGGGCCTCGCGAAAGGGGGAAGGCTCTCAAGACTTAGGCATTTTGGATGAAGAAGTCTTCAACCTTAGAGGGGTATTTATAGCACAAGCCAAGGCCAACCAATGGCCAAGATCTAGCCAAGTGCCTAGCAAGTGTAGGGCCAAGATCTTGCCAAGTGCCCCTTAACCAACTAACACACAAATATCCTACCAACTAAAGCCATTCCAATCGGTCACAACCGAGCCTCACGTCCGCCAATGGGAGGGTGCCAAGTGGCGCCCTCTTGTTGGCCCAACACGCTTCGCCTCCTAAAAAATCCGTAAAAATTAAAAATGACATAGCCGGAAATTCCCCTACGAAAGCTGTGAAAACGTTTCGTCGAAAAACGACTCTAAACGGGTGTTGTGCACAAATAATTTTCGGCCAAGCCAATATTAAAAGTTTCAAATTTTCTACGTACGTCCTTACGTACATACTTTGGAAATACGGGGTATAACAGGCAGCCTAGTCGGCTTTGCCTTGTACGTACGTTGGTTTTAAAAAAAAAAAAAAAACTGTTATTAATTTCCGCAATGTACTTAGTTGTTAAGGTAGAAAGGTGCCCAGGTAGGGCACCAGTCACGGGCCCGGGGTTCGGGGCGTGACACTTAATATGACAATGTATGAAAATGTCTCCATAACCAAGTAAAGACTATAAATAAGATAGGGGAAATTTGAGGCATGCTGAAAGTAGTATCTTCACCCTGAATGCTGGAAAATCAACCACTCGAACTCAGCCACGCGGTCATGAGCTAGATTAAGAATTTGTATTTGCATCAAGAAAAGATGCAACAAGTATAGCATGAGTACACAACGTACCAACATATACATCATAGGCCGACAACAACGGAATATAAAGCAAAAAGATATAAATACCGAGTTGACATCAAATAATGCAATACTAACAGTTCAAATAATAATAAACTAACAGTTCAAATAATCCAAGTATTGTTACGTAGTTCACCGAATTGTCCATATAGTTCACTTATCATCCTTTTCAGGTAATATTTCATATTCACTTAGGTCATTCAGTTCCAATTAAGTTCAACAACAATAGTCAAATTATTATGAGCAAATACGATTCTTTCATAACTGAAATCCAATCAAGTTATCAATAATCAACTCCCGTATCAAATACATCCACAGATAATCAATGATATAATATATGTATGATATGAATGCAATGTATATGCCAGGTACCTTTATTTTCTCATATACAAACGATCAAATTCTATGAGCTGCACACCCATGGGGGACCCGTATAGTCCATATAATCTTTGGAATTTGCCATCAGAGCCCAACTCTTGGCTGTAATAATATTTTTTGAAGGTGTACAACCCCGATCTCCGCGTATCATCATCATCTCAAATGTTTCCATGATCTCAAATGTTCTTACCTTTTTCGATCCCTTGGACCCACAACATATATCATACCATTTCAATATCAATATCATTATAACTATGAGTGTGAATGCAAATGACAATTCTAGGCAAGAATTGTCACGACCCGAAACTGGGCCCGTGACTGGTGCCTTACCCCGGGCACCCTAGTGACACAACATCAGAGTAATCAGCGGAACATAAAACACATACGTGAAACAAATGAAGTACAAAACAGTAATCTGTGAAAACTTGCCTTTCGGCATATATATAAACAACAACTCTTTCAATCATGAACAGCTTAATCCTTTTTACAAACCCTGCCCACAACAAAGATCTGCACTCTAAGAATGATATGACAACAACGACGGTGGCTTCGCCATACCACGAATGTAGCACTACAATAACAGGGACTATACCAAGATAAGCCTCCGAGAAACGGAGCTTCCAAAAGGTGAATGTGACCCTAAGAGCGAGGATCAACGATGGTGTACCTTTACTGCGGCATGAACGCACTTCGGAGAGTCGATAACAGTACCGAGTATGTGAAATCAAAAATCGTAAATGAAATCATAGTAGTCTATATAAAGCGGAGACATGTATGATAACAAAACTACAGATTCACAATAAACAAGCAAATATATCAAGTCGTGACTCACGCCTCAAGTCATCACTCAAATATAACAATGGGTCTCACGCCCACAACATCAATCATGCCCGTGGAATACCTTCCTCACCGCCAGCTTTATGATATAAAAGCACCAAGGAACACATGAACACCAGGTCCCACTGTGCCATAATAACACCGCATGGTAAGTCTGAAGGCATAGCCGACTACTAACACCCAGCATACCAACAAGGTCATGAATCGTATCATAAGATCTGTCTGCATCACATGATCAAAGCCGCCACTTGCGCGCAGATCTAATGCGCGCGTCAGCCACGAACTTTCCGCGACTCGCATAGGCCAATCTCATCGGCCCGCATGAGGTATTCCCGCATCGGTAGCTACTCCCGGCATCGCCCCGACTTCGCACCGCGTGGCCACATGGACCGCATGCCCATAAAGGACGCACACTAACACGAACTCTCGTAGCTCCGCGATAGGCCCTCGGGACTGCGTGAGGTATTCTCGAATCATAGGTCCATCGACACTTTGAGTCTACCCCGCGTCGGAGGGCACTTAACCCTAATCATCTCAAGAGATGAGTGATGTAAAATACTAACACAACAACTTATCGTTAAGCATAAGCACAACAAAGGAAAACCCTTTACACAACATCACAAGATACTAACACACGTAGCATCCTAGCATGTTTACTTATCAATCAACAAGAAAGTATTACTGTGCTATCACAAACCAACACAATCAAGTTATACACACAAGGTACTTCATACATTAACTCTTTAAAAGATCGTTACTTTCACAATGTCACACAATACGTAGTATAAAAATAGAGTGACTATCCTTTTAAAGTAAATCAATTACTTCTCTTTGTAAAATCAAGTAGCAACATTCTTTTCCAATGATCAAGTTTGCCTAATTTCCAATGTTCAAGTTTGACTAATTTCCAATGTTCAAGTTTCTCATTTTAGAAAGGTTTCAGTAGTTCATAGTATTAATCACTTAAGACTATCATTCTCTTTAAACCATCTGAGAAACATAAGCCTTATATGTGAGTAGGATATTCTTGTTTATAAAAATCTTATTACAGCAGCCATGATCTAGGAAATATCATTTTGTCTCATCTTAGCTTCTATGCAGATGGAGGTTTCTACTGGCTTTATTAATACTTAATTAGTCAAAACATTTCCTTATTAACGCCGATGGTTTGTCGATACACATTCGATTCAAATCAAGAAACATTCTTAAGCCGTTATACCTAACTTCCCATAAAGCTAGTATAACTCTTAAGTTTTCAAAAACCAAGTATTACTTCTTCTTTCAAAATGATTCAAAAATCTTTTGAAATACTTCAAGTTCTTTATTAACACATAACAAGCCAGTTATAGTTCAAACCAGTTACCTTAAAAAAAACCACATGTATTTTCTTACCAACATAAAGCTGTTATAACCAACTTCCCATAAAGCCGTTATAACACTTTATGTTTTACACCAATCAAATACATTTAGCACATGTACGTCTACCGTACTACATAGTTCACACATATCATGCTAGAAGAGATAGGAAGTGTTACACCCCGTATTTACAGGACATGGTGTAAGAACGTAAGTAAGAACCCGCAAGTGTTAAGATTTGAGACTTGTAAAATTTATCGGAAATTATGGAATTGTCGGAAATTGTGTTATTGTAACGAATGGGAGGGCGACACGTGTCACCCCCCCTTATGTGATGCCTTGGTCGAAAAATGCAAGGGCAAGAGGGTCATTGGACCTTAGACTTGCAAGCATGTGTAGCATGAGAATGTTGACTAGTCAAGGGGTCAATAAGTCTTGATTTTTAATGTAAGACTACATCTAAGCCATCCATGTGTTTATATCATAACCCTCCTAGGTGCTTTATATATTACTACTAGTAGAGGGAGAGTTTTACACTTAGAAAAATTTGTGCAAATTGAAGAACTCATTGTTGTGAGTCTCGGGTTCACTAGCAAGGAAAGAAAAAAAAATTTGTTCCGTGTCCATTCAACTCCACACTTTAAACCAAGGTTCTTGAGGGTAGTGTAAGCATATCTCAATAGAAAAATCCCGGAAAAAGAGAGTTTTCGGGTTAGTCGCAAAGTGAAAACCTAATGGTCTTTCTAGGTTTTGTTTGGGGATTTGAAGGATAATTGTTGGTGTTGTTCTAAGGGTCTCAACAAGCGGATTGAAGTGTCTTGGAGAGGTTCTAAACTACTAAGGAGCGACTTTGGATTGGAATTTGGATTAAGAATCGTCGAGGTATAATCTTGTTCTTTGAAAGTGTTACAAGATTATTTATTTTGTTGTTAGCTTTACATGTTGCTAGTATGTAGTATATGTGTTGAAGTTTATAAGGATTATGGATTGATTGTAGCCTTGGAAAATTCGAAATGTATGTAAGCCATGTTAAGTTGGATCAAAATTTAGTCGTTACTAAAATCGTCGCATGTTACTTACTTAAAGATTATGGTTATTATAATCAAATACGACTTGATATCGTGTTATGCTACCAATTTGGATTGAAATGGAAATTTGATAAGAATTGGTAAGGTTGAACTCAAGGTGGCCGAATTTGGACTTTTAGTTTGTTTTTCATTTGTATTGGACTACTTTCTAAATTATGAGCCAATTGGGGCTCTTTAGTTTTTATTTGTATTGGAGTACCTTATAGAAATTGTGAGCCAATTGGGGCTGTTTGGTTATTGTATTCGGCCTTGAAAAAGGTGGCAAAGTAAGTAAAAACAAAGGAAGTGTTGTCCGATTTTTCCGTAGAATTTGGCGACTTAGCACTTAGAATATTCTACGTTTGAAGTAAGAGGTTAATGGACGTATTGTGACCATGATAGGTTGAAGTACTAGGTATAGCGTATCCTACTTGAAGAATGGAGTAGCTCAAGGTTGATGTACTTTGGAGCATTTTGCTACTTGTCGACAATCGTCGCGAGGTATGTGAACCTCTACTTTCTTTGGCATGATCCTACGTATGAAATATCCATGTGATAGTATTTCAAGATTCCTTCTACTCTTAGAAGTTAAGAAGTATTTACATTGTTGAATCTAAGTTAAGAGTATGTTTAAATTATCCTAAGTCCTTACTAGGTCTTATGGGAGACGTTAGTAAGAATGGTTGGGAAATTATGAGATTTGATTTAAAGGCTATGTGTCTTGATTTGTTTAAAGTAAGTATGTAAGTTGATTTTTATGTTTGAAAATGACTTGAATTTATGTGTAAAAAGGGGATTGGTTTTAAAAGTATAGATGACATGATTTTACAAGTATAAGTAAATGGACTTTAAAGAATGTATGTTATGAAGTTTTAAGACTATGAACTTTGATTTTCTTTAAAGGATTATGAAACTTTATTTTTCAAGTTATGGGACTTGATTTCTAAAGTATAAGCGACATGATTTGAAAGAGTGTATGCTACGAGGTGTTAAGGCTATAAGCCTTGATTTTATAAGTGGAAATGACTAAATTTTACAAAGTATGGCTTCTTAATTTATTTCAAAAGTTAAGAAGATGGCTTCCAAAAGAGTATGTGACTTGAGCTTTAAAAAGAAAGGAGTTCTATGATTCTTTTTAAGTTTGTATGTACGTAGTATCTTTGGATCCAGTTTTCCTAAGTGTTGTAAGAATAAAAGTGTCATAAGTTCTCTAAAATGGAAGGTTGTTATAATAGCTTTATGGGAAGTTGTTATGACGACTTAATAAGAAGTGAAAAGATGGTTTTAAAATGTTATGTAAGGAAAATCACACCGAGCCTACAAATAGGCGGACACGTTATGAAATACACCGAGCCTACAAATAGGCGGATTATGTTATGAAATACACCGAGCCTACAAATAGGCGGATTACGTTATATTACCCCGAGCCTTCACATAGGCCGTTACGCTATCAGACACCGAGCCCCACAGCGGGCGGATTATGTTATATGATTCCACAAGACACCGAGCCCCACAGCGGGCGGATTATGTTATATGATTCCACAAGACACCGAGCCCCACGGGGCGGATTATGTTATATGATTCCACAAGACACCGAGCCCCACGCGGGCGGATTATGTTATATGATTCCACAAGACACGAGCCCCGGCGGGCGGATTATGTTATATGATTCCACAAGACACCGAGCCCCACAGCGGGCGGATTATGTTATATGATTCCACAAGACACCGAGCCCTACAGCGGGCGAATTATGTTATATGATTCCACAGTACACCGAGCCCCACAGGCGGGCCGGATTATGTCACATGATTCAACAGTACACCGTGTCCCGCAAATGGGCCGGATTATGTTATGTAAGATATGTAAGTTATGTGAAAAAGGCTGGATTAAACTCTTAAGTAAGTATGTAAGAATATGTTGTTAAATCTTATCGAAAGAAGGAACAGAACGGTTAATATATGATTGGTTTCAGGAGTTAAAAGGACATTCTTTTATACAGATATGTTTTGGTTATTGCATTTTATTTCTATTCTATACTGCACTTTTGTTATGCGACTTCTTCGGGCTGCGTTCATGCCCGCAGGTTTTAGGTACCCAGGTTGGTGATCCTTGCTCTTAGGATCTTGGTTCAGTCTTTGAGAGAAAGCTCCATTTGCTCCGGAGGTTTAGCTCTTGGTACGGTTTTCCATGAGGTAGTAGATTCATGTATATTCAGGGGTATGGCGGCCCGTCCCGCCATACGATTGTAATTCTTAGAGGTGCGTAGTCACATATCAGGTCTGTTTGTAAAGAAAGGAGGCAACTGCTTCGTTTATGTATGTACGTCCAGGAAGGTAGCCCTATCGGCTGACCTGTTGTTTTACTTCCGTTGTTTTATTTATAAGTTTCATGTATGTTCCGCCGATTATCTCTGATATTTACCTGTAAGGGTGCCCAGGTAGGGCACCAGTCGCGGTCCCGGGGTCGGGTCGTGACAGGAAGAGGTTCACATACCTCGCGACGAGTATCGACTAATAGCAAAACGCTCCAAGTACTTCAAACCGTCGGCTACTCCTTAGCCAGTAGATCGCGCCATACGTAGTACTTCAACCTATAAGGCCACAAGGCGCTTATTAACATTTAGATCCCTTCGTAGAACATTCTACAGAAATTTCGACCTCTCCCGCAACATACAGCGTAAATCTCCTCCTCTATCGGGGCCGTCTATCAAGCCAACCAGGGGGGGGGTTCATACATCTAACCGGACGTGCACAATTCTACCTCACAGAAAAGCTACACAAGTCTCATCTGAATACACCCTATGTAAAAAGCAGTAAGACTCTTCTTCCGAAAAGGTTTCTTATTATTGGGCTTAAGTCAAAAGACATTGCCAACAACAACGTTCAGTTCTACATATAGTATACTTCAACTATAGTCTAACAATCATGTAATTTCCAATTACAATAGAGGGACAAGATATTTACCTCGATAAGCCCATAATTATCCAAGTATAAAGTCGATCTGGGCAATCGTTAGCTCCAACTCCGAGCGCTCCAACCCGCTCTAAACCACCCTTAGAAGTTCTAACCAACTTCACACAATACTCCAACGGACTATGGAGATTTTCCTAGGGTTTCGGTTTGTATTGACGGGAAGTATAATAGTATTTGGGCTTTTCATATAGGTATAACCTTAGAATACTACAAGGTATACGCTAAGGTAATTTGGGCATTATAACAATACTTTTGAGAGTATTTCTACACCACAAAGGGGTATTATACGAAAGCAACTAGGCAGTGGGTACCCACGCCACACTACTAGGAGGAGAGGGCTCTCGCCAAGGGCCTTTCAAAGGGGAGAGGGCTCTTGGGCGAGAGTCAACAAGAGGGGAGAGGAGGATTTTAACACTTAGAAGATTTGTGGAAAGGATGAAGAATTCATCAAAGGGAGAGGGGTATTTATAGCACAAGCCAAGGCCAACCAATGGCCAAGATCTTGCCAAGTGCATAGCAAGTGTAGGGCCAAGATCTTGCCAAGTGCACCTTATCCATCTAACACAAAAATATCCTACCAACCCTTGACCAAACAAGGCCAACTTTCGGCCACCTTTACCGCCCACTCACTCAATGAGAGGGTGCCAGTGGCGCCTCTTGTTGGTCCAAAATGTTTCTTCTCTCGTAAAAATCCGCAAAAATTAAAAAAGACATCGCCGGACTTTTCCCTAAGAATGTTGTTAAAACGTTTCGTCTAAAAACGACTCTAATCGGGTGTTGTGAACAAAGTGAAAATCGTCCAAGCCTTACTCTTAAGTTCAAATTTTCTACGTACGTCCTTACGTACATACTCTGGAAATACGGGGTATAACAAGAATCATAATGTAATGAGATGCAACAAATTATAGATATGATATCACATGCTTTTAAAAATACATTAACATATAACCCAAGAATCATTAGGATATCATATCAAAGCATGTGTCATGAATAAACACAACAATAACAAGTATGGCAACAAGCTGTGAAATGCAGGTGGTGCTCTTCTACCTGTTTCAACTTCTGAATTTAGTTTGCGATCACAGCCACCATCTATAGCATCATGTATGGTTTGCATAGGGTGCCATCATTGACATTTTTGGCCTTTTCACATCTCCATGCAATCATCCACACTAAAAATCCTTGGGATTGCACTAAAGTATGCTCCCGGACGTCAATCCTCAAGTGCAACCCTCATGAGGGTTGGAGCTCATGGTCTTGACTCCATATAGATGATCTTGAGGAAACTTAGATTAAATGACCTCAGCCTGAATGAGCTCTATCTCTCCCTGACAAGGATCCACCACAACCAGATTGATGGCCACCACGTCTTGACTAAGATCCCCCTCGACTTACCTTATTACCACTTTTAGATGGTTTGGTTAAAGTCCTAGGTGCATGGGACAAGCTCAATATATGTCTGGGGCACTCTGTCTTGAAATTCCCAATCTCTCCACGCTCAAAATAGGTCCTGGCCGCTGAAGGCTGATGAATAAAGATAGAAGAACCAAAACCACACGGTTAAAATACCAAGACTATGAACCCATCGACAACTGGCCCTAACTAAACCGCTATGCCCCGAAGAAAACCCATCAGTAAGCTGTAGAGCTGTCTGAACTGGTCGACTATGCTGCAACTATTGATATCTCATGTGATAACCATATCCATGGGAAGTATAATCGTTGAACTAACAATTGTCACCTTGCCCTCTTATCGGGCTCCTATCTGGGAACATCGCCCCTCACATATTCGACCATCCTCACATGCTCAACCACTATCTCAAAAGAAGTTTCATTTGCCACCAACTGTAATGTGGCCAACTAAACCAGAATACTCAATCCTCTAAAAACATCTCACCCACTCAATTTCTATAGAGAGCAGTGGTGCTGTATAACACAATAAGTCATGGAAGCAAGTCTCATACTATACAACTATAGAACCTCTCTAATCAATCTTCTGAAACTCATCCCGCTTGCACAATCGCATGCTTAAAGGCAAATACTTCTACAAGAAAACCCTATAGAACCTAACCCAAGTAAATGAAAATGACCATGTGTGTAAGCAATCAATGTACGATCTCTACCACTATTTTGCATATCCAAAAAGCTGAACTGCCATAAAACTAACTCTATACAACTCAATAACACCTAGAGTATGCAACCTCTCATGTATGCTCACAATGAACTTGATGTAAGTATGGAGGGGTGAGCGAGGGTAAGTGGGGCTGAGTTCGGCAGGGAACAATTTGACGCAAAAACAAGACAGGTAGTGGGGTCTCGGGTTCTCGGCTAGGCCGGCAGTGTGGTATGTGGGAGCTTGTTTCGGGTAGTTAATAGACTCAGGGTATTTTTTGAAGTTGTCATGGGTGGGTTAAGGGTCAGTATGGTGATTGGAACTTGGTGGTTTGGTAGTGGAAATGTGATAGAATAATATGAAACATTGATGTTCCCAGTTGGTGTTTGTCATGGACTGTTTAGGTGTTGTCAGGATTGGACGGTTGTTTACATGTAATTTTGGTCAGTGGCTATTATAGTGGGTGTTAGGAACGTATTTTGGAGTATGGTGGTAAAAGGAGTAAGTGGTTTGGATGAGGATTTACCACGGGATGCTAGGTGCAAAATCGAGTACAAACCAAGTGTTAGACGGTCGATAAGGATAAGGTCGATATGGCTTGGATAATGACAAAGGGTTTTTAAAGCCCAAGTCGACACCTCTTCCTCTTATCTAGGTCTAGATTGAGGTATCTCATGTAACCATATTCATGAATTTGTTAGCTCCTAAATTCCTCCAACAACCCCATCTTCTTGAAATGTGTTGGAAGCTTCTATTCTTGGTATTTATTTTGATGATCAAATCGGCCAACTCCTCTCCCCTTAGACAACTTGAACTCTTTAATATAGCTAACTTCATGACCTTGTTAGTTCATAAAGTCTCTCCTTGAATTCCCCATCTTTTAGATGTTCCTTGCCCTTGCCACTTTGTCATCCAAGTCATCACTTTTCCTTGCCATGGTGTACTCTCGGCCTAGTCATCTTCATAACTTCTTAATTGTGTCCTAATGTAGTAATTACATAGCATACTATGTCCTAAGATAATAGCTAAACTAGTAAATAAAGATGAGCTAAACGAATATACATGGTCTCGGCCAAGACCAAACAAGAAGGCCGAAAATATAAGACTTTTTAAATCTTTATGTCACAACTCCAACTCCATTCCATTTTCCATGCCATGTTAGACATATAAGTGTAGAATGATGTGCCATTGTTGGCAACCTTAGTAAAACTCTTCTCAATTTATGTTGGGAGTTTAAGTTCACGGATTGATTTACATCAGAACTCATAAGTATCCTCCTCAGGCTTACCATAAAACATTGGAGGTTTCACAATCGAATAGTGCTCCCAAATCTATCGCTCATTGCGGGTCATAGCTGTCCCACCAATAGGTCAGGTACTAAACTCTAGAGCATGAACCTCATCAATACGGGGTACTAACATTGCCATTGGCTGAATACCTAGAGTATGAAACTTGGGGTTCTGAGTCTGCCCCCTTTACACGGGTCTGAGAACCACCTGGATTAGTAGGATGGATACTTGTCTGAGCAAATCTATCAAGAACACTCAATAACATGACCAATGTGTCATGTAGAACTGGACTAGAAATGAATCCAAGATGATCCTAGGTTATCCATATCTCCTCCTAAAGTAACTCTTCCTAAGGATCAATATATGACTTAGGGGACTCTGATCTAGCATGAGCTTGACCGGCTCTCTATGCTCCACCCCTGAGCTGGCGTCGTTCCTCTAGCTCTACCACGACTACGCAATGTTACTATTGGTGCATGTGCCTCCTCAATCACTGCGTCGGCATGAGTCCTTACCATATATGATAGAATAGGAAAAAAGTTTAGATACCAATTTGATTCAACTTAGCACGAAAGGAATGAACAAAGTGAAAATATCTAAATGTCTCATAGCCTCTCAAAGATAAGTACGAATATCTCTGCACTGATCTACGAGACTATACTAGATAATGCTCTTGTATTTAATACAGTTTAACTTAAAGCTCAGATACCAACTTTGTCACAACCCCTTTTCAAGAATTGTGGTGGCACCTACATATCCCACCGGTAGACAAACTACTCCTAAATCATTCACATGATATGACAAATATTGAAGTGGAAGATAACATAATACTATATAATCTATCTCGTAATATAAATGCAAAAACGATAAGTCTGAACATCATAATAAGATCCCCCAAGAATCTAGTCTATGAATACAAGAGTGCTAATAAAACTTAATACAAGTCTGAAGAGGAAACAAGTGCCAAAACTGATACATAATCTCAAGTGTTCTTACCTTTCCCGGTACTTTGGACTCACATCATATATCATACCACTCCGATACAGCTGGTTTGGGGAATCACGGGGTCTTACTTATTCAGGGGGGACTTGATTCTGAACAATATCATAAAAAATATAAGTGTATTAATGCAAATGACAATTCCAGGTGAGAACCATAATGTAATAAGATGCAACCAAGTATAGAGATGATATCACATGCTTTCAGAAAACATCAACATATAATCCAAGAATCATCGAGATATCATATCAAAGCATGTGTGATAAGTAAGCATAACAATAACAAGCATGGCGATGATCCCACATAATGGCGACAAAACCAATCAATCAGTAGTCGGAACAAACTTAAGGATGATTACCCAAATCACCTATCATCAAAATTTAACACAGGTACCAATTCAACCGTTTGAGTGGGACCCCAAACAAGTCCTATACACCTTAATATTTATAACTAATTATGCACTTCTATTGAAGTCTCGAAAAACTAAATCATAGCCTATCTCTCGGTCAAATAAGAGTGCTAATAATCAGGCCTCGATGATAGCCTTTCCCCTCCTCCATGCCTTATGATAATCAAATAATATTCACGTATATATTATTCATTAATATAAGGCTTACACAACAAACAAGGGCATAATCCTTAACAAAGAAGGATTACAAATACCAATCTCGGGCCACGGCAGCAAGACTCAAATTTTATTACCCAAAAACCATCAATACATATTAGGTGATCATAACCTTAAGTCAATTAGAAAACTATACTCAATTAAACAATATACAAAAAGCCTAAATTTGGAAACCCTGGAATTTACCCCCAAATTAAATAGGTTTCTATACTCAAATTAAGTCCCACAACATGATATCTAACATATTCCACCACTAATTCATGGAAAACCAAGTAATCTAATCCATAAATATCATTTAAATCAATACTACAACTCTCTTAATCTCAAATGAACTTACAACTCCACTTCCCCAAACTTATAAACATGATATATCACTGTTAAAGGACTTAGAAGCATAAAAGGAAATCATAATTGAAAGAAATCATTACCTCAAGGATGAAATCACACTTAGACCTTAGAAACTCTCCCTTCATGGCTCTAGGTTCGAGACTTCCTACTTTGGGAAATGAATTCTGACCTAGAAAATTATATAGAACACCTGAACAATGATTCTTCCCTAGCGGAATCAACCCCGCTGGGGCGGATGCACCGCCGCAAGAAAAGAGCTTGCTGAGGTGGTGTCACTTGACACCTCACCTCAGCACCATGGAGATCCCGACACTGTAGCTATGAACTCGCCCTCGTCGAGAAATTCTCCACCAAGGCAGAACTCAACAATTTCCCTATCCCCCTGCTTCTGCGAGCCAACCTTCTACTGAGGGTCGCCAACGCGTACACTAGACACTAGATTATGGAAAATAATAACAAACTCCCATCAAACATTTGATACTATCTCGAGATACCCTAGACACAAACCAGATATGATGTCTAAGGTAAACAATGCTATAAACTCACTCATACCCTTGGATTTCCCATTTAACTCAGCTAAAACATATTTTTCTTAAGAATCATCCAAAATAACCAAATACTACAAATAAGGCCATGAAATTCATCCGATTATCTCGAAAAGCAAACCAATGACTCGACTAAGTCACAAATGACCTTACTGAAATACCGAAAGCGACGGAACCCTAAAATGAATCTATCTACTTAAAAGTCAAACTATCCAACTTAAAGGTTCTAGTTTTGGGGTTTTCATACGAAACTTGAATGAATGAACCACGGGATCTGTGTCATCCATCCTCGTGTATCACAGATCCTACGAAAATGGTAAAAAGGCAAATAAGGGTTTTTAGCAAAAAAATAACCAGATGAGTCATTACATCAGATACCGATTATCCAAACTTTCATCCTCAAATGGAGATAAATGAATAAGGAAATGTACCGAAAGTAGTAAACAAGTCAAGATTGTTACACCCCGTAATATCAGGACTGCTAATTGAGAACGTGATTAAGGATTTAAGATTTGAATTTTGGAAGGAAAGAATTATTATATTTTCTTAAGGAAAATTCTCGGGAAAATGTGAAGAGAAAAATTATTAACTTGGAGTTTAATACTTCTAATTGGATTTATGAGATTAGTATTGGATTACGAAGAATTGGAATTGATAATATAGGGTCCGCCGAGAATTTCACAATTTTGTGGGGCCCTTCGATTTTAAGATATTTTGGACAAATATTTAGATATTTTATTTAAGTGGGAATTTTGGCCAATGAGAGGGTGACACGTGTCCCTCATCCACTTGTTCACTTGTCTTGAAGGCAAAATATCTATATAGAGATAGAGTTGCAAGACTTGGATTCATTTCACATTTTTCATCTTCCAAAACTTTCTCTTCTCTCCTCGCCTTGCCTTGAGTCACGAAAATCCAAGGAAACTCCAAGAACAAGAGTTGATTATTATCCAAAATTAAGAACCCTAATCAAGTTCTAAGCCAAGTTAACACTCCAAGATCCTCCAATTTAGTTGTGGGCCGAAACTTGAGTTAAAACCCTAGGCTTGTTATTAAACTTTTTGGAAGTGAAACAAGAAGGGAAGTTGGTTATAAACTTGTAATGGATACATGAGAGTGATTGGATCTTGAAAAAGCGGAGAAAAATGAAAACTGTGAGCCAACAACAGTGGGACTACCTTGGACGTTTTTGGGCAAAAAAAAGGTAAAAATTCTTCCTTCTCTTGAAGTAATTGAATATTACTTATTATTATAGTTAATAGATGAACATGTGTTAATAATAATGAAGAATAAAAAGTGTTTGGACAATTTTTTGGGCTAGGACCGAAAATGAGGCCGTTTTGGTGTTGTTGAATTTTGTTATTTATGTCGTTATTATCTTCACCTATTGCATGTTATTAATTGAAGGAAATATTGTTATAACAAGTTGTAGTGGATTATATTAAGTGTTGTAACAAATTGGATTAAAAAGAGTTATGGAAAAGGGCTTTGGATTGTAGTTGTTGGCCGAGAAATGTATAAAACTGTTGGACATTGTAATGCAGTTTTAGGGACTGTTTTGTGGCGTTGGAATTCTGGAAATTTAGCCACTAATATGCATGTTTAAATGTAGTAGTTTCTAATGAAATTCCTAATGATTAAGGGTGTAGAAAGATGTTGAAAGGCTTCACATTTTATCCTTATTGTTGATTTAATTGTGGACTGTTTTTATGGACTGTTTTGTATAGATTAAGGGGCCGATTTTACACGTCAAGTAGGCGTGTAATCCTCTTTTGTTAACTGTTGGTTGTGCCCTTAATTGTGCCTTGTTTGTTGATGAAATTGGGCCTTGGAAAAGGTGGAAAAGTATGTATAAACGGGGGAAGTGCCGCCCAAATTTTCGTAGAAAAAGAGAACCTATACTTGGTATTAATCTACCTTAGAAAGCATGAAGTTGATAGAAATGTTATTGTTGTTATAGGTTGAAGTACATTGAGACGTATCCTAGATTGTAGAGTTGTTTAGTCGCCAATAAGGTATGTGAACTATCCTTTCTTCTTCTAGCATGATTCCTTGTTATAAAGTGAGTGAATCCTACTCCTTAATGATGTACTTCATTGATAGTACTTTGGATTTCCTAAAATAGAAGTTGTTCTATATACTTCCTTGATAGTACTTGGGGTTCTAAAATGAAAGATTGTTATATATATTCTCTTGATAGTACTTGGGGTTTCTAAAATGAAAGATTGTTATATCTATTCTCTTGACAATACTTGGGGTTTCTAAAATGGATGTTGTTTACCTATCCTATTAATAGTACTTTGAGTTTCTAAAATGAAAGTTGTTTACCTATTCATTTGATAATGCCTTGAGTTTTTTGAAAATGATAGTTCATTTTATTTGTGCTAATGAGAGTCAAAGATGATTTAAATTGCACATAGTTGCTTGTGATAGCTATATGTGTACAGTCCTTTATATTTGGACCGTGTCCCAGAATGGGCCGGGCAGTATACCTTAATGGGAAGGGCAGTATATATTATTGACTTTACTGTGTCCTATAAGGGGTCGGGCAGTATACCTTAAAGGGAAGGGCAGTATATATTATTGACTTTACCGTGTCCTAGAAAGGGTCGGGCAGTATACCTTAATGGGAAGGGAAGTATATATTATTGACTTTACCGTGTCCCAGAAAGGGCCGGGCAGTATACCTTAATTGGAAGGGCAGTATAGATTATTGACTTTACCGCGTCCCAGAAGGGGCCGGGAAGAATACATTATTGACTTTATTGCGTTCCAGTAGGGGCCGGGCAGAATACCTTACAGGGCAGTATTTGTGTATAACGTTCGGGTTCAACTCCCATGACAGTATTTGTTTATTTGGACAGACTTTCATAATTTGAAAAAGTATAGTTGATTTTCATTACTCTCAGTTTAAAAAGGATACAGTTGACTCTTACTTTGAAAAGGCAGTGTACTGGTATTTGATTATTATACTTGTCTCATGTTATCTTTTTGGCCTGTTATAATCTCATTTACAGTACTTATTGTTTCACATACTTGGTACATTTTTCGTACTGACCCCCTTTCTCCGGGGGGCTGCGTTCATGCCGCAGGTTTAGGTACGTAGTTTGGTGATTTACAAGTGTCTTTCCACGTGGAGTGGGACTCATGTGGACCACATGTCCACTTGTCACCTTGTTTCTAAAATATCTATAAGTGTTGTCATCTTGCAAGACAAGTGGAGGGGTGACACGTGTCACCCTCCTATTGGTCCAAAATATTATAATTTTCGAACCTCCCCCCAAAATTGTGAAATTTTCGGCGGACCCCATATTATCTATTCCAATACTTCCTAATCCAATTCTAAGTCCATAAATAAAATTAGAAGTATTAAACTCCAAGTTAATAATTTTTCCGTCGTCGCATTTTTTCCGAAATTATCCTTAAGAAAATGTAATAATTTTTTCCTACCAAAATTCAAATCTTAAATCCTTAATCACGTACTCAATTAGTAGTCCTGGTATTACGGGGTGTAACAGAAATATTTTTATTTAAGTAATGTGTAGAGTGAAGGATGTTGACAAGAATGATAAAGTGAATGAAACTATAGTTGTGTAGGGTTCACAAGGTGTAATTACCCCATAACAGTGTAAAGACCGATAGTATAGTATGTACAGTAGGAATACTTCGGTCAAAGGTGACGAACCTCTAATGAGTGGAAGGATAGTGTGAGAAATACTTGGAGATAAGAGAGAGATTCATTTTAGACCATGATTGAGAGTTAATTGTGATGATACACACACCTTAAATTCATTAACATTGTCCATAGGTGTTCGTGATTGAGATACTACTAGTATTAGAGTTTACACCGGTTAGTAAACAAAGCTAGGCAGACAATAGGATCGTTCACCAACCAGTAGTTTGACTAATGTGAGGACGGAGAAGAGAAGTTGACACGAGGGAACACATCAGTTAGTTGAGTGGGAGTCCGACTGAAGGATTCAGATAGTGATAGCTTATGGCTTAGAATACGGCAGGGTCATCCCTAGTATGGGAAGATAAAGGAATGTCTGAAGATCCCATTTTGGAAAGGACTGCAACCTTCGAGTATTGTGAGAAGGGACCTCAGATGGAAGGTCCATTGGTGTATATACATGTGATATATTATGGCTGTATGTGGCATCATTGGTTTTGTGGAGTATTGGTTGATAGGTATAGTAAGGAGACGACGCCGGAATCTGTATAGTTTGAGACCCACTATGAACATTCAGGACGAATGTTTCTAAGTGGGGAAGGATGTTACACCCCGTAATGCCAGATCTGCTAATTGAGAACGTGATTAAGGATTTAAGATTTGAATTTTGGAAGGAAAGAATTATTACATTTTCTTAAGGAAAATTCTCGGAAAAATGTGAAGAGAAAAATTATTAACTTGGAGTTTAATACTTCTAATTGGATTTATGGTATTAGTATTGGATTACGAAGAATTGGAATTTATAATATAGGGTCCACCGAGAATTTCACAATTTTGTAGGACCCTTCGATTTTAAGATATTTAAGACAAATATTTAGATATTTTATTTAAGTGGGAATTTTGGCCAATGGGATGGTGACACGTGTCCCTCATCCACTTGTTCACTTGTCTTGAAGGCAAAATATCTATATAGAGATAGAGTTGCAAGACTTGGATTCATTTCACATTTTTCATCTTCCAAAACTTTCTCTTCTCTCCTCGCCTTGCCTTGAGTCACGAAAATCCAAGGAAACTCCAAGAACAAGAGTTGATTATTATCCAAAATTAAGAACCCTAATCAAGTTCTAAGCCAAGTTAACACTCCAAGATCCTCCAATTTAGTTGTGGGCCGAAACTTGAGTTGAAACCCTAGGCTTGTTATTAAACTTTTTGGAAGTGAAACAAGAAGGGAAGTTGGTTATAAGCTTGTAATGGATACATGAGAGTGATTGGATCTTGAAAAAGCGGAGCAAAATGAAAACTGTGAGCCAACAACAGTGGGACTGCCTTGGACGTTTTTGGGCAAAAAAAGAGGTAAAAATTCTTCCTTCTCTTGAAGTAATTGAATATTACTTATTATTATAGTTAATAGATGAACATGTGTTAATAATAATGAAGAATAAAAAGTGTTTGGACAATTTTTTGGGCTAGGACCGAAAATGAGGCCGTTTTGGTGTTGTTGGATTTTGTTATTTATGTCGTTATTATCTTCACCTATTTCATGTTATTAATTGAAGGAAATATTGTTATAACAAGTTGTAATGGATTATATTAAGTGTTGTAACAAATTGGATTAAAAAGAGTTATGGAAAAGGGCTTTGGATTGTAGTTGTTGGCCGAGAAATGTATAAAACTGCTGGACATTGTAATGCAGTTTTAGGGACTGTTTTGTGGCGTTGGAATGCTGGAAATTTAGCCACTAATATGCATGTTTAAATATAGTAGTTTCTAATGAAAGTCCTAATGATTAAGGGTGTAGAAAGGGGTTGAAAGACTTCACATTTTATCCTTATTGTTGATTTAATTGTGGATTGTTTTTATGGACTGTTTTGTATAAATTAAGGGGCCGATTTTACACGTCAAGTAGGCGTGTAATCCTCTTTTGTTAACTGTTGGTTGTGCCCTTAATTGTGGCTTGTTTGTTGATGAAATTGGGCCTTGGAAAAGGTGAAAAAGTATGTATAAACGGTGGAAGTGCCGCCCAAATTTTCGTAGAAAAAGAGAACCTATACTTGGTATTAATCTACCTTAGAAAGCATGAAGTTGATAGAAATGTTATTGTTGTTATAGGTTGAAGTACATTGAGACGTATCCTAGATTGTAGAGTTGTTTAGTCGCCAATAAGGTATGTGAACTATCCTTTCTTCTTCTAGCATGATTCCTTGTTATAAAGTGAGTGAATCCTACTCCTTAATGATGTACTTCATTGATAGTACTTTGGATTTCCTAAAATAGAAGTTGTTCTATATACTTCCTTGATAGTACTTGGGGTTCTAAAATGAAAGATTGTTATATATATTCTCTTGATAGTACTTGGGGTTTCTAAAATGAAAGATTGTTATATCTATTCTCTTGACAATACTTGGGGTTTCTAAAATGGATGTTGTTTACCTATCCTATTAATAGTACTTTGAGTTTCTAAAATGAAAGTTGTTTACCTATTCATTTGATAATGCCTTGAGTTTTTTGAAAATGATAGTTCATTTTATTTGTGCTAATGAGAGTCAAAGATGATTTAAATTGCACATAGTTGCTTGTGATAGCTATATGTGTACAGTCCTTTATATTTGGACCGTGTCCCAGAATGGGTCGGGCAGTATACCTTAATGGGAATGGCAGTATATATTATTGACTTTACCGTGTCCTACAAGGGGCCGAAAAGTATACCATAATGGGAAGGGCAGTATATATTATTGACTTTACCGTGTCCTAGAAAGGGATGGGCAGTATACCTTAATGAGAAGGACAATATATATTATTGATACCGTGTCCTAGAAAGGGCTGGGCATTATTACTTAATGGGAAGGGCAGTATAGATTATTGACTTTACCGCGTCCCAGAAGGGGTCGGGCAGAATATCTTATTGACTTTACCGCGTCCCAGAAGGGGCCGGGCAGAATACCTTATTAACTTTATCGCATCCCAGATAGGGTCAGGCATAATACCTTACAGGGCAGTATTTGTAATAACGTTCGGGTTCAACTCCCATGACAATATTTGTTTATTTGGACAGACTTTCATAATTTGAAAAAGTATAGTTGATTTTCATTACTCTCGGTTTAAAAGGATCTGATTGACTTTTACTTTGAAAAGCGATTATCGTATTTGATTATTATACTTGTCTCGTGTTATCTTTGTGGCCTGTTATAATCTCATTTACAGTACTTATTGTTTCACATACTTGGTACATTTTCATCTTGGCCCTTTCTCAGTTTGCGTTATCTGCATGAGTTTAGGTACACAATTTGGTGATTTGCAAGTGTAGGATCCTTGCTCAGAGTTTTTGGATAGCTCCATTGTTCTGGGGCTTATCATTTTGGTACTAATTTTTCGATATAGGCTTTTGTACATTTATGGGTACGGCGGGGCCTTGTCCCGTCATAGTATATTGTCCCAACTCTTAGAGGTTTGTATTAATATATGGAATTGGACTCGTGTACAGTGTATTTTCATTTTGGCTTATATATACATAGTTGCGGCCTCGCCGGCTTTGCCTTTGCTTGTTTTAAAAAAAAATGATGATGAGTATCTTTATCTTCCGCGGGTTACTTGGGATGAATGGGTAGAAGGGTGCCCAGGTTGGGAACCATTCGCGGGCCCCGGGGTTCTGGTCGTGACAAGAGTGGTATCATAGCAGTTAGTCCTCGGAATGTCTACAGACCGTATCTGTTATACCCCGTAGTTGCAGGGTATGTATGTGAGGACGTACGTACGAGAGTACGGCAGAAAATTTTGAAAAGAAAGAAAGATGTGAGTTTTCGACGGAAAAGTTTCCGGTTTTTTGTGAAGAAAAAGGTTCGTTAATGGGAATTGGATTCCCAGATTTGGTATTTGGACTTCATAGATTATATTAGAATTTTGAGATTTTATTTTCGGAAATGGTCACGTGGGGCCCAGGAGAAATTCTGATTTTGTGGAGCCCGCTTTGTTTTTGAGATTTCGGTATTTTGGATATTTTGAAGACGAAATATTCAGGCGAATCGGGGCGACACGTGTCACCCCATGTGGCACCTTGGCGAAATATTTATTGTGCCTGACACGGTTGGAGTCGTTTTTCGAAGCGTTTTGCGTAACTGCGAAGGAAAATTCGGCTATGTCGTTTTGTTTTTGCGGATTTTTAGAGGCGAAACATACGGACCAGCGGGAGGGTGACATGTGTCACCTCACAATGAACAAGTGGGGCGGCACTTGGCCGAATTGATGGGCAAGTTGGGCTTGATTTTTGTGTAGATATTTGTGAGGGTTTTAAGGAGTAGGGTCTAGGGTGCACTTGGCTTGATCTTGGCCTTACACTTGCCTTGCACTTGGCTTGATCTTGGCCATTGGTTGGCATTTGGGTTTCTTATAAATACCACGCTGTGAAGACTTCGTTCATCCACAAATGTTTCCAAGTCTTGAATCCTCCCTCTTGTAGACTCTCGTCCAAGAGCTCCTCTCCCCCTTGAAAGTGGCCTTTGGCCGTGAGGTCTCCCCCTCCCCCTTGTGAGGTCTAGCCGTGGGGTACCCCCCCCCCTAGCCTAGTTGTTTTCGTATAATACCCCGTGTTGTGGTATAGAAATACTCCCCGAGTATTGTTATAATGCCCAAAATACCTTAGCCTTGTACCTTGTAGTATTCCAAAGATACCTCTTTACGTAGAGTCCGGAAATACTACCTTTGTCCTTTTTAGTCTCAAACCGAAACCCTAAGGAAATCTTCATAGTTGGTTGAAGTATTTGAGTAGAAGTTGGTTAGAACTTCTAAGGGTTGTTTGGAGTGGTTTGGAGCGCACGGAGTGGAGCTAAACCTTGCTCAGGAGCGACATTAAACTCGGATAATTTTGGGCTTATCGAGGTAATTATCTTGTCCCTCTATTGTAATTGGAAATTACATGTTTGTTAGAGTATATAGTTGAAGTATACTATATATGGAACTACTTAGTATTCGGCAATGTCTTTTGACTTAAGCCTGAAGAATAAAGAAGCGATCACTGTATTTACATGAGTGCATTGCGATGAGACTTGTGTAGAATTGTACACGTCGGTTAGGCGTATATACCCCACTGGTTGGCTTGGTAGCGGCCTCGATAGAGGAGGAGATTTCTGTTTGTTGCGGGGAGAGTCTTCGAATTTTCTATAGAAAGATAGAAACTTGTGTTTTGGGGTTAATAGACGTTTGTGACCTTTATAGGTGAAAGTACTAAGAGTAGCGTATTCTACTCGAGGAGTGGAAAGGGCTAGCAAGGTTGTAGTACTTGGAGCATTTTGCTTATTGTCGATAAATCGTCGCGAGGTATGTGAACCTCTTCCTATCTCTTCTAGCATGATATGTGTGAACTATGTAGTACGGTAGACGTATATGTGTTAACTGTGTTTGATTGTTTTAAAACATAAAGTGTTATAACGGCTTTATGGGGAGTTGGTTATATGACTTTATGTAGGTAAGAAAATGGTTTCTGGATGTTAGAAGTTAAGAGACTTGATCTTATAAGATAAGAGACTTAACTTATTTGTTTTAATGAGGAAGTTTGTGTGAAACCTCATTCGTGAGTAATGAGTACTTGGTTTTTAAAGGAATAATGTTTCTTGATTTGGAAATCGGAATGTGTATCGACAGGACCAACTGCGGCGTTAATAAAGGAAAATGTATTGAATAATGATGTATTGTATTAAAACGGTAGAAACCTCCATCTGCATAGAAGCTAAGATGAGACAAAATGATATTACATTTTCTAGATCATGGCTGCTGTAATAAGATCGTTATAAACAAGAATAAACTACTCACGTATATGTCATATGTTACTCAATTGTTCTAAAAAGGAATCAAGTGATTAAGTTTGGGAACTATGAAACCATTTGAAAATAAGGAGCTTGAGTAATTGAAACTAGGCAAACTGGAACTTAGGAAAGGAATGTTGTTACTTGATTTTGAAAAGGAAGATGGGTTGGTCATTCTAATACTACGGGTATCGGGTGACTTTTATAAAAGTAATGTATCTCTTTTAAAAGAACTTAACGTATGTAGTACTTTGGGGTTAAAAACCCGGACTTTGGCATAAAATGAAAGTACTTTGAGTTGTGTGGAACTTGCCTATGCTTGTGATGATAGCCTTTATTAGCATTGTGTTTTACGTATTCTGGCGTCTCTCGATAGAAGTCGGTTGGTAGTTGAGAACTTACTTGGGCGTCTTGCGTGATGGCGGAGAAATTCCGCAGTGCGTTCGCTGATAGTATTATTGTTGTTAATCGCTTTGGACATCACGACACGATCGTGGCGCGCGGGTATGCTTCCATTTGGTTAAGGTCTTGTGGTTAATCGCTTTGGACATCACGACACGATCGTAGCGCGGGTATGCTTCCATTTTGGTTAAGGTCTTGTGGTTAATCGCTTTGGATATCGACCACGATCGTAGCGCGCGGGTATGTTTCCATTTCGATTATCGCCTTGTGATTTCCTTTTGGACATACCGACACGATCGTAGCGCTGCGGGTATCGTCCATTTGGAAAGTTGTCTTATTGTTTCCCTTTGGACATCACGACACGATCGTAGCGCTGCGGGTATGCTTCCATTTGGATTCTTTGTCTTGTTGTTGAGGTCACATGGACATGTCTACCGTCTGAAGTCGGGGCATGTGGCCATGGGACATTGGTATTATTGTTGCATCATGGACATGTCTACCGTCTGATATTCGGGGCACGCGGCCGTAATGCGAACTCGATTGATGTGGTGGGCGTGAGACCCGTAGTTATATTGGAGTGATGATCGTTTTATGTTGTGAGCCGTAGTTTGGTTATCATACATGTCTCTGCTTTATATAGACTAGTATGATTTCATTTCTGATGTTATGCAGTTTCACATACTTGGTACTGTTATCTTGACCTCGCCCGGGCTGCGTTAAATCCGCAGTAGAGTACATCGATAGTGGATCCTCGCTCTTAGGATCACGATTCGGTAGCATTTGAAGCTCCGTTTCTCGGAGCTTATCTTTTGGTAGGTGTTCCACGAGTTGTAGGTTCTTGTACATTCGGGGTATGGCGGCCTGTCCGTCATAGTCGTGTATATCTTAAGTGCATGAAATCTTGTTGTGGCGGGGTTGTAAAAGGATTAAACTGCTCGGAGTTTTATGTATATCTTGAAGGCAAGCATTTTTGGTTGCTTTGTTTATTTATTATATCTGTTGTTAAAATGACTCATGTTTTATGTTCGCTGATTTTCTCGATGTATGTATCACTAGGGTGCCGGGGTAAGGCACGATGCTTGGGCCGGGCAGTCGTTACAAAAGTGGTATCAGGCGATTAATCCTCGGAAAGTGTCTGAGCCGTGTCTAGTAGAGTCTTGATTATCGGTGTGTTGTGCACCACATCTATAATCGGAGGCTATAGGACATTTAGGATTGGTTTCCATTCTTCTCATTCGAGATCGTGCCTTAGAGCTATGTTGTAAGTTGTACCCTCCGGCGTATCTCGTTTTTACGATTATGCCTCCGCCAAGCAACGAGCCAGAAGGGCAAAGCGGCGAGAGTGCCGCTAGTGAGATCTGAGAGTGCGAGCGCGAGCCCGAGCGATGCACGAGGTTGTGCTTGACGGCGGGTTTCGCGGCGCCGCCCGGCCTGTGAGTTTAGGCGCGGCGATGGTGATGAGACTCTGATACTGAGCCTCGGTCCACGATGCAGGCGAGGAGATGGGTCGCGAGAGATGGCGATTATTGGCGAGTTGTGGCGGATATGAGGCAGTGGATCGTGATTCGGTCCCGATAGCACCGATGGTTCACCCCGAGCGAATAGTTTGAGGCTACGGGACTTTCGAGTTGTAGCGCTTGAGTTCTATGGGTCGAGGCACGAGGATGATCCGAGGAGTTCATCCGGCGATTCTGACGGATCGTCACGGGTGATCAAGGCTTGAAACCAGTCCGTGACCTTTGGTTCGCATCGGTGCGTGATCCGCGATCGATTGGTTTGATTCATGGGAGCTTTCGGGAGAGCATGCACCTCCAAAGTATGGGATGAGTTTTGGGGGCTTTCCTCGCACTTCTTGCCTCGCGGATGAGGAGGCACGCGGCAGATTTTTGTTACTAAGGCAGAGAGCGCCGTCGGGAGTACAATGTCGAGTTCGATTCTTTGGCTCGATATGTCCTGCGCTAGTTGCGAATATGGAGGATAGGGTGCATCGCTACGTCACCGGGCTAGATGATTATATGGCTGAGTCTTGTGCGGGTGTTTCTCTTCAGCCGGGCATGGACATTGCCCGCATGCAGGCTCATGCACTAGGATGTGAGGCACGGAGGGGTCGACGGAATGACCTGGATCAGCAGAAGAGGGCCAGGACGGCAGGGTCCTTTGGTGGCTTTCGAGGCGGACCGCCTCAGCAGCAGGCTAGTTATATACCCCCACCGGTACAGAGTGGTCCTCCACCGTCTTCAGGAGCATGTCGGGGCTCGAGGTTGATTTTCGGAAGCAGGGGTGTTAACCAGCTGAAGCCACCCCTACCTCGTTGTGACCATTGTGGTAGACTCCATTTTGGAGAGTGTCGTGCTAGATTGGGAGTTTGTTTTACATGCGGCCAGCAGGGCCATTTTGCGAGGAACTGTCCTACCAAGGGAAGCGCGGATGTTACGACTCGACGCCCGGGATCTGTGGTGGTTCATCACGCCTACGGTATGCCTGCGGTGAGGCCTATGATTAGAGTGGAGCGGTAGCCGGTATATCCTTAACCCTCTAGAGTTTTGGTATGCTTGTTATGATGATCTCATTATTGTGTGCTATGTACGGATAGCATTGTGATATGTGTGAGTTAGAATGCATGGTTAGTTGGAAGGATACGTATGGAGGCATGGTAAGTGTGAACCTTAGACTATTTCACGACTGAGACCTTAGAGGTAAGGTCGTCTTGAGTAAAAGATTCGTTTTATGTTTGACCTTTATAAGGGTGAGTAGTATACGTGGGATTTATTTGTGTGATAAGTCCATGGGTAGTGTGAGATGGAAGTGGTAGCTTTCATGATGTGAATTAGTAAGATTGTTAGGATCGGGAACAAGAGTTTATGCGATTGGGGTCGGGTTGAGGACCATTTGCGGGTCAACCCGTAACCCGGTTGGGGGTGGGGCCAGTTCTGGGTGGTCCCGCCAGGTGGTAGGGTCACGAGGGTGCTAGGCCCGAGTTTAGACGACCATCGTATGAGTTTGTGGATGCGTTCGACCAGAATCGTTCGTGAAGGCCGGGAATGGCCTTAAGGAAGTTTGAGGTTAGTAAGATGACCAAGTTTGGAGGTAGTGACTCCAGAGATTTTCGGGAACGGAAGTTATGACTGAAGTATGGTACGTACTGGGAGAGTTCTAGTGTTCGAGAAGGGTACAACGAGTAAGGGAGGAAGATAACGTGTGTTATTTCGTGGCCAAGCTGTGGCATTGACAACTTGTTAGAGGAACTTCATCGATATCCGTCTTGAGAAGGAACATTCGGGACGAATGTTTCTAAGGAGGGGAGAATGTTATACCCCGTAGTTGCAGGGTATGTAAGTGAGGACGTACGTACGAGAGTACGACAGAAATTTTGAAAAGAAAGAAAGATGTGAGTTTTCGACGGAAAAGTTTCCGGTTTTTGTGAAGAAAAAGGTTCGTTAATGGGAATTGGATTCCCAGATTTGGTATTTGGTCTTCATAGATTATATTAGAATTTTGGGATTTTATTTTCGGAAATGGTCACGTGGGGCCCACGGGAGAAATTTACGGTTTTGTGGGGCCCGCTTTGTTTTTGAGATTTCCGGTATTTTGGATATTTTCGGAAGACGAAATATTCTGGCGAATCGGGCGACACGTGTCACCCCGTA
Source organism: Przewalskia tangutica (assembly GCA_029844215.1). Lineage (NCBI taxonomy): Eukaryota > Viridiplantae > Streptophyta > Magnoliopsida > Solanales > Solanaceae > Przewalskia > Przewalskia tangutica. The sequence goes on along the minus strand of CM056725.1, from coordinate 41,268,890 downwards.
TGGCACCCTTGGCGAAATATTTATTGTGCACAACACCCGGTTGGAGTCGTTTTTCGACGAAACGTTTTGCGTAACTTGCGAAGGGAAAATTCCGGCTATGTCGTTTTGTTTTTTTGCGGATTTTTCCGAGAGACGAAACATTCTGGACCAACGGGAGGGTGACATGTGTCACCCTCACAATGAAGACAAGTGGGGCGGCACTTGGCCGAATTGATGGGCAAGTTGGGCTTGATTTTTGTGTAGATATTTGTGAGGGTTTTAAGGAGTAGGGTCTAGGGTGCACTTGGCTTGATCTTGGCCTTACACTTGCCTTGCACTTGGCTTGATCTTGGCCATTGGTTGGCATTTGGGTTTGCTATAAATACCCCCCCCTTTGTGAAGACTTCATTCATCCACAAATGTTTCCAAGTCTTGAATCCCTCCCCTCCCTCTTGTAGACTCTCGTCCAAGAGCTCCTCTCCCCCTTGAAAGTGGCCTTTGGCCGAGAGGTCTCCCCCTCCCCCTTGTGAGGTCTAGCGTAGGTACCCACTGCCTAGTTGTTTTCGTATAATACCCCTTGTTGTGGTATAGAAATACTCCCCTAGTATTGTTATAATGCCCAAAATACCTTAGCCTTGTACCTTGTAGTATTCCAAAGATACCTCTTTACGTAGAGTCCGGAAATACTACCTTTTGTCCTTTTTAGTCTCAAACCGAAACCCTAAGGAAATCTTCATAGTTGGTTGAAGTATTTGAGTAGAAGTTGGTTAGAACTTCTAAGGGTTGTTTGGAGTGGTTTGGGCGCGCGAATTGGGAGCTAAACCTTGCTCAGGATCGACATTAAACTCGGATAATTTTGGGCTTATCGAGGTAATTCTCTTGTCCCTCTATTGTAATTGGAAATTACATGTTTGTTAGCGTATATAGTTGCAGTATACTATATATGGACCTACTTAGTATTCGCAATGTCTTTTGACTTAAGCTGAAGAATAAAGCGAATCGAATCAGTATTTACATAGGTGCGTATTGCGAGACTTGTGTAGAATTGTACACGTCGGTTAGACGTATATACCCACTGGTTGGCTTGGTAGCGGCCTCGATAGAGGAGGAGATTTACGCTGTTGCGGGAGAGTCTTTTGAATTTTCTATAGAAAGATAGAAACTTGTGTTTTGGGGTTAATAGGCGTTTGTGACCTTTATAGGTGAAAGTACTAAGAGTAGCGTATTACTCGAGGAGTGGAAAGGGCTAGCAAGGTTGTAGTACTTGGAGCATTTTGCTTATTGTCGATAAATCGTCGCGAGGTATGTGAACCTCTTCCTATCTCTTCTAGCATGATATGTGTGAACTATGTAGTACGGTAGGCGTACATGTGTTAACTGTGTTTGATTGTTTTTAAAACATAAAGTGTTATAACGGCTTTATGGGAAGTTGGTTATATGACTTTATATAGGTAAGAAAATGGTTTTACGGATGTTAGAAGTTAAGAGACTTGATCTTATAAGATAAGAGACTTAACTTATTTGTTTTAATGAGGAAGTTTGTGTGAAACCTCATTCGTGAGTAATGAGTACTTGGTTTTTAAAGGAATAATGTTTTACTGATTTCGGAAATCAGAATGTGTATCGACAGACCACTGCAGCGTTAATAAAGGAAAATGTATTGAATAATGATGTGTTGTATTAAAACCAGTAGAAACCTCCATCTGCATAGAAGCTAAGATGAGACAAAATGATATTACATTTTCTAGATCATGGCTGCTGTAATAAGATCGTTATAAACAAGAATAAACTACTCACGTATATGTCATATGTTACTCAATTGTTCTAAAAAGGAATCAAGTGATTAAGTTTGGGAACTATGAAACCATTTGAAAATAAGAAGCTTGAGTAATTGAAACTAGGCAAACTGGAACTTAGGAAAGGAATGTTGTTACTTGATTTTGAAAAGGAAGATGGGTTGGTCATTCTAATACTACGGGTATCGGGTGACTTTTATAAAAGTAATGTATCTCTTTTAAAAGAACTTAACGTATGTAGTACTTTGGGGTTAAAAACCCGGACTTTGGCATAAAATGAAAGTACTTTGAGTTGTGTGGAACTTGCCTATGCTTGTGATGATAGCCTTTATTAGCATTGTGTTTCTGTGTTACCGCGTCTCTCGATAGAGGGTCGGTTGACTGGTTGAGAACTTACTTGGACGTCTGCGGCGGTGGAGAAATTCCACGCACGCGTTCCTGTTGATAGTATTATTGTTGTTAATCGCTTTGGACATACTGACACGATGCGTAGCGCACGGGTATGCTTCCATTTTGGTTAAGGTCTTGTGGTTAATCGCTTTGGACATACTGACACGATGCGTAGCGCACGGGTATGCTTCCATTTTGGTTAAGGTCTTGTGGTTAATCGCTTTGGATATACTGACACGATGCGTAGCGCACGGGTATGTTTCCATTTTGATTATCGCCTTGTGATTTCCCTTTGGACATATCGACACGATCGTAGCGCGCGGGTATCGTCCATTTGGAAAGTTGTCTTATTGTTTCCCTTTGGACATACCGACACGATCGTAGCGCTGCGGGTATGCTTCCATTTGGATTCTTTGTCTTGTTGTTGAGGTCACATGGACATGTCTACACCGATGCAGATTCGGGGCATGTGGCCATGGGACATTGGTATTATTGTTGCATCATGGACATGTCTACACCGTCACGAGATTCGGGGCATGCGGCCATAATGCGAACGATTGATGTGGTGGGCGTGAGACCCATAGTTATATTGGAGTGATGGTGTTTTATGTTGTGAGCCGTAGTTTGGTTATCATACATGTCTCTGCTTTATATAGACTAGTATGATTTCATTTCTGATATTATGCAGTTTCACATACTTGGTACTGTTATCGACCTCGCCGGGCTGCGTTCATCTGCGCGGTAAGTACATCGAGTAGTGGATCCTCGCTCTTAGGATCACGATTCAGCGCATTTGAAGCTCCGTTTCTCGGAGGCTTATCTTTTAGTAGGTGTTCCACGAGTTGTAGGTTCTTGTACATTCGAGGGTATGGCGGGCCCTGTCCGTCATAGTCATGTATATCTTAAGTGCATGTAGTAATCTTGTTGTGGCGGGGTTGTAAAAGGATTAAACTGCTCGTGTTTTATGTATATCCGAAGGCAAGCTATTTTTGGTTGCTTTGTTTATTTATTATATCTGTTGTTAAAATGACTCATGTTTTATGTTCGCTGATTTTCTCGATGTATGTATCACTAGGGTGCCGGGGTAAGGCACCGATGCTTGAACCGGGCAGTCGTTCTGATATCTAGTAGAGTATTGATTATCGGTGTGTTGCGCGCCACACCCATAAACAGGAGGCTACAGGACATTTAGGATTTGGTTTCTATTCTTCTCACTCTGAGATCGTGTAATAGAGCTGTGTTATTAGGATAATCCCTCTCTGACGTATTATTGTGTTCTGATTATGCCTCAGGAAGGCAGATTGCCCAGAAGGGCAAATCGGTAGCGGGAGCTACTAGTCAGAATCAGAGAGTTACTAGGGCTCATGCCCAATCTATACCGGATATTGTACCACAATCGGCGAGTTCTTCTGCACCGGTTTTTGAGGGCCCAGCACCCTAGCCTCCAGCTCCTCATTCATGGGAAGACTATAGGGCCATGAGTGATGCAGTTCTATTAATGACTAGGCTAGTGGTGATGCAGACTTGTTAGCAGGGGTTTATTCGGCCGATACAGGCATGTGTACAGGGGGTAGAGGGCCAACTCAGAAACCATCATAAGAGGGCTAGACCAGTTGGATATCCCGGTGAGTTTTTAGACGAGCAGCCTCAGCAGCGGGTGAGATATTCATCCCAGCCTACACAGAACATACCCCCACAGTTCGCAGGTGGGAGATTGGACCCCACGAGGTATTTAGAAGCCGGTCAGAGCTCTAGGGTTCCAGGTTTTCAGAGGAGCAGGGGATCTGCTCAGTCGAGGCCACCCTTGCCTCAGTGTTTTCGATGTGGTGGGTCCCATTTTAGGAAGTGTCGTTCTGCTTCGAGAGCCTGTTATCATTGCGGCTGTCAGGGCCATTTGAGGAGGGAGTGTCCGTATAGAGATGGCACGAGTAGTATGGCTCAGCCTACAGGGTCAGTTGTTGAATCGACATCTTCTACAGTTGTGTGCCCCACAGGGCGGGGTATTCAGATGTCAGCCAGTCGTGGTAGAGGTTGTGGTGGAGTTTATATTTCTGGCGGTCCTTCGAACCGCATATATGTTGTGGCTACCAGGCAGGATCAAGAGGCATCATCGAATGAGGTTACTTGTATATTTTGATCCTTTTGAGTCATGCATGCATTGACAGATTCAGATTTCACCCTAGCGTATATATTCCCCTTGTTGCTAGTAGGATGTGAATTGATAGAACCATCAGAGGTAGAAATTGTCACGACCCAAACCCCGGGACCGCGACTGGTGCCCTACCTGAGCACCCTTTCACCCATATATCACATGTAACCAGCGGAAGCTAAAGAAAAATCTTCCTTTTTTTTTAAACAAGGCAAAACCGACAAGGCCGTCATTATATATACAACAACACAAAAGAACTACAACTGTACAACTATATATATACAACTCACGCAAGTCCAACCCATATATGAATACAAACCTCTAAGAGTTTGGACAGTAAACTATGACGGGACAAGGCCCCGCCGTACCCCTGAATATACCTAGCCATAATGGAAGACCTGTGCCAAAATGACAAGCTCCAGAACATTGGAGTTATCCCAAAATGCTGAACAAGGATCCTAAGCTCTCGGATCACCCAACTGAGTACCTAATACCTGCGGGCATGAACGTGTCACGACCCGAACCCGGGCCCGTGACTGGTGCCTTACCCCGGGCACCCTAGTGATACAACATCAGAGAAAATCAGCGGAAATAAAAACACGAACATGAATTAAGAGACATGATAAATAAACAGGCCAACCAAAACAGTTGCCTTCAGTATATATACATAAATACCCGAACAGTTATCCTTTTTTACAGACTCTGCCCACAACAGTACTACAGACCTCTAAGAAGTGACAACAACTATGACGGGACAGGGCCCCGCCATACCCCTGAATGTACAAGAACCTACAGACTCAAGGTAACATACCAAAAGATAAGCCTCAGAAAAGCGGGGCTTCCACACTGAACTTTGATCCTATGAGCGAGGATCCACCACCGATGTACTTACTGCGGCATGAACGGCCCCGAAGAGGTCGATCAACAGTACCAAGTATGTGAAAGCGTAAAGAAGCGTAAATGAAATCATAATAGTCTATATAAAGCAGGAGACATGTATGATAACCAAACTACAGTTCACAACATAAAAGCAGTCATGTCAGGTCAGGGACTCACGCCCTCAAGTCATCCCTCATGCCCGTGGAACTCCTTCCTCACTGTCGGCAGTCTAGGTGTAAATCGTGTGGAATACGTGTCCCGGCCCATCCCGTGAGACTCGGTAAAAAATCATGTGGAATACGTGTCCCGGCCCATCCCATAGGACTCGGTAGAGAATCAGATGGAATACGTGTCCTGGCCCATCTCGTGGGACTCGGTGAATAATCAGATGGAATACGTGTCCCGTCCCATCTCGTGGGAATCGGTGAAGAATCAGATGAAATACGTGTCCCGGCCCATCTCGTGGGACTCGATGAAGAATCAGATGAAATACGTGTCCCGGCCCATCTCGTGGGACTCGGTGAAGAATCAGATGAAATACGTGTCCCGGCCCATCTCGTGGGACTCGGTGGATAATCGTTCATAACAAATCAGCCGGCCCTCCATCGAGAGACGCGGTGGTATAGAAATACAGTATATGCACACAAGGCTATCAAATACAAACATAGGCAAGTTACACACAACTCAAGTTTATTTTAGGCCAAAGTCCAGGTTCTGACCCCAAGGTATTACGTACGTTAAATTCTTTTTAAAAGATCTATTCCTTTTATAAAGGTCACCCGATACCTGTAGTATTTAAAATAGAGTGACTCACATTTTTAGGTAAACCAAAACACTTTCCTTTTCAACATCAAGTAACAACGTTCTTTTCCAAAAGTTCAAGTTTGCCTAATTTCAAACACTTAAGTCTCTTATTTTATAAAGGTTTCATAGTCCATAGACTTAATCACTTAAGAATATAATCCTCTTTTAAACAATTTGAGAAACATATGTCTTATATGTGAGTAGGTTATTCTTGTTCATAATCAATCTTATTAAGCGACCATGATCAAGGAAATGTAATATCATTTTGTCTCATCTTAGCTTCTATGCGGATGGAGGTTTCTCTTGGTTTTAATAATACTTAATTAGTCAAAACATTTCCTTTTATTAACGCTGCGATGGTTTGTCGATACTCATTCGATTTCCAAAATCGGTAAAACATTATTTCTTTTAAAAACCAAGTACTCATTCTACGAATGAGGTTTCACACAAAACTCATATTAATTCATTCAAGTCAAGTCTCTTATCTTTTAAGATCCAGTCTCTTAACTTCTAAAAATCAGTAAACCATTCTCTTTATCTCTCTTAAGACGTTATACCTAACTTCCCATAAAGCTAGTATAACTCTTATGTTTTCAAAACCAAGTATTACTCTTCTTTCAAAAAGGTTTCTTAATTCTTTTGAAATACTTCAAGATTCTTATCATCACACATCAAGTCAGTTATAAGTCAAATCAGTTATCTTTAAAGACCACAAAGCATTTCTTACTTACATAAAGCTGTTATAACCAACTTCCCATAAAGCCGTTATAACACTTTATGCTTTAAACCAATCAAATACATTCAACACGTATGCGTCATCGTACTACATAGTTATACACATATCATGCTAGAAAAGATAGGAAGAGGTTCACATACCTCGCGACGATTATCGACTAATAGCAAAACGCTCCAAGTACCTCAAACCGTCGGCTACACCTTAAGCCAAGCAGCTCACGCCACACGTAGTACTTCATCCTATAGAGGCCATGTTATACCCCGTATTTCCAGAGTATGTACGTGAGGGCGTACGTATATAAATTTAAGCCTTAAGATTTGGCAAGTTTCGAAATTTGTGCACAAGTGCCGAAAGGAGTCGTTTTTCGACGAAACGTTTTACAAGACTTGCGAAGGAAAATTCGCTATGTCTTTTATAATTTTTGCGGATTTTTCCGAGAGGCGAAACATTTTGGACCAACGGGAGGGTGGCGTGTCACCTCACATTGGAAGCAAGTGGACGACAAAGGCAAGGCTATGGCACGTTTTTTGTGCCTTGGGTTAGGTAGGATATTTGTGCAAGTTGGTGTGGTAGATGGATAAGGTCCACATGGTTGAAATCTAGCCCTACACTTGCACCACACTTGTCTTCATCTTGGCCATTGGTTGGTCTTTACTTGACCTATAAATACCCCTCTAAGTTGAAGACTTTCTTCATCCAAAACTTGAGCAATCTTTCTACGTCTCTAAATACTCCCTCCCTCTTGAGTGTTCTCGTCCAAAAGCCTTCCCCCTCCCCCCTTTGTTGTGTCTAGCCGAGGGGTACCCCCCCTAGCCTAGTTGTTTTCATATAATACCCCCTTTTGTGGTATAGAAATACTCTCCTAGTATTGTTGTAATGCCCAAATACTTTAGCCCAAATACCTTGTAGTACTTTCCAAAGTTACCTCTATACGTAGAGCCCGGAAATACTATTATACTTTCCTTTAGCCACTAAACGAAACCCTAAGGAAATCTTCATTGATAGTTGAAGTAATTGAGTAGAAGTTGGTTAGAACTTCTAAGGGTTGTTTGGAGCGGGTTGGAGAGCACGGAGTAGGAGCTAAACCTTGCTCAGGATCGACTTTAAACTTGGATAATTTTGGGCTTATCGAGGTAAACACTCTTGACCTTCTATTGTAATTGGAAATTACATGTTGTAGGAATATATAGTTGAAGTATACTATATATAGAACTAAATATAATTGTGCGGCAATGTCTTTTGACTTAAGCCTGAATTTAAAGAAGAGAACTGAACTGTAATTAGATAGGACTGTATTACAGTAGACTTGTGTAGCATTACTGTGAAGTATAATTGTACACGTACGGTTAGACGTGCAAACCCCCCCCCCCTAGTTGGCTTGGTAGCCGGCCTCGATAGAGGAGGAGATTTACGCTGTTGTTGCGGGGAGAGTCTTCAATTTTACGTAGAATATTCTACGTTGAGATCTAAAGATGTTAATAGGCGCCTTGTGGCCTCTATAGGTTGAAGTACTACGTGTGGCGTGATCTACTTGGCTTAAGGAGTAGCCGACGGTTTGAGGTACTTGGAGCGTTTTGCTATTAGTCGATAATCGTCGCGAGGTATGTGAACCTCTTCCTATCTGTTCTAGCATGATATGTGTATAACTATGTAAATACGGTGAGCGTCATGTGTTAAATGTATTTGATTGCTTTAAAACATAAAGTGCTATAACGGCTTTATGGGAAGTTGGTTATAACAGCTCTATGTAAATAAGAAATGCTTTGTGGTTTTTAAAAGATAACTGATTTGACTTATAACTGACTTGATGTGTGATAATAAAGAACCTTGAAGTATTTCAAAAGATTAAGAAACCTTTTTGAAAGAAGAGTAATACTTGGTTTGAAAACATAAGAGTTATACCAGCTTTATGGGAAGTTAGGTATAACGTCTTAAGAGAGATAAAAAGAATGGTTTAATGATTTAGAAGTTAAGAGACTTAATCTTAAAAGATAATAGACTTGACTTAATATGGATGTTTGTGTGAAACCTCATTCGTGAGTAATGAGTACTTGGTTTTAAAAGGAATAATGTTTTACTGATTTCGGAAATCAGAATGAGTATCGACAAACCACTGCAGCGTTAATAAAGGAAATGTATTGAATAATGAAGTATTGTATTAAAACCAGTAGAAACCTCCATCTGCATAGAAGCTAAGATGAGACAAAATGATATTACATTTTCTAGATCATGGCTGCTTTAATAAATGGTTATAAACAGGAATAAACTGCTCACGCCTATGGCATATGTTACTCAATTATTTTAAAGGAAATTAAGACATCGAACTATGAAACTTTTCTAAAATGAAGAGACTTGAGTAATTGAAATTAGGCAAACTGGAACTCTAGGGAAAAGAAAGGCATTGTTTTGTCTTAAATTGGTTTAAAACATAAAGTGTTATAACAGCTTTATGGGAAGTTAGTTATAACGACTTTATGAGAACAAAAGAAGGGTTTTTATCATTGGTTTTAATGTGGTAACTTGACTTTAAAAAGAGAAGTGTTTTGGTCCAACAAGAAGGCATGGTATTGCCTTAATTTGGTTTTAAAAAGGAAAAGTATGGAAGTTGTTTTGGTTTACTTAAAAGATGTAAGTCACTCTATTTTTATACTACGGGTAACGGGTGACTTTTATAAAAGGAATGGATCTCTTAAAAGGAATTTAACGTACGTAGTACTTTAGGGTTAAAACCCGGACTTTGGCATAATATGAAAGTACCTTGAGTTATGTATAGCTTGCCTATACTTGTTGCTGTGAAACTTGCCTATGCTTGTTGTGATAGCCTTTGTTGTGCAAGAATTGTATTTCTATACTATCGCGTCTCTCGATGGAGGGCCGGTTGACTTGTTGAGAACTTACTCGGACGTGCCGGCAGTGACGGAGAATTCCACGGGTACGCTCCTGTTGATAGTGTTATTTTTCTAATCACTTTGGACATACTGACACGATGCGTGGCGCACGGGTATGGTTCCATTTTGATTACTGTCTAGTTGTTTCCTTTTGGACATACTGACACGATGCGTGGCGCACGGGTATGGTTCCATTAGGATTGCCGTCTTGTTGTTTCCCTCTGGGCATACTGATACGATGCGTGGCGCACGGGTATGGTTCCATTGGGATTGTTATTCCATGGACTAGCTCTCCATGAGGTTTTTACTGTTCGGCCTTGGTATCTGGTAGTCGGCTTTCGTACTTGCCCCGTGTCAGCTTCGTGGTATGGTTGTATTGTATTGTTAGTACGGCTTTGGTATCAGGTGGGACTTGGTGTTCAGGTGTACTTCTTGGTCTTATCATATCATAGACTGCCGGCAGTGAGGAAGGTATTCCACGGGCATGATTGATGTTATGGGCATGAGACCCATCGTTATATTTAAGTGATGACTTGGAGGGCGTGAGTCCCTGACTTGATATAACTGTTATATGTGTGTACTGTAGTTTGGTTATCATACATGTCTCCTGCTTTATATAGACTATTATGATTTCATTTCTGATATTCTGATTTCACATACTTGGTACTGTTGTCTTGAACTCCTTCTGGGGCTGCGTTCATGCATGGTAGAGGCACATCATTGTCGATCCCGCTTAGGATCACCTTTCAGCGTATTGGGAAGCTCCGTTCCTTCGGAGGCTTATCTTTGGTATGTTACCCTGAGTCTGTAGGTCCTTGTACATTCAGGGGTATGGCGGGGCCCTGTCCCGTCATAGTTGTTGTATAAATCTTAGAGGTCTGTAGCACTGTTGTGGGCAGAGTCTGTAAAAAGGATAACTGTTCGGGTATTTATGTATATATACTGAAGGCAACTGTTTTGGTTGGCCTGTTTATTTATCATGTCTCTTAATTCATGTTCGTGTTTTTATTTCCGCTGATTTTCTCTGATGTTGTATCACTAGGGTGCCCGGGGTAAGGCACCAGTCACGGGCCCGGGTTCGGGTCGTGACAGGCCACAAGGCGCCTATTAACATCTAGATCTCAACGTAGAATATTCTACAGAAATTTCGGCAGCACCTCCCCCCCCCGCAACCGCGTAAATCTCCTCCTCTATCGAGGCCTGCTAACAGGCCAACAACTCCCTAGAGGGGGGGTTGTACGTCTAATCCGGACGTGTACAATTCTACTCCACAGTAATGCTACACAAGTCTACTGTAATACATTCCTATGTAATTACAGTTCAGTTCTTCTTTAAATTCAGGATTAAGTCAAAAGACATTGCCGCAAGACTATGTTCAATTCTATATATAGTATACTTCAACTATACAATCCTACAACATGTAATTTCCAATTACAATAGAAGGACAGTAGTATTTACCTCGATAAGCCCAAAATTATCCAAGTTTAAATGTCGATCCTGAGCAAGGTTTAGCTCCTACTCCGTGTGCTCCAACCCGCTCCAAACAACCCTTAGAAGTTCTACGCAACTTCTACTTAACACTTCAACTGACTATGAAGGTTTTCCTTAGGGTTTTGTTTAGTGGCTAAAGGAAAGTATAATAGTATTTCTGGGCTCTACGTATAGAGGTAACTTTGGAAAATACTACAAGGTATTTGGGCTAAAGTATTTGGGCATTATAACAATACTTGGAGAGTATTTCTATACCACAAAGGGAGGTATTATACGAAAACAACTAGACTAGGGGGGGGGGGGTACCCCACGGCTAGAACACTACAAAGGGGGAGGGGTGCTCTCGGCCAAGGCCTTACTCAAAGGGGAGGGGGCTTTGGACGAAAGCAAACAAGAGGGAGGGAGTATTTAGAGACTTAGAAAGAATGCTCAAGTTTGGATGAAATAACTCTTCAACAAGGGGGGTATTTATAGGTCAAGAAATGACCAACCAATGGCCAAGATCCATCCAAGTGTAAGGCAAGTGTAGGGCTAGATTTTAGCCAAGTTCACCTTATCCATCTACCACACCAACTTGCACAAAATATCCTACCAACTAAAGTGCTCCCAATCGTCCCTTTGCCGTCCACCATTTCTTCCAATGTGAGGGTGACACATGTCACCCTCCCGTTGGTCCAAAATGTTTCGTCTCTCGGAAAAATCCGCAAAAATTATAAATGCCATAGCCGGAATTTTCCCTTCGCAAGTTTAGTAAAACGTTTCGTCGAAAAACGATTCTTTTCGGCACTTGTCCCCAAATTTTCGAACCTAGCCAAACCTTAAGGCTTAAATTTTTATACGTACGCCCTCACGTACATACTCTGGAAATACGGGGTATAACATTCTCCCCTCCTTAGAAACATTCGTCCCGAATGTTCCTTCTCAAGACGGATAACGATAAAGTTCTTCTAACAAGTTGCCCACGCCACGCCTGGCCACGAAATAACACATGCGCGCAAATACTTAAATCTACGCCAACTAGGAACCACCTCAATGATGCAAAACAATACCAACTCTCGCTCTTGGTCCAAGGGACACTCCCTTCGCACATTCATTTCTCAAAAATGATTACTTCCATCTTTCAGCACAAGTTCACTTCCTTCCTTACTCGTCGTGCCCTTCTCGAACACTTGAACTCTTCTAGCATACGTACCACACTTCAGTCAACGCTTCTGTTGCCAAAACTTTGGAGTCACAACCTCCAAACTTGGTCATCTTACTAGCTTCACTTTCCTCTAAGGCCATTCCCGGCCTTCACGATCCGCTTCTGGTCGAACATATCCACGAACTCATACGATGGTCATCTAAACTTGGGCCTAGCACCCTCGTGACCCTACCACCTGGCGGGACCACCCAGAGCTGACCCCACCTCAAAACAGGCCGCGGGTTGGCCCGCAACATGGCCCCAACCCGACCCACTTAACGCATCAAGCTCTTGTTCCCCGATCCGGAACAATCTTACCTATACAGGTCATGAAAGCTACCACTTCCATTTTACACTACCCAAGGAATCTTCCCACAATTACTCCACGTAAACTTATACATCCTGACAAGGATCACCCGCAAAAATCTTATACTCAAGATGGCCTTACATCTAAGGTCTCAACTGTAATATTCTAAGGTTCATCATTTCCTCACCCCCAGGCTTACCCTTTTTCACTAACCAGGTTTTCTAACTCATAATCAACATAACGCTATCCGTACAAAGCACACAATAATAAGGTCATCATATCATGCATACAAATCTCTAGAGGGTTAAGGATATACCTGAATCTACCACTCCACTCTAATCATAGGCACGCCTGCAGGCGTATAGTCGTAGAAGGTGATGAACTCGCATCGACCGTGAGGTCGAGTCATTCTGCTGCATCCTTCCTATTAGGACGTTTCGTCATATGGCTCGACGGCCGCAGAAAAACAAGCACGATAAAAAGACGACATTCCCGGGATGACGTCGCCCACATCGTGCACACCGAGGAAAACTCAACCCGATGGCTAGAACCCATGTATATCGTGAACGAAGCCCTGGAGCCACGACCCGGCTCGAATACCGAACGCCCCGAAGGCGTGGAGGACCACCTGCCGGGCGGAGGTACATAACTAGTCTCTTCTGGCGGCGCCTCGAAAGTCACCAAAGGACCTCGCTGCTCGCCTCTTCTGTTGATCCTGGTCATTCCGTCGACCTCTCCGTGCCTCACATCCTAGTGCATGGGCTTGCATGCGGGCAATGTCCATGCCCGGCTGAAGAGCTACACCCGTACAAGCTTCTGCCAAGCAATCATCTAGCCCGGTGACGTAGCGGTGTACTCTGTCCTCCATATCAGCTACTACTGGAACGCATCGAAGCTAATGAGTCGAACTCCACATTGTACTCTCTAACCGTCCGCCCGCCCCGCCTCAACGTCAAAAATCTGGCCGGCGAGCCCTCTCATCCGTGGGGCAAGAAATGTGCAAGAAAAGCCCGAGAACTCGTCCCAAATGGCCGAGGTGCATGCTCTCCCGGGACAGCTCACGAATCAAACGATCATCGCAGATCACGCGGTGATGCGAACCAATACCACCGACTCGCCTCGAGACTCGATCACTCTCATGATCCGCTGTGGTATCGGATAAACTCACGAGGTCATCCTCAGCTCTCGATCCATAGAACACTGGCGGGCTACAACTCAGAAAGTCCCGTAGTCTCAAACTGTCTGCTCGGGGGTGAACTACGGGTGCTAATGGGACTGGAACTGCTGCATCCAGCCTATCCTCATATCTGGCCACGACCACGGCAGAATCGGTCATCTCCTTGTACTTATCTCATCCGCTTCCAGTGTGGGATGGAGGCTCAGTCTTGTAGTCTCGGCAGCCTACTATCGCGGCTCTAAACTCTGTCGGCGGCGTTGCAAAACTCGTCGTCTAAAGCACAATCTCAGTCTTGGCCAGGGCTCGCCCTCGTACTCCTCTGTATCTCACTAGCAGCTCCATCGGCTGCCTTGCCCACCTGGGCCCGGGTTGCCTTACGCGGAGGCATAACTGGTAAAAACGAAATACGTCAGAGGGGTCCAACTTATCACACGACTCTAAGGCACGATCTCAGAATGAGAAGAATGGAAACCAATCCTAAATGTCATATAGCCTCCTGATTATAGATGTGGTGCACAACACACCGATAATCAAGACTCTACTAGACACGTGCGTAGACACTTTCCGAGGATTAATCGCTCGATACCACTTTTGTCACGACCGAACCGGGCCGTGGATCGTGCCTACCCGCACCCTAGTGATACAACATCGAGAAAATCAGCGGAAATAAAAACACGAACATGAATTAAGAGACATGATAAATAAACAAAGGCCAACCAAAAGCGATTTGCCTTGGTATATATACATAAATACCCGAACAATTATCCTTTTACAAACTCGCCACAACAAGATTACATGGACCTCTAAGAAGTGATAACAACTATGACGGGACAGGGCCCCGCCATACCCCTGAATGTACAAGAACCTCCTGACTCTAGGTAACATAACAAAAGATAAGTCTCCTAAGAAACGGGGCTTCACAACACGCTGAACTGTGCTCCTATGAGCGAGGATCCACCACCGATGTACATCTACCTGCGGCATGAACGCAGACACCCGAAGGAGGTCAAGACAGTACCAAGTATGTGAAATCGTAAAGGCGTAAATGAAATCATAATAGTCTATATAAAGCAGGAGACATGTATGATAACCAAACTACAGTTCACAACATAAAAGCAGTCATGTCAGGTCAGGGACTCACGCCCTCAAGTCATCCCTCATGCCCGTGGAACTCCTTCCTCACTGCCGGCAGTCTAGGTGTAAATCGTGTGGAATACGTTTCGGGGCCCATCCCGTGGGACTCGGTAAAGAATCATGTGGAATACGTGTCCCGGCCCATCCCATGGGACTCGGTAGAGAATCAGATGGAATACGTATCCCGGCCCATCTCGTGGGACTTGGTGAATAATCAGATGGAATACGTGTCCCGGCCCATCTCGTGGGACTCGGTGAAGAATCAGATGAAATACGTGTCCCGGCCCATCTCGTGGGACTCGATGAAGAATCAGATGAAATACGTGTCCCGGCCCATCTCGTGGGACTCGGTGAAGAATCAGATGAAATACGTGTCCCGGCCCATCTCGTGGGACTCGGTGGATAATCGTTCATAACAAATCAGCCGGCCCTCCATCGAGAGACGCGGTGGTATAGAAATACAGTATATGCACACAAAGCTATCAAATACAAACATAGGCAAGTTACACACAACTCAAGTTTATTTTAGGCCAAAGTCCAGGTTCTGACCCCAAGGTATTACGTACGTTAAATTCTTTTTAAAAGATCTATTCCTTTTATAAAGGTCACCCGATACCCGTAGTATTTAAAATAGAGTGACTCACATTTTTAGGTAAACCAAAACACTTTCCTTTTCAACATCAAGTAACAACGTTCTTTTCCAAAAGTTCAAGTTTGCCTAATTTCAAACACTTAAGTCTCTTATTTTATAAAGGTTTCATAGTCCATAGACTTAATCACTTAAGAATATAATCCTCTTTTAAACAATTTGAGAAACATATGTCTTATATGTGAGTAGGTTATTCTTGTTCATAATCAATCTTATTAAATCAGCCATGATCAAGGAAATGTAATATCATTTTGTCTCATCTTAGCTTCTATGCAGATGGAGGTTTCTACTGGTTTTAATAATACTTAATTAGTCAAAACATTTCCTTTTATTAACGCTGCAGTGGTTTGTCGATACTCATTCTGATTTCCAAAATCAGTAAAACATTATTCCTTTTAAAAACCAAGTACTCATTACGCACGAATGAGGTTTCACACAAAACTCATATTAATTCATTCAAGTCAAGTCTCTTATCTTTTAAGATCCAGTCTCTTAACTTCTAAAAATCAGTAAACCATTCTCTTTATCTCTCTTAAGACGTTATACCTAACTTCCCATAAAGCTAGTATAACTCTTATGTTTTCAAAACCAAGTATTACTCTTCTTTCAAAAAGGTTTCTTAATTCTTTTGAAATACTTCAAGATTCTTATCATCACACATCAAGTCGCTTATAAGTCAAATCTTATCTTTAAAGACCACAAAGCATTTCTTACTTACATAAAGCTGTTATAACCAACTTCCCATAAAGCCGTTATAACACTTTATGCTTTAAACCAATCAAATACATTCAACACATGTACGTCTACCGTACTACATAGTTATACACATATCTTTCTAGAAAAGATAGGAAGAGGTTCACATACCTCGCGACGATTATCGACTAATAGCAAAACGCTCCAAGTACCTCAAACCGTCGGCTACACCTTAAGCCAAGCAGCTCACGCCACACGTAGTACTTCATCCTATAGAGGCCACAAGGCGCCTATTAACATCTAGATCTCAACGTAGAATATTCTACAGAAATTTCGTGACACTCTCCCCGCAAATCACAGTAAATCTCCTCCTCTATCGAGGCCTGCTAACAGGCCAACAACTCCCTAGAGGGGGGGGGGTTGTACGTCTAATCCTGACGTGTACAATTCTACTCCACAGTAATGCTACACAAGTCTCATCTGATCTATGTAATTCTGATTCGATTCTTCTTTAAATTGCTTAAGTCAAAAGACATTGCCGCAAGACTATGTTCAATTCTATATATAGTATACTTCAACTATACAATCCTACAACATGTAATTTCCAATTACAATAGAAGGACAGTAGTATTTACCTCGATAAGCCCAAAATTATCCAAGTTTAAATGTCGATCCTGAGCAAGGTTTAGCTCCTACTCCGTGTGCTCCAACCCGCTCCAAACAACCCTTAGAAGTTCTACGCAACTTCTACTTAACACTTCAACCGACTATGAAGGTTTTCCTTAGGGTTTTGCTTAGTGGCTAAAGGAAAGTATAATAGTATTTCCGGGCTCTACGTATAGAGGTAACTTTGGAAAATACTACAAGGTATTTGGGCTAAAGTATTTGGGCATTATAACAATACTTGGAGAGTATTTCTATACCACAAAGGGAGGTATTATACGAAACAACTAAATTTGGGGTACCCCACGGCTAGAACACTACAAAGGGGAAGGGGTGCTCTCGGCCAAGGCCTTACTCAAAGGGGAGGGGGCTTTGGACGAAAGCAAACAAGAGGGAGGGAGTATTTAGAGACTTAGAAAGAATGCTCAAGTTTGGATGAAATAACTCTTCAACAAGGGGGGTATTTATAGGTCAAGAAATGACCAACCAATGGCCAAGATCCATCCAAGTGTAAGACAAGTGTAGGGCTAGATTTTAGCCAAGTGCACCTTATCCATCTACCACACCAACTTGCACAAAATATCCTACCAACTAAAGTGCTCCCAATCGTCCCTTTGCCGTCCACCATTGCTTCCAATGTGAGGGTGACACATGTCACCCTCCCATTGGTCCAAAATGTTTCGTCTCTCAGAAAAATCCGCAAAAATTATAAATGACATAGCCGGAATTTTCCCTTCGCAAGTTTAGTAAAACGTTTCGTCGAAAAACGATTCTTTTCGGCACTTGTGCCCAAATTTTTGAACCTAGCCAAACCTTAAGGCTTAAATTTTTATACGTACGCCCTCACGTACATACTCTGGAAATACGGGGTATAACAGAACACAGCCCCCCGAAGGGGGTCAGTACAACAAGTACTAAGTATGTAACCAAGAAGTACAATAAACAAGATCATAACTGTACAAAAGAATGACAGGGACAAGTATGAAAATCAAATAACAGATCCTACCGTGTCATATATAATAAGAGCCAACTATACCTTGTACCACTGTACTACTGTATCATTATATTGATGTACCACTGTACTACTATATCACTGTATCGTTGTACCACTGTACTACTGTATCACTATACCACTGTACTACTATATCACTGTATCGCTGTACCACTGTACTACTGTATCTTTTTTTAAAAATGAGAGTCATATCAACGATAGGGACACCTGCCCAAGAATCAATATGTATATCTTTTCCATGGGAATCGAACCCGCATAGGTAATTAAACCTGCATGAGTATCTATACTCGCATCACGGATCTTGTCCGTGGATATTATTCATGGGAATCGAACCCGCATAGGAATCGAACCTGCATAGGTATTTATACCCGCATGAGTATCTCTACTCGCATCATAGAAGCACATCCATAGAGCAAATATACAAAATATGAAATCAATACCATTTCAAAATATGAACGTCATGTCAAAATCAGGGACACCTGCCCTCATAATCATTATGCAGATCCTATTCATGCGACTATTTCACCCGCATGGGACTATTCCACCCGCAATGAGTATCTATACGCGATACCCACACCATGGAGAGTTAATCCATAGAATGTGTCCTGGAAGTTAAACATGCATGAGTCCTTCAGACCTGCAGTGAGTGTGTACCATCTCACGTCATGGGAGTTACTCCATGAAATATATATACAATGTTGCCGGCCCTCTAGTGAGGGACGCGGTGATGTGGAAATATAAGACTTTCATGAATGGCTATATGAGCAAACATATGCAAGTTAAAACAATCCGACTCTCATTAGAACAAATAGAATGAACTTTCATTTTAGAAAAACCAAGGCAATGTCATGCCTTCCTTTTTATAAACACCAAGGAAATACCATACCTTCCTTTTTAGAACTACCAAGACAATACCATGCCTTCTTTTTCAGAAATACCAAGACAATACCATGCCTTCCTTTTTAGAAATATCAAGACAATACCATGCCTTCCTTTTTAGAATAACCAAGACACTAACACCCGTAATATCAAAGTACTTCTACTTTTAAAATCAAGTTACTTACTCCTTTAAACTCAAGTGACTTATTCTTTTTCAAATCAAGTCAAGTATACTTTTAACACCAAGTGATTTATACTTTTCAAATCAAGTAACTTCCTCTATATACTACAATGAATTAGATTTCATTTAAAACATGTACGTCCACCGTACAAACATTTTATAAGGTTCATAGTCAAAGGAATATAGGAAGATTCACATACAATAACTTTCATTTAGGAATCCCAAGGTATTATCACGTCGTGCATCAATAAGGATTAAGATCCAATAACTCAATGTACGTCCACCGTACAATCTTTCCTTTATAAAATCTCAAGACACTAGAACTTGTAGCATCAAGGTACTTTCACTTTTAAAATCAAGTTACTTATTCTTTCCAAATCAAGTAACCTACACTTTTCAAATCGAATTACCTATACTCTTCAAATCAAGTAACCTATACTTTTCAAATCCATTAAAAGGAACTTCTTTTTTATAAATCCAAAGTACTATGTATAGAGTACATCACTAAGTACTATCAAGGAATAGATAGACAACTTACCTTTTGGAAACCCCAAAGTACTATCTAGGGAATATATATATGTCAACTTCCATTTTAGAACACTAAAAGTACTATCAAGGGAATATATCACTAAGGATTAGGTTCCAATAGAACTCTATAAAGATCAAGTCAAGTATTGTTAAGGATTAGGATCTACTCACTTTATAAAATCAAATCATTCCAAAAGAAAAAAAGGATAGTTCACATACCTTATTGACGACTAACCAACACGACAAGTAGAATACACCCCGAATAGGTACTTCAACCTTATCGGCTATTCCACACGCCAAGTAGAATATGCCACAAGTATTACTTCAACCTATAACAACAATAATACTTCTATCAACTTCATATACACTAGTATAAGACTTATACCAAGTAATGGTCCTCTTATTCTATGAAAATTTGGGCAGCACTTCCCCCGTTTATACGTACTTTTCCACCTTTTCCAAAGCCCAAATTCTACAACAATCAAGCCCCATTTAAGGAACAATCAAAACAACAACCAAAGGGGATTACACGCCTACTTTACGTGTAAAATTCTTCCCCATAATCACGTAAAAACAGTCCACAAAATCAGTCCAATATCCAACAACAACAAGGGTAAAATGTGAAGCATTTTAACACCTTTCTATACCCTTAATGTTACACCCCGTAATTCCAGGGCATGTTTATAAGAACGTATGTAATAACTCAAAAATGTTAAGATTTGAGTCTAGTAAAAATTTATCGGAATTATGAAATTGTCGGAAAATGAAATATTGCGACGAATGGGAGGGCGACACGTGTCACCCCCTTATTGGTCTTGGACGATTTGTACATGGGTAAAAGGGTCATTTGACCATAAATAAGATGACCAAGTCTTGCTAAGTCTTGGAGCTTGATATAATTGACTTAGTCAAAGGGCCACTTGGCTTGAGCTTTATTGAATTGTATCTAAACCACCCATTTGTTCTCATCTTGACCCTTCATAGTGTTATATATGTGTACTAGTAGCAAGACAAGCTTCTACACTTAGAAATATTTCAAGAAAATTTGAAGACACTTAAGGGAGCTCTCGGGTTAGGGAAGAAGAAGAAGAAAAAAAAATTCGTTTGTTGTTCAATAAGCTCCAAACTTTAAACCAAGGTTCCTAAGGGTATTGTAAGGGTATCTCAATAGAAATATCCCGAAAAAATATCGTTTTCGTATTAGTCGCAAGGTGAAAACCTAGTCACTTTCCTAGGTTTGGATTGGAAGTTAAAGAAAAGTTGTTTGTGATCTTCTAAGGGTCTCAAGTGGCGGATTGGAGTGTCAAGGAGAGGCTCTAAGTTGCTAGGGAGCGACTTCGGATCTTGAAGTGGATTAAGGCTCGTTAAGGTAACAATCTTGTTCTCTTAAGTGTTATAAGATTACATATTGTTGTAGCCTTATTTTTTAACTAGCATGAAGTATATGTATTGAAGATTGATAAGTGATATGGATTGTAGAAGCCTAAATCCGAAATGACATTGTGAGCCTTTTGAAATTGAAATACAATTTGATCGTTAATTAGAATCGTCGCATGTTACCTACTTAAGGATTGTAGTAGTTATAATCGATGGCGGCTTGATAACATGTTATACTAAACAACTTGGATTGAAAAGGAATGGAAAGAAATTTGTATTGTTGTCCCTCAAATTGCCGAAAATGATATTGTATGTTGGACTACTTTGATATAAATTGTGGGGCGGAATTTTACACGTCTTGTAGGCGTGTAATCCCCTATTGTTAACTACATTGTTGATCCTTAAATGTGGCGTGTTTGGTTATTGAATTCGGGCCTTGAAAAAGGTGGAAAAGTATGTAGAAACAAAGGAAGTGTTGTCCGATTTTCCGTAGAATTTAGTGACTTTACAATTAGAATATTCTACGTTTGAAGTAAGAAGTTAATAGACGTATTATGGTCATTATAGGTTGACATACTACGTACGGCATATCGGACTTAGCAAGTGGATTGAACCGAAGAGGTATGTGGAACTTTCCTATCTCTTGAGCATGAATAGTTGTAAATATATAGTACGGTAGACGTACGAGATTTTTACGAATCTAGTCCATTTGATATCCTTGGCTTATCTTATGAATGTCCAAGTTGGTTGAGTTAGGGAATTAACTCACTTGTCTAAAAATATTAAGGATATCTTAGTCTCTAAAAGTTAAGGGACTTGAAGTACTTTAAAAGTATATGATACTTGTTTCGTTTTAAAAGTTTAAGTCCTTTGGTTATAAAGAATAATGTAGGTATCTAAGGTATAAAGCTAGTATAACGGCTTTATGGGAAGTTGGTTATAATAGCTTTATGGAAAGTTAAAAAGAGTGGTTTACTCTAAGTAATGTAAGTAATGATACATGACTTGAATTAATGAAAGACAAATTGATTTGAAGGCATCAATTGCTTAATGTTTTAAAAGAAGGAAGTCACTTGATTTAGAAGCCTATAAATATATTTCTAAAGGGTATTGTGACATGTCTTGAAAAGTAGATATGACTTGATACTACAGTTATTAGTATCTTGGAAGTTATATATGAAAGAGAGTCATTTTTAAAGGAATAGAAGTACGTAGTACTTTGGGTTAAATTCCCGGATTTTTAAAATGACATGTTAGTGCCTTAAGTAAACTAAAATGAGAGGGTATATAAATAAGGTTAATAAGAAGTTAGGGGATTTTCTTAACTTGGTTATGTTATGATAAGCCGGTAGCACTTATGTTATGATAAGTCGGTAGCGCTTATGTTATGTACGATAAGTCGGTAGTGCTTATGTTATGTATGATAGTCGGTTGAGCTAGTTTATGTTATTCTTATGGGGTAAAGCCTCGGGTTATTACTAATTCCATGGATTTGCTATCCATGATGCGAGTGCGGCGTTTGTACTTATTGCGGGCCCACCGGGCCTAAGCGGGTGAAATAGTCCTGTGCGGGTGAAATAGTCTCATGCGGAGCGCATCTCTCTATTGCGGGTCCGCAGGACCTATGCGGGTGAAATAGTCTCATGCGGAGCACATCGCTCTATTGCGGGTCCACAGGACCTATGCGGGTGAAATAGTCCCAGGAGTAGGACTGCTTAATGATACTACGGGCGGGTGACTCTACTTTGATCATGAGCCTCCTATTTTTATGCAGTAAAGTATATACTTGGTTACTATCATTGTTAGTAAGGCACAGTGTACTGTAATTGGATTATCATACATGTCTCCAGCTTTATTTTAGACTTATGTTGTAAATTGCAGTATTTTCCAGTTTTACATACTTGGTACATCTGTTGTACTGACCCCCTTTCCTCGGGGGTTGCGTTCATGCCGCAGGTAGGGGTAATCAGGTGGTGGATCCTCATTCTTAGGATCACTGATCAGTTGTCAGAAGCTCCATTTCTCCGGAGGCTTGTCTTTTGGTACGGTTTTCCCTGATGTTGTAGATTTATGTACATTCAGGGGTATGGCGGGGCCCTGTCCCGCCACAGTTGTTATTCTTAGAGGTCTGTAGTCACATTTGTGGATTGGGTTTTAAGAACAGAGATGTATTGTTTTACTTTTGGGTTTATGTATATTTTATGGAAGGTGGTCTTATCGGCTAGCATGTGATGTTTATTGTCTAAGTATGTATATGTGTTGTGTATGTTCCGCTGCTATTCTCTGATGTATACCTGAAAGGGGTGCCCTGGTAGGGCACCAGTCGCGGGCCCGGGGTCGGGTCGTGACACTTAATATCTTAGGACTTTTATTAGCCTTTACCACATCTAAACATGCATAACAACAACTGAATTTCCATCATTTTAATACCTCAAAACAGTCCCTAAAACTGCATAACAATATCCAACAGTTTTATAGATTCCACGGCCAACAACTACAATCCGATAACTCTTTCCTTAATCCATTTTATTCCAATTTAAGTTCCAAAACTTCTATATAAGTTATTTCAACTTATTAACAACAATATTACTCCATTATAACGTGCAATAGGTGAAGATAACAACAACACAACCAACGAAATCCAACACTCCAAAATTTGTCCCACATTCGAACAACATGCTAAAAATTGCCCAAACACTTTTTATCCTTCATTCTTTTTAGCACAAGCTCATCTATACATAATAACAATAAGTAATATCCAATTACTTTAAGAGGAAGAAGAATTTTTACCTTTATTTTGCCCAAAAAAACGTCCAAACAGTCCGCACCTATTTGGCCCACAGTTTTCGGTTTGCTCCAATTCTTCAAGTTTCAATCACTTCCATGTATCCACTACAACCTTATAACCAACTTCTCTTCACGTTTTACCTCCAAAAAGTCGATGAACAAGCTAGGGTTCTAAGGTCTATTCTCGGCCAAGGCAAGTTTTGAGGGTCTTGGAGAGTTAACTTGGTTTGACACTTGGTTTATGAGCTAAATCTTGGAGAAAGAATCTAATCAACACTTGTTGTTCTTTGGCTTATGGATTTCTCGAAATCAAGGGCTTAAGGGAAGAAGATGAGAGCTCTTTGGATGAAAGTGACAATGATCCAAGTCTTCCAAGACTTGGATATATACAAGTGTCTTGCCAAGTGGAGTGGGACCCATGTGGACCACATGTCCACTTGTCCCCTTGACTCTAAAATATCTATAAGTGATGTCATCTTGCAAGACAAATGGAGGGGTGACACGTGACACGCCCCGAACCCCGGGCCCATGACTGGTGCCCTACCTGGGCACCCTTCTACCTTAACAACACAAGTAAATTGTGGAAATTAAATAACACCTCTTTTTTTTTAAAACCAACGTACGTGCAAGGGCAAAGCCGACAAGGCTGCCATAAAATATACATAATCAAAAGACACTACACTGTACATGAGTCCAATCCCACATATGAATACAGACCTCTAAGAGTTTTACTTAAACATGACGGGACAAGGCCCCGCTGTACCCAAAACTGTACAAAAGCCTGTAATGAAGGAACTATACCAAAATGATAAACTCCTGAACAAATGGAGCTATCCAAAAAGTCTGAGCAGGGTCCTACACCTGCAGATCACCAAATTGCGTACCTAAACCTGCGGCATGAACGCAGCCCCCCGAAGGAGGTCAGTACGAAGAATGTACCAAGTATGTGAAGCTGAAAATCAGAATGAAATCATAACGATCTAAACAAAACAGAGACATGTATGATAGCCAACCTACGATACACACATAAGCGATCATATCAAGTCGTGGACGCGTGCCTCAAAGTTATTACTAAAATATAACCATGGGTCTCACGCCCATAATATCAATCATGCGTGGAATCCTTCCTCACTGGCGATCATGATATAATATAACACCAATAGGCATACATGAACACCAAGTCCCACTGTGTCCTAAAAAGCATGCGGGCCAAGTAGGAAAACGAACCACCGGATCCAAAGATGCATCATAAAAGCGGCGGGGCACGAAAGCCAACTACCAGATCCAGCCTGCGTCAACAACTGACGGGGGCAAGTATGAAAGCTAACTACCAGATCCAGCCTGCATCGCGAAATATGATCGGGGCAAGTGCGCAAGCTATCTATCGAGCCTCTGGTACCAAGCGTGTGATAGAGCTGCGGGGCAATGCGAAAGCCAACTACCAGATCCAGCCTGCGTCAACAACTGACGGGGGCAAGTACGAAAGCTAACTACCAGATCCATCCTGCGTCACTAAATCTCATGGAGGGCCAATCCATGGAATAAAATATCCCACGTGGTCGCATGCCCCGGAATCCCACATCGTATAAGCATGACCATGGGTTAATACAAACAAATCCGGGAATCTAACCCGCCTCCTGGTCTCATGCCCCGGAATCCCACATCATATAAGCATGTCCAAGGAGTAACACAAATAATGGAAGCATACCCGTGGAATCCCACATCACTGTCGGTACGTCCAAGTAAACTTACAACAAGACAGCCGACCCTCCAACCGAGAGTCGCGGCAACGTAATAAAACATAATACTTGCACTCAAAAGCTATCACCAGCACACATAGGCAAGTTCATAAAATCTATAGACTTTCATTTTATAAACTCAAGACACTTATAGAATAATTCTCAATTAAACAAGCCAAAGTACTTATCAAGGCACACATAGAATAATTCTCAATTAAACAAGCCAAAGTACTACGTACGTACATTCTTTTCAAAAGACTCCTTTTTATGTAAAACCCCAAGATACTAACACCCGTAGTATCAAGGTGTGTCTATTTTTTAAAGTAAGTTACTACACTTTTAGAAAACTCATTTCAAAGCTTGAAATCAAGTTACTTCAAATTTTCACAATCTAGGCAACTTATGCCCATTAATCAAAATAGACAACTTTCTTAACCTTCCATAAAACCGTTATAACCAACTTCCCATAAAGCCGCTATAACCCTTTATGGTTTTAGACATATTCATTCCTTTTATAACCAAGATACTTATACTTTTAAAACCAAGTTACTTCTCTTAAATCATGTCATTTCTCCTCTTTTAAACCAATTAAGTAAATCACTCATTTACCTCCCCTAAAGTCATTACAACAACCCTTAGGTTTTGGAACTAAGGCACTAGCCAAAAGGTTTGGAAACCACTTCCTTTTCAAGACTCTATGTACTTTAAGTAAAATACTTTCACTTTTAAGAATCCAAACTTCACTAAGGAAATGGATTATACAACTTACAATTTAACCGTCAAAGTACAATCAAGGGAGTACATAGAACGAATTCTATTTTAGGCAATCCAAATACAACCAAGGAATGGATCATTTAAGGAGTAGGACATACTTTCTTTATCTTAAGGAATCATGCTAGAAGAGGAGATAGTTCACATACCTTTTCGGCTAAATCCACAAGCTAAGCCGAATACGCCGTACGTAGAATAGTCAACCTATAATGGTCACAACATGACTATCAATTTCTAGTCTCTAACGTAGAATAATACTAAGTATACGGTCTCTTATTCTACGAAAAATCGGGCAGCACTTCCTTTGTTTCTACATACTTTGCCACCTTTTTCAAGGTCGAATACAATAACCAAACATGCCACATTTAAGGCTCAACATACCAACCAATCAAAGGGGATTACACGCCTTACAATACGTGTAAAATTCCGCCCCACAATTCATACCAAGTAGATTAATATTCCAAAAGCCATTTCTCGGCTAACCTTATACAACAACACAAGTCCTTTCCAATCCTTTTCCAATTCCAAGTTCTAAGGTCTAACATGTTATATAGTCATAAACAACTTCAACAACTATAATTTCCTTCTTTATACAACATGCGACGACTTAAACTAATAATCAACTTGAATTGTAATCTTAAGGCTAAACATGCTAGTTTTCGGATTAGGGTTCCAATAGCCAATATACTTATCAAACTTCATACTAAACATCTCATGCTTGCTAATATCCATAACTACAACAATAAGTAAACTTAATTACTAAAACGACAAGAATTATACCTTTACAAGCCCTTAAAAATTCCAAGATTCAAAGTCGCTCCTTAGCAATTCATAGCTCCTTTCCTTTACGCTCCAATCCGCTATTTGAAGCCTTTAGAAGTTCACAACCAACTTCTCTTCCATTTCCAATCCAAAACTAGGAAAACTACTTAGGTTTTCGCCTTGCGACTAACGTGAAAACGTCGTTTTTCCGAAATCTTTCTATTGAGATATCCTTACAATACCCTTAGGGACCTTGGGTTAAAGTCTTGTGAATAATGGATCAAAAGTACAAAAATTTTGTGTGGGAGATATGTCAAACCCGAGAGCTATGTATGAAGAACAACAATGTGTGAAATTTTTCTAAGTGTTTCAAGAGCTTGTCTTGCACTAGGGTGGTATATAAAACACATTGGAGGGCTTATATTAAAACACTTGTGGGCTAGGATGAAAGACAATTAATGTTAAGCCAAGTGGACAAGTTGACAAGTCAACAATCTCAAGCTAGCAAGACTTATCTTCCTTGATGGTCAATGACCCTTTTACCCTTACTATAAATGTCCAAGACCATATGTGGGGGTGCCACGTGTCACCCTCTCATTCGTCCATAAAATTCTGTAACCCTCGTGGGCCCCACAAAACATAAAATTCCTCGGGTGGGCCCCACATGACCAAATCCGTAAAAAATAAATTTTCATAATGTTAACAGTTCCATATTCCTTAAATAATGCATTTTGAGAATCCAATTCTCAACAACGAACATTTTTCCTTTCCGAAGTTCGGAAGATTTTCCGTCGGAAAAATAATTCTTCCTTTCGTACCAATTTCCAAGTCTTGATTCCTTACGTACATTCTCTTATACATGTCTTGGACTTACAGGGTGTAACAACACGTGTCACCCTCCTATTGGTCTAAAATATTATAATTTTCGAACCTCCCCCCAAAATTGTGAAATTTTTGGCGGACCCATATTCTCAATTCCAATACTTCCTAATCCAATACTAAGTCCATAAATTCAATTAGAAGTATTAAACTCCAAGTTAATATTTTTTTCGAAAATTTCCTTAAGAATATGTAATAATTATTTCCTTCCAAAATTCAAATCTTAAATCCTTAATCACGCTCTCAATTAGTAGCCCTGGTATTATGGGGTGTAACAGAACTGTTTTTATTTAAGTAATGTGTAGAGTGAAGGATGTTGACAAGAATGATAAAGTGAATGAAACTATAGTTGTGTAGGGTTCACAAGGTGTAATTACCCCATAACAGTGTAAAGACCGATAGTAGAGGATGTACAGTAGGAATACTTCGGCCATATGTGACGAACCTCTAATGAGTGGAAGGATAGTGTGAGAAATACTTGGAGATAGGAGAGAGATTCATTTTAGACCATGAGAGTTAATTGTGATGATACACACACCTTAGATTCAGTAACATTGTCCATAGGTGTTCGTGATTGAGATACTACTAGTATTAGAGTTTACACCGGTTAGTAAACAAAGCTAGGCAGACAATAGGATCATTCACCAACCAGTAGTTTGACTAACGTGAGGACGGGGAAGAGAAGTTGACACGAGGGAACACATCAGTAAGTTTAGTGGGAGTCTGACTGAAGGATTCAGATAGTGATAACTTATGGCTTAGAATACGACAGGGTCATCCCTAGTACGGGAAGATAAAGGAATGTCTGAAGATCCCATTTTGGAAAGGACTGCAACCTTCGAGTATTGTGAGAAGGGACCTCAGATGGAAGGTCCATTGGTGTATATACATGTGATATATTGTGGTCGTATGTGGGATCGTTGGTTTTGTGGAGTATTGGTTGATAGGTATAGTAAGGAGACGACGCCGGAATCTGTATAGCTTGAGACCCACTATGAACATTTGGGACGAATGTTTCTAAGGGGGAAGGATGTTACACCCCGTAATACTAGGGCTACTAATTGAGAACGTGATTAAGGATTTAAGATTTGAATTTTGGAAGGAAAGAATTATTACATTTTCTTAAGGAAAATTCTCGGAAAAATGTGAAGAGAAAAATTATTAACTTGGAGTTTAATACTTCTAATTGGATTTATGAGATTAGTATTGGATTACGAAGAATTGAAATTGATAATATAGGGTCTGCCGAGAATTTTACAATTTTGTAGGGCCCTTCGATTTTAAGATATTTTGGACAAATATTTAGATATTTTATTTAAGTGGGAATTTTGGCCAATGGGAGGGTGACACGTGTCCCTCGTCCACTTGTCCACTTGAAGGCAAAATATCTATATAGAGATAGAGTTGCAAGACTTGGATTCATTTCACATTTTTCATCTTCCAAAACTCTCTTCTCTCCTCTCCTTGCCTTGAGTCACGAAAATCCAAGGAAATTCCAAGAACAAGAGTTGATTATTATCCAAGATTAAGAACTCTAATCAAGTTCTAAGCCAAGTTAACACTCCAAGATCCTCAAATTTATTTGTGGGCCGAAACTTGAGTTGAAACCCTAGGCTTGTTCTTCAACTTTTTGGAAGTGAAACAAGAAGGGAAGTTGGTTATAAGCTTGTAATGGATATATAGGAGTGATTGGATCTTGAAGAAGCGGAGCAAAATGAAAATTGTGGGCCAAAAACCGTGGGACTGCCTTGGACGTTTTTGGGCAAAATAAAAGGTAAAAATTCTTCCTTCTCTTAAAGTAATTGAATATTACTTGTTGTTATAGTTGATATATGAACATGTGTTAAGAAGATTCTCAAACGCGGAAAAGGATCCAATGAATTCAAAAGAATTGAACGAGGAGTCAACTTTAAAAAAAAAATGCCACATTTTATCAATATGCGTGTCACGATATATATCGCTTTCGGACTTCTTACGGTAAGGCCAATGTTATACCCCGTATTTCCAGAGTATGTACGTAAGGACGTACGTAGAAAATTTGAAACTTGTACTAAGGCTTGGCCGAATTAATTTTGTTCACAACACCCGTTTTGAGTCGTTTTTCGACGAAACGTTTTCACAGCTTTCGTAGGGGAATTTCCGGCTATGTCATTTTTATTTTTTGCGGATTTTTCCGAGAGACGAAACATTTTGGACCAACGTTAGGCTGACATGTTTCACACTCACATTGGAAGCAAGGGGCGGCAACCCTTGGCCGAAATGGACCACTTTATGGCCTTGAATTGTGCCTTGTTTTGTGCCTTGTTTTGTGGAGTGTTTTGTGGAGTAGGGTTAGGGTGCACATGGCTTGATCTTGGCCTTACACTTGCCTTGCACATGGCTTGATCTTGGCCATTGGTTGGCCTTTGGTTTTGCTATAAATACACCCCCTAAGCTCAAGACTTCATCCATTCCAAAAATCACCAAGTCTTGAAAGCCTTCCTCCCTTTCTTGTGCTCTAGCCGTGAGCTACCCCCTCCCCCTTTTCGTGAGGCCTAGTGGCCGAGAGGGTACTTTCCCCCCCCTCCTAGTGGCCTTCGGC
Organism: Przewalskia tangutica; assembly: GCA_029844215.1. NCBI lineage: Eukaryota > Viridiplantae > Streptophyta > Magnoliopsida > Solanales > Solanaceae > Przewalskia > Przewalskia tangutica. The sequence goes on along the minus strand of CM056725.1, from coordinate 41,238,476 downwards.
CGAGAGCACACCCCCCCCCTACCTTGGGGTGTTCTCGTGAGGTACCCCCCTTAGTGGTGTAGAAATACTCTCAAAAGTATTGTTATAATGCCCAAATTTCCTTAGCCAATACCTTGTAGTATTCTAAGGTTATACCTTTACAAAAAGCCCAGATATACTATTATACTTCCCGTCAGTCACAAAACCGAAACCCTAGGGAAATCTCCATAGTCCGTTGGAGTATTGTGTAGAAGTTGGTTAGAACTTCTAAGGTGGTTTAGAAGCGGGTTGAGCGCTCGGAGTTGAGCTAAACGATTGCCCAGGATCGACTTTAAGCTAGGATAATTATGGGCTTATCGAGGTAATTATCTTGTCCCTCTATTGTAATTGGAAATTACATGATTGCTTGAATATATAGTTGAAGTATACTATATAATAGAACTGAACATAGTTATCGGCAATGTCTTTTGACTTAAGCCTGAATTTAAAGAAGAGTACTGAACTGTAATTACATAGGGTTGTATTACAGTAGACTTGTGTAATGTCTGAGTGGAGTAGAATTGTACCCGTTAGGGTTAGATGTATAACCCCCCCCCTGGTTGGCTTGGTAGCCGGCCTCGATAGAGGAGGAGATTTACGCTGTTGCGGGGGGGGGGAGGTGCTGCCGAATTTTCGGTAGAATGTTCTACGATGAGATCTATATGTTAATAAGCGCCTTGTGGCCTTATAGGTTGAAGTACTATGCGTGGCGCGATCTACTTGGCTTAGGGAGTAGCCGGCGGTTTGAGGTACTTGGAGCGTTTTGCTATTTAGTCGATAATCGTCGCGAGGTATGTGAACCTCTTCCTATCTCTTCTAGCATGATATGTGTGAACTATGTAGTACGGTAGACGTACATGTGCTAAATGTATGTGATTGGGTTAAAACATAAAGTGTTATAACGACTTTATGGGAAGTTGGTTATAACAGCTTTATGTTGGTAAGAAAATACATGTGGTTTTTAAAAGGTACTGATTTGAACTATAACTGGCTTGTTATGTGTTAATAAAAAACTTGAAGTATTTCAAGAGATTTTTGAATCATTTTGAAAGAAGAAGTAATACTTGGTTTTTGAAAAACTTAAGAGTTATACTAGCTTTATGGGAAGTTAGGTATAACGGCTTAAGAATGTTTTACTGATTTCGGAAATCAGAATGTGTATCGACAAACCCCTGCAGCGTTAATAAAAGGAAATGCTTTTGATTATTAAAACCAGTAGAAACTTCCATCTGCATAGAAGCTAAGATGAGACAAAATGATATTTCCTAGATCATGGCTGCTGTAATAAGATTGTTATAAACAAGAATATCCTACTCACATATAAGACTTATGTTTTTCAGATAGTTTTAAGGAGAATTATATTCTCAAATGAATAAGACTGTGAACTACGAAACCTTTCTAAAATGAGAAACTTGAACATTGGAAATTAGGCAAACTTGATCATTGGAAAAGAATGTTGCTACTTGATTTTACAAAGAGAAGTAATTGATTTACTTTAAAGGATAGTCACTCTATTTTATACTACGGTATTGTGTGACATTGTGAAAGTAACGATCTTTTAAAGAGTTAATGTATGAAGTACTTTGGGGATAAAACCCGATCTTGTTAATCATATAGTAGAAGGTACCTTGTGTGAACAACTTGATTGTATTGGTTTGTGATAGCCTTGTAATACTTTCTTAATTGCTTTGATAAGTAAACGTGTTGGGTGGCTACGTGTGTTAGTATCTTGTGATGTTTGTGTGAAGAGGTTTCTTGATTGTGCTTATTAACTATCGGTCGTTATGATAGTATTGTGGCATTCATCTCTTGAGATGATTCCGGTTGTCGCCCTCCGACGGGGTAGACTCAGCGGTCGATGGACCTATGATTCGAGAATACCTCATGCAGTCCCGGCCTATGCGAGCTACGAGTTCCGAGTTAGTATCGTCCTTTATGGGCACGCGGTCCATGTGGCCACGCGGTGCGAAGTCGGTGACGACGGGAGTAGCTACCCTCGATGCGGGAATACCTCATGCGGGCGATGAGATTGGCCTACGCGGAGTCTGGGAGTTCGTGGTTAGACGCGTACATCGATCTGCGGGCAAGTGGCGGCTTTGATCATGTGACGGTCTAGACAGATCTTATGATCTGATTCATGACCTTGTTGGTACTGTGGGTTTTTAGTAGTCGGCTATGCCTTCGTACTTACCCCGTACAGTTTTATCATGACACAGGTGGGACCTGGTGTTCAGGTGTGTTCCTTGGTGCTTTTATATCATAGACTGCCGGCAGTGAGGAAGGTATTCCACGGGCATGATTGATGTTGTGGGCCTGAGACCCATTGTTATACTTGAGTGATGACTTGAGGGCGTGAGTCCCTGACTTGACATGACTGCTTTGTTGTAAACTGTAGTTTGGTTATCATACATGTCTCCGCTTTATATGATCGCTATGATTTCATTTCTGATATGTATTTTGATTTCACATACTAAATTTTTGTTATCGACCTCGCCCGGGCTGCGTTCATGCCGCAGGTTGAGGTACACCAGTCGTTGATCCTCGCTCTTAGGGTCACAGTTCAGCGTGTGGGAAGCTCCGTTCCTCCGGAGGCTTATCTTGGTATAGTCCCCTGTTGTTGTAGGTGCTTACATTCAGGGGTATGGCGGGGCCCTGTCCCGCCATTGTTGTCGTATCATTTCTTAAGTGCATGTAAATCTTGTTGTAGGCGTGGTTTGTAAAAAGGATTAAACTGTTCATTTGTAAAGTTGTTATTTATATATGCCGAAAGGCAAGTTTTCCTCAGATTACTGTTTTGTACTTCTGTCATTTCACGTATGTGTTTTATGTTCCGCTGATTACTCTGATGTTGTGTCACTAGGGTGCCCGGGGTAAGGCACCAGTCACGGGCCCAGTTTCGGGTTGTGACAAAAGTGGTATCAGAGCAGTTAATCCTCGGAAAGTGTCTGAGCCGTATCGATGAAGTCTTGATTATCGGTGTGTTGTGCACCACATCAATAATCAGGAGGCTATAGGATATTTAGGATTGGTTTCTATTCTTCTCACTCTGAGATCGTGCCTTAGAGCTGTGTTGTAAGTTGGATCCTCTGAACGTATTTCTTTCCTTATCGTTATGCCTCCGCGTAGGGCAAACCCGGGCCCAGGAGGGCAAGCGGAGGAGGCGCGAGTTGAGTCTGAGAGGGTCACGAGGGCACGGGCCCAATCTTTACCTAGGGTAGTGCTTCATTTGGGGATTTCTGCGACGTCACTAGCCCCAGCAGAGTTTAGCACGGCGACGGCAGTTCCTACTGCGGCCATGATATTTGAACCTTCAGTTCCACGACCAGGAACAGAGAATGTGGATTGTAAAGAAGCGACTCGCATTAGCTATGGATTTGGCTACCAGAGAGATACCGATGTATCGCGAGTCTTGATGACTACCTAAGAGAAGGTCGTGCAAGAGAAATCCTTCAGTTAGGCTTGAGCATGGCCTGTGTACAGGCTTATGCGCAGCAGGCCGAGAAACGTAGAGATCGACGGGTTAACCAGGGCGGCGAGAAGAGGGCGAGCGTGAAGGTCCTTTGGTAACTTTCGAGGCGAGTCACCTCAAGCGATTAGATATGCACCTCGCCCGGGCAGAGTGGTCTTCCAGATTTCGGGGCGTTCGGTGTGCGAGAGTTGTCGTAACTCGGGGCTTCGGTTCCGCGGTGTGACGTCATCCCGGGGAATGTCATCTTTTAGTTGGTACTTGTTGTACCTGTGGCCGTCAGGGCCAGGTGTCGAATGGGTGACCTAGTAAGGGGACTTTGCCTTCAGTATCGGTGGGTAGTTCGTCATCTTCCTTAGCTATGCGCCTGCAGGCGAGTTTGATTAGAACGACTAAGAAGTGAAAGCGATAAATATAGATATATCTTTAACCCTCTAGAGATCAGTATGTATGATAAGGTGAGTATACCTTAAGTGCTATGTTCTGATAGCAGTGTGTTAGTCGTGATTAGATCATGGTTGTTTAACCGAGTAAGATTTTGGGGGATAGAGAAGGTGTGAGCCTTAGAGCTTTTACCTAGAGACCTTAGAGGTGAGGCCATCTCGAGAAAAGGTGTAGTGTTATGTTTGACCCTTATTGGGAGTGCATAGTGCACGTGAGTTATGTTTGGGATAGGTCCTAGTAGTGTGGGATGAAGAGGGTAGTTGAGCTAAGAAGACGCTAGGTTTTCAAACGTGATTAGTAAGATTGTTAGGATCGGGAGCTAGTATTGTGCGGCGTTCGGGTCGGGTTGGGGCCGTTGCGGGTCAACCCGCGGCAGTTTGGTGGTGGTCAGTTTGTGGTGGTCGCCTTGTGGTAGTCACGAGGGTGTTAGGCCCATGTTCGATTAACCCGGTGCGAGTTCGTGGATGCATTCGACCGGTGGTCGGTCGATGGGGCAGCCCATCGTTCTTCGTTCGGGACCGTTTACTGGTGTGTTGAGTTATCTGAAGGGTTGAAAGGCTGCCGGGGTGCCTACCTTTACCTTATGTCGAACGGTGAAGCCTGTGTTGTGGTTATTTTCGTTTTCTAAAAAGTTTACCAGGCAGGGTTAAGAACTCAGGTGAGTCTCAGAATCGCATTCGCCCTCGGGCCAGTGCGTGGATTTCAGGGATAGTTGTGGGGATTGTTGTCTCCTGTGGAGGTAGTGTTTGATCTACCATTTCAGTGTTCGGATATCGCCTTATGAAGCCTTGTAAGGGCGGAAGTGTAAGTTGCCGGTCGATTGGTTCGAGGTTGGCAAGGTTCAGACAGTTGGTTCAGGCTTGTTCCAGCAGACTGTGGATAGTGAGAAGCTTGTCTAGAAGAAGTTCTGGCAGCTCAGAGAAATCGTGCGGATGATCGGCGACGACGCTTAGAGTTCAGGTTGACGGTCGGTCTTCTTGAAAGTACCACCCCGGGTTTGGGTGTGGCATGTTTGGAAAACAGAGGGAACTTAGCCCGAGTTACTTTGGGCCTTTGTGAGTTCATGTGAAGGATAGGCCAGGTTGCCTATATGTTAGCTTTTGCCGTCCGACTTAGGAGGCAGTACGTCCGGTCTTTCGTATTGTTATGATCGGGAAAGTATCGGAAATCCATCCAGAGTGTTCCCAGTCAATGATGACCCCGTTAGAGATAGTAACCCCGAGTTTTGGATACTGACGCAGTACCAGAAATGTGGTAAGAGTTCGAGTGTGCGGCGACTACGTGATCGCGACGGCCGGTACCCTTGTTGGGTCGCCTGAGAAGGTTGATGCCTCAGGAAAAGTGACAAAGGTGGTATCATGTTGGTGATGTTGGAGGTGTTTCCTCGTGAACTTGGATGTAAGTACTTGCGTGGGTGTTTCTGTGGCCAGATGTGGCAGGTTTGTTCTCGTAAGTATAGTAGTGAAGACTATACTGGCACGCGTTTGTTTTGAGACTTAGAAGGAACATTCGGGACGAATGTTTCTAAGGAGGAGAATGTTATACCGTATTTCCGGTATATGCGTGGGGCGACGTAGAAAATTTGAAACTTGTACTAAGGCTTGGCCGAATTAATTTTGTTCACAACACCCGTTTTGAGTCGTTTTTCGACGAAACGTTTTCACAGCTTTCGTAGGGGAATTTCCGGCTATGTCATTTTTATTTTTTTGCGGATTTTTCCGAGAGACGAAACATTTTGGACCAACGGGAGGGTGACATGTGTCACCTCACATTGAAGCAAGGCGGCAACCCTTGGCCGAAATGGACCACTTTATGGCCTTGAATTGTGCCTTGTTTTGTGCCTTGTTTTGTGGAGTGTTTTGTGGAGTAGGGTTAGGGTGCACATGGCTTGATCTTGGCCTTACACTTGCCTTGCACATGGCTTGATCTTGGCCATTGGTTGGCCTTTGGTTTTGCTATAAATACCCCCCCTAAGCTTGAAGACTTCATCCATTCCAAAAATCACCAAGTCTTGAAAGCCTTCCTCCCTTTCTTGTGCTCTAGCCGTGAGCTACCCCCTCCCCCTTTTCGTGAGGCCTAGTGGCCGAGGGTACTTTCCCCTCCCAGTGGCCTTGCGAGAGCACACCCACTACACTTGGGGTGTTCTCGTGAGGTACCCCCCTTAGTGGTGTAGAAATACTCTCAAAGTATTGTTATAATGCCCAAATTTCCTTAGCCAATACCTTGTAGTATTCTAAGGTTATACCTTTACAAAAAGCCCAGTTATACTATTATACTTCCCGTCAGTCACAAAACCGAAACCCTAGGGAAATCTCCATAGTCCGTTGGAGTATTGTGTAGAAGTTGGTTAGAACTTCTAAGGGTGGTTTAGAGCGGGTTGGAGCTAAACGATTGCCCAGGATCGACTTTAAGCTAGGATAATTATGGGCTTATCGAGGTAATTATCTTGTCCCTCTATTGTAATTGGAAATTACATGATTGCTTGAATATATAGTTGAAGTATACTATATAATAGAACTGAACATAGTTATCGGCAATGTCTTTTGACTTAAGTCTGAATTTAAAGAAGAGTACTGAACTGTAATTACATAGGGTTGTATTACAGTAGACTTGTGTAGTAATACCGTGGAGTAGAATTGTACCCGTTAGGGTTAGATGTATAACCCCCCCCCCCTGGTTGGCTTGGTAGCCGGCCTCGATAGAGGAGGAGATTTACGCTGTTGCCGGAGAGTCTTTGCCAATTTTGGTAGAATGTTCTACGATAAGATCTATATGTTAATAAGCGCCTTGTGGCCTTATAGGTTGAAGTACTATGCGTGGCGCGATCTACTTGGCTTAGGGAGTAGCCGGCGGTTTGAGGTACTTGGAGCGTTTTGCTATTTAGTCGATAATCGTCGCGAGGTATGTGAACCTCTTCCTATCTCTTCTAGCATGATATGTGTGAACTATGTAGTACGGTGAGCGTCACGTGTGCTAAATGTATGTGATTGGGTTAAAACATAAAGTGTTATAACGACTTTATGGGAAGTTGGTTATAACAGCTTTATGTTGGTAAGAAAATACATGTGGTTTTTAAAAAGGTACTGATTTGAACTATAACTGGCTTGTTATGTGTTAATAAAAAAACTTGAAGTATTTCAAGAGATTTTTGAATCATTTTGAAAGAAGAAGTAATACTTGGTTTTTGAAAAACTTAAGAGTTATACTAGCTTTATGGGAAGTTAGGTATAACGGCTTAAGAATGTTTCTTGATTTGGAAATCGAGAATGTGTATCGACAAACCCCTGCAGCGTTAATAAAAGGAAATGCTTTTGATTATTAAAACCAGTAGAAACTTCCATCTGCATAGAAGCTAAGATGAGACAAAATGATATTTCTAGATCATGGTCTTTGTAATAAGATTGTTATAAACAAGAATATCCTACTCACATATAAGACTTATGTTTTCAGATAGTTTTAAGGAGAATTATATTCTCAAATGAATAAGATCGTGAACTACTGAAACCTTTCTAAAATGAGAAACTTGAACATTGGAAATTAGGCAAACTTGATCATTGGAAAAGAATGTTGCTACTTGATTTTACAAAGAGAAGTAATTGATTTACTTTAAAGGATAGTCACTCTATTTTATACTACGTATTGTGTGACATTGTAAAGTAACGTATCTTTTAAAGAGTTAATGTATGAAGTACTTTGGGGATAAAACCCGATCTTGTTAATCATATAGTAGAAGGTACCTTGTGTGAACAACTTGATTGTATTGGTTTGTGATAGCCTTGTAATACTTTCTTAATTGCTTTGATAAGTAAACGTGTTGGGATGCTACGTGTGTTAGTATCTTGTGATGTTTGTGTGAAGAGGTTTCTTGATTGTGCTTATTAACTATCGTCGTTATGATAGTATTGTGGCATTCATCTCGAGATGATTCCGGGTTAAGCGCCCTCCGACGCGGGGTAGACTTCAGCGGTCGATGGACCTATGATTCGAGAATACCTCACGCAGTCCGGGCCTATGCGAGCTACGAGAGTTCGTGTTAGTATCGTCCTTTATGGGCACGCGGTCCATGTGGCCACGCGATGCGAAGTCCGTGACGACGGGAGTAGCTACCCTCGACGCGGGAATACCTCACGCGGGCGATGAGATTGGCCTACGCGGAGTGCGGGAGTTCGTGGTTAGACGCGTACATTGATCTGCGGGCAAGTGGCGGCTTTGATCATGTGACGGTCAGACAGATCTTATGATACGATTCATGACCTTGTTGTGCGTGGGTTTTTAGTAGTCGGCTATGCCTTCGTACTTACCCCGTACAGTTTTATCATGACACAGGTGGGACCTGGTGTTCATGTGTGTTCCTTGGTGCTTTTATATCATAGACTGCCGGCAGTGAGGAAGGTATTCCACGGGCATGATTGATGTTGTGGGCCTGAGACCCATTGTTATACTTGAGTGATGACTTGAGGGCGTGAGTCCCTGACTTGACATGACTGCTTTGTTGTAAACTGTAGTTTGGTTATCATACATGTCTCCTGCTTTATATGACTGCTATGATTTCATTTACTGATATGTATTTTGATTTCACATACTCGGTACTGTTATCGACCTCGCTCGGGCTGCGTTCATGCCGCAGTTGAGGTACACCGATCGTTGATCCTCGCTCTAGGTCACGATTCAGCGTGTGGGAAGCTCCGTTCCTCCGGAGGCTTATCTTGGTATAGTCCCCTGTTGTTGTAGGTGCTTACATTCAGGGGTATGGCGGGGCCCTGTCCCGCCATTGTTGTCGTATCATTTCTTAGAGGTCTGTAGTACTGTTGTGGGCAGGGTTTGTAAAAAGGATTAAACTGTTCATTTGTAAAGTTGTTATTTATATATGCCGAAAGGCAAGTTTTCCTCAGATTACTGTTTTGTACTTCTGTCATTTCATGTATGTGTTTTATGTTCCGCTGATTACTCTGATGTTGTGTCACTAGGGTGCCCGGGGTAAGGCACCAGTCACGGGCCCAGTTTCGGGTTGTGACAGCCAATGCACCAGCTAAGGATGCCTAAACGCCGCACTGATCATTCCCTTTTTACTGGCCCGCCTTGTATGAGGCAAAATAGCTAACCTGTATGAAGAATAAAAAGTGTTTGGACAATTTTTTGGGCTAGGGCCAAAAATGAGGCCGTTTTGGTGTTGTTGGATTTCGTTGGTTATTGTCGTTATTATCTTCACCTATTGCATTTTATAAATTGAAGGAAATATTGTTATAACAAATTGTAATGGATTATATTAAGTGTTGTAACAAATTGGATTAAAAAGAGTTATGGAAAAGGGATTTGGATTGTAGTTGTTGGCCGAGAAATGTATAAAACTGTTGGATATTGTTATGCAGTTTTAGGGACTGTTTTGTGGCATTGGAATGCAGGAAATTCAGCCACTAATATGCATGTTTAAATGTAGTAATTTCTAATGAAAGTCCTAAGGATTAAGGGTGTATAAAGGTGTTGAAAGACTTCACATTTTACCCTTATTGTTGATTAAATTGTGGATTGTTTTTATGGACTGTTTTGTATAGATTAAGGGGCCGAATTTTACACGTCTAGTAGATGTGTAATCCCCTTTGGTTAACTGTTGGTTGCTCCCTTAATTGTGGCTTATTTGTTGATGAAATTGGGCCTTGGAAAAAGTGGAAAAGTACGTATAAACGGGGGAAGTGCTGCCCAAATGAGAACCTATACTTGGTATTAATCTACCTTAGAAAGCATGAAGTTGATAGAAGTGTTATTGTTGTTATAGGTTGAAGTATATTGAGACGTATCCTAGATTGTAGAGTTGGTTAGTCACCAATAAGGTATGTGAACTATCATTTCTTCTTCTAGCATGATTCCTTGTTATAAAGTGAGTGAATCATACTCCTTAATGATGTACTTTTTTTTTATGAAAAGGTAAATGGTATTAATAATCATCCGAATGTACATGTTTTATGGGCGTGCCCACGGCATAAAGATGATGTAAATCTAGTGCGTCTCTGCTAGGCAAGTCAACACAAGATTTAGGCTCGTCAGTAACAAAAGCACAAGCTAGCCCACAAGTCGGGTAGTCGTGAGTGTCGAAGCTAAGCAAAAGAGAGATGCATTATCTTAAAATATGGCAATTCCCTTATGTAGAGCATAAGGTTGCAGTCGTGGGCCTCCTTAAACCCTTGCCATGGTAAACCCAAATGGGACAAACCCACGGTCAAGGGAAGAATACCTATTCGGACATGGGTAAAGACCCACCCTCGTCACGTTATGCCGCAGGGAGTAATCGCCATAGTACCTACTATGAAGACCACGTACTATTTCATGCTTTCCCACAGGTCGAGAAGTCATGAGGTACAAAGCATAAAGGACTCCCGCCAATCCCATATTCTGGGTGGTCGGGAGACTCCAGCTGATCCCACAAGTTGGGTAGTCTGGAGATTTGCAAAAGGTGCTTCGACGAGGCCACAGGTCCAACCAGTCATCCATTTCCTAGTTTGTGGCTAGAGAAACAAATCTGTCCAGGAAAAGGGGGTATAATGTGAATAAAATTTTGTAGACGCCGGTCTTGATCCTAAAGAGAATAGCTTCTCTATCGAGTCTCGACCCGTCAAAGATAATCTTGTTCCTCTTAGTCCAAATGTGGTAGACGATGGTGACCAGGCCAACCCGCTTAGCTTTAGCTTGCCAACCAGTGTCATGCCCCTCTTTCTTGATATATTTCAAAGCGCTATCGATGGTGGTCATAGCCCTCCTGATGCCAAGCCATGTCTTGACCTGTGACCAGAGATAACTACCGATCGTGCAGCTGAAGAATAGGTGAGCTATTGACTCGTCAGAACAGCCACAAAGGGAGCACCTTCTATCAATGTCCATATAAGTAATTCTATCCTTCGTACGTAATATTTTCCTCGCACAAAGCCATAGAATGAAAGAATGCTTTGGAGTGATACAAGAACTCCAAACATCCTTCGCCCAAATCAACTGCTGCCCATGTGTCCTGAAGTAATCATAGGTGTCACGACCCGAACCCGGGCCCGTGACTGGTGCCTTACCCCGGGCACCCTAGTGATACAACATCAGAGAAATCAGCGGAATATAAAACAATAACATGAAACAACATGAAGTATGAAATAATAATCTGAGAAAAATTGCAGTTTCGGCATGTATATATGAAAACTTAAATTGACGACATCCCATGACAACCACGCCGCCTACAAGATTCTGCACTTACGAATGATATGACAACCACGATGGGACAGGGCCCCGTCATACCCCTGAATGTAAGCACCTACAATAACAGGGGACTATACCAAGATAAGCCTCCGGAGGAACGGAGCTTCCCAAACGCTGAACTATGACCCTAAGAGCGAGGATCAACGACTGGTGTACCTTTACTCATGCATGACGCGGCCCGAAGGAGGTCGAGACAACAGTACCAAGTATGTGAAATGAAAATACTCTAAATGAAATCATAGTAGTCTATATAAAGCAGAGACATGTATGATAACCAAACTACAGCCTGATAAATAGCGATGTCAAGTCGTGGACTCACGCCTCAAAGTCACTCAAATATAACAATGGGTCTCACGCCCACAACATCAATCATGCGTGGAATACCTTCCTCACCGCCGATCTATGATATAAAAGCACCAAGGAATACATGAACACCGTGTCCCACTGTGTCATCATAAAACCGTACGGGGTAAGTACGAAGGCATAGCCGACTACTAAAACCCACAGTACAACAAGGTCATAAACTGTATCATGATCTGTCTAGACCGTCACATGATCAAATATGGCCACTCGCTCGCAGTATCTAATGTGTGCGTCTAGCCCTGGAACTTCCTGTAGCTCCGCATAAGCCACTCCGATGGCCCGCATGAGGTATTCCCCGCATCGAGGGTAGCTACTCCCCGGCGTCACCGACTCGCCGTCCGCATGGCCACATAGACCGCATGACCACAAAGGTCGCACACTAACCTGGAACTCCCGCAGTTCCGCATAGGCCACACAGACCCGCATAATGTATTCTCGAATCATAGGTCACACAGACCCGCCTGAGTCTACCCCGCATCGGAGGGCAGCTTAACCCCCGGAATCATGAGTGATATAATACTAACATAACAGCTTATCGTAAACAACCTAAGCACAACAAGGGAAAACCCCTTTAAACAAACATCACAAGATACTAACTCACGTAGTATCCTAACATGTTTACTTATCAAGTCAACAAGAAAGTATCACAAGACTATCACAAATCAACACAATCAAGTTATTCACACAAGGTACTTTATACATTATGTTAACAAGTTCGGGTTTTTAGCCCCAAAGTACTTCATGTATTACTCTTTTAAAAGATCTGTTTCTTTCACAAAAGTCACACAATACTCGTAGTATATGAAGGTAGATTGATTATCTTTTGAAGTAAATCAAAACACTTCTCTTTGTAAAATCAAGTAACAACATTCTTTTCCAAACGTTCAAGTTTGCCTAATTTCAATTACTCAATTTTCTCATTTTCGAAAGGTTTCGTAGTTCATAGTTTTAATCCCTTAAAACAATTTGAGAAACATATACCTTATGTGTGAGTAGGTTATTCTTGTTCATAACAATCTTGATACAACGGCCATGATCTAGGAAATGTAATATCATTTTGTCTCATCTTAGCTTCTATGCAGATGGTAGTTTCTACTGGTTTTAATAATACTTTATTAGTCAAAACATTTCCCTTTATTAGCGCTGCTGTGGTTTGTTCGATACTTATTCTGATTTCCGAAATCAGTAAAACATAATTCCTTTTGAAAACCAAGTACTCATTACTCACGAATGATGTCACGACCCGTTCCGGGGCCCGTGACTGGTGCCTTACCCGGGCACCCAAGTAGTCATACATCAGAGAAAATCAGCGGAACATAAAACAATAACATGAAGCCAATGCAATAAGACAGTGAAATAAGAAGACAGGCTAACCAAAAACGGTTACCTTCAGTATATATAAATAACAATTTGAACAGTTACATCCCATTACAACCCTGCCCACAACAAGATTACTGCACTTCTACGAATGATATGACAACGACGGACGGGGCTCGCCATACCCCTGAATGTACGCACCTACAACAACAGGGGACTATACCAAGATAAGCCTCCGGAGAAACGGAGCTTTCCCAAACGCTGAACTGTGACCCTAAGAGCGAGGATCAACGACTGGTGTACCTTTACCTGCGGCATGAACGCAGTCCCGGCGAGGTCGATAACAGTACCAAGTATGTGGCCCGAAAATCAGTAAATGAAATCATAGTAGTCTATATAAAGCAGGAGACATGTATGATAACCAAACTACGATTCACAATAAATAAGCAATATGTCAAGTCGTGACTCATGCACTCAAAGTCATCACTCAAATATAACAATGGGTCTCACGCCCACAATATCAATCATGCCCGTGGAATACCTTCCTCACTGCCGGCAGTCTATGATATAAAAGCACCAAGGAATACACAAGAACACCAGGTCCCACCTGTGTCATCATAAAACCGTACGGGGTAAGTACGAAGGCATAGCCGACTACTAAAACCCACAGTACAACAAGGTCATAAACTGTATCATGATCTGCTGTAACCATCACATGATCAAAGCCGCCACTGCCGCGATATCTAATGTGCGCGTCTAGCCCTGGAACTTCCCATAGCTCCGCATGGGCCACTCCAATGGCCCGCATGAGGTATTCCCCGCATCGAGGGTAGCTACTCCCCGGCAGCGTCCTGGACTCGCCGTCCGCATGGCCACATAGACCGCATGACCACAAAGGCCGCACACTAACCTGGAACTCCCGCAGTTCCGCATAAGGTATTCTCGAATCATAGGTCACACAGACGCTTTGAGTCTACCCCAGACGGAGGCGGCTTAACCCGGAATCACGAGTGATACAATACTAACATAACGACTTATCGCTTAAACAACATAAACACAATCGGAAACCCTTTACACAAACATCACAAGATACTAACACACGTAGCATCCTAGCATGTTTACTTAACAAATCAACAAGAAAGTATTACAAGGCTATCACAAACCAACACAATCAAGTTATACACACAAGGTACTTTCTACTATATGATTAACAAGATCGGGTTTTTATCCCCAAAGTACTTCATACATTAACTCTTTAAAAGATACGTTACTTTCACAAAAGTCACACAATACCTGTAGTATATGAAAAATAGAGTGATTATCTTTTGAAGTAAATCAAAACACTTCTCTTGTAAAATCAAGTAACAACATTCTTTTCCAAACGTTCCAAGTTTGCCTAATTTCAATTACTCAAGTTTCTCATTTTCGAAAGGTTTGTAGTTCATAGTTTTAATCCTTTAAAACAATTTGAGAAACATATACCTTATGTGTGAGTGGGTTATTCTTGTTCATAACAATCTTGATACAACAGCCATGATCTAGGAAATGTAATATCATTTTGTCTCATCTTAGCTTCTATGCAGATGGTAGTTTCTACTGGTTTTAATAATACTTTATTAGTCAAAACATTTCCCCTTATTAGCGCTGCTGTGGTTTGTTCGATACTTATTCTGATTCAAATCAAGAAACATTATTCCTTTTGAAAACCAAGTACTCATTACTCACGAATGAGGTTTCACACTTTTTAACAAAATTCAATTAAGTCAAGTCTCTTATCTTTTAAGATCAAGTCTCTTAACTTCTTAAATCAATAAATCATTCTTTTTATCTCTCTTAAGCTTGTCACGACCCGAACCCGGGCCCGTGACTGGTGCCTTACCCCGGGCACCCTAGTGATACAACATCAGAGTAATCAGCGGAATATAAAACAATACATGAAACCAATGTAATAAGACAGTGAAATAAGAAGACAAAGCAACCAAAACCGGTTACCTTCAAGATATAAATAGCAATTTGAGCGATTACATCCCTTTCTACAACTCGCCACGCAGATTACTACTGCACCTCAACGAATGATATGACAACGACGGACAGGGCCGCCATACCCCGAATGTAGCACCTACAACACGGGGACTATACGAACAAGCCACCGGAGAAACAGAGCTTTCCCAAACGCTGAACTGTGACCCCAAGAGCGAGGATCAACGACTGGTGTACCTTTACCTGCGGCATGAACGCAGACCCCCGAAGGTCGAGACATAACAGTTTAGTATGTGAAACTGAAAATAAATACTGTAAATGAAATCATAGTAGTCTATAAAGCAGGAGACATGTGTCACGACCCGATTCCGGGCCCGTGACTGGTGCCTTACCCCGGGCACCCTAGTGATACAACATCAGAGTAATCAGCGGAACATAAAACGATACAAGACATATTATGAAATATGAAACAATAATCTGAGAAAAAAACTTGCCTTTCGGCATATATATAAACAACAACTTTTTCAACATGAACAGCTTTAATCCTTTTTACAAACCCTGCCCACAACAGTACTACAGACCTCTAAGAAATGATACGACAACAATGGCGGGACAGGGCCCCGCCATACCCCTGAATGTAAACACCTACAACAACAGGACTATACATCGATAAGCCTCGGAGAAACGGAGCTTTCACACGCCGAATCGTGACCCTAAGAGCGAGGATCAATGGCGGTGTACCTTTACTGCGGCATGAACGCAGCTTCGAAGGAGGTCGCATCACAGTACGAGTATGTGAAACTAAAAATCGTAAATGAAATCATAATAGTCTATAAAGCAGAGACATGTATGATAACCAAACTACAGTTCACAATAATAAGCAGTCATGTCAAGTCAGGGACTCACGCCCTCAAGTCATCACTCAAATATAACAATGGGTCTCACGCCCACAACATCAATCATGCCCGTGGAATACCTTCCTCACCGCGGATTTATGATATAAAAGCACCAAGGAACACATGAACACGGTGTCCCACGTGCTATAATAACACGCATGTGGTAAATGCGAAGGCATAGCCGACTACTAACACCCACGCATCAACAAGGTCATGAATCGTATCATAAGGTCTGTCTAGACCGTCAGATGATGAAAGCTGACCACTTGCACGCAGTATCTAATGTGCGCGTCTAGCCTCGAACTTTCCGCGACTCGCATAGGCCAATCAGATCGGCCGCATGAGGTATAACCCGCATCGGTGCTACTCCCCGGCGTCTGGACTCGCCGTCCGCGTAGCCAAGGACCGCATGACCACAAGGGCGCGTCTAACTCGGAACTCCCGCGATTCCGCATAGGCCCTCGACCCGCATGAGGTAGTCTCGAATCATAGGTCCATCGACCACTGAGTCTACCCGCGTCGGAGGCGGCAACCCTAATCATCTCAAGAGATGAGTGATGTATAATACTATCATAACGACTTATCGTTAAACAACATAAGCACAACAAAGGAAAAACCCCTTTACACAAACATCACAAGATACTAACACACGTAGCATCCTAGCATGTTTACTTATCAAATCAACAAGAAAGTATTACAAGGCTATCACAAACCAACACAATCAAGTTATACACACAAGGTACTTTCTACTATATGCTAAACAAGTTCGGGTTTTATCCCCAAAGTACTTCATACATTAACTCTTTAAAGATACGTTACTTTCACAAAAGTCACACAATACGTAGTATATGAAAATAGAGTGATTATCTTTTGAAGTAAATCAAAACACTTCTCTTTGTAAAACTCAAGTAACAACATTATTTTCCAAACGCCCAAGTTTGCCTAATTTCAAATGTTCATGTTTCTTATTTAGAAAGGTTTCAGTAGTTCATAGTCTTATTCATTTAAGAATATAATTCTCTTTTAAACTATCCGAGAAACATAAGTCTTATATGTGAGTAGGATATTCTTGTTTACAACAATCTTATTACAAAGACCATGATCTAGGAAATATCATTTTGTCTCATCTTAGCTCTATGCAGATGGAAGTTTCTCTGGTTTTAATAATACTTAATCACAAAACATTTCCTTTTATTAACGCCGCAGTGGTTTGTCGATACACATTCGATTTTCAAAATCAAGAAAACATTCTTAAGACGTTATACCTAACTTTCCATAAAGCTAGTATAACTCTTAAGTTTTCAAAACAAATCAAGTATTACCTCTTCTTTCAAAATGAATCAAAACCTTTTGAAATACTTCAAGTTCTTTTATTAACACATAACAAGCCGCTTATAGTTCAAATCGATTACCACTTTAAAAACCACAAGTATTTTCTTACCAACATAAAGTCGTTATAACCAACTTCCCATAAAGCCGTTATAACACTTTATGTTTTAAACCAATCAAATACATTTAGCACGTGACGTCTCACCGCACTACATAGTTCACACATATCATGCTGGAAGAGATAGGAAGAGGTTCACATACCTCGCGGCAGTATCGACTAATAGCAAACGCCCAGTACTTCCAACCGGCTACTCCTTAAGCCAAGTAGAACGCCACACGTAGTACTTCAACCTATAAGGCCACAAGCGCTTATTAACATCAAGATCTTATCGTAGAACATTCTGAGAAAATTCGGCACCTCCCCGCAAATGGCGTAAATCTCCTCTCTCTAACGGGGCGGCTACCAAGCCAACCAGGGGTTATACATCTAACCCGGCGGGTACAATTCTACTCCACAAGATACTACACAAGTCTCATCAGAATACGATTCGATTCTTGAGCTTAAGTAAAAAGACATTGCCAACCAACCACGTTCAGTTCTATATATAGTATACTTCAACTATATATTCAAACAACATGTAATTTCCAATTACAATAGAGGGACAAGATATTTACCTCGATAAGCCCATAATTATCCAAGTATAAAGTCGATCCTGGGCAATCGTTTAGCTCCAACTCAGGCGCTCCAACCCGCTCTAAACCACCCTTAGAAGTTCTAACCAACTTCTACACAATACTCCAACGGACTATGGAGATTTTCCTAGGGTTTCGGTTTTGTGACCGACGGGAAGTATAATAGTATTTCTGGGCTTTTCGTATAGGTATAACCTTAGAATACAACAAGGCATACGGCTAAGGTAATTTGGGCATTATAACAATACTTTAGAGAGTATTTCTACACCACAAAGGGGGGTATTATATGAAAGCAACTAGGCTAGGGGGGGGGGGGGTACCCCACGGCCACACTACTAGGAGGGGGGGAGAGGGCTCTCGGCCAAGGGGCCTTTCAAAGGGGAGAGGGCTCTTGGGCGAGTCAACAAGAGGGGAGAGGGAGGGATTTTAACACTTAGGAAAAATTTAGGATGAAGAAGTTCATCAAAGGAGAGGGGTATTTATAGCACAAGCCAAGGCCAACCAATGGCCAAGATCTAGCCAAGTGTATAGCAAGTGTAAGGCCAAGATTTACCCAAGTGCCCCCTAGACCCTACTCCTTAAAACCCTCACAAATATCTACCAAAAATATCTACCACTTGACACCCCAAAGTCGTCCAAGTGCCGCCCACCTTGCCCACCAATGAGAGGGTGCCAAGTGCCGCCCTCTCGTTGGTCCAAAATGTTCCGTCTCTCGTAAAAATCCGAAAAAAAAACAAAACAAATCGCCGTAATTTCCCCCTCGAAATTTATGTAAAACGTTTCGTCTAAAAACGACTCTAACCGGGTGTTGTGCACAAATGCCATTCGGCCAAGCCACCTAGGTGGGGGTGACACGTGTCACCCTCCTATTGGCCCAAAATAAAACATCTTCCGAAAATATCCACAATGGCCAAAATCTCGAAAACAAAGTGGGCCCCACAAAACCGTAAATTTCTCCCGTGGGCCCCACGTGACCATTTCCGAAAATAAAATTCCATATTTTTCTAATATTCCAGGAAGTCCGAATACCAAATCTGGGAATCCAATTCCCATTAACGAACCTTTTTCCTTCACAAAAACCGGAAACTTTTCCGTGGAAAAATCGCCTCTTTCTTCCTTTCCAATCTTTCTGTCGTATTCTCGTACGTACGTCCTCGCATACATACCCTGGAACTACGGGGTATAACATTCTTCCCCCCTTAGAAACATTCGTCCCGAATGTTCCTTCTAAGTCTCAAAACAAACGTGCGCCAGTATAGTCTTCACTACTATACTTACGAAACAATCCTGCCATACCTGGCCACAGAAAATACCTGCGCAACATACTTATATCCAAGTCTACGAGGAAACACCTCTAACATCACCACAAATAATACCACCTTTGTCACTTTGTCGCGAGCCTTGCTCCGACGACCCAACAAATGGTACCGGGCTGCATGCGATCACTGAAGCTGTCGTACACTCGAACCCTTACCACATTTCTGATACTGCTTTAGTTTCCAAAACTCGTCACACCCTGTCCGGGGTGGTACTTTCAAGAAGACCGACCGTCAACCTGAACTCTAAGCGTCGTCGCCGAATATCCGCACGATTCCTCTGAGCTGCCAGAACTTCTTCTAGACGAGCTTTACCCTATCCACAGTCTGCTGGAACAAGCCTGATCCAACTATCTGAACCTTGCCAACATCGAACCAATCGACCGGCAACTTACACTTCTGCCCCTACAAGGCTTCGTAAGGCGACATCCGAACACTGAAATGGTAGCTTAAACGCTCCCTCCACAGGAGACAACAATCCTCACAACTACCCCTGAAATCCACACACCGCCCGGCGAATGCGTCCCGAGACTCACCGAGTCCTTAACCCGCTGTAAAACTTCCAAACAAAACAGCCGTAACTGGCTCCACTGCGCCATAAGGTGAAGGTAGGCACCCCGTGCAGCCTTACAACCTTTCTGATAAATCAACACTGCCGAGTGAACGGTCCCGACCGAAGAACACGATGAGCTGCCCCCATCGACCCGACCACCGGTCGAACGCATCCACAAACTCGTACGCTGGTTAACTAAACTCGAGCCTAACACCCTCGTGACCCTACCACAAGGCGGGACCACCACAACCAGACCCCACCACCAAACATGCCGCGGGTTGACCCGCAACGTGGCCTCAACCCGACCCGGCAAAGCGCAAATACCATCTCCCGAAGGAACAATCTCACAAAACACGTTACGAAAACCTAGCGGTCTTCTTAGCTCAACTACCCTCTTTCCTTCCACACTACTCAGGGACTTATCCCACGAACATAGCTCACGTGCACTATGCACTCCTATAAGGGTCAAACATAATATACGTCTTTTACTCGAGATGGCTTTACCTCTAAGGTCTCTACGTATAACACTCTAAGGCTCACACCTTCTCTATCCCCCAAAATCTTACTCGGTTAACCCACCATGATTTCTAATCACAACTAACACACTGCTATCAGAACATAGCACTTAAGGAATCCTCACCTTGAAAGTTACCAAGGACGCTGCCGCCGGCCTCTTCTCGCCCTTGGTTAACCCGTCGATCTCTACGTTTTTCTGCTGTACATAAGCCCGCATACGTGCCATGCCAAGCCCAATCAAGAATTACTCTTGCACAACCCTCTCTTAGGTAGTCATCAAGACTCGTGGTACATCGGTATAATCTCTGGTAGCCAAATCCATAGCTAGTAACAGGGTTGTCTCTTTGCAATCCATATTCTCTGTTCCCGGTCGTGGAACTGAAGGTTCAAATATCATGGCGCAGTAGGAACTGCCGCCGCCGTGCTAAAACTCTGCTGGGGCTAGTGACGTCGCAGAACTCCCCGAATGAAGCACTACCCTAGGTAATGATTGGGCCTGTGCCCTCGCCACCCTCTGAACTCTACTCGCAGCTCCGCCATTTGCCTTGCCCTCTAGGCGGGTTGCCTACGCGGAGGCATAACGATAAGGAATGAATTTCGTCGGAGGGTCCAACTTACACCACAGCTCTACGGCACGATCTCAGCGGGAGAAGAATAGAAACCAATCCTAAATATCCTCTAGCCTCCTGATTAGTGGTGTGGGGCACAACCCAGCGATAATCAAGACTCTTGGATCGATGCGTCAGACACTTTCAGGATTAATCGCTCTGATACCACTTTTGTCACGACCGATTCGGGCGTGTGGAGTGCCTTACCGGGCACCCTAGTGATACAACATCGAGTAATCGTGAACATAAACGATACAAGACATATTATGAAATATGAAACAATAACTGAGAAAAACTTTCCTGTCGGCATCTATAGACACAACAACGTGTGCAACATGAACAGCGTTAATCCTTTTGACAAACCCTGCCCACAACAGTACTACAGACCTCTAAGAAATGATACGACAACAATGGCGGGACAGGGCCCCGCCATACCCCTGAATGTAAACACCTACAACAACAGGGGACTATACCAATGATAAGCCTCCGGAGAAACGGAGCTTTCCATGTGACTGTGACCCTAAGAGCGAGGATCGATGGCGGTGTACCTTTACTGCGGCATGAACGCAGCCCCGAAGAGTCGATCTGGCCAGTGCAAGTATGTGAAACTAAAAATCGTAAATGAAATCATAATAGTCTATAAAGCGGAGACATGTATGATAACCAAACTACGATTCACAATAATAGCGATCGTGTCAAGTCGTGGACTCACGCCTCAAGTCATCACTCAAATATAACAATGGGTCTCACGCCCACAACATCAATCATGCGTGGAATACCTTCGCCAGCTTGGCGATTATGATATAAAAGCACCAAGGAACACACATGAACACGGGTCCCACGTGCCATAATAACACGCATGTGGTAAGTGCGAAGGCATAGCCGACTACTAACACCTACAGTACCAACAAGGTCATGAATCAGATCATAAGATCTGTCTGCAGCCGTCACATGATCAAAGCGACCACTTGCCCGTTATCTAATGTGCGCGTCTAGCCACGGAACTTTCGCTGACTCGCGTAGGCCAATCGGATCGGCCGCATGAGGTATAACCCGCATCGGTAGCTACTCCGGCGGCGTCTGGACTCGCCCGTCCGCGTAGCCACAAGGACCGCATGACCACAAGGGCGCGTCTAACTCGGAACTCCGCGATTCCGCGCCGCCCCTCGGACCCGCGTGAGGTAGTCTCGAATCATAGGTCCATCGACCGCTGAGTCTACCCGCGTGGAGGCGCAACCGGAATCATCTCAAGAGATGAGTGATGTATAATACTATCATAACAGCTTATCGTTAAACAACATAAGCACAACAAAGGAAAAACCCCTTTACACAAACATCAGAAGATACTAACACACGTAGCATCCTAGCATGTTTACTTATCAAATCAACAAGAAAGTATTACAAGGCTATCACAAACCAACACAATCAAGTTATACACACAAGGTACTTTCTACTATATGCTAAACAAGTTCGGGTTTTATCCCCAAAGTACTTCATACATTAACTCTTTAAAAGATACGTTACTTTCACAAAAGTCACACAATACGTAGTATATGAAAATAGAGTGATTATCTTTTGAAGTAAATCAAAACACTTCTCTTTGTAAAACTCAAGTAACAACATTATTTTCCAAACGCCCAAGTTTGCCTAATTTCAAATGTTCATGTTTCTTATTTAGAAAGGTTTCAGTAGTTCATAGTCTTATTCATTTAAGAATATAATTCTCTTTTAAACTATCCGAGAAACATAAGTCTTATATGTGAGTAGGATATTCTTGTTTACAACAATCTTATTACAATGACCATGATCTAGGAAATATCATTTTGTCTCATCTTAGCTTACATGCGGATGGAAGTTTCTCTTGGTTTTAATAATACTTAAT
Source organism: Przewalskia tangutica (assembly GCA_029844215.1). Lineage (NCBI taxonomy): Eukaryota > Viridiplantae > Streptophyta > Magnoliopsida > Solanales > Solanaceae > Przewalskia > Przewalskia tangutica. The sequence goes on along the minus strand of CM056725.1, from coordinate 41,215,862 downwards.
CTGTCAAAACATTTCCTTTTATTAACTGCGGTGGTTTGTCGATACACATTCGATTTTCAAAATCAAGAAAACATTCTTAAGACGTTATACCTAACTTTCCATAAAGCTAGTATAACTCTTAAGTTTTCAAAACAAATCAAGTATTACCTCTTCTTTCAAAATGAATCAAAACCTTTTGAAATACTTCAAGTTCTTTTATTAACACATAACAAGCGATTATAGTTCAAATCGATTACCCTTTAAAAACCACAAGTATTTTCTTACCAACATAAAGTTGTTATAACCAACTTCCCATAAAGCCGTTATAACACTTTATGTTTTAAACAATCAAATACATTTAGCACGTATGCGTCTACCGTACTACATAGTTCACGTATCATCTTTGGAAGAGATAGGAAGAGGTTCACATACCTCGCGACGAGTATCGACTAATAGCAAAACGCTCAAGTACTTCCAACGTCGGCTACTCCTTAGCCAAGTAGAACGCGCCACACGTAGTACTTCAACCTATAAGGCCACGCGCGCTTATTAACATCAAGATCTTATCGTAGAACATTCAACAGAAAATTCGGCACCTCCCCGCGGCGTAAATCTCCTCTCTAACTGGGCTACAAGCCAACCGCGGGGTTATACATCTAACCCGACGGGTACAATTCTACTCCACAAGATTACTACACAAGTCTCATGTCTGATTCGATTCGATTCTTCAGCTTAAGTAAAAAGACATTGCCAACCAACCACGTTGATTCTATATATAGTATACTTCAACTATATATTCTAACAACATGTAATTTCCAATTACAATAGAGGACAAGATATTTACCTCGATAAGCCCATAATTATCCAAGTATAAAGTCGATCTGGGCAATCGTTTAGCTCGACTCAGGCGCTCAACCGCTCTAAACCACCCTTAGAAGTTCTAACCAACTTCTACACAATACTCCAACGGACTATGGAGATATTCCTAGGGTTTCGGTTTTGTGACTGACGGGAAGTATCAGAGTATTTCGGGGCTTTTCGTATAGGTATAACCTTAGTATACAACAAGGTACACGGCTAAGGTACTTTGGGCATTATAACAATACTTTAGAGAGTAGTTCTCCACCACAGGGGTATTATCTAAAGCAACTAGGCAGGGGGTACCTGGCCACACTACTAGGAGGAGGGAGGGCTCTCGGCCAGGGCCTTTCAAAGGGAGAGGGGTTCTTGGACGAGAGTCAACAAGAGGGGAGAGGGAGGGATTTTAACACTTAGGAAAAATTTAGGATGAAGAAGTTCATCAAAGGAGGGTATTTATAGACAAGCCAAGGCCAACCAATGGCCAAGATCTAGCCAAGTGTATAGCAAGTGTAAGGCCAAGATTTACCCAAGTGCCCCCTAGACTCTACTCCTTAAAACCCTCACAAATATCTACCAAAAATATCTACCACTTGACACCCCAAAGTCGTCCAGTCACGCTGCCCACTGATGAGAGGGTGCCAAGTGCGCCTCTCGTTGGTCCAAAATGTTCGTCTCTCGGAAAAATCCATAAAAATAAGAAAAGACATAGCCGGAATTTTCCTCGCAAGTTATGTAAAGCGTTTCGTCAAAAACGACTCTAGCAGGGTGTTGTGCACAAATGCCATTCGGCGAGCCACACAGGTGGGGTGACACGTGTCACCCTCCTATTGGCCCAAAATAAAACATCTTAGAAAATATCCACAATGGCCAAAATCTCGAAAACAAAGTGGGCCCTACAAAATCAGTAAATTTCTCCGTGGGCCCACGTGACCATTTCCGAAAATAAAATTCCATATTTTTCTAATATTCCAGGAAGTCCGAATACCAAATCTGGGAATCCAATTCCCATTAACGAACCTTTTTCCTTCACAAAAACCGGAAACTTTTCCGTGGAAAAATCGCCTCTTTCTTCCTTTCCAATCTTTCTGTCGTATTCTCGTACGTACGTCCTCGCATACATACCCTGGAACCACGGGGTATAACAACATGTATGATAACCAAACTACAGTTCACAATAAATAAGCAGTCATGTCAAGTCAGGGACTCACGCCCTCAAAGTCATCACTCAAATATAACTATGGGTCTCACGCCCACAACATCAATCATGCCCGTGGAGTACCTTCCTCACTGCCGGCAGTCTATGATATAAAAGCATCAAGGAATACACATGAACACCAGGTCTCACCTGTGTCCTAATAAAACCGTACAGGGTAAGTACGAAGGCATAGCCGACTACTAAAAACCCACAAGCAACAAGGTCATAAATCGTATCATGAGATGCATGCGGGCCGTCACATGATCAAAGTTGGCCACTCGCCCGCAGTATCTAATGTACGCGTCTAGCCCTGGAACTTCCCGCAGCTCCGCATAGGCCAATCTCATAGGCCCGCATGAGGTATAACCCCGCATCGAGGGTAGCTACTCCGGCGTCCGCTCGACTTCGCGATCCGCGTGGCCACGTGGACCGCGTGCCCATAAGGGCGCAAACTAACACGGAACTCTCGTAGCTCCGCATAGGCCCACAGGACCCGCATGAGGTATCCTCGAATCATAGGTCACTAGACGCTGAGTCTACCCGCGTCGGAGGCGACAACCTCCGAGCGATCGAGGTGAGTGGTACAATACCAACATAACGGCTGATAGCGAAACTATTTAGGCGCAATCGAGGGGAAACCCCTACAAACATCACAAGATACTAACACACGTAGCATCCTAGCATATGTACTTAACAAGTAAACAAGAAAGTATTACAAGGCTATCACAACCCAACACAATCAAGTTATACACACAAGGCACTTTCTACTATATGATTAACAAGATCGGGTTTTATCCCCAAAGTACTTCATACTCTTTAAAAGATACGTTACTTTCAAAAACCACACAATACGTAGTATATGAAAATAGTGATTATCTTTTGAAGTAAATCAAAACACTTACCTTTGTAAAATCAAGTAACAACATTATTTTCCAAACGTCTAAGTTTGCCTAATTTCAAATATTCACGTTTCTTATTTTAGAAGGGTTTCGTAGTTCATAGTCTTATTCATTTAAGAATATAATTCTCTTTTAAACCATCTGAGAAACATAAGCCTTATATGTGAGTAGGATATTCTTGTTTATAACAATCTTATTACAGCAGCCATGATCTAGGAAATATCATTTTGTCTCATCTTAGCTTCATGCAAATGGAAGTTTCTCGATTTTACTCTGTCAAAACATTTCCTTTTATTAACGATGCAGTGGTTTGTCGATGCACATTCTGATTTCCGAAATCAGTAAAACATTCTTAAGCCGTTATACCTAACTTACCATAAAGCTAGTATAACTCTTAAGTTTTCAAAACCAAGTATTACTCTTCTTTTAAACTGATTCAAAATCTTTTGAAATACTTCAAGTTCTTTATTATCACATAACCAACGTTATAGTTCAAATAAGTTACCTTTTGAAAACCACAAGTATTCTCTTACATACATAAAGTCGTTATAACCAACTTCCCATAAAGCCGTTATAACACTTTATGTTTTAGACCAACCAAATACATTTAACACGTACGTCTACCGCACTACATAGTTCACATATCATCTTTGGAAGAGATAGGAAGAGGTTCACATACCTCGCGACGAGTATCGACTAATAGCAAAACGCTCAGTACTTCCAATCGGCTACTCCTTAAGCCAAGTAGAAACGCCACACGTAGTACTTCAACCTATAAGGCCACGCGACTTATTAACATCAAGATCTTATCGTAGAACATTCAGCGAAAAAATTCGACTCTCCCACATGACAGCGTAAATCTCTCTTCTTGGGGCGGCTACCAAGCCAACCGAGGGGGTTATACATCTAACCCGACGGTACAATTCTACTCCACGATTACTACACAAGTCTCATGTCTGATTCGATTGATTCTTGAGCTTAAGTAAAAGACATTGCCAACCAACCACGTTGATTCTATATAGTATACTTCAACTATATATTCTAACAACATGTAATTTCCAATTACAATATAGTGACAAGATATTTACCTCGATAAGCCCATAAATATCCAAGTATAAAGTCGATCCTGGGCAATCGTTTAGCTCGACTCCGAAGCGCTCAACCCGCTCTAAACCACCCTTAGAAGTTCTAACCAACTTCTACACAATACTCCAACGGACTATGGAGATTTTCCTAGGGTTTCGGTTTTGTGACTGACGGGAAGTATAATAGTATTTCTGGGCTTTTCGTATAGGTATAACCTTAGAATACAACAAGGCATACGGCTAAGGTAATTTGGGCATTATAACAATACTTTAGAGAGTATTTCTACACCACAAAGGGGGGTATTATACGAAAGCAACTAGGCTAGGGGGGGGGGGGTACCCCACGGCCACACTACTAGGAGGGGGGGGAGAGGGCTCTCGGCCAAGGGGGCCTTTCAAAGGGGGAGAGGGGCTCTTGGACGAGAGTCAACAAGAGGGGAGAGGGAGGGATTTTAACACTTAGGAAAAATTTAGGATGAAGAAGTTCATCAAAGGAGAGGGGTATTTATAGCACAAGCCAAGGCCAACCAATGGCCAAGATCTAGCCAAGTGTATAGCAAGTGTAAGGCCAAGATTTACCCAAGTGCCCCCTAGACCCTACTCCTTAAAACCCTCACAAATATCTACCAAAAATATCTACCACTTGACACCCCAAAGTCGTCCAAGTGCGCATGACCTTGCCCGCTGATGAGAGGGTGCCAAGTCGCCTCTCGTTGGTCCAAAATGTTCCGTCTCTCGGAAAAATCCGCAAAAATAAGAAAAGACATAGCGAATTTTCCCTGCATGAAGTTATGTAAACAGTTTCGTCGAAAAACGACTCTAACCGGGTGTTGTGCACAAATGCCATTCGGCCAAGCCACCTAGGTGGGGGTGACACGTGTCACCCTCCTATTGGCCCAAAATAAAACATCTTCCGAAAATATCCACAATGGCCAAAATCTCGAAAACAAAGTGGGCCCCACAAAACCGTAAATTTCTCCCGTGGGCCCCACGTGACCATTTCCGAAAATAAAATTCCATATTTTTCTAATATTCCAGGAAGTCCGAATACCAAATCTGGGAATCCAATTCCCATTAACGAACCTTTTTCCTTCACAAAAACCGGAAACTTTTCCGTGGAAAAATCGCCTCTTTCTTCCTTTCCAATCTTTCTGTCGTATTCTCGTACGTACGTCCTCGCATACATACCCTGGAACCACGGGGTATAACAACATGTATGATAACCAAACTACAGTTCACAATAAATAAGCAGTCATGTCAAGTCAGGTACTCACGCCCTCAAAGTCATCACTCAAATATAACTATGGGTCTCACGCCCACAACATCAATCATGCCCGTGGAGTACCTTCGCCATTGGCGGTCTATGATATAAAAGCATCAAGGAATACACATGAACACCAGGTCTCACCTGTGTCCTAATAAAACCGTACAGGGTAAGTACGAAGGCATAGCCGACTACTAAAAACCACGCATGCCAAGGTCATAAAGCGTATCATGAGATCATGCGGGCCGTCACATGATCAAAGTTGGCCACTCGCGCGATATCTAATGTACGCGTCTAGCCTGGAACTTCCCGCGACTCGCATAGGCCAATCTCATAGGCCGCATGAGGTATAACCCGCATCGAGGGTAGCTACTCCCGTCCGCTGGACTTCGCGATCCGCGTAGCGCGTGGACGCGTGCCCGTAAGGGCGCAAACTAACTGGAACTCTCGTAGCTCGCATAGGCCACGGGACCCGCGTAGGTATCCTCGAATCATAGGTCACTAGACCCGCTGAGTCTACCCGCGTCGGAGGCGGCAACCTCGGAGCGATCAAGGTGAGTGGTACAATACCAACATAACGGCTGATAGCGAAACTATTTAGGCGCAATCGAGGGGAAACCCCTACAAACATCACAAGATACTAACACACGTAGCATCCTAGCATATGTACTTAACAAGTAAACAAGAAAGTATTACAAGGCTATCACAACCCAACACAATCAAGTTATACACACAAGGCACTTTCTACTATATGATTAACAAGATCGGGTTTTTATCCCCAAAGTACTTCATACTCTTTAAAAGATACGTTACTTTCACAAAAACCACACAATACCCGTAGTATATGAAAATAGAGTGATTATCTTTTGAAGTAAATCAAAACACTTACCCTTGTAAAATCAAGTAACAACATTATTTTCCAAACGTCTAAGTTTGCCTAATTTCAAATATTCACGTTTCTTATTTTAGAAGGGTTTCGTAGTTCATAGTCTTATTCATTTAAGAATATAATTCTCTTTTAAACCATCTGAGAAACATAAGCCTTATATGTGAGTAGGATATTCTTGTTTATAACAATCTTATTACAGCAGCCATGATCTAGGAAATATCATTTTGTCTCATCTTAGCTTCTATGCAAATGGAAGTTTCTACTGATTTTACTCTGTCAAAACATTTCCTTTTATTAACGCTGCAGTGGTTTGTCGATACACATTCTGATTTCCGAAATCAGTAAAACATTCTTAAGCCGTTATACCTAACTTCCCATAAAGCTAGTATAACTCTTAAGTTTTCAAAAACCAAGTATTACTCTTCTTTTAAACTGATTCAAAAATCTTTTGAAATACTTCAAGTTCTTTATTATCACATAACCAACCAGTTATAGTTCAAATAAGTTACCTTTTAAAAACCACAAGTATTCTCTTACATACATAAAGCTGTTATAACCAACTTCCCATAAAGCCGTTATAACACTTTATGTTTTAGACCAACCAAATACATTTAACACATGTACGTCTACCGTACTACATAGTTCACACATATCATGCTGGAAGAGATAGGAAGAGGTTCACATACCTCGCGACGAGTATCGACTAATAGCAAAACGCTCCAAGTACTTCCAACTGTCGGCTACTCCTTAAGCCAAGTAGATCGCGCCACACGTAGTACTTCAACCGAGAAGGCCACAACGCGCTTATTCACATCAAGAACTTATCGTAGAACATTCAACAGAAAATTCGCAAGCCTCCCGCCACAGCGTAAATCTCCTCCTCTATCGACGCCGGCTATCAAGCCAACCAGGGGGGGGTTTATACATCTACTCGGACGTGTACAATTCTACTTCACAGGAATGCTACAAGTCTCATGTCTGATCCTATGTAATTCTGATTGATTCTTTATTCTTGAGCTTAAGTCAAAAACATTGCCCGACTACGTTGATTCTATATATAGTATACTCCAACTATATATTCTAACAACATGTAATTTCCAATTACAATAGGGGGACAAGATAATTACCTCGATAAGCCCATAATTATCCAAGTATAAAGTCGATCCTGGGCAACGTTTAGCTCGATCTTGAGCGCTCAACCCGCTCCAAACCACCCTTAGAAGTTCTAACCAACTCCTACATACTACTCCACTAACTATGGAGATTTTCCTTAGGGTTTTGGTTTTGTATGAAGGAAGTATAATAGTATTTCTGGGTTTTTTTGTATAGGTATAACCTTAGAATACTACAAGGTATATGGCTAAGGTAATTTGGGCATTACAACAATACTTTTGAGAGTATTTCTACCAAGAGGGGGGTATTTATACGAGACAACACCACAAGGGGGGGGGGGGTGTATACCCCTCGGCCTACCCAGGGGTACTCGACGAGGGGAGAAGGGCTCTCGGCGAGGCCTGCAAGGGGAGGGGCGAGAACTATACTCTGAGGAGGAGGAATTTTAGACTTAGGAAATTATTTGGATGAAGAAGTCTTCAAAGGAGAGGGTATTTATAGGACAAGCCAAGGCCAACCAATGGCCAAGATCTTGCCAAGTGCAAGGCAAGTGTAGGGCCAAGATCTTGCCAAGTGCACCCTAACCAACTAACACACAAAATATCCTACCAACCCTTGACCACAATGGCCTCACTTTCGGCCACCTTTACCGCCCACACTCCACCAATGAGAGGGTGCCAAGTGGCGCCCTCTTGTTGGTCCAACACGTTTCGTCTCTCGGAAAAATCCGCAAAAAATATAAATGACATAGCCGGAATTTTCCCTACGAAAGTTGTGGAAAAGCGTTTAAAAACGACTCTAACCGGGGGTTGTGCACAAAAATAAATCGGCCAAGCCAAATCTTCAAGTTCAATTTTTTTACGTACGTCCTTATGTACATACTCTGAAAATACGGGGTATAACAAAGCCGTTATACCTGACTTCCCATAAAGCTAGTATAACTCTTAAGCTTTTAAAACCAAGTATTACTCTTCTGTTAAAATGATTCAGTATTCTTTTGAAATACTTCAAGTTTATTCAGGCTTAAGTCCGGAGACATTGCCCTAATTATTATTCAGTTAACACACGTACGTCTACCGTACTATATATATATTCTTTAAAATATCATGCTCAAGAGGATAGGAAGAATCACATACCTCGCGACGATTATCGACTATTAGCAAAACGCTCCACGGCTATAACCCGGCTAGCCTTGTCCACCTTTCAAGTAGCACATGATACTCGAGAATATTCAACCTATAAAGGTTATACTGATCTATCAAAGTCGGACTATACGGAAGAGTAAATCTAGATACAAGATTCTACGGAAATTTGGGCAGCCTCTTCCCTACCGTCAAACTACACAAGTCTCAGTAATACGTCTATGTAAATGCAGTCAATTCTCTTCTTTAAATTCGGGCTTAAGTCCAAAGACATTGCATGAAAACTAAGTTGATTCTATATATAGTATACTTCAACTATATATTCCTACAACATGTAATTTCCAATTACAATAGAAGGTCAAGAGTGTTTACCTCGCTAAGCCTAAAATTATCCAAGTTTATATGTCGATCCTGAGCACGGTTGCGCTCCTACTCGTGCGCTCAACCGCTCCAAACAACCCGTAGAAGTTCTAACCAACTTCTACTCAAATACTTCAACTATCAATGAAGATTTCCTTAGGGTTCGTTTAGTGGCTAAAGTAATGTATAATAGTATTTTCCGGGATTTTCGTATAGAGGGTACTTTGAAATACTACACAGGTTTTGGGCTAGCGTATTTTGGGACTTACAATAATACTTGGAGAAGTATTTCTCAACCCAGGGGGGGGGGTATTTTCGGCTAGCACAACTAGGCTAGGGGGGGGGTAGTTTTGGCCAAGGGGGAGGGGGTACCCTCGGCCAAAAGGCCTCACAAAGGGGGGAGGGTTTGGCGGAAACACTAGAAGGGAGGAGAGGGTTTTGCCTTGGAATTTCTCAAGTGAGGATGAAGAATAAGTCTTCAACTAAGGGGGTATTTATAGGCCAACCAATGGCCAAGATCAAGACAAGTGTTAGGCAAGTGTAGGGTGGGGATTTGGACATGTGTAAGTGGGTCCCACTTGTTCATCAACTACACAAAATATCTCACAAATATCCTACCTAACCTTGACTACAACAACACACAAAAAAAACGTGCAAGGTTGCCCATTGACGTCCACTCTTTGAGGGTGACACATGTCATCCTCCCGTTGGTCCAAAATATTTCGTCTCTCGGAAAAATCCGCAAAAATTAGAAATGGCATAGCCGTAATTTACCTTACGCGAGTTGTGTAAAACGTTTCGTCGAAAAACGACTCTAATCGGGTGTTGTGCACAAAAATCGAACCTATGCCTAACTTTAAAGCCCAAACTTTTCTACGTACGTTCTTACGTACATACTCTGGAAATACGGGGTATAACATTCTCCCCTCCTTAGAAATATTCGTCCCGAATGTTCCTTCTAAGTCTCAAAACATACGTGCGCCAGTATAGTCTTCACTACTATACTTACGAGAACAATCCTACCACACCTGGCCACAGAAACACCTGCGCAAAATCTTACATCCAAGTCCACGAGGGAAACACCTCTAACATCACAAAACCCCTTACCCGAGGTTTAAAATATACTTCCATCGCACCTCCTCCTTACAAAAGAAATGATCACATCTATGCTCGCCATACATGCTCGCTTCTTCTCTTACTCGTCGTACCTTTCTCGTACACTCGAACTCTTTCTCATAACCTACCATTTATTCTGACGAGTTCCAATTCTCGGGTTTACTATCTCCAACTTGGTCATCATTAACTGGGAACACTCTGGATGGATCTCCGATACTTTTCCGAACCTAACAACATGAAGGACCGGACATACTGCCTCCTATGTCGGACGGCAAAAGCTAACATATAGGCAACCTGGCCTATTCTTCATATGATCTGGAAAAGGCCCAAAGTAACTCGGGCTAAGTTTCCTACGATTTCGAATCTCGTCACACCGCCAGGGTGGTACCTTCAAGAAAACCCACCGTCATCCACGAACTCTAAGCGTCGTCGCGATTATCCGTACAATTTCTGCATTTGCCAAAACCTCTTCTAGACAAGCTACACCCTAACCACAGTCTGCTGGAACAAGCCTGAACCAACTATCTGAACCTTGCCAACATCGAACCAATCGACCGGCAACTTACACTTCCGCCCCTACAAGGCTTCATAAGGCAACATCCGAACACTGAAATGGTAGCTTAAACACTTCCCCAACAGGAGACAACAATCCTCACAACTACCCCTGAAATCCAAACAACGGCGAGGCGAATCCGATCTGAGACTCACTGAGTTCCTAACCTGCTGGTAAAACTTCGGAAAAAGCAGTAGTACCACAGGCTCCTTATGCATCATAAGGTGAAGGTAGGCACCGTGCAACCTTACAACCTTTCCGATATAACATCATCGCCAATGTAACGGTCTGGTGAAAGACACGATGGTGACCCGTCGGCGACTCTTGGTCGAACGCGTCCACGAACTCGTCACGATGGTTAACTAGACTTGGGCCTAACACCCTCGTGACCCTACCACCTGGCGGGGCCACCACAAACTGACCCCACCATAAAACAGGTCGCGGGTTGACCCGCGGCATGGCCTCAACCCGACCCACTCTCGCATAAACACTTGCTCCCCGATCCGGAACAATCTTACTAATCACGTTACGAAAACCTAGCGGTCTTCTTAGCTCAACTACCCTCTTTCATTTTCCCACAACTCAGGGACTTATCACACAAACATATCTCACGTGCACTATGGACTCCGATAAGGGTCAAACATAAAATACATCTTTTTCTCGAGATGGCCTTACCTCTAAGGTCTCTACGTATAAGACTCTAAGGTTCACACTTCCTCTATCCCCCAAATCTTACTCGGTTAACTAACCATGATATCTAATCATAATTTCCACTTATGTTATCTGAACATAATACTTAAGATATACTCATCTTACACGTACTAATCTCTAGAGGGTTAAGGATATACCTGTATCTACTGCTTCACTCCCCGTAGTCGTTCTAATCAAACCTGCCCCGTAGGGCGCATAGCTAGGGAAGATGATGAACTGGTCACTGATCATGAAGGCTGAGTCCTCCTACTTACATCCCTCCTACTAGGACATTCTTTCGACACATGGCCCTGACGGCCGTCGGTAAAATGAGCACCAACAAAAGACGACATTCCCCGGGATGACAATCTGCCACACTATGAACACTGGGGAAAAACTGAATCCGGCTGGCTGAAACCTACGTGTAGCTGTGAACCGGAAGCTCTGGAGCTCTGACCAACTCCTACCTACCCCGAACGTCCTGAACCCTGTGGAGGACCTCTCTGCACTGGTGGATGTGCATAATCAATCTGCTGGTGAGGTGATTCGCCTCGAAAGTTACTAAAGGACCTTGTTGTTCTGGCCATCTCCTGATGTCCTTGGTTAACCCGTCGATCTCTACGTTTCTCGGCCTGCTGCGCATAAGCCCGTACACAGGCCATGCTCAAGCCTAACTGAAAAATTACTCTTGTGCAACTCTCTCTTGGATAGTCATCAAGACTTGCGGTACATCGGTATACTCTCTGGTAGCCAAATCCATAGTTAATGCGAGTCGCCTCTTTGCAATCCATATTCTCTGTCCCCGGTCGTGGGCGAAGGTTCAAATATCATGGCGCGATGGAGCTACGCCGCCGTGCTAAACTCTGCTGGGGCTAGTGACGTCGCAGAACTCCCCGAATGAAGCACTACCCTAGGTAATGATTGGGCCCGTGCCCACGTAACCCTCTGTACTCTACTCGCAGCTCCCTCGGCTGCCTTGCCCTCCTGGGCTCGGGTTGCCTTACGCGGAGGCATAACGGTAAGGGAAAGAAATACGTTAGAGGGTCGACTTATAACCTGACTCTAAGCACGATCTCAGAGTGAGAAGAATGGAAACCAATCCTAAATATCCTATAGCCTCCTGATTATTGGTGTGGTGCACAACACACCGATAATCAAGACTCTACTGGATACGGTCTGTAGACACTTTCCGAGGATTAACTGCTCTGATACCACTTTTGTCACGACCCGTTCCGGGGCCCGTGACTGGTGCCTTACCCGGGCACCCAAGTAGTCATACATCAGAGAAAATCAGCGGAACATAAAACAATAACATGAAGCCAATGCAATAAGACAGTGAAATAAGAAGACAGGCTAACCAAAAACGGTTACCTTCAGTATATATAAATAACAATTTGAACAGTTACATCCCATTACAACCCTGCCCAAGCGGTACTACGGACCTCTACGAATGATATGACAACAACGACGGGGCGGGGCCGTCATACCACGAATGTAGCACCTACAACGAGGACTATACGAATAAGCCTCGGAGAAGCGGAGCTTTCCCAACGCTGAATCTTGTGACCTTAAGGCGAGGATCAACGGCGGTGTACCTTTACTGCGGCATGAACGCGGCCCGAAGGAGTCGATGCAACGGTACCAAGTATGTGGCGAAAATCACGTAAATGAAATCATAGTAGTCTATATAAAGCAGGAGACATGGATGATAACCAAACTACATTTCACAATAAATAGCGGTCATGTCAAGTCGAGGACTCGCGCCTCAAAGTCATCACTCAAATATAACAATGGGTCTCACGCCCACAATATCAATCATGCGTGGAATACCTTCCGCCATGGCGATCTATGATATAAAAGCACGAGGAATACACAAGAACACGGGTCCACGTGTCATCATAAAACCGTGCGGGGTAAGTGCGAAGGCATAGCCGACTACTAAAACCCAGTACAACAAGGTCATAAAGCGTATCATGATCTGTCTGGTATCGCATGATCAAAGGCGGCCACTCGCCGCGATATCTAATGTGCGCGTCTAGCCTGGAACTTCCGTAGCTCGCGTGGGCCACTCGATGGCCCGCGTGAGGTATTCCCGCATCGAGGGTAGCTACTCCCGGCGGCGTCTGGACTCGCCGTCCGCGTGGCCACATAGACCGCATGACCACAAAGGCGCACACTAACACGGAACTCCCGCGATTCCGCGCCACCTGCAGACCGCATAAGGTATTCTCGAATCATAGGTCCACGCAGACCGCTGAGTCTACCGCGTCGGAGCGGCTTAACCCGGAATCATGGGTGATACAATACTAACATAACGACTTATCGTTTAAACAACATAAGCACAATCAAGAAACCCCTTTACACAAACATCACAAGATACTAACACGTAGCATCCTAGCATGTTTACTTAACAAATCAACAAGAAAGTATTACAAGGCTATCACAAACCAACACAATCAAGTTATACACACGAGGTACTTTCTACTATATGATTAACAAGATCGGGTTTTATCCCCAAAGTACTTCATACATTAACTCTTTAAAAGATACGTTACTTTCACAAAAGTCACACAATACCCGTAGTATATGAAAAATAGAGTGATTATCTTTTGAAGTAAATCAAAACACTTCTCTTGTAAAATCAAGTAACAACATTCTTTTCCAAACGTTCCAAGTTTGCCTAATTTCAATTACTCAAGTTTCTCATTTTCGAAAGGTTTGTAGTTCATAGTTTTAATCCTTTAAAACAATTTGAGAAACATATACCTTATGTGTGAGTAGATTATTCTTGTTCATAACAATCTTGATACAACATCCATGATCTAGGAAATGTAATATCATTTTGTCTCATCTTAGCTTATCACGGATGGTAGTTTCTCTTGGTTTTAATAATACTTTATTAGTCAAAACATTTCCCTTTATTAGCGCTGCTGTGGTTTGTTCGATACTTATTCTGATTTCCGAAATCAGTAAAACATTATTCCTTTTGAAAACCAAGTACTCATTACTCACGAATGAGGTTTCACACTTTTTAACATAATTCAATCAAGTCAAGTCTTTTATCTTTTAAGATCAAGTCTCTTAACTTCTTAAATCAATAAATCATTCTTTTTATCTCTCTTAAGCCGTTATACCTGACTTCCCATAAAGCTAGTATAACTCTTAAGCTTTTAAAACCAAGTATTACTCTTACATTAAAATGATTGATTCTTTTGAAATACTTCAAGTTTATTCAGGCTTAAGTCCGGAGACATTGCCGTAATTATTATTCAGTTAACACACGTACGTCTACGTACTATATATATATTCTTTAAAATATCATGCTCAAGAGGATAGGAAGAATCACATACCTCGCGACGATTATCGACTATTAGCAAAACACTCCACGGCTATAACCCGGCTAGCCTTGTCCACCTTTCAAGTAGCACATGCTACTCACAGAATATTCAACCTATAAAGGTTATATCTATCAAAGTCCGGACTATACGGAAGAGTAAATCTAGATACAAGATTCTACGGAAATTTGGGCGACCCTTCCCTGCAGTCAAACTACACAAGTCTCTGTGTCTGATCTATGTAAATCTGGTCAATTCTCTTCTTTAAATTGGGCTTAAGTCCAAAGACATTGCCATGAAAACTAAGTTCAGTTCTATATATAGTATACTTCAACTATATATTCCTACAACATGTAATTTCCAATTACAATAGAAGGTCAAGAGTGTTTACCTCGATAAGCCCAAAATTATCCAAGTTTATATGTCGATCTGAGCAAGGTTTAGCTCTACTCAGTGCGCTCAACCCGCTCCAAACAACCCTTAGAAGTTCTAACCAACTTCTACTCAAATACTTCAACTATCAATGAAGATTTCCTTAGGGTTTCGTTTAGTGGCTAAAGGAAAGTATAATAGTATTTTCCGGGCTTTTCGTATAGAGGGTACTTGGAAATACTACAAAGGTTTTGGGCTAGAGTATTTTGGGCATTACAATAATACTTGGAGAAGTATTTCTCAACCAAGGGGGGGGGGGTATTTTCGGCTAGCACAACTAGGCTAGGAGGGGGGTAGTTTCGGCCAAGGGGGAGGGGGTACCCTCGGCCAAAAGGCCTCACAAAGGGGGGAGGGTGTGGCGGACGAAACACTAGAAGGGAGGGGTTTTTGCCTTGGAATTTCTCAAGTGAGGATGAAGAATAAGTCTTCAACTAAGGGGGTATTTATAGGCCAACCAATGGCCAAGATCAAGACAAGTGTTAGGCAAGTGTAGGGTGGGGATTTGGACATGTGTAAGTGGGTCCCACTTGTTCATCAACTACACAAAATATCTCACAAATATCCTACCTAACCTTGACTACAACAACACACAAAAAAAACGTGCAAGGTTGCCCATTGACGTCCACTCTTTGAGGGTGACACATGTCACCCTCCCGTTGGTCCAAAATATTTCGTCTCTCGGAAAAATCCGCAAAAATTAGAAATGGCATAGCCGTAATTTACCCTACGCGAGTTGTGTAAAACGTTTCGTCGAAAAACGACTCTAATCGGGTGTTGTGCACAAAAATCGAACCTATGCCTAACTTTAAAGCCCAAACTTTTCTACGTACGTTCTTACGTACATACTCTGGAAATACGGGGTATAACAAATGAGGTTTCACACTTTTTAACAAAATTCAATTAAGTCAAGTCTCTTATCTTTTTAGATCAAGTCTCTTAACTTCTTAAATCAATAAATCATTCTTTTTATCTCTCTTAAGCCGTTATACCTAACTTCCCATAAAGCTAGTATAACTCTTAAGCTTTTAAAACCAAGTATTACTCTTCTGTTAAAATGATTCAGTATTCTTTTGAAATACTTCAAGATTATTCAGGCTTAAGTCCGGAGACATTGCCGTAATTATTATTCAGTTAACACACGTACGTCTACCGTACTATATATATATTCTTTAAAATATCATGCTCAAGAGGATAGGAAGAACCACATACCTCGCGACGATTGTCGACTATTAGCAAAACGCTCCACGGCTATAACCCGGCTAGCCTTGTCCACCTTTCAAGTAGCACATGCTACTCACAGAACATTCAACCTATAAAGGTTATACAAGTCTATCAAAGTCTAGACTACTCGGTAGAATAAATCTAGATACAAGATTCTACGGAAATTTGGGCAGCCCTTCCCTACCCGTCAAACTTCACAAGTCTCATGTCTGATCTATGTAAGTCTGATTCAATTCTCTTCTTTAAATTCAGGCTTAAGTCAAAAGACATTGCCGCACAACTATGTTCAGTTCTATATATAGTATACTACAACTATATATTCCTCTGACATGTAATTTCCAATTACAATAGAAGGTCAAGTGTTTACCTCGATAAGCCCAAAATTATCCAAGTATAAAGTCGATCTTGAGCAACGTTTAGCTCTACTCGGGTGCTCCACCCGCTCCAAATAACCCTTAGAAGTTCTACGTAACTTCTTCTTAATACTCCAACTATGGAGATTTTCCTTAGGGTTTCGTTTTTGTATTGAAGGAAGTATAATAGTATTCGGGCTTTTCGTATAAGTGTAATCTTGGAATACTACAACTTATACGGCTAAGGAAATTTGGGTATAGTAACAATACTTTGGAGTATTTCTACCAGAGGGGGTATTTATACGAGACAACACCACAAAAAGGGGGTGTATACCCTCGGCCAACCCCACTAGGAGGGGGGTATTCTCGGCCAAGGGGGGAAGGGAACTCTCGGCCAAGGGGCCTCTCAAAGGGGAGGGCGAGAACAACACTACAAGGAGGGAGGATTTCTAGACTTAGAAATTATTTTAGGATGAATAAGTCTTCAAAGGGGAGGGGTATTTATAGGTCAAGCATAGGCCAACCAATGGCCAAGATCATGCCAAGTGCTAAGCAAGTGTAGGGCCAAGATTCATCCATGTGCACCTTATCCATCTACCACAAAATATCCTACCAACTACTTGACAAAAAGCCAAGGATTTCGTCCAAGCTTTACTGCCCACACTCCATCAATGAGAGGGTGCCAAGTGTCGCCCTCTCGTTGGTCCAAAATGTTTCGTCTCTCGGAAAAATCCGCAAAAATTAAAAATGGCATAGCCGGAATTTTCCCCTCGCAAGTTATGTAAAACGTTTCGTCGAAAAACGACTCTAACCGGGTGTTGTGCACAAAGTAAAATCGGCCAAGACACTTTTAAAGCCCAAACTTTTCTACGTACGTCCTTACGTACATACACTGGAAATACGGGGTATAACAATAGGCACTGTGATTACTATTATACCATGCTGCCATATTAATAGCCGCCTGATCGCGTGACCCTTCACGTTCAAGGATGAAGTCACGGATAAACAAAAGTCGCTTGATTAAAGGTGAGTCGTCGTTCTTATCAACCCAGGTCCAAATATTGTTGTTGTTGTTGAGATACTTGTCATTGATCCATTTAATCCAAAGTGTGTCCTTCTTTTGATGGATATTCCAAAGGCACTTAGCGAGCAAAGCAAGGTTCCAGGCCTTGAGATCACGATTACGAGGCCTCGCCGCTTCGGCACAGTACACTCCTTCCATGCAACAAGAGGGTGGTTTGAACGTCACAGGAAGGTCCTACATAGCCCGTAAACATTTTTACAAACCGCAACAGGCACTGGAAGCATTGATAATCAGAAACATTCCACACCTTGGAGGACAGACTTGATGAGTTCAAGCCTACCCGTATAAGATAAAGTAGCACTCATCCACGAGTCGGTGTACCCTGCAATTTTGTTCACAAAAGGGTCATAGTGAACCAGTCTCATCCTCTCCGCGGTAAGGGGAATGCCGAGATATCGGAAAGGCATAGCGCCAGTGTCGAAGCTAGTAATCTGCTTAATATCAGCAAGGTCGTGGTCTGTAATACCAGCCGTGTACAAGCTGGACTTGAGTGCATTGGTACTGAGACCCGAGCAATTCTGGAAATCACGAAGGCAATCCATGAGGATCCAGACGGAAGTAGTGTCCCCTTTTGACATAAGTAGCAAATCATCGGCGAAAGCAAGGTGGGTGATCTTTAAGCTTTTACACTTGGGGTGGTAGTAGAAAACCGGCGTCTGAGTGTTCTTGTTGATCATCCTTGAGAGATATTCCAAGAAAATAACAAATAAGGTAGGGGAGAGAGGGCCCCCCCTGTCTGAGTCCCTTTCGGCCCTTAAAATGGTCGTGTAAGCTCCTATTGATAGAAATCGAATATGAAGTCGTGGAGACGCATTCCATAATCCAAGCAATGATTCTCTTCGGGAAATTCAAACCAATCAAAATAGCCGTGAGGAATTCCCAATTTACTGAATCGAAGGCCTTACGGAGATCAACTTTGAGCATGCATCTACTAGAGACCCTCTTACGGTTGTAACCCCTCAAAAGCTCATGTGCAAGGTGTATGTTGTCAGACATACTTCTATTCTGGACAAAAGCCGCCTGAGCTGGATCAATTAGGACATCCAAAGCGGTCACCAACCGTGAAGCAATGATCTTTGTGATGACCTTGTACATAATGTTGCAGCATGAAATAGGCCTGTAGTCGCCCACCGTTGAGCAGTGGGTAGATTTAGGAATAAAGGCGATGGTAGTGTGGTTGATCTTCTTGAGAAGTTTTCCTGAAGTGAAGAACTCTTTAACCGCTTCACAGAACTCCCCGCCAACGATATTCCAAGCTTTCTTGAAGAAACCCGAAGAGTAGCCATCCAGACCAGGGGCTTTGTCATCCCCAATACCGAATAAAGCCCCTTTAATCTCAGCATCTGTGACATTTCTAACGAGGTTATCCCCATGTTCAATCGAGAGGCAATTGCCCGAATATATGACACCAACATCAATAGCCTGGCAAGCATCCCTAGCCCCAAATAACCATTTATAATAATTAATGAATTCCGCCGCAACTTGGTCATTGAAGTTCGTAAGAGAACCATCACTCTTGGTAGTAGACGCAATAAAGTTCCTTTTGGAGTTACGTTTGACCATACCATGGAAGAACTTAGTTCACCTATCACTGTGCTTGAGATTCTCACATTTGGCAAGCTGCCTAAGGAAACTCATTTTCGCATTAATAAGAACCATGGACTTGCGCCTTAGCTCGGAAACCCGCGTGTGTAAGTGGTCAAGGTTTTGTCACGACCCGACCCCGGGCCGCGACTGGTGCCCTACCTGGGCACCCTGTTCAGGTAAACATCAGAGAATAGCAGCGGAACATACACAACATAAACACAGGTGTAAACAATATAACAACACAGGCTAGCCGATAAGGTCGCCTTCCATAATATAAACAAAGTCAAAAGTACAACTTTACAACTCAGTTCTTACAGCCCAACCACATATGTGAATACATACCTCTAGGAATAACAACTGTGGCGGGACAGGGCCCCGCCATACCCCTGAATTTACATAATCTACAACATCAGGGAAAGACTGTACCAAAAGAAAGACAAGCCTCCGAGAATGGAGCTTAGGCGTCGATAAGTGATCCTAAGAGTGAGGATCCACCACCGCTTACCGCTTCCTGCGGCATGAGCGCAGCCCAGGAAGGGGTCGACACATATGTACTAAGTATGTAAAGCTGGAAAATCTTGTAATTAAAACATAAGTTTAAAAGAAAGCGGGACATGCATGATAACAAAATTACAAGATCGATTGCCTTACTAACAATGAGAGTACATCAAGATAATACGTGACATCACAATAGCGGTCTCCGATCATATCATGGGTAGCGAACCCATAAAAACAGGTGGTATAACGTCTTGGGGTTCCTACCCCTAATTTATACTCTTACCCTAAAGCAGGTGGTATAACGTCTTGGGGGTTTTGCCCCTCATTTATACTCTTACCCTGGCAAAGGTAATAAAACAGGTGGTATAACGTCTTGGGGGTTTACCCCTCATTTATACTCTTATCCTGGAGAAGGTGGTATAGCGTCTTGGGGGTTTGCCCCTCACTTATACTCTTACCCTATCTCAACCGGCCATCATACAATAAATAAGCAAGTTAGAAATCCCCCTAACTTCTTATTAGTCTTATTCGTCTACACTCTCATTTTAGTTTACTTAAGGCACTAACAGGTCTTTTATAAAAATCCGGGAATTTAACCCAAAGTACTACGTACTTCAACCTTTTTAAAAATGACTCATTTTCATATAGAACTTCCAAGATACTATAAACCGTAGTATCAAGTCAAAATCTCTTTTCAAGACAAGTCACAATACCTTTAGAATTTAAGTTAGGTTTCTAAATCAAGTGACTTCTTTTCTTATAAAACCTTAGGCAATTGATACCTTAAAACCAATTTGCCTTTCATTAAAAACAAGCCATTTACCTTTGCATAAAGTCAATATAACCAACTCCCCATAAAGTCGTTATATTCACTTTATACCTTAGTCAAGTACAATTTCATATCCAAGGGACTTATACGATTAAAACGACACAAGTATCACATACTTTAAATCCCTTCAAGTCCCTTAACTTTACTAAGACTTAAGACATCCTTAATACTTTCAAAGAAGTGAGTTAACTTCCTAACTCACCCGACTTGACATTTTATAAGGCTAGTAAGGAATGTCAAAGTCTTGTACGTCTACCGTACTATATACGCGAAACTAGTCATGCTCAAAGGATAGGAAAAATTCTACATACCTCGTCGGGTCAAACCACTTGCCAAGTACAAAGTCTCGCCCGTAGTATGTCAACCTATAATATTCACAATACGTCTATTAAAGCCTTACTTCAATCGTAGAATATTATAAGTGTTAAGTCTCTATATTCTACGGAAAATCGGACAGCACCTCCTTTGTTTTTACTCACTTTGCCACCTTTTTCAAGGCCGAAATACAACAACCAAACAGCCCCATTTGGCTCACAACAATATAGAAGGTAGTCCAATACAAATGAATAACCAAACATCCCCAATTGGCTCACAACAATATAGAAGGTAGTCCAATACAAATGAATAACCAAACAGCCCCAATTGGCTCACAACAATATAGAAGGTAGTTCAATACAAATGAATAACAAACTAATACAAACTACAGTCCAAATTCGGCCACCTTGAGTTTAACAATACCAATTCTTATCCAATTTCCATTTCAATCCAAATTGGTAGCATAACATGATATCAAGTCGCATTTGATTATAATAACCATAATCTTTAAGTAAGTAACATGCGACGATTTCTAAAAACGACCAATTAGTAATCCAATTTTCAAGTGGCTTGTATAATATTTCGGATTTAGCTACAAGCAATCCATAATACTTATAACTTCAACATATCAACTTCATGCTAGCAACAAGTAAAGCTAACAACAACAATATAAATAATCTTGTAAAACTTTCAAAGAACAAGATTATACCTCAATGATTCTTAATCCAACTCCAATCCGAAGTCGCTCCTTAGTAGTTTATAGCCTCTCCAAGACACTTCAATCCGCTTGTTGAGACCCTTAGAACAACACCAACAATTATCCTTCAAATCTCCAAACAAAACCTAGAAAGACCCTTAGGTTTTCGTTTTGCGACTAACCCGTAAACTATCTTTTTCCAAGACTTTTCTATTGAGATGTGTTTACAATACACCTAAGAACCTTGGTTTAAAGTGGGGAGCTAAAAGAACAAGAAGCAAAGATTTTTCCTTTTTCCTTGAAGAGAACCCGAGAGCACTAAGCCTATGTTCTTCAATTTTTTTTCAAGAAATTTGCTAAGTGTTGGCACTAGTAGTGCTACTAGTAGTAATATAAAGGGTCATGGAGGGTTAAGATGCATCCAAATGGTTGGCTTGGATAATCGCTTAGCAAATATCAAGACTTATTGACCATTGACTTAGTCAAGATTGTCAAGCCACAACTTGCAAGACTTTAGTCATCCAAGACTTATGGTAAATGACCATTATGGCCTTGCCTAAATCGACCAAGGCATCACATAAGGGGGGTGACACGTGTCGCCCTCCCATTTGTCACAAAAAAACGTTTTCCGACAATTCCATAAATCCGATAAATTTTTTACAAGTCTCAAATCTTAACACTTGCGAGTTCTTACTTACGTTCTTAAAACATGTCCTGTAATTACGGGGTGTAACATTCTTCCCCCCTTAGAAACATTCGTCCCCGAATGTTCTTTCGGAGTCAAACTTATAATTAGCGACCTAACTTCCTTTCACAACCCCGACATACCAAAAAAGCCACACATGGCCACATAATAGCACTTAAGAAAAAGAGATACATCAATTCAAACTTGACAAGTAAGGGAAGATGAATTACCTGACGGTATAGGAAATAAGTGAGGATACTTCCTCAACATGTCCTCCTCCGCTTCCCAAGTCATCTCCTCCCGGTTATCATTTCTCCACAGGACTTTGACGGAAGCTACATCTTTGGTCCGCAGTCGCCTGACCTGGCGATCGAGTATCGCTATGGGACTCTCCTCATACGATAACCCCGCTGTTACCTGGACCTCACTGGTAGGGAAAACTCTCGCTGGATCTCCGATACACTTCCTCAACATAGAAACATGGAAGACCGGATGTACCGCCTCTAACTCTGATGAAAGATCCAACTCATAGGCAACCTTGCCCACTCTACGGACGATCTGGTAGGGCCCAATGTACCTTGGGCTGAGTTTCCCCTTCTTACCGAATCTCATTACACCCTTCATGGGTGACACCTTCAAGAAGACCCAATCGTCTACCTGAAACTCCAAATGCCGACGCCGATTATCCGCATAAGACTTCTGCCGACTCTGAGATGCTAACAGTCTCTCCTGGATAAGCTTCACCTTATCCACAGCCTGCTGTACCAAATCTGGGCCGACTAACTGTACCTCGCCCACGTCGAACCAACCAATCGGCGATCTACATTTCCGCCCATATAAAGCCTCGTATGGCGCCATCTGTATACTGGAATGGTAGCTGTTATTATAAGCAAACTCCACAAGAGGTAAATGGTCCTCCCAGCTACCACTGAAATCTATCACGCAGGCTCGCAGCATATCCTCAAGTGTCTGGATAGTACGCTATGCTGCCGTCGATCCCGAGGATGGAATCTTGTCGAGACTCACTGTGTCCCTAGACCATACGGAAAGATCTCCGAAGTTAGGCAGCCCGGGCTCTATCGGATATAATTGACAAGGACACCGTGCAGTCTCACAATCTCTCTGATGTACAATCTGGCATAGTCCTCAGCCGAAAACGTCGTCCTGACTGGAAGGAAATGGGCTGATTTCGTCAGCCTATCAACAATAACCCAAATGGAGTCGTACTTGTTATACCCCGTGGTTCGGGCCGTGCGTGTGGGGCCGTGCGAGAAATTAGAGAAACACGTGCAGGGGCCTCAGAGCCGCGGCGCCGGAGGCAGGGCCGCGGCGCCAAGGTGGGTGAAGTGCGGTGAGGCGCTGAAGTTCCAGCGCGCCGGGAAGCGAGCGGCGCCAAAAATCCGAGGTCCGCGGGAGTTGCGCGCCGGGAAGCAGTCGCGGCGGGAAATTTGGGCGGAAAAACGTAGAAAATCTGATTTTTGTTTTAAAAGGGGCCATGGGAGGGTGACAAGTGTCCCCCCCCCCCCATCTGATTTTCAGAATGCATGCAATATAATTGACCAAGACTTAGTCACTTTTCCATCTTTCATCTTTACTCTCTCTCTCTCTCTCTCCAAAGCTTGAGCTCCCCCTTCTCTCTAAAACTTCAAGAAGTGTTCTAGCCTAAGAAAATCTGAAAAGTTAAAGGCAAGAAGGAAGCTTGTGACTAGCTTAGAAGTGCTATTGTGGTGGTGTTCTTGGAGAAAAAGGCTAGCAAGGTGTTGGAATAAGTTTGGCTAAAACTTAAGGTAACATTTCTTCTCTTGTAGTTGGTATTGGGTGTTGCATGTTTAATAGGAAGAACTTGTAGTTGGAAAAATGCACTTAGAGTAGTTGCATGTAAGAAATGGGGTGTGATTATGAAAGAATTGGTTAGGGGGATTTTATGAGCATGTTGTTGCCTAAATACTACATTAGACTTGTTGGGTTAGTTGTTGTAACTTGTGGGGCTGAATTTTTACACACCAAAGTTTAGGTGTGTAATCCCCTTGGTGTTGGTTGGTTGTTGAGCCTTAAACATGGCATTTGAGCGTTAAAAATCGATCTTGGAAAAGGTGGCAATGTATGTAGAAACAAAGGAAACGCTGCCCAATTTTCCGTAGGAAATTGGTGACTTTAACTTGGAAAAATTCTGCATTGTAATTAGAGCTTGATAAACGTATTGTGGTCATTTTAGGTTGACATACTACGTGCAGTAAATTGGACTTAGCTTGTGGATTGACCGAAGAGCTATGTGGAGCTTTCCTATCTCTTGAGCATGATTAGTTGTACCTATGTAGTACGGTAGACGTACAAGATTTGGAAATCTTCGTTTGTTATAAGTATTTGATACTTGCTTCGTTTTAAAAGAAAAGTATAAAAATCCCTTGGACTTAAGGGAATGTGTTTTACTATTGTTTAACTCTAATGTAACGGCTTTATGGGGAGTTGGTTATATTAGTTTGATAAAGTTTAATGGAGAAAGGTTTTGATGATTTGAACTTGTGGAAGGAAAATGGTTCTAAGGCATGAATTGCCTAAGGTTTTACAAGAAATGAAGTCACTTAATTTAGAAGCTTGAGATAGTTTTAAAAGGAAATGTGACTTGTTTGAAAAGAAATCGTAACTTGATACTATGGTGATTAGTATCTTGGGATTTTTTTTGTATAAAAAGGAGTTATTTCTTAAAAGGTTAGAGGTACATGATACTTGGGTTAAATTCCCGGATTTTTATTAAAAGACATGATCGTGCCTTAGGTATACTAAAATGAGAGGATGTATTAATACTATTAATAAGAAGTTAGGTGATTCTTAACTTGCTTAAGTTATGATAGGCCGGTAGTGCTTATGTTGTGATGTGATAGGCCGGTAGTGCTTATGTTATGTTTAATAGCGGATGAGCTATGTTATATATATTCATATTGTTCTGGGTAAACCGGGTTATTATTTATGCCATGGATTTGCTATCCATGATGCGAGTCTTGGCGCTTGTACTCATGCGGATCGGACCGACCATAGGATCCATGCGGGTGAAATAGTCCCGTGCGAGTACGCGATGGTACTCATGCGGATCCACGGGATCCGTGCGGGTGAAATAGTCCCGTGCGGGTGAAGCGATCCACGTGGCGAGGCGAATGACCTCATGCGGGTCCACGGGGCCGTCGCGGGTGAAATAGTCCCGAGTAGGATTGCTTAATGATACTACGGGCGAGTACCTGTTTTATCATGAGTGTTATACCGTATTTCCGGTGTATATGCGTGGGGCGTCGTAGAAAATTTTGAAGCTTAAGTAGGCTTGGCGATTTTCACTTTGTGCCTGACACGATTAGAGTCGTTTTTGGCGAAACGTTTCCACGACTTTCGTAGGAAAATTCCGGCTATGACATTTATATTTTTGCGGATTTTTAGAGGCGAAATATTTTGGGCAGCGGGAGGTGACACTTGTCAACCTCATTGGGCGGTTTAGTGGGGCGGTCGAGGTTGGTTGGCCTTGGCCGATTGGTCCCTTATTTTGGGCCTTGTTTTGTGGCTTGCTTTGTGCCATGTTTGGTGGAGTAGGGTTAGGGTGCACTTGGCTTGATCTAGGCCTTACACTTGCCTTGCACATGGCTTGATCTTGGCCATTGGTTGGCCTTGGGTTTTGCTATAAATACCCCCCCTTGGAAGACTTGTTCATCCATTCCTAAATATTTCTAAGTGTTAAAATCCTCCTCCCTCCCCTTTGTGTAGAGTTCGGCCGAGGGCCTCCCCCTTGTGGCCGAGAGCACCCCCCCCCCCCTCTAGGGGTGCTAGCCGAGAGTGTACCCCCCCCCTAGCCTAGTTGTTTTCATAATACCCCCCTTTTTGTGGTGTAGAAATACTCTCCAAGTATTGTTATAATGCCCAAAATACCTTAGCCTTTACCTTGTTGTATTCAAAGTTACCTCTATCGTAGAGCAGAAAATACTACCTTTTGTCCTTTTTGTCTCAAACCGAAACCCTAAGGAAATCTTCATCGTTGGTTGAAGTATTTGAGTAGAAGGTGGTTAGAACTTCTCTGGGTTGTGTGGAGCGCACGGAGTAGGTGCTAAACCTTGCTCAGGATCGACATTATAACTTGGATAAGTATGGGCTTATCGAGGTAAATATCTTGTCCTCTATTGTAATTGGAAATTACATGTTGTATGATTATATAGTTGAAGTATACTATATATAGAACTGAGCGTTGTTATCGTGATGTCTTTTGACTTAAGCACGAATAATAAGAAATATTTTCGAAGAAGAATCTTGAATTGTAATTACATAGGGGTATTCTGATGACTTGTGTAGCTTTCTTTGTGTAGTAGAATCGTACACGTCAGGTTAGGCGTGCAAACCCCACGTTGGCTTGGTAGCGGCCTCGATAAAGGAGGAGATTTCTGTTGTTGCGGGGAGTCTTCCGAATTTTATGTAGAATGTTCTACGATAAGATCTAAAAATTAATAAGCGCCTTGTGGCCTTATAGGTTGAGTACTACGTATGGCGCGATCTACTTGGCAGGAGTAGTAGCGGTTGGAAGTACTTGGGCGTTTTGCTATTAGTCGATACTCGTCGCGAGGTATGTGAACCTCTTCCTATCTCTTCTAGCATGATATGTGTGAACTATGTAGTGCGGTGAGCGTCATGTGCTAAATGTATTTGATTGGTTTAAAACATAAAGTGTTATTACGGCTTTATGGGAAGTTGGTTATAATGACTTTATGTTGGTAGAAAATACTTGTGGTTTTAAAAGGTAACTGATTTGAACTATAAGCGGCTTGTTATGTGTTAATAAAGAACTTGAAGTATTTCAAAAGATTTTGAATCATTTGAAAGAAGTAATATTTGGTTTTGAAAACTTAAGAGTTATACTAGCTTTATGGGAAGTTAGATAATAACGGCTTAAGAATGTTTCTTGATTTGGAAATCAGAATGTGTATCGACAAACCAACTGCGGCGTAATAAAAGGAAATGTTTTGTGATTAAGTATTATTAAAACCAGTAGAAACTTCCATCTGCATAGAAGCTAAGATGAGACAAAATGATATTTCCTAGATCATGTCTGCTGTAATAAGATTGTTATAAACAAGAATATCCTACTCACATATATGGCTTATGTTTCTCAGATAGCTTAAAAGGAGAATTATATTCTTAAATTAATAAGACTATGAAATCTGAAACCTTTCTAAAATAAGAACAGTGAACATTTGAAATTAGGCAAACTTGGGCGTTTGGAAAATAATATTGTTACTTGATTTTACAAAGGTAAGTGTTTTGATTTACTTCAAAGATAATCACTCTATTTTCATATACTACGGGTATTGTGTGGTTTTGTGAAGTAACATATCTTTAAAGAGTTATTGTATAAAGTACTTTGGGGATAAAACCCGATCTCGTTAATCATATAGTAGGAAGTACCTTATGTGTGAATAACTTGATTGTATTGGTTTGTGATAGTCTTGTAATACCTTCGTGTTTGATTTGATAAGTAATCATATTAGGATGCTACGTGTGTTAGTATACGTGATGTTTGTGTAAAGGGATTTTCCCTTGATTGTGCTTATGTTGTCTAAGCGATAAAGCTTATGTTGGTATTTATACCACTCACCGTGTTCAGGGGTTAAGCGCCTCCGTCGCGGGGTAGACTCGGTGATGCAGGACCGTGATTCGAGAATACCTCGTGTGGGTCCGGGGGCCTATGCGGAGCTACGAGTTCAGGTTAGTGTGCGGCCTTTATGGTCATGCGATCTATGTGGCGTGCGGATTTGCGAGTCGGGGCGATCTTGGGAGTAGCTACCCACCGATGCGGGGTTATACCTCATGCGGGCCTATGAGACTGGCCTATGCGGGGCTGCGGGGAGTTCCAGGGCTAGACGCGCACATTTGATATTGCGAGCGGCGACGGCTTTGATCATGTGACGGTGCAGACAATATCATGATCTGATTTATGACCTTGTTAATCTTGTAGGTGTTAGTAGTCGGCTA
Source organism: Przewalskia tangutica (assembly GCA_029844215.1). Lineage (NCBI taxonomy): Eukaryota > Viridiplantae > Streptophyta > Magnoliopsida > Solanales > Solanaceae > Przewalskia > Przewalskia tangutica. Next base: position 41,187,680 of record CM056725.1, on the reverse strand, counting down.
TGCCTTCGTCTTACCTGTCTATTTTATTTGGACACAGTGGGACTGCTTTGTTCATATGTATTCCTTGGTGCTTTTCTATCATTATTTGCGGTGAGGAAGGTATTCCACGGGCATGATTGATGTTGTGGGCGTGAGACCCATTGTTATATTGGAGTGATGACTTTGAGGCGTGAGTCCACTAGACATATTTGCTTATTTATTAATCGTAGTTTGGTTATCATACATGTCTCGCTTTCTATAGACTACTATGATTTCATTCTGAGTATCTTCATGTTTCACATACTTGGTACTGTTATCTTGACCTCCTTCGGGCTGCGTTCATGCCGAGTAAAGGTACGCGATCGTTGATCCTCGCTCTTAGGAGTCACGATTCAGCGTTTGGGAAAGCTCCGTTTCTCGGAGGCTTATCTTCGTATAGTCCTGTCGTTGTAGGTATTTACATTCGGGGTATGGCGGGAATCTGTCCGCCATTGTTATCATATCATTTCTTAAGTGCATGAAATCTTGTTGTGGCGGGGTTTGTAAAAGGATTTGCTGTTCATTTGTAAGAGTTGTTATTTATATATATCTTAGAAAGGCAAGTTTTCCTCGATTACTATTTTGTACTTCATTTGTTTCATGTATGTGTTTTATGTTCGTGATTACTCGATGTTGTATCACTAGGGTGCGGGGTAAGGCACGATCCACGCCCAGTTAGTCGTCACAAAAGTGGTATCGAGCGATTAATCCTCGGAAAGTGTCTACGACCGTATCCGATGAAGTCTTGATTATCGGTGTGTTGTGCACCACACCAATAATCGAGGAGGCTATAGGATATTTAGGATTGGTTTATATTTTTCTCACTCGAGATCGTGCCTTAGAGCGGTGTTGTAAGTTGGACCCTACAACGTATTTCTTTCCACTACCGTTATGCCTCGCGTGGCGGCCCGACCCGGGAGGACTAAGCGTAGGAGGCTGCGAGTAGAAAACGAGAGGTTCACGAGGCACAGCCCGATCATCACTGGGGTGGTGCTTCATTTGGGAGTTACTGCGGCGTCACTAGCCCAGTGAGTTTAGCAGCGGCGGCGATTCCTCTGCGCCATGATATTTGAACGCCGATCCACGGCCAGGGCGGGGAATATAGATTGCAAAGGCGACCACATTACTAACTATGGATTTGACTACGGAGTATACCGATGTACCGCGAGTCTTGATAAATATCAGCGAGAAGGTTGTGCAAGAGTAAGTTCTTGATTAGGCTTGAGCATGGCACGTATGCGGGCTTATGCACGAGCCGAAAGCGTAAGTCGACGGGTTAACGAGGGACGAGAAGAGGGCGAGTAGCAAGGTCCTTTGGTAACTTGCGGCGATCGCCTCGCGGCCAGATTAGATTATGCGCATCCATCGATGCGAAAGGTCCTCGCGGGGTTCGGGGCGTTCGGGGTATGCGAGAGTTGGTGAGCTCGAGCTTAGGTTCACGATCACGCGAAGGTTCGGCCATGCAGATTGATTTTCTCGGTGTTCCGCGATGTGGCGGCGTCATCTCGGGAATGTCGTCTTTTAGTTGGTACTTGTTGTACCTATGACCGTCAGAGTCTGATGTCGAAAGAGTGTCCTTGCGGGAGGACTTAGCCTTCAGGATCGGTGGGTAGTTAGTCATCTTCCTTAGCTATGTGCCTACCAGGCGGGTTTGATTAGAACGACTAAGGGAGTGAAGCGGTAGATCTGAGATAGATCTTTAACCCTCAGGGTTTAGTATGTGTGATAAGGTGAGTATACCTTAAGGGTTATATTCGATAGCATTGTGTAAATGGTGATTAGAAATCTTGGTTAGTTAACCAAGTAAGATTTGGGGATAGAAGGTGTGAGCCTTAGAGTTTTATACGTAGAGACCTTAGAGGTAAGGCCGTCTCGAGTAAAAGGCGTATGTTTATGTTTGACCCTTATAGGAGTGCATAGTGCACGTGAGCTATATTACGGGATAAGTCACGAGTAGTGTGGCATGAAAGAGGGTAGTTGAGCTAAGAAGACCGCTAGGTTTTCGTAGCGTGATTAGTGAGAGTTTTCCTTGGAGAGCTGGCGTTTAGCGGCGTTCTTGGTCGGGTTGAGGCCACGTTGCGGGTCAACCAGCGGCATGTTTGGTGGTGGGGTCGGTTGTGGCGGTCCGCCTTGTGGTAAGTCACGAGGGTGTTAGGCCCGAGTTTAGTTAACCAGCGTCTGAGTTCGTGGATCGTTCGACCGATGGTCGGGCGAGGAAGGTCGGCCGTCTTGTCTTCAGCAAAGGCCGTTTACTCGGCGGTGTTGATTAATCGAGAAAGGTTGTAAGGCTGCAGGTGCCTACCTTCACCTTAGGGCGACAGTGGAGCCAGTGCGACTGTTTTTGTTTACGGAAGTTTTACCAGCGAGGTTAAGAACTCAGGTGAGTCTCGAGAATCGCATTCGCCTCGGGCGGTGTGTGGATTTGGGGGTAGTTGTGGAGATTGTTGTCTCTGTGGAGGAGAGTTTAAGTTACCATTTCGGTGTTCGGATGTCGCCTTATGAAGCTGGTAGGGGCGGATGTGTAAGTCGCGGTCGATTGGTTCGATGTTGGCGGGATTGATAGTTGGTTGAGCTTGTTCCGGTATGGATAGAGTAAAACTTGTCTAGAAGAGGTTACGGCAACTCGGAGAAATCGTGCGGATAATCGGCGGCACGCTTAGAGTTCGAGTTAACGGTCGGTCTTCTTGAAAGTACCACCCGGGTTGGGTGTGGCGAGTTTTGGAAAAGCAGAGGAACTTAGCCCGAGTTACTTTGGGCCCTTTTGGGTTCATGTGAAGAATAGGCGGGTTGCTATAGGTTAGCATTTGCCGTCCGACTTAGGAAGCGACGTCCGATCTTCGTTTTGTTATGATCGGGAAAGTATCGGAGATCCATCCAGTGTTCCCGATTAATGATGACCACGTTAGAGATAGTGACCGAGTTTTAGAAAGCGGCGATTTGAAATGTAGTAAGAGTTCGAGTGTCTGACCTCGGGGATCGCATGCGGCCGGTACCAATTGTTGGGTCGCGGGTGACACTAGAACCTCGCGGCAAAGTGACAAAAGTGGTATCATCACGGCGAGTAAAGGGAGAAGCTAGCATGTATGGCGAGCATAGAAGTGATCATTTATTTTGTAAGGAGAAGGTGCGAAGGACGTATCTTTGAGACCCCGGAGAGAGGTGTTTGTGGTAATGTTAGAGGTGTTTCCTCGTGGACTTGGATGGAGGTATTTGCGCGGGTGTTTACGTGGCGTGTGTGGCGGGATTGTTCGCGTAAGTATAGTTGTGAAGTCTAGTGTTGCGCGCGTTTGTTTTGAGACATAGAAGGAACATTCGGGGCGAATGTTTCTAGGAGGAGAATGTTATACCGTATTTCCGGTGTATATGCGTAAGGGCGTTGTAACGCCCGAACCCGTTCATGGTGCCTTACCGGGCACCTAGTGATACAACATCGAGAAAACCAGCGGAAAATAAAACATGAATCATGAAACAAGAGATATAATAAATAAGCAAAGCACCAAAGCGATTGCCTTGGTATATCATAAAACCCGACAGTTTAATCCTTTTTACAACCACGCGGCAGATTCTACGGACCTAAGATTTACAACGACTATGACGGGGGGGCCCGCCATACCACGAATGTACAAGCACCTACAACTCGAGGAACACATGCAAAAGATAAGCCTCGGAGAAGCGGAGCTTCCCAAACGCTGGCGAGATCTAAGAGCGAGGATCCACGGCGATGTACCTCTACTGCGGCATGAACGCGGCCCGAGAAGTCGATTACAGCCAGTAGTATGTGGCGTACAATCAGTAAATGAAATCATACTAGTCTATATAAAGCGGAGACATGTATGATAACCAAACTACGATTCGACATAAAGCGATCATCACTCGATATAACTATGGGTCTCACGCCATGACATCAATCGAGTTCGCATTATGGCGCGTGCCGGAATCTTGCATCGGTGTAGACATGTCCATGATGCACCAATAAGACAGCAATCCAAATGGACGCATACCCGTGCGCTACGCATCGTGTCAGTATGTCCAAAGGGAAACAATAAGACAAATTTCCAAATGGTCGCATACCCGCTACGCGTCGTCGTGTCGATATGTCGAAAAGGAAATCCTGGCGATAATCGAAATGAAACATACGTGCGCTACGCGTGTCGATATATCCAAAGCGATTAACCACAAGACCTTAACCAAAATGGAAGCATACGTGCGCTACGCATCGTGTCGGTATGTCCAAAGCGATTAACAATAATACTATCAGCGAACGTGCGTGGAATTTCTCCGTCATTCTGCACGTCCAAGTAAGTTCTCAACAGTCAACCGACCTCTATCGAGAGCGGTAACACGAAACACAACGCTTGTACAATAAAGGCTATCATCACAAGCATAGGCAAGTTTCACAACAACAAGCATAGGCAAGTTTCACAACAACAAGCATAGGCAAGTTTCACACAACTCAAAGTACTTTCATTTTATGCCAAAGTCGGGTTTTTAACCCCAAAGTACTACATCGTTAAGTTCTTTTAAAAGAGATCCATTCTTGTTATAAAGTCACCCGATACGTAGTATTAGAATGACCAACCCATTCTTTTTCAAAATCAAGTAACAACATTCTTTCCTAAGTTCCGGTTGCCTAGTTTGATTACTCGAAGCTTCTCATTTTCAAATGGTTTCATAGTTCCCAAACTTAATCACTTGATTCCTTTTTAGAGCAATTGAGTAACATATGTCATATATGTGAGTAGTTTATTCTTGTTTATAACGATCTTATTACTGACCATGATCTAGAAAATGTAATATCATTTTGTCTTATCTTAGCTTACATGCGGATGGAGGTTTCTTTGGTTTTAATACAACACATCATTATTCAATACATTTTCCTTTATTAACGCTGCGGTGGTGCAGCCGATACGTTACGATTCGAAATCGGTAAAACATTATCCCTTTAAAAACCAAGTACTCATTACTCACGAATGAGGTTTCACACAAACATCCACATTAAAACAAATAAGTTAAGTCTCTTATCTTATAAGATCAAGTCTCTTAACTTCTAACATCGATAAACCATTTTCACTTACATAAGGTCGTTATAACTAACTTCCCGTAAAGCTATTATAACACCTATGTTTTAAATCAACCAAATCACTTAGCACGTATGCGTCTACCGTGCTACATAGTTCACAACAATCATGCTAGAAAAGATAGGAAGAGGTTCACATACCTCGCGACGATTTATCGACAATAAGCAAAATGCTCCAAGTACTACAACGCACTAGCCACTTTCCACTCCTCGAGTAGAATACGCTACTCTTAGTACTTTCACTATAAAGGTCACAAACGTCTATTAACCCCAAAACACAAGTTTTCTATCTTTCTAAAGAAAATTCGTGACCTCCCCCCACATGAGCGTAAATCTCCTCTCTATCGAGGTGGCTACCAAGCCAACCAGGGGGTTTACACGTCTAACAGGACGTGTACAATTCTACACAAGTCTCTGCAATCTGATCTATGTAAATACCGTTGATTCGATTCTTTATTCTTGAGCTTAAGTCAAAAGACATTGCGAATACTAAGTAGTTCTATATATAGTATACTTGACTATATATGCTAACAAACATGTAATTTCCAATTACAATAGAGGACAAGATAATTACCTCGATAAGCCCAAAATTATCAAGTTATAATGTCGATCTGAGCAAGGTTTAGCTCGCTCGTGCGCTCCAAACCACTCCAAACAACCTTAGAAGTTCTAACCAACCTGCTCAAATACTTGACCAACTGAAGATTTCCTTAGGGTTTGGTTTGAGACTAAAAAGGACAAAAGGTAGTATTTCAGGACTCTACGTAAAGAGGTATCTTTGGAATACTACAAGGTACAAGGCTAAGGTATTTTGGGCATTATAACAATACTGGGAGTATTTCTATACCACAACAAGGGTATTATACGAAACAACTAGGCTAGGGGTACCCAGCGAGACACCACATGAGGGGAGGAGGAGGCCTCGGCCAAGACTCTCAAAAGAGGGGATGAGTTGGGCGAACTCAACACTAGAGGAGGAGGATTTTTAGGCTTGGAAGGTTTCATTTGTGGATGAAGAGTTCATCAACATAAGGGGTATTTATAGCAAAACCAAAGGCCAACCAAGGGCGAGATCCTTCCAAGTGTAAAGCAAGTGTAAGGGCAAGATTAAGCCAAGTGCACCCTAAACCCTACTCCACAAAACACTCCACAAAACAATGCACCAAACAAGGCACACTTGAGGGCGATCGGCGAGCCAACCCACCTGGCCAGTCCCTCCAAGCCGTCGATAGGGTGACAAGTGTCACCCTCCGTTGGTCCAAAAGGTTTCGTCTCTCGGAAAAATCCGCCAAAAATACAAAACGACATAGCCGGAATTTTCCGCCGCAAGTTCTGTAAGCGTTTACGTCGAAAACGACTCTAAGGTGTTGTGCACAAATGTTATTTCGGCGGGTGCCACATGGGGTGACACGTGTCGCCCCGATCGCCAGAATATTTCGTCTTAGAAAATATCCAAAATACGGAAAACTCAAAAACAAAGCGGGCCCCAAAAGCGTAAATTTCTCGTGGGCCCCACGTGACCATTCAGAAAATAAAATCTCAAAATTCTAATATAATCTATGAAGTCCAAATACCAAATCTGGAATCCAATTCCCATTAACGAACCTTTTTCTTCACAAATAACAGGAAACTTTTAGTGAAAACTCACATCTTTCTTTCTTTTCAAAATTTTCTCGCATTACTCTGCGTCGTCCTCACATACATACCACTGCAACTACGGGTATAACATTCTCCCTCCTTAGAAACATTCGTCCGAATGTTCCTTCTCAATCGAATAACGATAAAGTTCCTCTAACAAGTTGCGATGCCACGGCCACGAAATAACATCGTCCTCTTCTTTCCTTACTCGTCGTGCCCTTCTCGAGCGCTTGAACTCTCCATTCGTACCATACTTGATCATTACTTAGTTCCGAAAATCTCTGAGTCACTACCTCCAAACTTGGTCATCTTACTAACCTCGAACTTCTTAAGGCCATTCCGGCCTTTCTGAACCGCTTCTGGTCGACGCGTCCACGAACTCATACGATGATCATACAAACTTGGGCCTAGCACCCTCGTGACCCTACCACTGGCGGGACCACCGAACTGACCCCACCCCAAACCGGGTTCTGGGTTGACCACAAATGGTCCTCAACCCAACCCCAACCGCGCCAAACTCTTGTTCCCGATCCGAACAATCTTACTAATTCACATCATGAAAGCTACCACTTCCATCTCACACTACCCATGGACTTATCACACAAATAAATCCCACGTATACTACTCACCCATAAAGGTCAAACATAAGCGAATCTTTTACTCAAGGCGACCTTAACTCTAAGGTCTCAGTCGTGAAATAGTCTAAGGTTCACACTTACCATTCCTCCATACGTATCCTTCCAACTAACCATGCATTCTAACTCACACGTATCACAATGCTATCCGTACATAGCACACAATAATGAGATCATCATAACAAGCATACCAAAACTCTAGAGGTTAAGGATATACACGAAGCTACCGCTCCACTCTAATCATAGGCACGCCTGCAGTGCATGTATGAAGGTGATAAACCAGCCACAGATCACGAAGGTGATCGTAACATCCGTGCTACCCTTGGTCGGACAGTTCCTCGCAAAATGGCCTGCTGCGCATGCAAAACAAACTCCCAATCTAGCACGACACTCTCCAAAATGGAGTCTACCACAATGGTCCGCACGAGGTAGGGGTGGCTTGGTGGTTAACACCACTGCTCTGCCAAAATCTGAACCCTTGGAGCGCCGACTGCTCACGAAGGCGGTGGAGGACCACTGCATGCCGGTGGGGTATATAACTAACTTTCTTCTTGAGGCGGTCCGCCTCGAAAGCCACCAAAGGACCTGTAGTCTGGCCCTCTTCTGGCTGATCGGTCATTCGTCGACCCTCCGTGCCTCGCATCTGGTGCATGAGCTCGCATGCGGGCAATGTCCATGCGGTGAAGAAACACCCGCAAGACTGACCATATAATCATCTAGCGGTGGCGTGGCGATGCACCCTATCCTCCATATCTGCAACTAAGCGCGAGGGACATATCGAGCGAAAGAATCGAACTCGACATTGTACTCACGGCGGTCGCCTGCGTCTCGATAACAAAAATCGCCGGCGTGCCCTCGCCATCTGCGGAGGCAAGAAGTGCGTGAGAAAGCCCGAAAACTCATCCCATTCTGCGGAGGTGCATGTACTCTCCCGGAAAGCTCGTGAATCAAACGATCATTGCGGTATCACGCGGCCGTGCGAACAAAGGTCACAGACTTCGGTTTGAAGCCTTGATCACGCGTGATCATGTAGCTGCCGGATGAACTCCTGCGGATCATCCTCGACCTCGACCCGTAAAACTCGCGGGCTGACTCGAGAAAGTCGTAGCCTCAAACTATCTGCTCGGGGTGAACCGCTGGTGCTCTTTGGGCCAGGCTGCTGCATCCGGCCTATCTCATATCGGCCACGACCACGGCGGCAAGCGCCATCTCGCGTAACCCGTCTCCTGCGCGGTGTGGGGCTGGAGGCTCAGTGCTGCGGTCTCGGCGGCCATTCTTTGCGGCTCTAACCTCTCTTTGGCGGCGTCCACAAAACTCACCGTCGGAGCACTGTCTCAGTCTTGGCCAGGGCTGCGCCTCGAACTCCTCTGTATCTCACTAGCGGCTCCCTCGGCTGCCTTGCCCTTCCGGGCTCTGGTTGCCTAGCGGAGGCATAAGCGGTAAAGCGAGATACGTCGGAGGGTCCAACTTACAACACAATTTCTAAGGCACGATCTCGGAATGAGAAGAATGAAACCAATCCTAAATGTCCTATAGCCTCACGATTATAGATGTGGTGCACAACACACCGATAATCAAGACTCTACTGAACACGGTGCAGACACTTTCCGAGGATTAACTGCTCTGATACCACTTTTGTAACGCCCCGAACCCGGGCCCGTTACTGGTGCCTTACCCCGGGCACCCTAGTGATACAACATCAGAGAAGACCAGCGGAAAATAAAACATGAATCATGAAACAAGAGATATAATAAATAAGCGAGCCAACCAAAGCGTTGCCTTGGTATATCATAAAACGAGCAGTTTAATCCTTTTACAACCACTGCCCATTGCGATTCTACAGACCTCTAAGATTTACAACGACTATGGCGGACGGGGCCCGCCATACCCAGAATGTACAAGCACTCTGACTCGGGAACACATACCAAAAGATAAGCCTCGGAGAAGCGGAGCTTCCCAAAATTGGCCCGAGATCCTAGGCGAGGATCCACGGCCGATGTACCTCTACTGCGGCATGAGCGGCCCGAGAGTCGATCTGAGTACCAAGTATGTGAAGCTATGCAATCAGTAAATGAAATCATACTAGTCTATATAAAGCGGAGACATGTATGATAACCAAACTCTGATTCCACGACATAAAGCGATCATCACTCGAATATAACTATGGGTCTCACGCCCACAACATCAATCGAGTTCGCATTATGGCGCGTGCCGGAATCTTTGCATCGGTGTAGACATGTCCATGATGCAACAATAAGACGAATCCAAATGGAAGCATACGTGCGCTACGCATCGTGTCGGTATGTCGAAGGAAACAATAAGACAACTTTCCAAATGGGCGCATACCCGTGCGCTACGTCGTGTCGATATGTCCAAAAGAAATCCTGGCGATAATCGAAATGGAAACATACGTGCGCTACGCATCGTGTCGATATATCCAAATCGATTAACTACAAGACCTTAACCAAAATGGAAGCATACGTGCGCTACGCATCGTGTCGGTATGTCCAAAGCGATTAACAACAATAATACTATCAGCGAGCGTGCGTGGAATTTCTCGTCGCAAGCACGTCAGTAAGTTCTCAACGATCAACCGACCTCTATCGAGAGCAGCGGTAACACGCGAAACACAACGCTTGTACAATAAAGGCTATCATCACAAGCATAGGCAAGTTTCACAACAACAAGCATAGGCAAGTTTCACAACAACAAGCAAAGTACTTTCATTTTATGCCAAAGTCGGGTTTTAACCCCAGTACTACATCGTTAAGTTCTTTTAAAAGAGATCCATTCTTGTTATAAAAGTCACGATACAGTAGTATTAGAATGACCAACCCACCTTCTTTTTCAAAATCAAGTAACAACATTCTTTTCCTAAGTTCGGTTTGCCTAGTTTGATTACTCAAGCTTCTCGTTTTCAAATGGTTTCATAGTTCCCAAACTTAATCACTTGATTCCTTTTAGAGCAATTGAGTAACATATGTCATATATGTGAGTAGTTTATTCTTGTTTATAACGATCTTATTACGTGACCATGATCTAGAAAATGTAATATCATTTTGTCTTATCTTAGCTTCTATGCGGATGGAGGTTTCTCTTGGTTTTAATACAACACATCATTATTCAATACATTTTCCTTTATTAATTTGCGGTGGTGCAGCCGATACGTTCGATTCGAAATCAGTAAAACATTATCCCTTTAAAACCAAGTACTCATTACTCACGAATGAGGTTTCACACAAACATCCACATTAAAACAAATAAGTTAAGTCTCTTATCTTATAAGATCAAGTCTCTTAACTTCTAACATGAGTAAACCATTTTCACTTACATAAGGTCGTTATAACTAACTTCCCATAAAGCTATTATAACACCCTATGTTTTAAATCAACCAAATCACTTAGCACATGTACGTCTACCGTACTACATAGTTCACAACAATCATGCTAGAAAAGATAGGAAGAGGTTCACATACCTCGCGACGATTTATCGACAATAAGCAAAATGCTCCAAGTACTACAACGCACTAGCCCTTTCCACTCCTCGAGTAGAATCGCTACTCTTAGTACTTTCACCTATAAAGGTCCTGGCGTCTATTAACCCCAAAACACAAGTTTTCTATCTTTACAAGAAAATTCGAAGCACCTCCCCATGCAGCGTAAATCTCCTCCTCTATCAGTAGGCTACCAAGCCAACGGGGTTTACACGTCTAAGGACGTGTACAATTACACAAGTCTCTGCAATCTGATCCCATGTAAATACCGTTGATTCAGTTCTTTATTCTTGAGCTTAAGTCAAAAGACATTGCAGGAATACTAAGTAGTTCTATATATAGTATACTTCAACTATATATGCTAACAAACATGTAATTTCCAATTACAATAGAGAACAAGATAATTACCTCGATAAGCCCAAAATTATCCAAGTTATAATGTCGATCTGAGCAAGGTTTAGCTCACTCCGTGCGCTCAAACCACTCCAAACAACCCTTAGAAGTTCTAACTAACTTCTACTCAAATACTTGACCAACTATGAAGATTTCCTTAGGGTTTCGGTTTGAGACTAAAAAGGACAAAAGGTAGTATTTAGGACTCTCGTAAAGAGGTATCTTTGGAATACTACAAGGTACAAGGCTAAGGTATTTTGGGCATTATAACAATACTAGGGAGTATTTCTATACCACTGACAAAGGGGTATTATACGAAAACAACTAGGCTAGGGGTACCCGGCCAAGACACATGAGGAGGAGGAGGCCTCGGCCAAGACTCTCAAAAGAGGGGATGAGTTGGACGAACTCAACACTAGAGGAGGAGGGATTTTTAGGCTTGGAAGGTTTCGTTTGTGGATGAAGAGTTCATCAACATAAGGGGTATTTATAGCAAAACCAAAGGTCAACCAAGGCGAAGATCCTTCCAAGTGTAAAGCAAGTGTAAGGGCAAGATTAAGCCAAGTGCACCTAAACCCTACTCCACAAAACTCCACAAAACAATCGCAAACAAGGCACACTTGAGGGCCAATCGGCGAGCGACCAACCCAGTCCTCGAGCCGTCGATGAGGGTGACAAGTGTCACCCTCCGTTGGTCCAAAAGGTTTCGTCTCTCGGAAAAATCCGCAAAAATACAAAGCGACATAGCGGAATTTTCCGCCGCAGTTCTGTAAGCGTTTCGTCGAAAGCGACTCTAACCGGGTGTTGTGCACAAATGTTATTTCGGCCAAGGGTGCCACATGGGGGTGACACGTGTCGCCCCCCGATTCGCCCAGAATATTTCGTCTTCCGAAAATATCCAAAATACCGGAAAACTCAAAAACAAAGCGGGCCCCACAAAACCGTAAATTTCTCCCGTGGGCCCCACGTGACCATTTCCGAAAATAAAATCTCAAAATTCTAATATAATCTATGAAGTCCAAATACCAAATCTGGGAATCAAATTCCCATTAACGAACCTTTTACTTCACAAATAACGGAAACTTTTAGTCGAACACTCACATGTTTCTTTCTTTTCAAAATTTTCTGCGTACTCTAAATGCGTCGTCCTCACATCCATACCCTGCAACTCCGGGGTATAACGACGTCGTGAAAATTTTGAAGCTTAGCAAACTTGGCGATTTTCACTTTGTACAACACCTTTGCGATTAAGTCGTTTTTCGAAAGCGTTTCCTGACTTTCGTAGGGAAAATTCCGGCTATGACATTTATATTTTTGCGGATTTTTAGAGACGAAATATTTTGGGCCAGCGGGAGGTGACACTTGTCACCCTCGTTGGACGGTTTAGTAAGCGGTCGAGGTTGGTTGGCATGGCCGATTAGTCCCTTATTTTGGGCCTTGTTTGTGGCTTGTTTTGTGCCTTGTTGGGTGGAGTTGGGTTAGGGTGCACTTGGCGTGTTATATGCCTTACACTTGCCTTGCAGATGGCTTTATCTTGGCCATTGGTGGGCCTTGGGTTTTGCTTTAAATACCCCTGGAAGACTTGTTCATCCATTCCTAAATATTTCTAAGTGTTAAAATCCTCCTCCTCCCCTTGTGTAGAGTTCGAGGCCTCTCCTTGTGGCGAGCACCCCCTCTAGGGGTGCTAGCCGAGTGTACCCCACAGCCTAGTTGTTTTCATAATACCCCACTTTTTGTGGTGTAGAAATACTCTCCAAGTATTGTTATAATGCCCAAAATAACTTAGCCTTTACCTTGTTGTATTCCAAAAGTTACCTCTATACGTAGAGCCCGGAAATACTACCTTTTGTCCTTTTTGTCTCAAACCGAAACCCTAAGGAAATCTTCATAGTTGGTTGAAGTATTAAGAAAAAGTTGCGTAGAACTTCTAAGGGTTGTTTGGAGCGCACGGAGTAGGAGCTAAACCTTGCTTAGGATCGACATTATAACTTGGATAATTATGGGCTTATCGAGGTAAATATCTTGTCCCTCTATTGTAATTGGAAATTACATGTTGTATGATTATATAGTTGAAGTATACTATATATAGAACTGAACGTTGTTATCGGCAATGTCTTTTGACTTAAGCCTGAATAATAAGAAACCTTTTCGAAGAAATCTTGAGCTGTAATTACATAGGATTGTATTACGATGACTTGTGTAGCTTTGTGTAGTAGAATCGTACCGTCGGTTAGGCGTGCAAACCCCACTGGTTGGCTTGGTAGCCTCGATAAAGGAGGAGATTTACGTTGTTGCGGGAGAGTGTCTTGCGAATTTTACGTAGAATGTTCTCACGATAAGATCTAAAAATTAATAAAGCGCCTTGTGGCCTTATAGGTTGAGTACTACGTGTATGGCGCGATCTACTTGGCAGGAGTAGCGGTTGGAAGTACTTGGGCGTTTTGCTATTAGTCGATACTCGTCGCGGTATGTGAACCTCTTCCTATCTCTTCTAGCATGATATGTGTGAACTATGTAATGCGGTAGGCGTACATGTGCTAAATGTATTTGATTGGTTTAAAACATAAAGTGTTATTACGGCTTTATGGGAAGTTGGTTATAACGACTTTATGTTGGTAAGAAAATACTTGTGGTTTTAAAAGGTAGCGATTTGAACTATAAGCGGCTTGTTATGTGTTAATAAAGAACTTGAAGTATTTCAAAAGATTTTGAATCATTTGAAAGAAGAAGTAATATTTGGTTTTGAAAACTTAAGAGTTATACTAGCTTTATGGGAAGTTAGATAATACGGCTTAAGAATGTTTCTTGATTTGGAAATCGGAATGTGTATCGACAAACCAACTGCAGCGTAATAAAAGGAAATGTTTTGATTAAGTATTATTAAAACGGTAGAAACTTCCATCTGCATAGAAGCTAAGATGAGACAAAATGATATTTCCTAGATCATAGTCATTGTAATAAGATTGTTATAAACAAGAATATCCTACTCACATATAAGGCTTATGTTTCTCGAGATAGTTTAAAAGAATTATATTCTTAAATGAATAAGACTATGAAATCTGAAACCTTTCTAAAATAAGAAGTGAACATTTGAAATTAGGCAAACTTGGACGTTTGGAAAATAATATTGTTACTTGATTTTACAAAGGTAAGTGTTTTGATTTACTTCAAAAGATAATCACTCTATTTTCATATACTACGGGTATTGTGTGGTTTTTGTGAAGTAACATATCTTTAAAGAGTTATTGTATAAAGTACTTTGGGGATAAAAACCGATCTCGTTAATCATATAGTAGGAAGTACCTTATGTGTGAATAACTTGATTGTATTGGTTTGTGATAGCCTTGTAATACCTTTGTGTTTGATTTGATAAGTAATCATATTAGGATGCTACGTGTGTTAGTATTCTGTGATGTTTGTGTAAAGGGATTTTCCCTTGATTGTGCTTATGTTGTCTAAGCGATAAACCATTATGTTGGTATTTATACCACTCACCGTGTTTCCGGGGTTAAGCTGCCCTCCGTCTGGGGTAGACTCGGTGATGCAGGACCGTGATTCGAGAATACCTCATGCGGGTCCGAGGGCCTATGCGGGCTACGAGTTCGAGTTAGTGTGCGGCCTTTATGGTCATGCGGTGCATGTGGCCATGCGGTGCGAGTCGAGGATGACGCCGGAGTAGCTACCTCGATGCGGGGTTATACCTCATGCGGGCCTATGAGATTGGCCTATCGCGGAGTGCGGGAGTTCGGGGCTAGGCAGCGCACATTTGATATTGCGAGCGGCGACCAGCTTTGATCATGTGGCGTGCAGACAAATATCATGTCTGATTTATGACCTTGTTAATGTAGGTGTTAGTAGTGGCTATGCCTTCGTACTTACCCTGTACTGTTTTATTTGGACACAGGTGGGACCTGCTGTTCATATGTATTCCTTGGTGCTTTTCTATCATTGACTGCCGGCAGTGAGGAAGGTATTCCACGGGCATGATTGATGTTGTGGGCGTGAGACCCATTGTTATATTGGAGTGATGACTTTGAGGGCGTGAGTCCCTGACTAGACATGACTGCTTATTTATTGTGAACTGTAGTTTGGTTATCATACATGTCTCCTGCTTTCTATAGACTACTATGATTTCATTTACAGTATCTTCATGTTTCACATACTTGGTACTGTTATCGACCTCGCCCGGGCTGCGTTCATCCGCAGTAAAATACGCGATCGTTGATCCTCGCTCTGAGGGTGACCGTTCAGCGTTTGGGAAAGCTCCGTTTCTCCGGAGGCTTATCTTGGTATAGTCCCCTGTCGTTGTAGGTATTTACATTCAGGGGTATGGCGGGGCCCTGTCCCGCCATTGTTGTCGTATCAGTTTCTTAGAAGTGCATGTAATCTTTGTGTGGCGGGGTTTGTAAAAAGGATTAAACTGTTCATTTTTAAGAGTCGTTATGTATATATATGCCGAAAGGCAAGTTTTCCTCAGATTACTGTTTTGTACTTCATTTGTTTCATGTATGTGTTTTATGTTCCGCTGATTACTCTGATGTTGTATCACTAGGGTGCCCGGGGTAAGGCACCAGTCACGGGCCCAGGTTCGGGTCGTGACAATGAGCCTCCTATTTTTATGCTATAAAATGTATACTTGTTACTCTCATTATTAGTAAGGCACAGTGCAACATAATTTGGTTTTATCTATAACTTCAGTGTATTTTGGACTTATAATATTACTACAGTATTTTCCAGTTTTACATACCCAGTACGTTGTGCGACCCCCTTCCTCGGGGCTGCGTTATCTGCGCGGTAAGGAAGCGGTGGTAGATCCTCATTCCTAGGATCTTGTACTCAGTGTCGGGAGCTCCATTTCTTCGGAGGCTCGACTTTTGGTATGGTTCTCCCTGGAGT
Source organism: Przewalskia tangutica (assembly GCA_029844215.1). Classification (NCBI taxonomy): domain Eukaryota; kingdom Viridiplantae; phylum Streptophyta; class Magnoliopsida; order Solanales; family Solanaceae; genus Przewalskia; species Przewalskia tangutica. Next base: position 41,171,530 of record CM056725.1, on the reverse strand, counting down.
CGTTGATATTTTGTACATTCAGGGGCATGACGGGGCCCTGTCCCGTCATAGTGTTATTCATTCTTAGAGGCCTGTAGTCTTGTCAGAACTTGGTTCGTTAAGGATGTAACTGTTCGGTTTATGTACTTTTGGGTTAGCCATTTTGGGCTAGACTATTCTATATCTTAATGGTTGTTTATCTTGAGTTTACATTCCGGTTTTCTACGATGTTGTGTCACTAGGGTGCGGGTTAAGGCACCGGTCACGGTCGGGTTCGTCGTGACAAAAGTGGTATCGAGCGATTAATCCTCGGAAAGAGTCTGAGCCGTACCTAGTAGAGTCTTGATTATCGGTGTGTTGTGCACCATCTATAATCGAGGAGTGCGTGATATTTAGGATTGGTTCCCGTTCTTTCACTCTAAGATCGTGCAATAGAGTGTGCTATAGGTTGAATTTCCTCAGCGTATTTTCTGTATCGATTATGTCTCCGCCAAGGCAACGCAGCCCGAAGGGCAAGGCAGTGAGGAACTACCGGTAGGGCAGAGTCACGAGGCCTGGGCAGTCCTTACGAGCGAGGTGTTTTGGGCGGCGAGTTCTACGGCGTCGCCAACCCCAAAGAAGTCGGAGCGCAGCAGCGGCCTGCTGAGACGCGTACACGAGCCTCGATCCAGCGGCGAGCGAAGGATATGGGCTACTGAGAGATAGCCGATTCTGGCGAGGATCGTGGCGAGCGGGAGAGATAGGTTGGAGCAGCGATTCATTTGCACCGTAGATTCGGCCAGGCTAACGAGGCGAGAGACTTTTTGAGTTGCGACCCACGAGTTTTATGGGTGAGGCACGAGGATGATCCGCAGGAGTTTATCAAGCGATTCTGAGGAAGGATCGTAGGGTGATCGGGGCCGGAGACCGAGTCGATGGTATTAGGTTCGCATCGGCTGCGGGACACCTGCGATTGATTGGTATGATTCATAGGAAGCGTCGGGGAGCATGCGCATCCAGTGTTTGGGACGAGTTCTCGAGGCGCATTTGGCCATTTCTTGCCACCGCAGATGAGAGGGCTCGGGTAGATAGATATTTGATCTTTGAGACGAGAATGGGCGGGCGGTCGGAATACAACGTGGAGTTTGATTCATTGGCTAGGTATGTGCCGCATTGGTAGCGAACATGGAGGGCGGGGTGCACCGCTATGTCGCAGACTCGATGATCACTTGGCGAGAGTTGCTCGGGGTGGCTCTCGAGGGCATGGACATTGCCGCGTGCGAGCACATGCTCGGGTGTGAGAGCGAGGGCAGCGGATCGGCAGTATCGGCGAAGAGGGCGGGACAGCGAGGTCCTCTGGTAGTTTTAGGGTAGACAACCCGTGACAAACAGATTTGCACCGGCGGTCAGGCGCTCCTCCACCATCTTGGGGCGTCTGAGTATTCGGGGGCGGGGCGGGGTTCGAGGCCGGGTTTCGGAGGACGAGTTCCGGTCGATTAGGCCACCTATGCCTCGGTGTAGTCGATGTGGTGATTGCCATTATAGAAGTGTCGTGTTCCTCCGAGAGCTTGTTATTCTTGCGGCGGCGAGGCGTTTGAGGAAGATTGTCCGTCAGGTGGCGGGAATATGATGGCTCGGCCAGCGGTCGATGTTGGATCTTCATCGTCGATGGCGTCGCCCGGAGGCGGTATTCGCAGACGAGCGAGCGCGGCGAAGTCGTGGTAGAGGTTCGATTCCAGCGGTCCTCGAACCGCATTTATGTTATGTCGGCCGCCCGGGACGGGAGGCATCACGATGTCGTCCACGGGTATATTGTTGGTTTCTTCTTTGTGATGTTTATGCTTTGATAGATCCGAGGTTCTACCTCGTCCTATATATCTCCTCATATTCTTTGGTAGAATAGGGATAGAGCGAGTCCATAGAATCCTTTGAGGTGGCTACGTCGGTCGGTCTTCGTGTTAGGCGAGCGGGTATATAAGGCTTGCCCGGTGACTATAGATGGTCGTCGGACTCTGGTGACTTGATAGAGTTGGACATAGCGGACCGATGTGATTATGGGTATGGATTGGCTAGCATCTTGCTATGCCAATGTGGGCTGAAGAGAGGTTAGTTCGGTTCGGTTTCTGGTGAGCGGTTATCAGTGGAAGGGAATCTTTGCATCGCCGAGGGGTAGGTTTATTTCTTACCTCAAGGCTAGGAAGATGGTACGGAAGGGGTATATTTACCATTTGGTTCGGGTATTGACATCGAGGTGAGATCTGGGACCTTGATCGATTCCGTTGGTTAGAGAGTTTCAGACGTTTTCCCGTAAGAGCTTAGGGTATCCTCACGAGAGGAGATTGAGTTTGCATCGATTTGGCACGGACACTCGACCGATATCTATCCCGCCATACAGGATGGCACCTACCGAGTTGAAGGAATTGAAGGACCAGCTGAAAGATTTGCTGGAAAAAGGCTTTATCAGGCCAAGTGTTTCTCCCTGGGGAGCACCGGTGTTATTTGTAAAGAAGAAAGATGGGACGCTGCGTATGTGTATTGATTACAGGCAGTTGAATAAGGTAACTATCAAAAATAGATATCCTCCCGAGATTGATGATTTGTTTGACCATTTGCAGTGCGAGATGTTTTCCAAGATAGACTGCGTTAGTTATCATCAGTGCGAGTTAGAGGCGAATATCCGAAGCGCATTCGGGACCGGTATGGGCACTATGAGTTCAGGGTGATGTCTTTCCGGGTTGACAACGCTCACGGTATTCATGGATTTGATGAATAGGGTGTTCGAGCCATTCTTGGATATGTTCGTTATAGTTTTCATCGATGATATCTTGGTGTATTCGCGCTTGAGCGGGAGCATCTGGTCATTTGAGGCGGTGTTGGGAGTCCTCGAGGGCCGTGATTGTATGCCAAGTTCTCTAAATCACGAGTTTTGGGCGGCCAGTGGCTTTCTTAGGACATGTTATCGGAGCCGATGGTATTCGGGTTGATACAGCAAAGATTGAGGCGATCAGACTTGGCCTAGACCAGCTACTCGATAGAGTGCGCAGCTTTTGGGCCTTGCGAGTTATTATCGGAGGTTTGTGGAGCGGTTTTCTTCTATTTCAAGATTTTGACTAAAGTGACTCGGAAAGCGGCTATGTTCCGGTGGGCGGATACTTGTGAGGAAAGTTTCGATTGCTAAAGGAGAAGTTGACGGCCGCCCGTTCTTACTCTTCCAGAGGGTTTAGATGGATATGTGGTTTATTGTGACGCGTCAGGTGTCGGGCTTGGGTGCGTGCTGATGCAGCACGACAAGGTTATAGCTTATGCATCCCGACAGCTTAGGAAACATGAGAAGAACTATCCCACACATGACTTGGAGCTGGCAGCAGTGATTCATGCCTTGAAGATCTGGAGACATTATTTATATGGAGTTCATGTGGACATTTACGGACCACAAGTCTCGAGTACATCTTGACGGAGGAGTGAACTTGCGGCGAAGGCGGTGGTTGGAGCTACTTAAGGATTACGATGTTGATATTACGTACCACCGGGGAAGGCGATGTAGTTGCAGATGCCCTTAGTCGCAGATCGATGGGTAGTCTATCTGATGTTCAGACAGAGAAAAGGGATATGGTCCGAGAGTTACACCAGTTAGCAAGCCTTGGGGTTCGTTTGGTTGATTCCGTTAGTAACGGAATTCGGGTTCGAGAGGTCGCCGAGTCTTCCATCGTCGAGGAGGTGAAGAGGCGACAGTATGAGGATCCGATTTTGGTGCAGATGCGACTCTCCGGGAAGAGAAGAGTCTATTTGAGGTAGCACGGATGGGGTGCTAAGATTCGAGGGCGGTTGTGTGTTCCCGATGTAGCGAGGACTTCGTCAGATTCGGGGAGGCACTGCGGTGCTCGTTATTCGATTCATCCGGTCGATTAAGATGTACCATGACCTCAGTGCATGTATTGGTGGGATGGTTTGAAGAGGGACGTGGCCGGTTTTGTTGCCCAGTGTCCTAATTGTCAGCATGTTAAGGTTGAGCACCAGAAGCCCGGTGGGCTATTACAGGCTATTGATATTCCGATGTGGAAGTGGGAGGTGGTCAACATTGACTTTATTACAGGGTTACCTAGCACCCAGATGAGACATGATTCCATTTGGTTTATTGTTGTGGTGAAATCAGCCCACTTTCTTCGATCGGGGCGGCGTTTTGTAGAGACTATGCCGATTATATATTAGAGATTGTGAGATTGCCGAGTCGGTGTCGATTATATCGGATAGAGAGCGGTTCACGGCTAACCAGAGGTCTTTCGAAGGGATTAGGGACACTGGTGAGTCTCGGACGCGGCGTTCATCCTCGGAGCGGACGGGCGGTAGCGCACTATCGACAACGAGGATATCTTTGCGGGCTTGTGTTATTGATTTCGAGGGTATTGGGAGGATCATTTACCTCTTGTGGAGTTTGCTTATAACACGGCTACCATTCTAGTGTTCGGTGGTGCCTTATGAGGCCTTATACGGGAGAAGTGCAGTCACGATAGGTTGGTTTGAAGTGGGAGAAGTGCGATTAATCGGGCGATTTGGTTGTGAGCGGTGGATAAGGTGAAGCTTATCCGGAAGCGGTTATTAGCAGCCAGTCGATGAAATCATATACGAGATCATCGGCGTCGATACTTAGAGTTTGAGGTTAATGATTGGGTCTTTACGAAAGTGTCACCCATGAAGGGTGTGATGAGATTTGGGAGAAAGGAAACTTCGGCCCAAGGTACATTGGGCGTGTCAGTTGTCAGAAGAGTGGGCAAGGTTGCCTATGAGTTGGATCGCCATCCGATCTTGGCGGTACATCCAGTTTTCACGTGTCTATGTTACGAAAATGCGTTGGAGATCGTCTAGAGTGCACCGATTCAGGATATCCAAGTGTGGAGGAGTTGTCGTATGAGGAGAGTCCCATAGCGATACTCGATCGTCAAGTTAGACGACTCGGACGAAGGAGGTGGCTTAGTCAAGGTTTTATGGCGGGCGAGCAGAGAGGAGATGGCGTGGGAAGAGAAGGATGATATGATGAAGAAATACCCACACTTATTCCCTATACCTCCGTGTAACCCCTTTTTCTTGATTGGTGTTAATTTAGTTGATTATGCTTGAGTAATGTTGTGGCTCGGGAGCATTCTTATTTGCAAAGGAATAGTTAAGAAGATATGTTTATATTGTGTTTTGTGTAAGGCTAGAAGGAACATTCGAGGCGAATGTTTCTAAGGGAGAATGTTATACCCGTGGTTGGGTCGTGCGTGTGGGCCGTGCGAGAAATTAGAAACACGTTCGGGGCCTCGAGCGCGGCCCAGCGGAGCGAGGCGCGGCCATGGCGGAGTGAAGCGCGGTGGCCCGAAGTTCAACCGCGCCAGGAAGCGGCGCATGGCTAAACATCCGAGGGTCCGCGGGAGTTGCGGCCGGGAAGCGGCCGCGGCAGGCGAAATTTGGGCGGAAAAACTTAGAAAATCTGATTTTTGTTTTAAAGGGGCCATGGGAGGTGACAAGTGTCCCCCCATCGATTTTCAGAATGCAATATAATTGACGAAGGCTTAGTCACTTTTCCATCTTTCATCTTTACTCTCTCTCTCTCTCTCCCAAAAGCTTGAGCTCCTCCTCTCTAAAACCTCAAGAAGTGTTCTAGCCTAAGAAAATCTGAAAAGTTAAAGGCAAGAAGGAAGCTTGTGACTAGCTTAGAAGTGCTATTTTGGTGGTGTTCTTGGAGAAAAAGGCTAGCAAGGTGTTGGAATAAGTTTGGCTAAAACTTAAGGTAACATTTCTTCTCCTGTAGTTGGTATTGGGTGTTGCATGTTTAATAGAAAGAACTTGTAGTTGGAAAAATGCACTTAGAGTAGTTGCATGTAAGAAATGGGGTGTGATTATGAAAGAATTGGTTAGGGGGATTTTATGAGCATGTTGTTGCCTAAATACTACATTAGACTTGTTGGGTTAGTTGTTGTAACTTGTGAGGCTGAATTTTTACACACCAAAGTTTAGGTGTGTAATCCCCTTGGTGTTGGTTGGTTGTTGAGCCTTAAACATGGCATTTGAGCGTTAAAGATCGACCTTGGAAAAGGTGGCAATGTATGTAGAAACAAAGGAAACGCTGCCCAATTTTCCGTAGGAAATTGGTGACTTTAACTTGGAAAAATTCTGCATTGTAATTAGAGCTTGATAAACGTATTGTGGTCATTTTAGGTTGACATACTACGTGCGTAAATTGGACTTAGCTTGTGGATTGACCAGAAGAGGTATGTGGAGCTTTCCTATCTCTTGAGCATGATTAGTTGTACCTGTAGTGCGGTAGACGTACAAGATTTGGAAATCTTCGTTTGTTATAAGTATTTGATACTTGCTTCGTTTTAAAAGAAAAGTATAAAAATCCCTTGGACTTAAGGCAATGTGTTTTACCATTGTTTAACTCTAATGTAACGGCTTTATGGGAGTTGGTTATATTAGTTTGAGAAAGTTTAATGGAGAAAGGTTTTGATGATTTGAACTTGTGGAAGGAAAATGGTTCTAAGGCATGAATTGCCTAAGGTTTTACAAGAAATGAAGTCACTTAATTTAGAAGCTTGAGATAGTTTTAAAAGGAAATGTGACTTGTTTGAAAAGTAATAGTAACTTGATACTATGGTGATTAGTATCTTGGGATTATGTTTGTATAAAAATGCGTGATTTCTTAAAAGGTTAAGTACGTGATACTTGGGTTAAATTCGGATTTTTATTAAAAGACATGATCGTGCCTTAGGTATACTAAAATGAGAGGATGTATTAATACTATTAATAAGAAGTTAGGTGATTCTTAACTTGCTTAAGTTATGATAGGCAGAGTGCTTATGTTGTGATGTGATAGGCGGTAGTGCTTATGTTATGTTTAATAGCGGATGAGCTATGTTATATATATTCATATTGTTACGGGTAAACCGGGTTATTATTTATGCCATGGATTTGCTACCCATGATGCGAGTGCGCTTGTACTCATGCGGATCCGACCATAGGATCCATGCGGGTGAAATAGTCCCGTGCGGATGCGCGATGGTACTCATGCGGATCCAGGATCCATGCGGGTGAAATAGTCCCGTGCGGGTGAAACAGTCCCGTAGCGAGGCGGATGACCTCATTGCGGGTCCACAGGACCTATGCGGGTGAAATAGTCCCAGGAGTAGGATTGCTTAATGATACTACGGGCGAGGTACCCTGTTTTGATCATGAGCCTCCTATTTTTATGCTATAAAATGTATACTTGTTACTCCATTATTAGTAAGGCACGGCTGACATAATTTGGTTTTATCTATAACTTGGTGTATTTTGGACTTATAATATTACTACAGTATTTTCGATTTTACATACTTGCCCAGTACGTTGTGTCGACCCCCTTCCTGGAAATTTGCGTTCATGCCGCAGTAAGGGAAAACAGGTGGTAGATCCTCATTCCTAGGATCTTGTACTCATGTGTCAGTATCTCCATTTATTCGTAGGATCGAATTTTGGTATTGTTCTCCCTTGAGTCGTTGATATTTTGTACATTCAGGGGCATGACGGGGCCCTGTCCCGTCATAGTGTTATTCATTCTTAGAGGCTGTAGTCTTGTCGAACTTGGTTCGTTAAGGATGTAAATCGGTTTATGTACTTTTGGGTTAGCCATTTTGGGCTGAACTATTCTATATCTTAGTGGTTGTTTATCTTGAGTTTACATTCCGCTGGTTTTCTCGATGTTGTGTCACTAGGGTGCGGGTTAAGGCAATCGGTCACGGTCGGGTTCGGTCGTGGCGATCTTCCTCTGAGTACGAGGTAACCATGTAACAAAGTCCATGTTGATCATCTCCCACTTCCAAGTCGGAATCTCAATAGACTGCAATAATCCACTGTGCCTCTGGTGCTCGACCTTGACCTGCTGGCAATTAGGACACTGTGCAACAAAACCTGCCACGTCCTCTTCGTGCCATCCCACCAATACAAACATCCGAGGTCATGGTACATCTTGGTCGACCGGATGAATAGAATAACGAGCAACGTGTGCGTCCCGAGAATCTGTTGGAAGCCACGACATCGGGAACACAATGGCGGCCTCAAATCTCGGCACCCATCAGCGCTACCTCGAATAGACTCTTCTCCTCACGAAGAGTTGTATCTCGATATCAAGCACAACAACGGGTCCTCAAATGTTGCCTCTTCACCTCATCAACGATGGAAGACTCGGCAACCTCGCGAACGTACCACTATCGTCGGTATCGATCAATCGAACCCCAGGCTAATCGGTGGATCGGCGGACCATGTCCTGTCTGGCTGTACCTCACGATAGGCTCCCGTAGATCTACGACTCAAGGCATCGGAATAACGTTGGCTTTCCGGATGGTAGAGAATATCAACGTCATAATTTTCAGAACTCTAACCACCTGTCTCGAGTTAATTTGCCTGCTGAAAGATATCTTTGGAGGATCTTGTGGTCTGTATAAATATCCACATGAATCTCATACAAATAATGTCTCAAAATCTTCAAGGCATGAATGACCGCGGCCAACTCTAAGTCATGGGTAGGGTAATTCCTCTCATGCTTAGCTTCGCCGAAGCATAGGCTATAACCTTGCCGTCTTTGCATCAAACACACCCTAACCCGATACCCGAGGCATCACGATAGATCACGTGCCGTCTAACCCTCGGAAGAGTAAGGCGAGTAGTCAACCTTTTCTTCAAGAACTCGAAACCCTTCTCGCAAGCCTCATCGGCTGGAACTTGGTGCCTTACGAGTCGGCCTAGTCAGCGGTCTTGAAATCGAAATCGCTCACAAACCTACGATAATAACTGCGGTCCTAAGAAATCGCGCACTCGGTCGGAGTAGTAGGTCTCGGCCAAGACAGCGCCTCAATCTTCGCCGTATCTGCCAACACCATCGGCCCCAATAATATGCCCGGGAATGCCGCGAGGCCAACCAAAACTCACACTTGGAGAACTTGGCGAACAACTTCCGGCTCGGAGAATCCCAAGTACAACCTCAGTGATCTGCGTGCTCTGCTCGTCAGTGAATACACGGGATGTCATCAATGAATACAATCAAAGGTATCCAAAATGGCTTGAACACGGGTTCATCAAATCCATAAATACCATGGGCGTTGGTCAAACTGAAAGACATAACCCTAAACTCATAGTGCCCGTATCGGGTCTGAATGCGATCTTTGGGATATACGCCTCTCGAACTTCGAACGATGATAACTGACGCGAGTCTATCTTTGAAACACCTGCGCACGCATGGTCAAACAAATCATCAATCACGGGGAGGGTACCTATTCTTGATGGTTACCTTATTCACTCGTAATCAACACACATCTGCTGACCCATCCTTCTTCTTCACAAACAACACCGGCGCTCCCGGGGAGATACACTAGGCCTTGATAAAGCCTTTCTCCGGCCAAATCTTTCTGGTCCTTCACTCCTCAACTCGGCGGTGCCGTGCCAGTATGGCGGAATGGAAATAGGTCGAGTGTCCGCAACGTGTCGATACAAAACTTCGATCTCCTCTCGGGAGGATACCCGGAAGATCATCTGGAACACATCCGAAACTCCTAACCATCGACTGAAGAAGCGGCACCTCGGCCTGTATCAAATACGAACGGATGATAGATGTACCGCCGCACCATCTTCCTAGCCTTGAGGTAAGAAATAAACCTACCTCTCGTGACCCATGTGTTGCCTTTCACTCGATAAGCGGCTCGCGGCTGAAACCGAACCAACTGTCCCTACGATCAGCGTTGGCATAACAAGAAGCCAGTCCATACCCATAATGACATCAAAATCATCATCTCCGGCTCTCTCAAGTCTGCAAGTCGACGTAAATAAATACCGACAACCTCTATACACCCGCTCATTAACCGAATCACCCAGCTGGCGTGGCTACCTCAAGCAGCTCTATCGACCAGGCTCTATCCCGGTTCTACCCTGATAAGAGGGGACACATAGGACAAGGTAGAACCTGGATCTATCAAAGCATAAACATCACGACTGAAATCGATGTACGTGATGGCGTCGGGAAGCCTCACGATCTGGCGGTGGCTAGAGAATATATGCGGTTACGTGGACCGCTAGAACTAGAACCACCACCACGACTCTCGCGGCTGCGATCGTGAGTATCACGCCTCGGGAAGCATAACCACGAAGGAGAAGACCAGCGCGAGATCACATCGGCTGCCGTACCACCCATGCCGCCCCTAGATGGACAATCTCTCCTCAAATGGCCCTGCTGGCCACACGAGTAACAAGCTCCCGAAGCTCTGCGACACTCGCACTGGTGGAACCTACCGCATTGAGCACACTGAGGTGTGGATGGTCCCGATCGGTGACGGTTCACCGCCGCGAAATCGGTCCCGAGCCACGACTGCTCGACCTGGCGCTAGACCTCTTGCCGAAAACGCGAAGGAGCACTCTGTCTTTGGTGGAAAAGTGGACTGGTGCTCGAAATTTGTCGCCTCAGAATCGCCTGAGACCACGATGTCACAGCCTCTTGGTGGCTGAGTCAATCTGGTCTCTCTCTCTATCCTCGATCCACTGCGCATAGGCTGCGTCGGCGATGTCCATACCGGTGAAGAGCCACGCTAAGCATGTGGTAATCATATGGCGGTCAAGCCCGTCATCACATAACGATGAACCCTATCCGCCATGTCGCCTACAATAGTATGCGCGTGCAGCCAGAGTCAAACTCCAAGCTATACTCCCGGTCCTCCATTATGCCTCAAGGTCAAGAATCTATCTACCGGGCTCTCTCGTCTCGGGAGGCAAAAAGTGATCCATGAAGGCCTCTGTAAACTCCTCCCAAACAGTGGAAGAGCATCATCACCCCTCGAAAGCAACCACGACTCAAACCGTTCAACGATATCGCGTAACGGTAGAGGCTAGCGTAATGCACTCTGTCTCAAGCCCTAAGAACTGCATGGTCCGCTGTAGCTGTAGAATGAACTCTGCGGATCCTCGTGAACTCGAACCATAAAACTCAGTGGATGACATCTGAAAATCCCTAACCCGCATAGTATCGGCTCACAGGGTGGGTTTGCTGCTCACTGTCGTATTGCCCACTACTATCTTAGTCAACAATCGAATTTGTTCCCGTAGTCTCTATACTCGTGTTGGTGTGGAATTGGAGGTTCAGTGCAGGAACCTCTCGAGCTACCGCCGCTTTCGCTCTCTAAATCGCAGCGTGGTGAACTCGCCGACCAGCCTACTACCTCGGGCATAGTCGTACTGAGCCCGTGGTAACCCTGCGAGTGCTTAGCGCCTCGCCTTTGCCTTGCGCCTCAGGCCTGGTCGCCAGTGGAGGCATAGCATTTCATAAGAAGAGGTCGGAGAGGATTCAACCTAATAAGACGGCTCTAATGCACGATCTCGCAGAGAAGAATGAAACTAATCCTAAATGTCCTGCTGACCTCCGATTATAGATGTGGTGCACAACACACGCGATAATCAAGACTCTACTGAACACGGTGCAGAGACACTTTCCGAGGACTAAGCGCTCGATACCACTTTTGTCACGACCCGACCGGGCGCGATTGGTGCCTACACAGGCACCTGTTCGAGTAAATATCGAGGAGAATAGCAGGAACATACACAACATAAACACGGTGTAAACAATATAACAACACAGGCTGGCCGATAAGGCGCGCTTCCATAATATAAACAATGTCAAAAGTACAACTTTACAACTCAGTTCTTACCCCAACCACATATGTGAATACGGACCTAGGAATAACAAGCTGGCGGGACGGGGCCCGCCATACCACGAATGTACATAATCTACAACATCGGGGAAAGATTGTACCAAAGAAAGACAAGCCTCCGAGAATGGAGGCAGACGTCGATAAGTGATCCAGAGTGAGGATCCACGCGCCTTACCGCTCATATGGCGTGAACGCGGCCAGGAAGGGGGTGGTACCACAATATGTACTAAGTATGTAAAGCGGAAATCTTGTAATTACAACATAAGTTTAAAAGAAAGCGGGAGACATGCGTGATAACAAAATTACGATTACGGTGCCTTACTAACGATGAGTACATCGAGAGAATACATCTGACATCACAATAGCGGTCTCGATCATATCATGGGTAGCGAACCCATAAAAACGGTGGTATAACGTCTTGGGGTTCCTACCCTAATTTATACTCTTACCTAAGCGGGTGGTATAACGTCTTGGGGTTTTGCCTCATTTATACTCTTACCCCGGCAAGGTAATAAAGCAGGTGGTATAACGTCTTGGAGGTTTACCCTCATTTATACTCTTATCTGGAGAAGGTGGTATAGCGTCTTGGGGTTTGCCCTCACTTATACTCTTACCCTATCTCAATGCCATCATACAATAAAAAGCAAGTTAGAAATCCTAACTTCTTATTAGTCTTATTCATCTACACTCTCATTTTAGTTTACTTAAGGCTACTTGGTCTTTTATAAAAATCAGAATTTAACCCAAAGTACTACGTGCTTCAACCTTTTAAAATGACTCATTTTCATATAGAACTTCCAAGATACTATAAACCGTAGTATCAAGTCAAAATCTCTTTTCAAGACAAGTCACAATACCTTTAGAATTTAAGTTAGGTTTCTAAATCAAGTGACTTCTTTTCTTATAAAACCTTAGGCAATTGATACCTTAAAACCAATTTGCCTTTCATTAAAAACAAGCCATTTACCTTTGCATAAAGTCAATATAACCAACTCCCCATAAAGTCGTTATATTCACTTTATACCTTAGTCAAGTACAATTTCCTATCCAAGGGACTTATACGATTAAAACGACACAAGTATCACATACTTTAAATCCCTTCAAGTCCCTTAACTTTACTAAGAGTTAAGACATCCTTAATACTTTCAAAGAAGTGAGTTAACTTCCTAACTCACCCGACTTGGCATTTTATAAGGCTAGTAAGGAATGTCAAAGTCTTGTACGTCTACCGTACTATATACGCGAAACTAGTCATGCTCAAAGGATAGGAAAAATTCTACATACCTCGTCGGGTCAAACCACTTGCCAAGTACAAAGTCCCGCCCGTAGTATGTCAACCTATAATATTCACAATACGTCTATTAAAGCCTTACTTCAATCGTAGAATATTATAAGTGTTAAGTCTCTATATTCTACGGAAAATCGGACAGCACCTCCTTTGTTTTTACTCACTTTGCCACCTTTTTCAAGGCCGAAATACAACAACCAAACAGCCGATTGGCTCACAACAATATGAAGGTAGTCGATACAAATGAATAACCAAACAACCCCAATTGGCTCACGACAATATAGAAGGTAGTCCAATACAAATGAATAACCAAACGACCCCAAATGGCTCGCGACAATATAGAAGGTAGTTCAATACAAATGAATAACAAACTAATACAAACTGACCAAATTCGGCCACCTTGAGTTTAATAATACCAATTCTTATACGTAACGCCCTAACAGGGCCCGCATCGTGCCTTACCAGGCACCCTAGTGATACAACATCGAGAAAACCAATGGAAAATAAAACATGAATCATGAAACAAGAGATATAATAAATAAGCAGGCCAACCAAAGCGATTTGCCAAGGTATATACATAAAACACGAATGCAGTTTAATCCTTTTACAACCCCGCACAACAAGATTACAGGACCTCTAAGATTTATACAACAACTATGGCGGGACGGTGGCCGCCATACCCCGAACGTCGAGAACTTACGGACTCGTGGTAACATACCAAAGATAAGCCTCCGGCCATCGGAGCTTCCCAAAAACGTGAAATGAGATCCTAAGCGGGGATCGGCGGTGATGTACCTCTTACGCGGATTGAGCGGCCAGGAAGAGTCAACAGTACTAAGTATGTGAAATCAGAATATCAGAAATGAAATCATAATAGTCTATAAAGCAGAGACATGTGATGACTAAACTACGATATATAACATATAAATTCGCATCAAGAGCGAGGACTCACGCTCCAAATTATCACTCGTGCGTGGAATTTCTTCCTCGCCGCAGCGATTTATGATATAACAATACCAAGGATTATACATGAACACCATGTCCCACTGTGTTATAAAACCCGTGCAGGACAAGTATAACTACGGATCCGACCGTACCAATAATACAATGCAACGAAAACACGGCCGACACGGGCAAGTCACGAGCCGACTCATCGGATACCAAGGCGGTCCACGGTGGCCGTGGCATTCGGTGACCACCAGGACCCGAGCGTCCGCGAAACCGTCACTATAATCGAAGCGGGGGCAAGTCGGTGACTACGGATACGAAGGCGAATCACCACGAGACGGGGCAAATCGGTGAGCCGACCACCGATACCGGGCGAACGAAGAAACCTGCGTGGAGAGCTAGTCCGTGGAATAACACTATCAGCGGAGCATACCCGTGGAATTCTCCATCAGCGCAAGTGTCCAAGTAAGTTCTCAACAAGTCGTGACCTGCCATCGAGAGGCAGAATCTGAAATACCACACTTGCACAACAAAGGCATTCATCACAAGCATGGCCAAGTTTCACAACAACAAGCATAATAAAGTTTCACAACAAAGTCAAGCATGTATGCAAAGTCCCAATCGAAGTTTTTAACTCCAAAGTACTACATATCGTTAAGTTCTTAAAAGAGATCCATTACTTTTATAAAAGTCACGATACGTAGTATTAGAATGACCAACCCATTCCTTTTCAAAATCAAGTAACAACATTCTTTTCCTAAGTTCCATTGCCTAGTTTGATTTCTCAAGCTTCTCATTTTCAAAAGGTTTCATGGTTCATAAACTTAATCACTTGATTCCTTTTAGAATAATTGAGTAAATTATATAAATGCGTGAGTAGGTTATTCTTGTTTACAACATTCTTATTACAATGACCGTGATCTAGAAAATGTAATATCATTTTGTCTCATCTTAGTTTCTATCTGGATGGAGGTTTACTGGGTTTTATTACAATTCATCATTATTCAATACATTTTCCTTTATTAACGCTGCAATGGTGCGTCGATACATTCGATTCGAAATCGGTAAAACATTATCCCTTTAAATAAAATCAAGTACTCATTACTCACGAATGAGGTTTCACTGAACATTCACATTAAAACAAATAAGTTAAGTCTCTTATCTTATAAGATCAAGTCTCTTAACTTCTAGCATTGAGAAACCATTCTTAAGCCGTTATACCTAACTTCCCATAAAATTAGTATAACTCTTAAGTTTTCAAAGCAATACTACACGCTTTCAAAGCGATTCATAAATCTTTTGAAATACTTCAAGTTTTATTATAACGCCCAAGCGATTTATAAATCACATCAATTATCTTTAAAACCACAACCCATTTTCTTACCTCGTAAAGTTGTTATAACCAACTTCCCGTAAAGCGTTATAACACTTTATGTTTCAAATAATCAAATACATTAAACACGTACGCGTCACTGCATTTCATAGTTACACACATATCATGCTAGAAGAGATAGGAAGAGGTTCATATACCTCGCGGCGATTTAACGATTATAAGCAAAATGCTCCAAGTACTACAACGCACTTGTAACCATTCCACTCCGAGTAGATACGCTACTCTTAGTACTTTCACTATAAAGGCCCAAACGTCTATTAAAATCTTAAACACACGTTCCCGTCTTTCTGGAAAATTCGACACCTCCCAACAGCGTAAATCTCCTCTCTATCGCAGGCTACCAAGCCAACTGGGGTTTACACGTCTAACCGGGCGTGTACAATTCCTACAACACGATAATGCTACATAAGTCTGTTTGTAATACAACCTAGGTAATTCTGATTCGATTCTTCTCTTTATTCTTGAGCTTAAGTCAAAAGACATTGCCGAATACTAAGTATAGTTCCATATATAGTATCTTCCAACTATATATCTAACAAACATGTAATTTCCAATTACAATAGAGAACAAGATAATTACCTCGATAAGCCCAAAATTATCAAGTTATAATGTCGATCCCCGAGCAGTTTAGCTCCACTCAAGCGCTCAGACCACTCCAAACAACCCTTAGAAGTTCTAACCAACCACTACTCACATCTTCAACCAATACATGAAGATTTCCTTAGGGTTTGGTTTGAGACTAAAGGACAAAAGGTAGTATTTCCGGACTCTAGCAAAGAGGTATCTTTGGAATACTACAAGGTACAAGGCTAAGGTATTTTGGGCATTATAACAATACTAGGGAGTATTTACATACCACAACAAGGGGTATTATCTGAAAACAACTAGGCTAGGGGAGTACCACCTGCCAAGCCTCACCAAAGGGGGCCTACCAAAGCTCCACGAGGGGAGGGAGGGCTTTGGGCGATTTGAACTCACTAGCAGAGAGATTCCAAGACTTGGAAAATGATTTTGGATGAAGAAAGTTCATCACTAAGGGGTATTTATAGCAAACCCAAAGGCCAACCAATGGCCAAGATCTAGCCAAGTAAGGCAAGTGTAAGGCGAATCAAGCCAAGTGCACCCTAGCCCCTACTCCTTAAAACCCCACAAATATCTCTGGTGTCCCAACACCACCACCCTCAATTTCATTGACGTGTGGCACTTCTCGTTGTAGGGTGACACGTGTCACCCTCCGTTGGTCGAATGTTTAAATCTCTCGGAAAAATCGCAAAAATACAAAGCGACATAGCGGAATTTTCCGCCAAGTTCTGTAAGCGTTTCGTCAGCGACTACAACCGGGTGTTGTGCACAAAGGTAACCATTAAACCACTGGCGGGTGACACGTGTCACCCTATAATGCTTAAAAGCGTCTTTCGAAAAAATATCCTGATGGCCAAAATCTCGAAAACAAAGTGGGCCCCATGGCAAATAAATTTCTCCGTGGAGCCCAGCGTGACCATTCCAGAAAATAAAATTCCATAATTCTCTAATATTCGAAGTCCGAATACCAAATCACCAGGAATCCAATTCCCGTTATGAACCTTTTTCTTCCATGAAATAGCGGAAACTTTTAAGTCGAAAACTCAGCGTCTTTCTTTCCTTTCCAAAATTTCTGCGTATCAAATGCGTCGTCCCAGCACATTACCATGCAGAACTACGGGTATAACATTCTCCATAAGCCCAGAAACGTCCGTCCAGATGTTTCCTTCTCAAGACGGATATCGATGAAGTTCCTCTAACAAGTTGTCAGCGCCTTGGCGCGCGCTTTGAAATAACACGCGTTATCTTCCGCCCTTTCGTCGTGCCGCTTCTCGAACACTTGAACTCTCGGTTATGTACCATGCACCGGATGCATTACTTAGTT